>JBDPZO010000008.1:445958-1055217 GCA_039877585.1 Heterodera filipjevi | reverse complement strand
CTTCTACAGGCTTTAAGCTTTCTAATGATACCAAGAAAGTAGAGATAGACCGATCAAGAAGAAAGTTATATCACAAGAAATAAGAAATGGAGGATATTTGTTGATTGGACGCCTAAAACGTTTAACTCAAACAAACAAATCCCACCTGATAAAAGCAATTTTCCATTGCCAACGGCGATTCTTCCGACCCATCCAACTGAAAAACAAATTCAAATCATTTTAAGCCAGGGTTCCCCATCAGTCAAGCTTGGTTTCAAAGGACCGATAAGTTTTGGAAATTGAGTGTTTTTTGGTAACAGATGTTATTTATTTATTCAACCATCAAAGGAAATGCAACAGCAAATCACTAACATGATAGAAGAGCGGTGTAAAAAAAAGACAGAGAGTAAATTTAAAGTATAAATAACGTGTCAAAGAGAAATTGCCAAATTTAAATTGCCAATAAAAAGAACTTTTACATTTTATGGGCAAAATGCCGTTTTCAAAAGACATCTTTGAAATGAAGAACGTTTCAAATTTTCAAAGGATGAAAGTCAAAATTAAAGGACGTCCTTTGATCTTAAACTCTTAAATATCCTCCAGTGTCTCCTCGTTTGCTTAACAATCCGTCCACTCCTCCCTCCTCCTTCCTCCCCCCCCCCCCTAAATGATGCCAATTTGTCCGTTAGTGAATTAATTACCACCAAAGAATGCTGTAAAGAAAACAACAGCACAATGACAAGGGGAATTCACCCAAGTTAATGGAAATGGAAGAACAAAGGCAAGAAGAAAAGTTTTAATATTCATCTGAAAAATTAGTCCTCAGAAAAAAACCCAATTTATTTATGCCATTCATTGCCATTCAATTTTTGCCTGAGGAGTGCTTATTTTGTTTGTCTTTCTTTTCCCATGGTATCAAAAAAGTGCCGGACAAGAAAAACCAAACAACATCTGATGATGGATGGGTGGGCATTTGATTCTTCGACGTTTTTCTCTTTTTTTTTTTTCTCTTCGCCTCCTTCCGTTCTCTCCCTTCTCTCTCCGGCCTTTCTCTCGCTAACCTTTCTTTTCTCACTCTCCTCCATTCTCTCCCTCACTCTCTTCTCTTTCTTCGTTCTCTCGCTCCCTCCTTCTTTCTCCCCTTCCCTCACTCTCTCTATCCCTCGCCCTTTTTCTTTCTCTCATTTTTACGTTACTTTCTCTGTCCGTCTTTTGCGCGCCAAATGGGCATTTTTGAAAAGGTGTGTTGACGGAGAAAAATCTGTTGGAACTTTTCCACCACTCGCGGCAACAAAAGGCACAGCATAAACACAAAGACAATTCCCTTTTTCCCCCTGGGCAAATTCGGATTCTGTCCAATGGATGCGAATTTGATGACGGCTCAGGTGGCCTTCGTCCTGTGGGGGAAGGGACGGATGAATTGTTCGTCGGTCGTCGTTTTGTGTGTGCTTTGTCTGTTTGGTGTTGCGTCACCCCTGCGGGGACTACCTCTCCCTCCCCCTCCCCGCCCCCCCTCCTCCCCGTACCTTGCTTCCGTTCCCTTTCCATCTCCTCCCTCCCATTCCTTTCCCCCTTCGCTTGTCCGTTCGTGCCAGCCGGTGCCAGTCCCCACCCCCGGGGGTGTGTTCCTCTCTCTCTCTCTCCGTCGCCTTTGCTGTCTCCTTCACTTGTCCCTTCTTCACGTTCTAACTCTCTCTGCTCTCCAACAGAGGCCAAGTCCCGCCTCTCTTTTCTCTTATATGTCACAATGTTCCCTCCCCTCCCCTCCCTCCTCTCCCCTGCCCCTCTCTCCCCTTTTCCCCCTCTCTTTGCTCCCCGTTCACTCATTTTGCGCCTACAGTCACGGCCAAAAGTTTGGAAGCAAAAAAAAATTTTTTTGTTTAAACCGGTTTTTCAAGAGATGAGTGTATGAATGAAAAACTTTTCTTTGCCAAAACAAACCCCTAAGTATGCACTATTTAAAAAGGTAAAAGTCGTCTCAATTAGTCAATCCATCAAAAAGTTATGGGTGCGCAACCATTATGGGCCCAATTTTTGGTGGGACAAAAGTATGGAAGCAAAACATTTAATCGAAAAAAAACTCAATATTTTGTGGGACTAAAAAATCCGAAAAAATTCATGCTAGCGTAACTTTTGATGCTGATCAAAAAAGGTAACTAAACCAACTTGATCAGATCACTCTTTCATAAAGTTCTGAAAACCCAGAAATGGCTTGAAACCGGGAAAATTTTCGAAAAAAAATTCCTAGGGGGTTGGAAAAATTTTTTAGAAAAAAATATACAACGGTGATCAGAAAGAGCACAAAATTCTCTACAGAATTGCTTTTGGGATGGTGGCTCTATGACTTGTCTCAGCGGCTGATCGGGACGATGCTAAAACTGTCATTACAAAAATATTCATTTTCCGGTCATTTTCCACTGAAATACTGTAGAAATCAGTCATTTTTGGGGTAACCGAATTTTACACCTTATGTCTTTCCATGGGGACAAATGGTAGACCTACCATACCAAGAGCAATTATGTAGCAAATTTTGTGATCTTTCTAATGGGACTACTCGTTTTTTTCTAAAAAATTTTTCAAACCCCTAGGAATTTTTTTTTCGAAAATTTTCCCGGTTTCAAGCCATTTCTGGGTTTTCAGAACTTTATGAAAGAGTGATCTGATCAAGTTGGTTTAGTTACCTTTTTTGATCAGCATCAAAAGTTACGCTAGCATGAATTTTTTCGGATTTTTTAGTCCCACAAAATATTGAGTTTTTTTTCGATTAAATGTTTTGCTTCCATACTTTTGTCCCACCAAAAATTGGGCCCATAATGGTTGCGCACCCATAACTTTTTGATGGATTGACTAATTGAGATGACTTTTACCTTTTTAAATAGTGCATACTTAGGGGTTTGTTTTGGCAAAGAAAAGTTTTTCATTCATACACTCATCTCTTGAAAAACCGGTTTAAACAAAAAAAAATTTTTTGCTTCCAAACTTTTGGCCGTGACTGTATTTCTGGCCATTTTCCCATTTCGTTTGTTTCGGTAAACAAAACAAAAAAAAACTCCGTGAAAAGCTCCTTCTCCCATTTCCGTGTGTTGTTAAAGCAAATAACTGAAAGGTTTTGAAGGTCTCATTAATTTTTGATTATTTCTCTGGTGGGTTTCGGAATTTGTATTCATTCCTTTCTCCCTCTGTTCCCCCTCTCTCTCTTTATCTGTTCCTCTCTCTCCTTTACTTCTCTCGCCCCCTTTATCTCTTCCCCTTTCCCTGTCTCCCTCCACCTCCACTTTCTTTCTTTCCCTTTGGCATCCCCTCCGCCTAAATCCCTATCACCCTTTGCCCTTTATCTCTTCCTCCTCTCTTTCTCTTCCCCTCTCCCTCATTTGCTCTCTCTCTCTCCCTTTTTGCCTACCCTCTCACTTCACTCTTTTTTCATTAATCGCTATTTGTTTTTCCATTTTCTGTGTTGATTCAGCGGATTTATTCCACACCCATTCAAAAATTGTCCGATTAAAACGTGAACAATTCCAATTATAATTAGTATTCCTTCGTTTATTTTTCTAATGATTTCTTTCCCATAAATTCCTTTCTTTGAACATTTGAATAAATTGCATATTTATGCGATTATTGTGCCGATCTTTGCTCACTTTTCGCTTGTCCTTTTTCTCTGCAAAAAATTACACATTTGGCGTGAAAAAAATTAAAAACGAACGAACGAATGAATGAATTGTTTATTGCCCTCTTCTGCTGCTGTTGGTCCCCTTTGGCCCCACTCTCTCTCTCTATCCCCCCTCTCTCTCTGTCTCCCCTTTTTCCTTTTCTCCTCTTTCTCTCCCTATTTTTATTTTATTAGAAAAAAATACCAAAATTCTAATAAAATAAATAGTTAACCCATTTAAATACATAAATTTATTACTTTTTTAAAAAAGAAAAAATATAAAATTATTTTAATTAAATTACATAATTAAATCACCATTAATCCAATGAAAAAATAAATGGCTTGCACTGGAAGCAATGCAGGGGCATGCCAAGAGAATAATACTATAAATGCAAATATTAATAAAAATCGACAAAAAATTTATGCAAAAATTAAAAAAAACTTAATCTACATACCAAAACAATAAAAAATATTATTCATGTACTTTGAAAGATAAAGAAATAAATTTATACAACAACAATTTTTAATAAATAAATTAAACCTTAAATATGTGATCTATAGAGCAGAACTTCAAAACATACAGTACCGAAAAAAAGTTTGGAACCACTTGAATGATTCTCCAAATAATTGCTCTTGGATAGGGAGTCTACCATTTGTTCCCGTGGAAATTGAGACAATGCAAAAAATGTACCACAAAAATATAATTTTTCGAGCATTTTCCACTGAAATTCTGAAAAAATCAGTCATTTTTGGGGTAATCGAATTTGACATCCTCTATTTTTCCATAAGGACAAATGGTAGACCCGCTAGCCAGGGTTTTCGCCTAGGGAATACTCCACTAAATTTTCCTTAATTGCATTTCTTAAGAAATTTTCCCCTTGGGACAGGGAGGAGTACGCCCAAGGGGTTCTTTTCCTCTCCGTTCCATGGAGTCTCTCCTGCTAAGGCCCTCGCCCCTTTCCCCCATTTCAGTGAATGGTCGTGCCTTGGAGACGGCCACACTGCTTGGCATTCTGTTGCTGGTCGGTTTTCTTCTTCTGCTGTTGCTCATTTGTCTGCTCCTCTTTTACAGGTTAAAAAAGACAATAATTTAAATTGACATTTTAAAAATGTTTTATTTTTTTAGACGCAAAAGTTCGGTCAGAGCGTACGGAATGGAACAGAACGGACAGGCAAAAGTGGCGGACGAAGAGCAATGCGGGGACGAAGAGGGGACAGCGGGGAGAGCGATCAAATTCGGACAGATGCCAAGCTATCGGGAGGAGAAAATGAAGCGGAAAGCGAACAAAAGTGAGGAGCACAAAGGCGAAAATGGCACGGCAAAAAAAAACGGCGAACTTTACGAAATTGGAGAAAATAATTTAAATTATTAAATACAAATAAATTCATTGATTTGATTCAGAAATATACGGAGCATTACAAAGGATCACAGAAGCGAATGAAGTAAGAAGGAAAGGAGCAATTCGTTTAACTTTTTCTTTATTTTTCCTGCCCGAAAAAAATTACAAGGAATTTCTAGAGAACAAATTTAAGATTTTGAAAAAAATATTTTCAGATGGGCGGGGATAGCGGGTTGCATCTGAAAAGGGAATTTGGTTTTTAAAATTAGCCCATCATTTCCATTTGGCGAAGTGTTGTCACACGTCCTCCCCCCTTCCCCAAAGACTGATTCACTTTCACTCAAATTGCGCGAGTCCTCTTGCGTCGGTGCCGTTCTCTCTGTGGACGGACGAGTGCAGACACACGGACAGTGCCATTCGGCAGATGTGCCATTGCTGTCTCCTCATCACAATCAGTCAATGGAGCGAGTGCTTAATTCGGCACCGCCTTCCATTGTGACAAATGGCAACATTGGCACGGGTTGCAGAAAACAGTCGCTTTGTGACAACGAGCATGGCCAAAATGACACAGAAATGGTATTCCACTTTTGGATTAGGCATTCATTATACAAAATATATGCCCTTCTTTCCAGGCCCATTTCGTTTCCCTCGCCCACCACTTGCGAATGGACAATCCGTCGCCCTCATTCGGCCCTCCTCCTCCCTCTGCTGATCATTTCCCGGCGGGAGTTGGCACTTTTGCTGCACCGCCTCCTCGGTTGCCGCACATCCAAATGCTAATGAGGCGTTTGGAGGGATCGGTGGGCGAAGAAATGGGCGTGGAGGAGGAGGAAAAATGTTTATTTTTGCTTTTTCAGATTTTATAAGGGAACTGTCCTTCGCCTCAGTCGCGTGTAAGTGCCATTTTATTGTGTCTTTTGGCAAAGATTTAAAGGGAATATTTTCAGGTGTCTTGATGTGGCCATTACCTTCATGATTTATGACTCGGTAAGTTTTTTTTATTGGGTTCATGCAATGTGCCTGATTTTGAAAACTTCCCGTTTCTGTCCGCACATTCTCTAATAAATTATCTGTTTTATGCGTATTTTAGATAATGGAGGCATTCAACAAATATTGGAAGTGATAAATGACCTACCAAAACGAACAAATTCTCAAGTAATAGAACAACCAATCTTAGGGCCTTTATCATTGATTTTGACCTTTCCGATTCCACGTTTAACTCAAACAAACAAAGGGATTATTGCGAATAGCTTTAAATGTTTGGTTATTTCGCGAAATCCCTTTGTCACTAAATTAGTTCGTATTACTGTATCTCACTTATTAGCCCTAATCAGTGGATGACATCTCGGCGGGATTTGGAATTCCTGCAGACTTAATTTTTCATTGTGCTTGTTTTAGCCCCTGTCAAACCCTATTACATTAGGTAAATATTATTGTTACTTCTCATGTGATTGACCTTATTTATTATCCATTCCATTTTACCTACATTCCGTGTTGTGCTAATTTACTGTAATTTATACTACGATAAATGGAAACAATGAAATTCAGTGCTATTTTGTTGTGTATTAATAACGGTCTTTCCGAATTAACTAATCTCCCATTTATTCCGCCGATTTGCTAGTGAGCCATCATTTTCCATTTCCGTTCTTTTGTTGCTGTTCTTCGTTTGCCTTCACATATCCCTCCGCTGGACCCACCGGCGTTTCGTCATAATCTTTGTCGGGGCGTCCGGGATGGTTTGTGTTTGACATCCTAGGAAAGGCATTGCCATTTAGTAAAATTGTCGGTGTCATCTCTCACACATTACCCCCCACCCCCCTCGCAGCACTAGGTCCAGTCCAATTTATGCATCTAATCGAATTTTCGTCAACACTCTGTTGTGCAATAGATTAACATGGCAATGTTTGTTGATTAGAATTAAGATAAGTGATTGGACTCAAACTGGAACAGAGCTTTTTATTTACCCGTTCTTTCGGTGGCACCGAATCCGCGTCAACTTTGTCAAGTTTTGGCACATATTTTCGTCAGCCATTACTTCGATATTATATGAAAAAAGGAAAGGGGGAAGTGAAGAACAGGGACAACCAAAGGTAAGTAAGACAAATGAGGCGCATGTCAACAAGTGAGAAGCCTGGCACCTCGAAATAGCAGCTGCCATAAAGTTTCCACGGTAACCGGAAAAGGGATAGGCGGTGAAGAGGCGAGAGAATTGCTAATTGGCAATTTTATTAATATGACAATGAAATAAATACAAAAAATGAGGCGAGAAAATAGCAAAAAGATACTGAGATTCTTCACAATACGAATGAAAAATAAATAAAAATATATAAAGTCGGGTCGGGTCATTTTGGCGCTGTTCGATATTACTTTTCTCAGGAGCAACCAAATTAAACATTCTTATAAATCCTTCGATTTGTTGTTTTCTATTAGTCTGCAAAAAAAAATTTCAAGCTTAGAACTTGTCAAGTGCTATCAAATGGTACCAAGAATATATTAATTTGGTTGCTGCTTCTGATTATCGAACAGCCAAGTTGGGCGGTTCCCTATGAAATCACGAAGCGCAAAGTGAGTGAATGAATGAATGGGATGATGAATGTGATTTTGCGATCAGAATGCAGAAGCATCATCCAGGCAAGTCCAATCTGTCCAATTTGTACGGGTCCGAAAAAAGTGACGGGGACTCGGCACGGATCTTAATGATGCACCATTCATTGGCTATGATTGGTTTCCAATGCTTCCACTTACGTCAAAGCTACTCCCAGGATGCCCCGAGTCGGTGGATGCTGCGGGACACGACGCGTTGCCGCCCACAGACGGCGTCCTCGACGAATTTTGTCCCTCCTCCTCCACGCCCATTTCTTCGCCCACCGACCCTCCAAACGCCTCATTAGCATTTGAATGTGCGGCAACCGAGGAGGCGGTGCAGCAAAAGTGCCAACTCCCGCCGGGAAATGATCAGCAGAGGGAGGAGGAGGGCCGAATGAGGGCGACGGATTGTCCATTCGCAAGTGGTGGGCGAGGGAAACGAAATGGGCCTGGAAAGAAGGGCATATATTTGTATAATGAATGCCTAATCCAAAAGTGGAATACCATTTCTGTGTCATTTGGCCATGCTCGTTGTCACAAAGCGACTGTTTTCTGCAACCCGTGCCAATGTTGCCATTTGTCACAATGGAAGGCGGTGCCGAATTAAGCACTCGCTCCATTGACTGATTGTGATGAGGAGACAGCAATGGCACATCTGCCGAATGGCACTGTCCGTGTGTCTGCACTCGTCCGTCCACAGAGAGAACGGCACCGACGCAAGAGGACTCGCGCGATTTGAGTGAAAGTGAATCAGTCTTTGGGAAGGGGGGAGGACGTGTGAAAGAACCCCTTGGGCGTACTCCTCCCTGTCCCAAGGGGAAAATTTCTTAAGAAATGCAATTAAGGAAAATTTAGTGGAGTATTCCCCAGGCGAAAACCCTGCACCGTCTCTGGGCACTTGTCTCGAGATTTAAAGGAAATACTACCAATTTGGAAGGGCCTAGAAAATATGGCAACTCCTCCCACCTCTAATTGTTGGTGGCACCATAAATTCAATGGATGCTCCGCTGTCGACAGCCGATGCCGAGCCAATCTTTCTGCCGGAGACCGTCGATGGAACACGCACAGCGCAAGAAGGACCCGTCCATCCGTCAAAGCACACGCAATGGGCACCGGTGGTACAGTCCTAAGGCAGGGACAGACCCAGTCCGTTTGGGAGAAGCACAATGACAAACATTGATAAACATTCAATGAATGCCCTTCCTCAACCTCCGCTTCCCGTGCCCTTATACCCCGTGGCCACTGCATGAAAGTGCCAAATTATTGCTCGGACATGGCACAGGCGGCGACACTTGGGTCAACGGCACGCAAACGGAACGCACGCAAATGCGACCCGACCCGCAGCTGGTGCCATCTTTGACCATTCCGTTGGCCGAATTTACAACCACCCTAAAGGCAGAAAACATTTGCTAGGGGGTCGCCTGTATATGTCTTCTCCCTTTGGGTACCCCTTAATTAAACAATTAACGGTAATTAGTTGCCCCTTCCGTTTCCCCAGCCCCACTTCCCTTGGCTCACTTGCATTGCAAATGTCGTTGTTCCCTCGCAAATTGCAAGTTGAATGAACTTGCGTTCGCCCCCATTGGACTTGCGCCTCCCCCGCGACAGTGCAGCACCCCGCAGCGTGCGTTCTCCCGCGCGCACTCCAAAAGATGTCCTTCCATGTCCCTCCCGCAGTGCCCATATTCCAAACCGCGAGAGTTGTGCAGAAAGCACTGTTCATCCGCCGGTTTGGCACCTTACGGAGAGAAATGGTCGATTTGGTAAACCCATTGATGGGACACAATTTGACGAAAAGGGTCAACTCCGTCGCGCCAACTCTGTCCCAGCCAAGTTTAGGAGGGCAAATGATTGGCCTATTCAAAAATCTTTTTTTGTTTATTACAAAGTAGGACAATCGTGAAATTTACAGACCCTCTGCCTTTTCTAAAGTGAAATTGACAGGACGGGGATTTGTTGACCCCAACCGACAAATAGACAGTCCGTCGTCCCCCTCTTTGGAATGGTTATGCTCCTCAGTCCAGTCGATATGATCCCCACTCCCTCTCCCCCCCCCCCCTTTTTACCCGGTCCCCACAGCTCTTGGCATTGCCTTTCCGCGTCCACACATTCGCCCTTCCAGCAAAGTCCACTCAGTCCGCAAAGGACTCCGTCCACCAAATACTCTGTCAATGGATAACCAATTGTATTTGGAATGGTTTGTGAATTCATCCGTCACTTGGTGACTTTCACCGATTCCGTACCGTCGGTGGGACAGTCGCCGTTTTTTCCGTCACACTTTTCCGCAATGTCGCACACGGACTTCGACTGTCGACAGACGTACCCGGAGGAACGGAGTTGGCAATGCTCGCAGCATGGCTGATGGGCTAAAGGAGAATAAACAATTAAATGGTCATTTGAGGGAGGGGCAAAGAAAGACAACAATTACATGCGCATTGGGCGTGGGCCTTCAGCTGACAACTCAACGGATCGCAGCAGGGATCATCTGACGAAGAAGATTTGTTATTATTGTCTTAGGCTAAAATGTATTTCGAGTTACTCATCAGTCTCAAATGAAACAATGACTCCTCTGAGAGATGGGAAATCGTCGGGTTAAATACTAACAAAATAATCAGAAGATAAAGGAGTGCACATTCGTCCCTTCCCCCTCCCACCGCATTGGTCTCTCCGTCCGCAGTCGCACTGCTCGTCGCCGTCCAACACTCCGTTCCCGCATTGGTAAAGGCGCGAAGTTTGGAAGGGACGGACAAACAGACATTGGAGCTGGTCGGACAGGGATTGGTGCAGCAGCGAGTGGAGACGCGCAATCGAACAGGCGGAAAAGTGCAGCGGGAGGCCATCGACGGAACTGTGAACACCAGGAAATGTGCATGTCTGTCTTCGTTATGTCTTCAGTCGGTGCCCTCCATGGCCCGTTTACCTGTGTCGTTCCGTCATTACGCATTCTGTGGGAATTGGCGTTGACCCTTTCGTATTGTCCATCTCAACGCAAGTGCACTCCGAAGTGTCATGGTCAATGCCAAGCAGATGGGCGACGGAATGGGCCAAGGAAATTGCATTTACATGAGAACTGAATGGGTCGGAGACCTAAAAAAACAAAACAAAAAAGTCGAATTTATTAGAGGATGCAAAATTAGTCGAAAATTAGAGTCGAATTTAAGAATAACCAGGGCACGCAGATGTGGATGTTTTGAGGGATCAAAGATGTTTTTTCGTACAAAATCTATCACCAAAAACAGCCAACTTTTCTTCGACGGCGTAGCCGGTCCCACGCCCCTTTGAATTTTTCAAAAATAAAAAAACAAACCGAAAAAATTCATAAATTATTTCATAAAATTATCTAGGAGTGAAACGAAATATTTTTTGATCAATGATCATTTAAATTATTTTTTTGCTGTTGGAATAAATTTTGTAAAACATATATTTTTTTTTGCCAGCCAATGAATGCTTTTGAAAATTTTCATCTGCAAGCCCCGAGAAGAATAACCAAAACTTTCCCATTCCTGCAAAAAATCCAAAGATTATATTTTGAAAAATCTTTAAAAAACCAACAGCAATTCATTCTTTGTCCTTTCTTATCATCCCAAAATCCATCTTAAATAGCAAATGCTCGTCAGTCTTTAACCGAGACGCCGCCAGCAGTCTCTCGCAACAACTCAGTGCGATAACATCTCCGTGGTCCGTCCGTCCGTCTGTCCCTCTCCGTCCATCAATCACTCCCCCCACCCCCAAATTGGGACGGTTGGTCAGGCAAATCAATCATTCACTTTTCGTTTTAGCCATTTCCACCACCTGAACAACTCCGACCGCCCGCGAAGTGCAAATGCTGGCGAATGTTGCGGCCATTGTGTCCCCTCCGGACATTTTCTGGCCCGTCAACAGCACAGTCGCGTCCTTCTCGACGTCGTAAATGTTCCCTGTCGCGTAGTCCAACGCATTGCCAAGCACCCGCTGAACATCCATCGCATTCGCAGATTCAATTCGCTGTTTGTCCGCCCAAAATTCGGCAAAAGTTACGCTCAGACAAATGCCCAAATCCCTTCGTAACAACTTAATTGAGTCAATTAGAACAATTAATTAGTCAATCCAAATCGGTAATAAGATATCTGTACCAAATCCGCCAAATTGACCACATTCAGTGCATATTCAGCCGCCTTTTCGGCACTGAGGTTGAACCGGAGCATCTGCAGTTTCTTTCTTATTTGCATTTATTTATTTTTTAAACTTACGAAGGAATGATCGCCGATCAGTGCCAACCCAATGAATTTGTTTACAATTCTTCTTGATTGGTTCTGTTTTCGTTCCTGCTCCTCTCGCTTCTTTCTTCGTCCTCTTCTCTGTCTATTCCAATAGTTATGCTCTCTTTGCTCCTCTTCCGTCTCTCTTCTCTTCAATTTCCGTTCACTTTCTTCCTTTTCCTCCTCCACCATCTCTCTTCCGTTCAATTTCCATTGTCTTTCTTCCTTTTCCTCTCCCTTTATCTCTTTTCTCTTCAATTTCCATTGTCTTTCTTCCTTTTCCTCTTCATCCATCTCTTTTCTCTTCCGTGCGTCTCTTTTGCCCTCTCTTCTATGCCATTCGGTCACCAATTTTGTCGCTGCCCCACAACGAGTTTCGCCATTGGCCATCCGTGCCCGATACAACACATGCGGATGCCGCCGTAAGCGGTCCCCTCCCTCAAGCGGCCAAATGGCGTACACTGTGCCGTTGGGGAACGCCATAAGCCCGAGCAGACCACCGCAAGTGGACAGTGCGGAAAGAGTGTCCGAATTGCCATTGATAGTGCCCTGAAGCAAAATGGGCACCATTTACCAAATCACAGCAGGGCAAATAGCATATGTAATATTAGCAGAAGAAAAAAGCACTCCCACCTGATAAAAGCAATTTTCCATTGCCAACGGCGATTCTTCCGACCCATCCAACTGAAAAACAAATTCAAATCATTTTAAGCCAGGGTTCCCCATCAGTCAAGCTTGGTTTCAAAGGACCGATAAGTTTTGGAAATTGAGTGTTTTTTGGTAACAGATGTTATTTATTTATTCAACCATCAAAGGAAATGCAACAGCAAATCACTAACATGATAGAAGAGCGGTGTAAAAAAAAGACAGAGAGTAAATTTAAAGTATAAATAACGTGTCAAAGAGAAATTGCCAAATTTAAATTGCCAATAAAAAGAACTTTTACATTTTATGGGCAAAATGCCGTTTTCAAAAGACATCTTTGAAATGAAGAACGTTTCAAATTTTCAAAGGATGAAAGTCAAAATTAAAGGACGTCCTTTGAAATAAGGACGGATGGGAATCTGTTTTAAGCCCTTTTTAACCATTTTACTCACTTTTCTGAAATTGCTCTTCTTATGAAAAAGGTGCTCATTGAGGGACAACAACAATTTGAGCCGAGCATTTGCCAGAACAGCACTCCGAATGACGATGGTGATATGCCGATAATGTTGAGGATGGGTTGAGTTGATGAAGTAATTTCGTGTGTCAATCCCAATCCGTTCCTTCCTTTCACGGATTTGAAATGGGTGGACAATCTTTTAAGCAAAGAGGAAGGAATGAAGGGAATGAACGGTTTAAATACTTCGTAAGACCCGTCTTCCAACTGGTCAATGAACTGTTTGTTGGCGGACGAATGCCGAAGGTGATGGTGACTTCCTCCAATTGGGGACAGACGCGAGCTGGCACTGATCCGAACGAAGACGAAAAGGAGAAAAAAAGAAAATGAGAAGCAAAATTGGACGAAAGGCATGAGAAGGAAGGCTGAACAGAAAACAGAATGGAAACAGTTGAAGAGAAACATTTTGCCAAAACGGGTCAAACGGAAGTGAGGAGATGAATTGGCCAAGAAGATGATGAAAAAGGGGGGAAGGGAAATGAGAAGGGTAGAGGAAAGGACGCCGCCAAATTGAAGAGGGATTGATGGGATGCGATGGATTGGGAGAAGGGAAGAGAAGAGAGAGGAGTGGAAGGCCGCAGGAGAGACGGGCAGAGGACGGGGAAGGGACGATGTCCGACTGCGAGGGAGGGGAGGGGGGGGGGGGGGGGGGGGAGTGCCCTTTCCTCATCAGTCCCCTTTCTCAACGTCGCCAGTTTCTTCAGCAGCAAAATGGACGAAGGATGGACACCTAAGAAAGAGAGTGAGGAAAAGAGTGTGTTGAGAAGGGAATGGCGTGACGAGAAGGAAGAAAAGGTCGAATAATGGAAGGGAGAAAAGATGAGAGAGGGTGACAAGCAAAGGACAATAGGGCGGGGGGGAATGCAAAAGACCAAATATTAAAAAGATTGAAGAAAGCGATGAAATGGATAAAGCTGAAAAACACAAAATAATTGACAGGAAATATTTGGTTGAGCGGGAACGGGAATTTTGAAAACCCAGGACCGGAATCATCGGTTTTGAACCGGGAATTCGGTCAAAAATCTAAAAACCGAGAAATCCCGGAACTAGTCCCGTTAAGAAAATTGGTATTTGTCCCAATCCTGCTCAACTCCAGGAAACAATATACAGTCTGTAACAAAATTGAGATCCATGAGAATATTTCCATTGGGCCTACTTCTCATTAGCCAATCGGACTGAAAATTTTTAAATAGTATTTGCCATATTTTTGTGGGGATTTCCATTTTTAAATTTCTGTGCCGTTTTCTCACTATATGAGAATACAATCCTTTTCGGGAATTAGAAGTCAAGAAAAAAGTGGAAATTATTTTTGAAAAGTCTTAGGAAAATTCCTTTCTTTGCATATTTTTAAATTTAAATTAAATGCCTTATTAGACTTAATAGGCATAATGTTTTTTGACCTTGGAATAAAAGAATTTTCTCGGCAGAGCAAAGGACCGATTGTTAATGCTTTATTACCTTTAGAATAAGTTAAAAGTTTTTATTTTTCCCCAAGTCCTCATTTTCTTTAATTGACGTTGCGTTGCCGATTAGGAAAGTGTTCAGCAGCAATCACTTTTCTTATGCCAAAGACAAAGATTAATCCCCCCCCCCCCCCCCCCTCTTTAATATTCTCTTTAATTATCCCCAACGAAACGACCCATTCACAACAAGCAGCAGCAGATCCTCCCTCTTTTTTCCTCTTCTACCAATCCCTTGCCCCCCCCCCCCCTCCGTCCTCTTTCCCATTCATTTACTTCCTTTTCTTTGCATTCGTCTCCTTCCCATCTTCCTTTTCTTTCATTGTGTGAAAGAGGGAAAGAAAAGAAGGAAGAGGATGGGGCGGTGGCGGGGGTCTTTCTCCGCGACGACTGCTGCCCCGCTCCCTTTCTTTCCTTTTTCCTCCTATCCGCCATCATCCCCGCCTCCAGCGGCCTCCTTATTCCCTATCCGCCGCCAACCGACCCACTCCCCTTCCCTTTCCCCGCTCCTTGTCCTGTCAAAATCGATGCTACTAAGTGTGGGTCTCTCTTCTTTCCATCTTATTCATCCATTTCCCTCCCTCGCCCCTCCGCTCCCCTTCTTCTCGTCATTGCATTCCATTTCCACCCCTCGTTTCCCTTCGTCTTTTTCAATCGTCTTTGCTCCCTTCAATCCCTTTATTTTTCCGTTCCTTTGCTTCCATTCCCTTTCAATTTTTCTCTATTGCTTTGGCCACTTAGTTCATTCATCGTTACTTGTTTTCTCTATTTTTTTCCTCTTCAAATTATGCTCTTTTTAGGAAGTATTTATTAAATTTATTACTTCTGAGTTTGGTGCTTTCTTATATTTCTCCGATGATTTCCTCTGAAAATAATCATACAGCGCCGCAAAACGGCAACAGTCCCGAAGGGGAAGAAGAGTCTTGTGGGGGCAGTGTGTGTATTTTTATTTTTTTGACATAAATAATTACCTTATTTTTTATAGGCTTCACCTTCTTCTCTTCGTGATAGTCACTCTCGTGCATCAACCAACGAACACAACATTTCCCACCATTTTTTCAATGATGACAATGCACCGCCGTACTTTTTTATTTGTACTTAAGCTTTTTATATCTTCGAAATAAGATACTAAAATTGCAATACTGCTGGAAAAAGTGTTTAATATCCATGAAAATTTAATATTTCAGTTCTCCCTCCCTGGCGAACATCTCAACCAACATTGAACTCCATCCACATAATAACGCGCTCGGAGGTTCTTCTTCTCACAAATTCATCAAGAGACCTTTGAATGCTTATATGATATGGACGAGGCAAGAACGGAAGCGAATACTAACGGATGACCCCAAAATGAAGGTGAGTGGAACGAGAAAAAAGGAAATGGGACTGTGAGGCTGAATTTGCTAAATTATTAGATGAACGAAGTGAGCAAAGCTGTGAGTTTTTTGTTTATGTACAGTGCTTTTATTATCATTTGTATTCGTGATGTGTTGTGATGACACATTGACCATTACATTGTTAGATTCAGATGGGCGAAAAATGGAAAAAAATGTCGGACAAGGATAAGGTGAGGTGGATTTTCATTTCAGTTTTAAGGTTTTTTTTTCAGAAACCATATTTCGAATTGGCCAAAAAATTTTCTGAGGAACACAAATTGGTAATGAGCAAGTTTAAAGTCTTCTTTAGTGTGCTTATTGTGCTGTTCAGGTGCTCCAAGAACATCCTGAACTGCAATACGCGCCTTCCAAAAAGAAGGTTGTGAAGAAGCCGACCGATGGGAAGCAGCATTCCGTTGTCGACTCTTCGTCCGTCAAATCGTGCACAATAACTCCCGACGCGTCGCGAAGTACAACTCCGCGGGGTTCTTCTTCCAATTTGATCACACCTCAACGTACGTAATTTATTTCATGCCCTTTAACACTTAAATGAGCGTTATTTTTGTATTTATAGCAATGTCACAGAGTCAAATGTTTTCGACCTTTTCCTGTATGTCGCACTCCCATTTTCTCTCCTGTTTTAACTCACATTCTTTCAGCTCCGCTTGCCTCGAGTACGGTGCAACTCGCTCAGGTTCTTCAGGGAGTGCGTTCGGTTACCAGCCAGGCAGCCATCGCCTCTAATTCATCCATCCAAAATCCGTTGCTCGGCTCTGCTTCAGCCTTTCCACAAGCTTTTCTTCAATCCAATTCGTTGCCTCAACGTGTCGCCAATTCTTCCGTTTCATTGCTTGGCGGCATTTCCCAGTCAAATGCCACGCCGAATGGTACTGCTACTCGGACAACACCTGGTCAAATGTTGGACCTCTACTACACCTCACTTTGCCAGCCTGCCTTCCCCAGCATAACTGAAAACCCTGTGGGATTAAATATAAAGTTAGGAAATGCCTCATTGCTTTATTGCAGGTTAACCCTCTCGGGATGTATCCTTCGCACTATTTGTTGGAACAGTACAACCAACAGCTTTCTCAGCAGCAACAACAACAGCAGGGCAACAACGGGAACACATCAAATACCCCTGGCAGCACTAATGGGGGCGGACGCTTTTAACGAGTGATCACTCAGTCAGACTTATCTCTATCATTGTCAACACATGTCTTTTTGTGCTATTCACACCACCTCCACTATTCATTCGAATCTCTTCTCTCATTATTCCTCCACACCACGAACTTGCAGATTTATCTACCTGATCAAAATTTTCATATATTTTTCTCATGCGAATTCTCATTCTTAGAATTGGTTTTTGTCTTATCTTTTCTTAGGAAATGTGCCCATCCTCATCAATTTAGTGCCAGTCCATTCATTCGTTTTCCCTTCCATTTATCAAGGTGCAGTTTCAGTTCTCATTTTTCGCTTTTGCCAAATTGTTTACATCGAATTGAATTTTTACAAATGAGTTCAAATAAATAAATAACTGTGTGCTTTAAACTTGAACAAATGATGGATTTTTCATTGATGCCACTGGCAGATAAGCCAGAACTCATCGACCAATGCATCGATCTCCTGAATGAGGTCTAGGTTTCTATGGATTGAGCTTATGATACCATTGGATTTGCTCCAGAATCCGAGCTTTTTGTCCATTCAACCCTTCTTACCCACTCACCCCCTCTGTCAAGGAATGGCCTCGGAGTCGAGAATCGCGAATGATTGGGCTTAGACGATTGATGTGCCTTTCGCCGCCTATGGCTTATGTTCTCATCGAATCCGTTTCTGACAATTTGGTGGGCCATTTGAGACTCAGTCCGTTGGGTACAGGCTGTCCCGGAGGGTGTTGGATCGAGTCGGTGGTAATTCGTAAGGCAATGAGAGGACGAGGAATCGGGCGCAAAATGATGGAAATGGTGGAAACGGAGGCAAGGTAGTCAAAGATAAAAAAAACATTGATAATTTTATCCCGTCAGAAAGCATGGATTTGACAAGGTTTTGCTAATTGAACTGCAAAAATGGCCCTTCCGCACCCAAACGACACAGATTTGTTGCTCAACAACGGACAAAATTGACTTCTACATCCGCTGTGGATACCAACAATCGGACCATCCCATCCAAAATTGTGGCTCAAGTGCTCCGTTGCTCGAACGGTTCGGAATCACGTCCCTTCTTAGAAACATCGAGCAAAATGAAGAAAAACTCAACAAAGATAGTATAGTTTCGATAGGATCTCCGACGAAAACGCCAAATGGACCAATGACTAATGCTCAAGTTCCCCCAGCACCGCCATTGGTTTTTCTTAAACCCCATCAAAATAGAAAAAAGATTTTTATATTTAAGCATTTGGAATAAAGCATAACATCACCGCTTCTCTCTTTTATGACATTTCTTCCTCGTCCTTCTCCTTCGTCCCGTGCTTGAGCATTCGCGTAAACTCCACATAATCAAAGCGACCATTTTTGATGGGCGCATCACGGAAAAGTTCATCCACCTTAACAAATTAATTTGAAAAAAGTTTTGTTTGAAATTAAATTTTTATTGATAATTAATTACCTGTTCCTCGGTGTATCGGTCCCCCATTGTGGTGAGAAGCTCTCGCAAACGATCTGATAATGAGAAATTAACTGAAACAATAAAAACAAAGTCAAACCTTCTGCAATTGTTCCGCTATTGTCCTCATCAAAACATTGGAACGCGTTTTTGATAACCTGAATTACAAAGTTAAATCTATTTTTGATTAATTCAATTTTGTCGTCCTTACCTCTTCAGGGTCGGTGCCAGTCAATTTTTCGCCGAAAAGAGTCAGAAACATTGTGAAATTGATGGAGCCAGATGCCTCGTTGACCATATTCTCGATGAACTTTTCAGAAACTTCCTTCCCGAGAGAAGCAAACATGTCCTTCAGATCGTGCTCATCGATAAATCCGTCATGGTTTTGGTCGATCATATTGAACGCTTCTTTGAACTCCTAAAATTTTTATTAAAAAAACAAACGTAAGAGAGCATCCATCCTACTTGAATTTGTGGCTGATCAAACATAGCGAAAACATTGCTGGTCGCCCGCTGCGTACGGGCCCGGCGAGCAACCGTCTTACGCGCAGCCATTGAATTTGTGATTTCAAAGATTAGGAAAAGGAATAATGTCTTAACAAAAAAAAAAGAAGTCAGAGGATAACATATAAAACAGCCTAAACCTAAACTGTCCAGCAGAATTTCACTTACTAATTATTATTATTTAAATTAAAATTGTAAATATGTTTCGGAGAAAAAAAAATTAACGGGAGAGAAAGAAAGAAACACAACTTTGGTGGACACAGTCAAACTAAGAAAATCCGATAGGAAATAGGAATGACAGGAGAATGCGATTGTAATCGCAGTGAATGACTCATAAATATGTATGTCTATGTGAGAAAGCATTCCAGGGAATGGAAAGTATTCCATTGAATAATATTTTCATTAAAAAGAATGGTTTTGTGAATGCGTTGTGTACATCATAATGGTACATTCCTATTCCTTTTTTATTCTTATTGTGATACAGTATTTTTAAGTGCTACTTTTATGGTAATATTGTCTGAGAGAATGAAGGCATATTGGTAATTCCTCTTTTTAAAAATTTGTCACTCTTAGACAATTAAATTAAGAGTCAAATGGAGTCATTTCTAAACTAAAAATCATTGAGTGTTTGCG
This sequence comes from Heterodera filipjevi, assembly GCA_039877585.1. Taxonomy (NCBI): domain Eukaryota; kingdom Metazoa; phylum Nematoda; class Chromadorea; order Rhabditida; family Heteroderidae; genus Heterodera; species Heterodera filipjevi. Next base: position 1,035,701 of record JBDPZO010000008.1, on the reverse strand, counting down.
GTCGTTGAGATTATTTTCATTTCTTTTCTGCTTTCCCCTCATCCTTTGTCGCCACCGGCGACGGCGGGTAAATTCAAAGACAAAGGATTCGCCATTGGAGTTCAGTCCGACTGGTCCCACCCATTCTTCGTCACCTGCTTCTGTGTTTGTCTCTTCGGTTTGAAGTCCCTTCAACCCATCGGTCCACCCCCACCCTGGTCGATCCGTCCGCTTGTTCCTTTGAGTGGAAGTCGATGATGAATGGATGAAGAGACAGAGGGAATCCCATCCCACAAAGCGTTTGTCCACCACTCACAGCTCTCATCAGCGATCCTTGAGTATTCGGCTGTGCTTGCTTTGTCTTCCTCCCTTGTTTTGCTCTTCCCACCCTACTGGTTATCCTATTTAGCGTACGCCTGTCGCCCTCTGTTTCCACGGCCTCCTTAAACTAAGGTGAAACAGAGATAGATGATCAGCATCAGAAAGAGCTTCTCCTCCGCCCATTCACTAAAACTTTCCGTCCGTTAGTCATTTCCATCTGTCCGTTCAGTGCGCTTTTGCCCCTTCCCTTCGCCTTTGGGAAAATATCAAATTATTTTTGCTCTGTCGTCGATCGAACATTTCGTTTCCTTTTCCTCTCTTTAGTCATTCTCTGAGCCAATTTTCCTTCGCAAAATGCCCGGCTTCGTACCACCAGTTCAGTCCAAGTGCCCAAAATGCGGCAAATCGGTTTATGCAGCGGAGAAAATGGTTGCCGGCGGATGTGAGAGACAATTTCTAAGGGAATAAAGAAACGAGTGACACTTCGTTTTCAGATGATTGGCACAAATTCTGCTTCAAATGCGGTTTGTTCCTAATTTGCTCTGTTTCTGAGTGGTTAGCCCCACCTTGGGCGTCTATTTTCCCAAATTCCAACTCTGATTGTTTTTTATCGGGTAACTTCACACATTCATGAAATTACTTCCAGAATTGTGTAACAAACTTTTGGAGTCCACCACCGTAGCGCCCCACGAGGCAGAATTGTACTGCACAAAATGCCACGCGCGAAAATTTGGTCCAAAAGGCGTCGGATTTGGGTTGGGCGCAGGCGCTCTGACGATGGACTGTGGCGAAAAATTTGGGAACCAAAAAGTCGAAATGACGTGGGTACTGCGCCCCTTTGTTGCCCAAACGAACGACTTTCCCCTACTTTAACATGGGATTGTGACCCAATTGGTCACCACCGTAACCAAGTCAAAGTCACAATGAATGTCCAGAAAGGCCTCTTCTTCTTGCACCGCTTTTCCCTCATTTACCCCTCTCCCACCATTCAGAAATGTGTAACAAGTTGCTGGACAGCACTAACGCGTGTCCCCATGAGGCACAATTGTACTGCAAACAGTGCCATGGGCGAAAGTACGGACCGAAGGGCGTCGGCTTCGGCATTGGGGCGGGCTGCCTGACGACGGACAGTGGGGAGAAATTCGGCAACAAACGCAGCGAGTGAGCGACCCTTCGCCACCCCCTCCCCCGTACCCCACCACACATCTTTTGATCACTCGCAAACAATGAAGTCTTATCCCACTACCCAATAACATTTGCCCCTTTCCTACCCTAAAGGATATTTCATTGGTCCCATCATTAAATTCTCAATATTTCAGGAATCGGCCTCTGATGGCTGAGGCATTTACTGCTCCGATCAATCCGCAACAACAATAACTGAGAGAAATGCGAAGAAGGGAAGGGGAATGAAGTGCTACAGAACAGTCCATCCATCGAATAATATGATCAAAAATAAATTCAAATAAAGCGATGTGTTGCGTTGAATACCAATAAATAATATGTGTAAAAATGAGGAGAACTTTACCGACTATTTCATTTATCCAGCCGACCCAATTAAACAATTTCCGAATATGAACATAATCATCCAAAAGAGATTTCCTCGACAAATTTGTTTCCTATCTATGCCCAACGACATCATCCGAGCGCACCATTCAGGCGAAGTGTTTGTAGCCTGGCATTTTGTCATACCCATAAAGCTTGTACCTGTGTTTTCATATGTATTGCGGTTAAAATGTGAAAATACTACCAGGATCGTTCCCAATAATATTCGGGCTCGGGGGTGAAAAGTTCGGGCTCGTCATAGCCAAGTTCTTGAAGTGTCGGAATTCCCAGCTCATCCATCACCGGTTTAACCTGTTAATAAAACGGAGTAAGAGCTGTTATCAAAGGTAAAATTTTTAGGACGATAGTGATAGGGACGTATCCAGGGGGGGGGGAAAGATACACGGGGTACGTACCCCCCCCCCCCCCCCTCGGTAAGGAAAAAAAACCAGTACATCCCTAAAAAATTGACTTTCCCCCACCCCCAGACCCAAATCCTGGATACGTCCCTGGATAGTGATGTTTGCCCCCCCCCGCCCCCTATTCTTTGAAAAATTTGGAAATCTTTAGTCACCAAATATATCTTAGGGGGTCATCGAATAGGATATCCATTTTGTCCAATTCCGAACCCCAGACGCGAATTCGAACAAAAAAAAAAAAACTAAACTTTCTTATATCTCCAAAACCCTATCTTTAAAGAGTGACCATTTTTTTGAGGCAAAAACTGTTAATAAATCTTAGTTTCCGAGTTACAAAAAATCTTGTCTTTTTCGAAGGAAAAAATGATTTTCTGCTAATTTTTGTTATACTTACCTCTTGAATGATGTACGGATACACAATGGATCGGCTTCTGGGTCCACCGCATTTGAATTTGATTTGCTCGAGAAAGCGGATGGCAAGTGCGAAATCATTGACACGACGACACGCTCTGAGCCCAGCCTCGACAATTTTCGGGTCCGGCACCACGTCAAAATGTCCGAGCTCAGTGAATGCTAAATAAAGTATGATAAATGGGGAAGCAAAAGAGGCTTTTATTCCGATTAATTAATCAGTTTTTAGCAGATGGGCAATTTTCAATACATCCTATTATTGATTCCAAGAATATGCCTTTAGTAAATGAGACACGCTAATGTATTTGGTTTGAAAAAAGATTTGGGTTTTTAATGCATTTGTTCAATTAGTATCATAATTATAATTTTAATGCTTTAACTTTAAAAAAATAAACAACAATAATGCATAATAAAAAAAAAATTAAAAATATTAAACTGGATCGGCGCCATGACGATTCGTCCGCCCAACAAAAGAAATATGATTCGTCCGGCAACGATTCGTCCGCCCATCCAAATAAGTGCCAATAAAAAAAAAACATTTTAAATTTTTGTGGTTTTTCTTTTTGCATTTGCATTTTTATAAGTTATCTTTTTAGCTATGTCGAATGTTAAAAAAATTAAAGAGTTTTTGGCACTTTTTAGCTGGGCGGACGAATCTATATTTCTTTTGTTGGGCGGACGAATCGTAGTGCCCCGAATGGGATCAAATGGAAAGTCAAAATCCAATTTCTCAAAATTCACATTTATTGCCCCATATCAACTCAAATGCACTAAATTGGCAAAAAAAGGTTTGGGGATATCACTGTATCGACTTATTCATTACAATTTACGTGTGTTTGATTTAAATAACAGCGATACTTTTATATTTTGGAATGTAAAAAAATAAGGAGCGTAAACGGAAGAAACGCGAATTAATTTATCCGTCATCTAAGTCAATTAATGTTCCGTCCATACCTTTGCGAATTTCCCACCCGTCAATGTCCGGTTTGTTCAGGTAATCGATGAAATGTTGGTCAAATTCTAAATAATATATTCTTTTATGACTTCCGCAAGAAATATTGGAAGAAACAAACTTTGCGCAGGCCAATGAAACATAATTTCATCCTTGTTATGCGAATAAAATGCCTTCGAAATTAAGTTGCGAGGAGCAGAGTTGAAAATCTTTTTTCCAACAAGAGAAAACATTTTCTGCCTGTTTAATGCAAAAGATTAAAAGTACGTAATGTAGAAAATAAAATGTACGATGGAAAAAAGAAAAGTTTAAAAATGAATGGATTTTAAAGTGGAAGCAAAAAGTTAAACAAAAAGAAAAACAGACAAAAATTAATTAATTAATTATTTTTTTTTGTTGATAAATTTAATTTAAAAAAGCTAATGTAGATATAACCCAATGAATGGATGCCGCCGATGAGTGTGGAGACTTACTTTCAAAAGCAACCAAGTTAAAAAATTTTGGTACTTATTTTTGGCTCTTTTATTTATGCGTTCGAGAAATAAATATGCTTGGATAAGTAAAAATCAATTCCCGTTTAATCTTTAAAAAACTTTTAGCTTTAATTTCTGCTTTCAAGAAATGAATAAGGAAAACAATAAAGCCTTACAGGACAAAGCTGCTTTAATTCCATCTTTTTTAAAGACTAAAGGCCTTTCTAATCAAGTAAGATTTATTAATTTTTCTTTTTTTCTATTTTCATTCATTTAGCACATTGCGAGTTTCAATTATTTCATAGACGTGGAGATTAAAAATATTCTGCAGGCGAATAACAAAATTACTAGCGATGCTAACCCCGTTTTTTACTTGAAGTAGGCAAAGTTTTAAAATATATTATATATAATAAAAATAAAATCCTCTTTTCCACAAAAGGTACAATGACATAAATGTGGGCACTCCCTCAACCGAAGAAGGATTTAATGTGTTGAACGAAAAAATTACGCCGCACGAATGTCGCCTTCGTGACATGACCTATTCAGCACCAATTTACGTGAATGTTGAATACACTCGAGGGAACCAAAAAGTTGTCGGGAAGAACATTGTCATTGGCAAAGTAAAAACAATATTTAAAAAATGTTACTTTATTAATTTGGGTTTCCCCCGTTAAGATGCCAATAATGTTGCGTTCCTCTCGTTGCATTCTCTCGCGACTTACCACCGAAGAGGAAATGGCACATGCCAACGAATGTCCCTACGACCCGGGCGGTTATTTTGTTGTGCGTGGTTCGGAGAAAGTTGGTTAGTTTCTATCAGGGATGGTGTTCAGGAGCCTGCCTTGAAGGGCCACGCTTTGTTTTATGCTTTTCAGTCAAAAGACTTCGAACTATTCTCCAAAAGACAGATAGTCATCACCGTGTGAAATATTAAAAATTACGTTAGATTTGCTTAAAGAGGGGACATGCTTTTCGATTTTGCCTCGTTTCGATACCCAAACAAAAAAAATCATTGTTAAAATACTTTTTTTGAGAAAATCAAACCAATCTTTTATTTTTTTGTTTGCTATTGAGTACATATATATGCAAACAGAAACGTTGTATAAATTGAAATTGTGCACATCGAAATGGGGCATTTCCCACTCATTATCTATCGAAACGGGATATAGCCAAGCTCGGTGGCGACATTTTGGGGTTCAATGACAGTGTCGTTAATTAAGCTCCGCTCATTTGTCAATTTTGAAAATTTTTATCCAATTTCACAATGCCTAATCGTGTCCCCCTCGTCACTGGTTTCTAACTGATTGTATGTGTTTGACTTTTTTTTATTTGTATTGTTTTTTCAGTGTTAATGCACGAACAAATGTCGAAAAACCGGATCATGATAAATCGGAACATGAAGAAGGAGCTGATTTGCGAAGTGATGAGCACCAGCCAGGACCGCAAAAGCAAAACATACCTAATCAACAAGAAAAACCGGTATTATCTTGCCCACAACCAATTGGCCGATGACGTTCCGATTGCGATCATTTTCAAAGTAAATGCTGGACCTGGAATTTAAAAATTTCTTATTATTTTTTGTACAATTAGGCCATGGGTTACGAGTCGGATTTTCTGATCGCTTCTTCGGTGGGCAGTGAAGAGGACTTTGTTGCCGCGCTGGGCCCTTCCCTGGACGAGGCTTCCGTCTTGGGCATTATCTCGAGGGCGGATGCGCTAAGGTATATGACTGCAAAGGTTCGAAGGAAAGGGGACAGTGCATTACGTGTTCAAAAAATTTTTTGTTGAGTTTAGGTGAGAAGGAAAACATTTGGCGGTCCATCAGCACCTGCTCGGACTTCGCAAGAACACGACGTGCTCGACTTTCTGGCCAATTCGATGATTTGTCACATTCAATCGGTCGGCGGCAACATGAAACTGAAGGCAGTTTTTCTGGGCCTGATGATCAGACGGTAGTCGGCCATTCTTAACCGCTAAAAGAAACAATTTGAGGTTAATTGAAGCGGAGAAGGGCGTGTGTGACGCGGATGACCGCGACTTTTACGGCAACAAACGAATCGAATTGGCCGGGTCTTTGCTGGCTCTGTTATTTGAGGACCTTTTCAAAAGGTTTCCCCCTTTTTGATGCTTTAAACTGACATTAACTCATTTTAAAAATTTCCGTGGTTCTAAGATTCAACTCCGAATTGAAGCGAATTGCTGACAGTCATCTGAACCGAAACATGGCAGCTCCATTGGACATCGTACGACACATGCGTCAAGTGAGAACACCAAGTTTCGACCTGACCAAACAGATATTTAAATTGTTTTTGTAGGATTTGATCACAAATGGTCTTGTCAATGCACTTGCCACAGGGAATTGGACAATTCGAAGATTCAAGTGAACACACAATGACAAAGTTTCAAAAGTTCTTCAACATTCTTCAGAATGGAACGGCATGGAGTTACCCAGGTTCTGTCGCGACTTTCGTACATCAGTGTATTGGGCATGATGACAAGGATCAATTCGACATTCGAAAAGACGCGCAAAGTGTCCGGGCCTCGTTCTCTTCAATCTTCGCAATGGGTCAGTCCGTCGCCAGGACAAATATTTATAAACCATCTTTTGCCCCGTTTAGGGAATGATCTGTCCTGCCGATACGCCCGAGGGCGAATCGTGCGGTTTGGTCAAAAATTTGTCGTTGCTCAGTCACATCACCACAGACAGTGATGAAGCGGTATGAATATATCAAAGAAACTCAAATACAATGAATTATACTTTTTTTTAGCCAATTTTGCAACTTCTCTACAATTTCGGTGTCCAAGACGTTCGACCCTTAAAATTTAGCGTCGTTCATGACAGGTAAATATTGTATAGGGTAATTTCTTCTAAACAACAACACTTATAAGGCAATATCACATTGTTTTTCTTAACGGCTCCATTGTTGGTGTTACTGACGATGTCGAAAAAATCATTGGCACGGTGCGAATGATGCGCCGGAGGGGCCATTTGGGTGCTTTTGTCTCTGTCAGTTTCAACACTTCCACCAATGCACTGTATTTGGCCAGCGACGGTGGCCGATTGTGTCGTCCGTATGTTATCGTTGAAAATGGACGTCCTTGTCTTTCTCAGTCTCAAATTCAGGTAGGTTCATTTTGGTTCATCTACGAATTTTGTTCCATTTTCGATTGCAGGAAGTCCGAGACGGTCTCAAAACATTTGACCATCTTTTGGCCGAGGGGTGCATCGAGTTTTTGGACGTTAACGAGTTGAACAGTACGCGGATCGCAGTCTACGAGCACCAAATTTTGACACAGACTACGCATTTGGAGATCGAGCCGTTCTCTCTGCTCGGCGTCGTCTCCGGTCTCATCCCTTATCCCCACCACAATCAGAGTCCACGTAACACTTACCAATGCGCAATGGGAAAACAGGCGATGGGCACCATCGGATACAATCAGCAGAAGCGGATCGATTCGGTCCACCATTTTATGTCGTATTTGAGATGCCAAATTGTGTTGTTTTAGCTGATGTATCTGCTCGTTTACCCTCAAAAACCGTTGGTGAAAACAAAAACAATTGAACTGTCCAACTTCGAGAAGCTTCCCGCTGGTCAAAATGCAATTGTTGCTGTGATGTCCTTCAGTGGTTACGACATCGAAGACGCGCTGGTGTTGAACAAAGCATCGTTAGACCGAGGTGAGCCAATTCGTTAATGTCCACAATAATTTGCGTGTAAACCAAGGTTTTGGACGTTGTATGGTCTATAGATTTGCCAAGGGAACTGCGCGAAAGTACGCAAACCAAACGTACGACAAAATAATGGGACCATCGCTGGACGCGACGACCCGTAAACCGATTCCGAAACACGCCGTTTTGGACCAGGACGGCATTGTTTTTGTCGGGGCAAAGATTATGCCAAGACAAGTCGACAATACAATTTTTAGCATGGCGTTTCTTGTTTTCTTTCTAGGTGCTAATCAACAAATCCATGCCGATAATGCAATCCGAAATGATACCCGCTGGCAATGTCGCTGGTTTCAACCACAATTTTGAGACAAAAGATGTATCAATTCCCTACCGGGGCGCAATGAATGCTGTGGCGGAACGCGTGTTATTAACCTGCAACGATGAGGAGCAGTACCTGGCCAAAGTGTTGATAGCGCAATGCCGAAGACCCGAGTTAGGCGACAAATTCAGCAGCCGACATGGACAGAAGGGAGTTTGTGGACTGATCTCCCCCCAAGAGGACATGCCGTTTGATCAGCACGGCACCGTGCCAGATTTGATCATGAACCCACACGGGTTGGACTTGGCCATTTGTTATTTGATATTTTGTTAACATTAGTTTCTTTTAAGGTACCCAAGCAGAATGACAGTGGGTAAGTTAATGGAGTTGCTGAGCGGCAAGAACGCACTGATGGGCCCATGTCATAAGTGGCGATTGCATTACGGCACCGCATTCGGCGGAGACGATGTGAGCGCATTCATTCCTTTAATTTTCAACAAAATGCTCACTTTCAACAGATGGAAACTGTCAGTGAACAATTGGCAGCCCACGGGTACAACTTTTTGGGCAAGGAAATGCTCACGTCAGGCAGCACCGGACAACAAATGGCCGCATATGTCTATTTTGGCCCAATTTACTACCAGAAACTGAAGCACATGGTCATGGACAAAATGCACGCCCGAGCAAAGGGACCCCGGTGGGCATTATTATGAGACGACACTTTATGACATTTTCTTTATCATTGCTACCCTTTTTAGCACCAAAAAATTAGGAGATGGGTAAAAACTGGAGACGGATCGATACGATATTTTTTCTATATTTTTTTCGATATTCGTCGATATTATATATCGACTGACCCTTCTGTTCGGTCTCTAGTAAAAACCCATACAAAAGGCTATACCGCTTTTCTATTTGTTTATTTATTAAACTTACTAAAAGCAAAAGTTGGAAAGTCAATTTACTAAAAGAAAAAGTTGGAAAGTCAATTTTTAGTGCCGTTTTGACTCGACAGCCCACCGAGGGAAGGGCCAGGGACGGGGGACTTCGACTTGGCGAAATGGAGAGAGACTGTCTGATAGCGTATGGCGCTTCGATGCTTCTGATGGAGCGACTCATGATCTCTTCCGATCAATTCAGTGTAAGTGTTGCTAATTGTAAGCTGTCAAAAGGGGAAAAGGACGAACTTACGCCGGGAAAATTTTCCCAAAAAAGTTTTTAAGGAATTTTCGAAAAAAATTGAAAACTTTTTTAATTTCAATAAATTCATGAAAAGTTTTATTACTTCAGAAATTTTGGAAGTTGTAAATCTTCCATCTGAAAAAAAGGTTCGAACAAATGGGGTTTTTTGTTGTTGTTGAATGATTATTTCTGAATCGGCGAAATTTTGGAGTGTTTCCGTCAAAAGTGTATTCCCTCTTCTTCTCGTCCTCAGATGGATGTGTGTGCCGAGTGTGGTCTGATCGGTTACTCGGGGTGGTGCCAAAATTGCAAATCGTCCGCCTCTATGGCAAAGATCAAAATTCCTTACGCGTGCAAATTGCTCTTCCAAGAGTTGCAGGGGATGAACATTGGTCAGTATTTTAATTGGAAATGGAGGTGTACAAAAGGGTATTTAATGCTGTGCTTTTTAGTCCCGCGACTGAAGACAGCAAAATACACTGACGGACTGTGAAATGAATTATTATTTTATTATTATTGTTTTATTTGCAAATATAAACAAATTGTTAATTGTTGTCATTAAATTAAATTAAAAAATGAAAATAAAAACCCCTAAATTATAGCCAAACCGTGCCATGGGAATAACTTATTTTATGCCGGGATGGGTTCATAAGGGAATGATTTTACAAAGCGGAGGTTGGGATGCATTGGTTCAAGCTGTCGGATCATTGTTGAGCTGTTTGTTTGTTTGGCGGTGGCCATTTGTGCTTATTATTGACAATCCGATCAATTGGGTCCGTCGGTTGGTTGCTCCGAGGCACTCATTCACTGATCGGAAGCGGTGATCCCCCACCCTTCCGCCCCCACCACCCCCCCCCCCCCCGCCTCCGTCTGTCTGTCTGAGTTTTTTCGTTTGCTCCGGGCCGTCTTTGTCCGATTTCTTCGGCTCCACCCTCGCCCAATTGTTGGCTCTCGTCACCTGCCACCCACCCACAAATCGCCCCCTTTCTCTCCCACCCGCCGCGTTGGACCAAAAAGCACTCCCCCCGGCGTTTCCTTTTCTTTGTGCCAAATTCGTTTTGTTCCCCCCCCCCCCCCCTCTTTTTAACTTTGTTAGCAACTGACCAATTCCCGAAAAGGGTTTGTCCCTTTTTGGTTTTTGCTAATTTGGCAATTTTTGTTCCTAAAATACCAATTTGCTCCATAATTTTCCTTTTGCCCCGTTTCCTCCAATGAATGATGACATTTGTCTTCCCTATGAACTGCTCCGTCTTCATGGTTCGCCCCTCGAGGTCATTCCCCCCCCCCTCCCTTTTTCTCCCATTTGCCCCTTTTCATTGTCCCCCCCTTAAGGGCTTTTTCTTCACCTTTCTCTTCCCGTGGCTTTTCCTCTTTGGCCTCGTCGGCAATTGTCTTAACTTGGCAAGTGTCTCTTCGCTTTTGCTTCTCCATTTTCCATTCTCTTTTCCCCCCTCCTTCAGTTGGTTCTGCTTAATGCCGGTAGAGGCTCACTTCGTCGGCGGTCTGTAAGAAATGCCAAAAACAAAACAAAAAATTATTATTATTATTATTTTCCTCTTTTTTTCCAAATTCGCTTTTCCCTCTCCTCTTTTTGTGAATGTCTTCTTCTTCTCCTTCAGTTCCGACTCTCTTCTCATTGCTTTGGCCTTTTGCGACGTTTTCTTTCTGCTGCTCCTTTTGCCCTCCGCTTTGGCCCAATTTGACTGTTTTGGCCAACACCCGCGCTTTCGTCTGCTTTATCTGTCGCTTCGCGTCCATTTGGTCGCCTTGGCCAATTGGTGTTCCGCCGTCGCCATTTGGTTGGCCATCCCTTTTTTTGACCCCCCCCCCCCTTTTGTCGGCACTTTCTTTGTTCTTCCTCCTCTTTGCCAGGCTTATCATCGTCATTTGTGCCGACCGTCTCTTGGCCATTCGCAGTTCGCTTCGTTTCCATTCCTCCGATTCGTCCCAATGCGCCGTCCTTCGCTTGGTCCTTGGCATTGTTTTGCTCAGCGGTCTCCTCACTTCCTACAACCATTTCTCGTCCGTTTGCTGCTTCAACTTTGCCTTTCTCTCACTAATTCAATCATTCCTCCGTCAGTTATCATTGCGTGCTCAAATTCCTTTGCGGACATTCCCAAATTGTCGGCAAATGTTTCAATGTGCTCCAAGAAAGGTCCCCTCCCTTTTCCCTTCTCCATTTATTTGTTGTACTGCTCCAACTTCACGTTATTCCCTTGCCACAGTTGGCCAGGCAATCACACCAATTTGACTCCGCACCCTCTCCGTGCGTACGTCCGTTGGAGTATGGCCGCAAATGCACTACTCGTCATTGTGGTGGGCACAAAAAAGCTAATGGAAATTATCACCGAAATATAACAAAAAAAAAGGGAGAAAAACGAAAGAATAATATCCCAAATCCAACCACAAAACCATCTTTTGAATATGAAATTAAGTTGCCCGTCCTTCTGATGCTCTTTCTCAATGCTTCTCTTTTGGTCGCCGTTCGTCGTAATTCGTTCCGTTTGCAATGCCCCAAAAAGACAAATGGCGAGGGAAGGCGCAACGGAACAGCGGGCGCAAGAAAAGAGTTTGGACGAAGCGTTGACCAAGTGGGAAATTGGGGGGGGGGGGGGGGGGAGAAATGGACAATGTCTGATCATTTGTCTAATCATTTCTCTGAATTGAATTTCCGATTTAAACCAGGGATGGTCTCGGAATTTAAAAAAGCGGAAACACGACCAATTATTTTCGCAGGGGGAAGTTTGTGCATTATAAAGCAAATTTTAAAGTGAAATAAATCATATTAAACCACAAAAAGATATAAAATGGCCCGTGGTAAAAAATTACGCACAAAAAGTTAAAGGCGTATAAATAAATTTGCACATAAAATGCCCTTGGCCTTGGTTGGTATTTAGCATAGGAATGAAGGAATACTGTGGCTTTTGAGTTTGGGCCCTATGGTTAATATTTCCGGTGGTGCCTTCTTCGTTAGTATTACGAAATTTGTTTTTTTTAATTATTTCAAACAATTAAAGTTACTGATTACATTTGCTTAATTGGTCCATTTCATAATTTTTCCGCTGATTTGCCTTTTTCGACTTTTCCCCAACCCTCCTCCTCCCCCTTTTTCCTACTCTTTTTGGCACTCAGAATCGTGCCGAACATCGCGTGACCGTCGGCGTGGCGGCCATTGTCTCCTGTTTCACGCTGACTCAGGGCCCTTCCGCGTTGGTTTTGCTCGCCAATTTGGTCGTTTCTCCGCCCAGCCGTGACCCGTTGTGGTGGGACACTGTCGGCTCCCTCACCTGCTTTTTGGTGATCGTCGGCAAAACGCTCAACTGTGTGTTGCTCTGTTTGGCCTCTTCCGCTTTTCGACGCCGTCTCGTCCAAACTTTGCTGGGCCGAAAGAAGTCACTTCTGATGGTCCATGGAGAGGGGTAAAAGCGCAATTTTGGCATTTTAAAATGCCAAATTTGGAGGCAAAAACATTTTAAGACAACGAGCGACCGTATTGGCGACGAGCACAACGCGGAGAAGTTCATCAGGGGCATCGGTTGGCGAACGACGAATGAAAGTTACAGCGAATGCCAAAAACGGAAGCGGCAAAAAGACGACGGTGAGAGAGAAAAGAGAGAGAGAGGCACCGGAGAGAATGAGGAGACGCAAATATTCATTGCCATGACCCTTTTGATTTGTGTATTTAAATAAAAGAAGCGCTCTGTTTCTTGGGAGAGCCTTTTCATTTGTTTGTTTCTCTCTTTTTGTTTGGGTTTTGTCCCGACTTTGGGCCATCCGACTTTTGTTTAGACTCATCTCGAAATTTGCCCTTTTGACTTTTCACATTTTGTCTCTCTTTTCTTATCACTTTGACTCGGCCATTCTGATGAACTCAAAGTTGACGTGAATGGATCGGCGGCGGATGTGTCCTCCCCCCCCCCCCGCCCCTTTTCTTCTGCCTTTGATCGCCCTCTGATCGATTTGACCCCAACACCAAAACACCCTCGCCCTGCCAACTGCCACCCCTCCCCTCTCCCATTATACCAATTTATAGGCCATTCCCTTTCTGTCCCCTCTCCATCCTCCGATTTTCCAGCCGGCCTCTGTCGTCATTGCCCTCCCCCGCCCCTCACTTTGCTTTCCCTCCCTTTCTTCTCCGCTTTTCACTCATTCGTCGTTCTCCCAGCTGCAATGGCTATTTTTATGAATCCGAAAAGCGCGGAATTGGAATTAGAAAATATGGAAACGACCTCATCGCATCGGCTGTTGCCATTCGGCACGGAGTCGGCGGCGGAGGATGGCATTCCGCGCGACAGGACGCCCTCCCGCACAGCACACTTTAACCGCAATTCGGCCACGTCCAGCAGCAGGTACGAGAACGTGGCCATCAGTGTGCCGAGTACGCCTTCGCTGTCACCGCCGTCGAATACGACCGAAATGGGCACAAAGCCAAGCGAAAGGCGGAACAGCAGCGAAAGCAGCCAAATGATGCGCAATTTGTCCATTCGCGCATCAATGCGCAGCACAGGGAAGAAGGCAGGGCAGCAGCGAAATGACGACAGTTCGACGAACAGTTTTTTTGCAAAGGTATTAATGACAAAAGCGGGGAAATCGAGTCCCATTTCGGGACATTGTGCCTTTGGGTAAGTCTTACAATTTTGAAATTATTTAAAGGTTAGCGTTGGTCCCTGACCAACCCGCGTCTCATTCATTCCCTTCTGATTAGCTCCAATTGTTCTACGAACATTCGCCCCTTCGGCACTTTGCCCCGTTTCTTCTGCTCATCGCTTACGCCCTTCTCGGAGCATTGCTCTTTTTTGTGCTCGAAAGTGAAAATGAACGGCAATTGTTGGCGAATGAGCAGCGCCAATTGGAAGTATTACGAGGCCAAACCATTCAGAAAATTGAAGGCAATCTGAGGACAACGATAAGGGAACGATGGAGCAAATCGAAGTGGGCAAAAAAGGGGGGAGGGAAAGGGGGAGAAGCAGAAAAGATGGGGGAGGGTAAGGCAATGAGAGAGAGGAAAAGAAAAAGACAAAAAAGAGAAGGGAGGAGGATGAGAGAGAAAAAGGCAGTGAGAGAGAGTGGAAAAGAAAAAGACAAAAACGAGAGGGGAAGAGAGGAGAAAAAGGAAGACAAATAGACAAAAAAAAAAAAATCAAATATTTAGAAAAATTTTGCTTGATTTCGAACGTGATTTTATGCGGTTGAAAGTGCCGGAAGGGACGCTCGGTGAGTGGCAAACGAAATTAAAGTATCCCTAAGCAAAAATGGCATATTTATTTTGTCAGAATGGAATTATTTGGGCGCACTTTTTTACGGTAAATATTGAGTAAGGGGAAAAAAATATGTTGGGGTCTATTGTATATAGTTGGTACTGTGTTCACAACCATCGGTTACGGTAACATCACTCCGCGCACATCGCCGGGCCAAGCACTTAGCATTTTGTACGCCATCGTTGGCATTCCGCTGGTACTCTTTTTGTGCCAATAATGGGACAGGCCAAACATTTAATTTTGGTTAAGGTGTTGGCCATCCTTAACCAGGTGAGACGGACGAAGCATCGCAAAATTGGGGGGGGGGGGGAAATGGCCAAAAAGTGATCTTTGATCCCACCAAAAGACGAGCAAAAAGATGACCAAATGGTTGAGCGAAAAGTGGATTTGGTGAGTGAATGATCAACAAATGAATCAATGATTGAATGGTCATTTGGATGGGATGGCATTCGCTGATCACCAAATGAAATTTCAAAATCTGCTCACAGTTATCATAAACGGATCAAAGCAAAGAGGCACAAGACACGACGAGGAGATGAGAGAGTGATGGAAGAGGGCAACGGGGGGGAGAGGACGGCAGACGACGATGGCACTGACAAAGAGACGATGGAGAGCAGGTGAAAAGGGGGGCAAATTAGAGGGTAATAGTGCCTGGCAAAATCAAATAACCGGTGAGATTCGGCAGAGGGAATTTCGAATCGGATCAGGGCAAAAAATGCCGGCAGGGACCCGCACTGCAAAGCCAGTCACTAAAGATGGTTGAAAAGTCGAAAGGACTGCTGGTCCTAAGAGAATCCCAAATGATGATACTCCTCCCCCTCCTTTTATAGGACAATCCCTGTGTGGATGGCGTTGTCCATTGTCAGCGGTTACATGTGCACAATTGCGGCCATTTTTCTCATCTGGGAGAGTCGGTCAGTGTCCGTTCGCTGTCCCCTCGGGGGCATTATTTGCCCTAATTGCTTTTTTTGGCCACTTTCATTGCCAAATTTCCCCCCCCCTCGCCCCTCC
The DNA here is from genome assembly GCA_039877585.1 of Heterodera filipjevi. Taxonomy (NCBI): domain Eukaryota; kingdom Metazoa; phylum Nematoda; class Chromadorea; order Rhabditida; family Heteroderidae; genus Heterodera; species Heterodera filipjevi. The sequence continues at coordinate 1,020,167 of JBDPZO010000008.1, read as the reverse complement.
CCGTTCAGTTGGTCCTATTTCACCTCATTCTACTTCATTTGCATTTCCTGCTTGACCATTGGCTTGGGTGACGTTGTGCCCGACCATCCGCAAATGCTCATTTTAATGTCCGTTTTCTTCCCCCCCCCCCCACCATTTGTCTTTTTCTTTTGTTAGGTTCGTTTTCGTCATCTTCGGTCTTTCGTTTGTGTCAATGCTTCTGTCAGTGATCCAAATCAAAATGGAGGAATGGCTGTACAAAATGATGATCCAAATGCAGGCAATGAATGCCCTCCTCTCCCCGTTTATCTCCCCTCCCTTTTGATCACCTTTATCTTTATCTTCCCTTTGATCACCCCATTCCCTTTTGCTTATTTGCCCCTTTTGCTTCTTCAGAAGGAATACCAAAAGGCCCTTCGCGAAGTTAGCGACCCAATTGAGCGCGACCGAATCATCGCCGCACTGTACGCGAGAGAGCCGTGGTACATGCGACAGTTGGCCCCTTTATGCGTCAGCGAAACGCAAAAAGAAAAATTGGAAAATTTGGTAAAGAAATTATAAAAAAGGAACTTAAACACAAATAAAATTGAAGACGCAATCCTATGAAAAAGTGATGAAAGAGGCGAACACACGGGGGACACAAACAGAAAATTGGGGGGAGGAGGAGGAAAAAGGGGAGACGAAGCGGACACACGCAACAGAACAAGAAGAGAACGGAGGACCAAAAGTGAGGGGCAACGGATAGGGGGGGGGGCGAGAATTGGGGAATAGAAACGGAAATCACTTGGAAAGGCATTCCCAAGGATGGCATTTTGGAATGGCAAATTGGGAATGGCATTTTGAAATGGCATTTTGGAATGGCATTCTCAGGGGATGGCAAATGGGGAATGGCATTCTCAGGGATCTTAATTTACAATGGTGGCACACTTAATCCCCAATTAATGACAGTCATTGCGAGCAGCAAAAACGGATGAAGAATACATTTCTGCTCGCGCGGAACTTTCGAGCAGTTCACGCTCCCTGAGCAGGTCCATCTCCGATGCCACTTCCCTTCCGATGGACCCCGCGAGGTTCGACTTATTTTTGAACATTTTAATGATAGGATTACCGAAATTAAACAGCATTTCTCCGAGACATTTATGTTCAAAAGAGGTGCAAACGGAATTGAGTGGAAATATCATCGACAAAATGGAGAGAGACAGAGAAAGAGAGGAAAAAGAGAAAGAAAAAAAGAGGATGGAGGAGAGAGAAAGAGAGGAAAAAGACAAAGAAGAAGAGAGGATGAGGGAGAGAGAAAGAGAGCAAAAAGACAAAGAAGAAGAGAGGATGAAGGAGAGAGAAAGAGAGGAAAAAGAGAAAGAAGAAGAGAGGATGAGGGAGAGAGAAAGAGAGGAAAAAGAGAGCGAGAGGCTAAAAGAGAAGGAAAAAGCACCCAAAATCAAAACGCAGTCCAAAGCAGTGGGCACGGGCAGTGATTTCGTCGTGTCAAAGGAGCACCGCGGCACACAGCTAAAGGCAGCGACAAGTGTAAGCAGGGGAATTGCTTAAAAGAACATGGAGCAATTTGACAAAATAACCCCATTGGCGGTGATCGGAACGTGAAAAATCAGACGAACGAATAAAGCAATGCCTTAGGGGAAAAAAGCATAAACTGATCTGATCGCTTCCTTTGGACCTTTTGAAGAATAAACGGACGGACACAAAAGGTTTGATCCGAACGGAAGACCGAGCGGCGGACACGGCTCAACTGATCAGAAAAAGTGTGGCCAAAGCAGTGCAGACAGAGGAGAAAAGGCAACAACAGCGAACAGTGCAAACAATGTGAGAAGAGGGAGGGAGGGGGGAAAGGCAAATGAACTGATCAGACAGAAAACAATTGGCATGGAAAGGTTCCCATCCAAAGAGGAGGAGGAGGAGCAGTCGCCGAGGCTAAAGGTCGACCAGCGGAGACGATTGTTCTCATTGACGGGCAGAAAAGACGAATTTGAAGAAGAAGAAGAAGTGACTACAGACGCATGGTAATGCGGGAAACATTTGGAAATGGCAAAATGCCAAACTAAGAAATGCCAATTTAAACGAACAAACAAAGGGCCCAGTGCTCTCCTCCACCCGAACTTTGCGACTTCGGCGTCCAAACTCTGCCACTCTTTGGCGATTTTGAGGTGGATGAAACAGTTGAACAACTCTTTGAGGACGAAGATGAAATGTCGAACGACGGAAGCGAACAAAAGGAACAACGATCCGAATCAGTGGCAGTGACAATTGGGGACGAATGGTTGGACATGGCCTACCCGAAGAGAACAGAGAAAAAAGTGAGCACAAAAGGGAGTGACAGCGAGAGAGAGAGAGAGAGAGGAAGAGTAAGTGAGAGAGAAAAGCGTCAGAGGAGAGAGTGATAAGCAGGTAGACACAAAGAGAGAGTTAGGGAGAGAAAGGATGCACAGAGCAACTGACAAAGGGGAAAGGAACGCTGATCAGAGCCGAAGGGGCAGCTGGTCAAAATGGGAAGAGACATTGATCAGCAATAGGAAGAGAAGAGAATGGCTAAAATTCGGAACAATGATCAGGATTTGGTCATCCAAACCGACGACAGTTATCTGAGAATCGCCCGTCGTTTGGACAAACTGAGGACAAATCGCACGGATCTCAATGTGCGGTACCACAAAAAAGAGGAGGAGCACCATCACACTTTTAGATTTGATTAACTTAGGTTTATTGCACTGCGACAAACCCTCCGCTGCGAAGAAAGGCGGACGGAAAAAGGAAATCACTGCGATTTTTGGATCCGATAAGGGACAGTTTCAGGTGGGAAATGCCAATGAATGGGCAAAAGACATCCCAAACAAAGGCCAAGAAGACGCTCAAAAACGCCGGAGAACGAAGAGAAAAGGGCGGGAGAAGAGGCGGACAAATGCCGAGTCGAGGCGGGCACTTCGCCCGAAAGACCGACGCCGAAGAGAGGCCGAGTGGCACAATTGGTGGCCACGCACGAACAAAGCAGCCCAATCCAACGCGACAGAGCAGCACCGTCCGCGATGGCAACAGTTGCTGGGAGGGCGCGGAAGAACATACGGCACGTGAGAATGGCGGAAGACGTGAGAGGGAACAGCGACGACGAGGGAGAGAAAGCGGTGGGAAGCAGCAGGTGATGGATGATGGCAAACGGACGGAGAAAGGGAATGAAATGGACACTCGAAGACGTGGCAAAGGCACTCACCGTAAATTAAAAAGTGCCGACAAAGAAAACGCGGGCAATTCTTTCTCTCATTGCTTTAATTCATTTTGCCATTTGTTGTGTCATCCCCCCCCCCCCCAATGATCGTATATAAATGCCATTTTCTTCTTTCTGCTCATTTCCTCTTCGTTTTTCTTCTGTTTATTTCTTCCTCTTCCAATTGCTCCACCCCCGGCGCTTCGGGTGCCCCGGGTATGTGTTCGCATTTCAATGTTTTTGGGTTTGGTCGAAACGGAAAGCAGCAGCACCGGCACACGCGCCTACTGCCAACATCACCAAGGGACGACGCTTTATCAGTGGCCCAATCGGAGACGCACGAATACCACGAAAGGGCCTCCAATTGGGCACGAAAGCCGGGCTCAACGGCACTCAAATCCACTTTGTTGGTGGGCCATAATCTGAGGAGAAGGGGAGGAAAAAGGGCGTGAAAACAAAGGGATCATGGAGAAGAGGGGGGAGGGGCAAACGAAAAAGCATCGAAAATCGGTAAATGAGCTAAAAATGAATCAAAAAATGACAAAACCTCCGCCCTCCCCCCCCCCCGCCGAGGAACGGCGAAAAGGGGGAGGGCAATACACAGAATATGTACTATCTCACCTCCGGCCGATCGCAAGCTTGGCACCATTTCCGCCTCTCCGTAATCCTGGCCTTTCCCCCCCCCCCCCCCTCTATCTCCTCCTCTCCCCAGTTTACCGTAACCCTGGAACCGTGTCCCCCCCCCCCTCTATCTCCTCCTCTCCCCAGTTTACCGTAACCCTGGAACCGTGTCCCCCCCCCCCTCTATCTCCTCCTCTCCCCAGTTTACCGTAACCCTGGAACCGTCTCCCCCCCCCCCCCAACTCACTTGCACTCCCCTCCGTTCTCCATCAGTTTGTCATAATCCAAAGCACAACTCATCGACTGATCAATGCCGCGTAATTCTTGTCTGTTGCAAACCTGAGGAAACAAAACTCGTTTAAAGAAGAGACAATTTTCATAATGAACTTTAAGTACCTTCTCCGAAACAAAAAACGGAACGATGGAACGGCCGCCGGGGATTCTTAACGAGCATAGAAAAAGAATACAAAGAATGTCTGATGGATGACCCACTCGAATGGGCTCAGATGGCACTTTTGTCGTCCCCCAAAGCCGCAACTTTGCCGGTAGCTGCACATCCCGCAGGGGCGTCCGTCGAGCAGCAAACCTCGGAAATAGGTGAAAAAACTGTCGAGGGCCGATTCATAGCGAACGGAAAGGAATTTGAAGAACCAATGACTCTTAAGGGAAGGGAGAGACGAAAGTGGGGAGGGGACAAAGCAAAACAAAGGGACGGAACCTGACAGACAGGGGTCAACTGCTGGAGATAGGAACGCTGTGGGAAAGGGAATAAGGGGATAATTAAGACAAATAAAAGGGGGAAAAGCAATTAAGGCCAATTAATATTTTAGTGAGTAATTAATGTCAATTAATAAGGCAGAAAGGAGCAGTGCCATTCGAAAGTTGAGAAGAGCAAATCCAATTCCGGACGTATTTCACTGACCTTGTGACTTGTTTCTGGCCATACGCAGGGGCCTAAGACAAATAATGATAAGGGGAGTAATGGTTTAACAAAGGATAAGAACCGGAGGGGGGAGGGGTACCCTTAATTTTCTTTTTGAAAGTTTTAGTCTTTTTTTTTTGTTTGCCTTGGAGTTTTTTAATTCGAAATAACTCCGACCATTCTGTCTTTAAGTCCACCCTTAGGGTTGTTTTCACTCGTCCCCGCACAGAGAAATGGATCCCTTTTATTGGCATGATAAAACGGTGCTAAAAGGGAAGAAAAATGGTGGGGTTCCCTTTGCCGGCTTCTCATCAGAATTTAAATTATTTTTGGGTTTGTGAAAAGACCGACCCCAACTGCTCCATGAGGCACAATCGTTGTGACGCGACACATCGGAATAAATGGAAGCCAATTGGGCAATGGTTGGAGCAGGAAAAAAGAGGAAGAAAATGGGGAAAAACGAAAAAGGGAAACCCATTGGGGAGAAGCGAAGGGAAATCGTTGACCGAAATAAAACCAAAAAACTAAACGGATTAATAATGACCCAAAAGCAAATGGAGCGAGGCGAAGTGCTTTTAGGACGCTTTCCCTTTCCCGCCGCCGCCCTTTTATGCGATTGCGGATCATTTAGTTTTGATCATTTGTTTTGTTGCGTGCGCAAACTATTGCTGAAGTGGGCGGACGAGCGAAAGTGAAATAAAGAAAAAAAGCTTCTTTTTTCATCTCGCATTTATTTTCGAGAAATGACCGATAATAATGACAAACGTAGGGAAAAGAGACAGTCAATTGCGAATTGGGGAAGGGAAAAGATAAAATATAAAAATGATGACCCAAAATGGACAATTGCGAAAAGCTGCTGTTGGAAAGAGAAATTGGGAACGAAAACTCACAACACTAAGAAAGAACATGAAATCATAGAGAAAAAGAAATATTAAGTGAAAGAGCCGCGTAAAATATATTAATTAATTTGCAATGGAAAGAGAAGAGCAATTAACATCGGATAACCCAATCGGAGCATTGGTCGTAGAAAACGGCGGAAGGTTTGGCTTTATGTTTTGCGACAGTTTTCGAACGAAAAAGTAAAGGTTGCCTCTGTTGCCGAACTCCTTCAGAAACGTCCGATAAGCCGTGCAGAACTCGCTCGGGGAGCGAACCAGGAGTTGAACCTGTACAATGGTAAAGTGCCACAATAAGACAAATACCATGGGAAGAAGATAAACTTACGAATCATAGTAGTCCATGCCAACTGTGACGGTTTGACCGGCATGTCCTGTCGTTGCGATTGACGGAAGTTCTGCTGAATAGGGAACGGCCATCGCTGCTGTTGGTGGCACAAATTTGCGGTGCTGGCAATGTCGTTTGGTGAGTGGGGCACTTCGGCGAGCCCAAAATGCGGGGAACGGAACTGTTGGAAGTGGCGGTCCGAAGTGCCGGAGGACCTGGCAGGGGTCGGATGGAAGGAAGAACTGAATTTGGGAGGGAGTGTCAAAAGCGCCTTTTTTCCGAGAACCGTACCGATAAAAGTGATGAAGTCTTGTGCAATTGTTAGTGCGAAGGTGGTGGCCGAAGTTGGCCAGAGGGTCGGGATTATTGTGAGAACACTGAAACAGGACATGGGACAAAAGGACGAGAAGGAAAAGGACGCGCAAAACTGAGACAGACAAAGTGCGAATTGCCATTCTAACAATAAGCATGAAGATGAATGGAAAAATAAGGTTAAAATCCATTCATCCATGGCTAATCATTTTACGGTTGGCACCTGTTGAGGGCAGTATTGGTCGATGGAAGAGCATTGACAGGGCATACAGAGCTGTGGGTGATGGACAGTTGGGGAGAGTCGATACGGCGGAGGAGGCGGTCGTTGCTGTGTCCGCGCTGCGCCTTCCGTCTCTCTGCAACCGTCCTCCTTCTCCTTGTGGGTCGACCCTCTGCCGAACAGTTTAAACAGCCCATTGCCCAGTGATCCGCGTCGGTTTTTCGTCTGTTTCAGCTCACTTCCGTCTTGACATTGTGCACCTGGGTAAGCCATTTTAATTTAAGAACTGTGTTTATACATGTCTGCCTTACATGGACTTTTATTTTTGGAAGCACTTTTTGCAAATTCTGACAACGTCAAAGGCTGGGAAAAACTGCTGGGCAACATTTGGTCTTTTTCAGAATGCCAAAGTTCATTTTTCGACAGAATATGAGAACAGTTGTTGTTGGAGGAATTGTTGGTAATGGCTCGGACATTGTTCGGTGGGAAAGTGGAGGAGAAACCTATTCAAAAATGTTGGTCGGCAATGATACAGTGTGGTGCCCACCTACCTGTTTCTGAACTGACTGGTGCCCCCGACTCGTCAACATAAAACATCGTTTTTGGTCGTTGCCTTTTAGCGGTTGGTCCGGCATGAGAGGAACGGACCCTTCGAAGCTCATCGTAAAGGGAACGTCGAGACCGATTTGTATTGGCGGCAGCGGTTGAAGACAATGCCGGAGCTGGTCGTGAGAAAACAATGAGACGAAAGTAAAGTAAAAAGAGGAACGGACACGCTCTTCTTATGCTTACCGCTGATTTGGCGCTGATGAACAATTCTTTGATACGTTCTAAGCTGAGAGGGGTCCCTTTGGGTGACTAATGGACGCTTTTCAGAGACCGACCTAAAAGCCAAAATGGATGGAAATAGAAAAAGAGTGATTAATCTTATAGGAAGGGAGGGGGGGCCAGAAACCTTCGTGAAGGCGCTTCACGGTCAAAATTTGACAGCTGACTCAAATCACTGTCACTGCCACGCCTCGCACCGACACCGAATAGCTTTGAATCTCGCAATTGCTTCACTTTACGCAAAATTAACAGCCTAAACAGTACATTCAATTTCCCAAAAATGGCCAATTCCCACCTTATTGAATGTTTCATTTGAGGCAGTTGAGAAATAGTCCGCATAAATGCCTCCAAAGCTTCTCCGTTCAATTCGTAGTTCAGCAAATTTTGCTCTTCGATGCCCACCAAACGGTCATTGACCTGCAAGCGCCCATCTTTGAACGCTGCAGAACCATGGAGGATCTGAGAAGAAGATGCATTTGCCATAAGTTAATGGCAAACTTACACTACGAATAAAAAGGCCTGAATCAGTTGCGCCGATTCGCTGTGCTTTCAATGAAAGTCCCAGGCCAGCACCGGGCGTGTCATTGAGTGGTATGTCCAGGCAATGCAATTCCAAATCCGAATTTCCCGAAAAGTGTGCATTCAGACTGTCGAAAAGCAAATCGGACGAAAGATTATGTTTCGCAGTATCATCTTGGGCATTCTTTTCCTCCATTTGATGTTTTGGGTCCTCGGAAACATTTCGGCTGATCAGCAGTTCAATGACATCACCAACCGATTTGCCCTTCAACAACGAAGTCACCTCGGATTGATTCTTTTCTGATAAGGACATTTGGTCAATCTGTGAAGTATATGATTGCATTTTCCTCAGACATTCAATTAAATCGAGTCTCTTTTTGAAAAATACCTGCAAAATTCGGTCGCCAATGGCAATTCCTCCGCACTCTTTGCGAAGTCCCTTCACGTAGAAAAGGTTTTCCTTGCGATCGTTTGCGAATGACTCGCGGCCCGCGTAAGTGAAGCCGAACCCGTCTTCACCTGGCAACGGTAGCATAATTTTACCCAATTCCGCCTGAATGCCCAATTATAGTAACTCCAAGCGCAACTATCACCTTTCTTCAGGCGAACAGTTTTGGTTTCCCCAATCTGAGAAGTGTTCCCAATTTGTAAAGCCGTCGTGACGGGCAAAAGCTTTGGCGGTAATTTTTGCGCACTTTTTGGTTGCGAAATTCGACGAAAAAATGCAAAAGACGGATTTGGGATGGACTGAAGCTCACGTAGCCGAAGCTGAACACGGGCAAAAGATATCTAAGAAAAATGAGTTTAAGTCAAAAATAACTGATGTTCCATGTCCAACCATTTCACACGATGTCTCGTTGACCTCGACAAGTTGGTCTCCGACCCTCAACCGACCATCATCCGAAATTCGTCCCTTTTCGTCGATGGAACGAATTTCAACTGCCAATAACTTGCCTGGGTTTGACTGGCTTGGGACGGGCGAAACCTGAAAATAGGTAACACATTATGATAAGAAAGTTTTGGACAGTTGGAGTATTTCACTTGTAATACCTCTAAACCCAAAGGTAATTCGTGGGTAACAGACGAAAGAACAATTCGCTGAAATTTAAATTAAATTGAAGATTAATGTCAAATTATCAATTTCCACCTGAAGTTGGTAGAGCGTTCTATCAAAATCGGGCCATTTTTCACTCATTTCGTGTTCGATAATTTCTTTTGCTTCCAAGAATGAGTTGGCAATGCGCGACTTTCGGGAATTCCCTTTCCATTTTTCAATACCATAATAAGAATGCTCAAGACGGGGGTTTGCAAAAAGATGTCCACTGCCTAAATTTCGGTAAATTCACTGTTAGAGAATTGGGAAAATAACCCCCAAAATGAACGGAATGACTGTCATTTTTGTGTTGTATTTTTTTGCCAGAATTTCTCAAAATTGACGGCGATTTATTGGCACCAAAAGAATCCGACGACGAAGAAGCAGTTGATTCTTTTTGAGTTAAACATGTTCCTAAATTTTTCGATTTATTGCCGTTAATGGCGTCATTATTTCCTACTGGATTTCGAAGTACCATTGATGGGAATGGACAGTTTCGAAGTCGGCAGTTCCACATCAGGACCAGTCGGTTTCTTTTTTGAAGGTGGGTCATCGCAGATAGCCAATACCTAGACATAGAACAACATAAGCAGTTTTATTTGGCTAATGTTATAATAACCGTAATATAGTCAGGTTTTGGCGATGAATGTGCCGCTAACATTTGCCGTCAAAGAAAAAAAACCCTTGTGCTAAAAATATTAAAATCTGCTGCAAATTGCGTGAATGGGAGGGGGGGGGGGGGGGGGGGGGACCTAATCCTTAACGATGGTGGACTTTAAAAGTTTCTGGGCAAATTCAGTACCAAGTTTTTAGGCTGAAACTTTTGTTAGAAGCGCGCCGGCTAATAAAAACGGTACCATTCGATTTCAATCAACGAGAAGAATCTAATGCTAATACTTAATTCGATATGAAAATCAAAATTTATAAAAAATAAAAAATTAAGCAAAAAAACCAAAAGGGTCCCCCCTATGGTTTTCAAATTAGCCCTCTACGCTATACAAGTGCCCCAAAAATTACATCAAAATACTAAAACGGAATAACTCCGTTATTAATAGAATGACATCACTTGTAAATTAGTAAAAAAAAAAATCGTAATATTTTAATTTATTTTTATCTTCAGGAATAAAACTGATTATTTTTGATAGAGATCTGAACATTCCGAAGTATAAGTGGCCTTTGTCCAATGTCTGAAGATTATGCTGATGGCCCACCTGCAAAAATTCCATTTATCCTCAAAGAGCAGCCGCAAACTGATTTGGTTTATATTTCTTATCCTTTGTCTTTAATTAAAACTGGTTTGTTAGCCGAAACGGAATCCCTTAACTAAACGTCCGTATTCGCAACGATTGTCCGACGATTCTACGGATGCCCCACTTGCAAAAATTCCACATATTGATCTGGTTAATATTTTTATTAGTTGTATTTTAATGAAAACTGTTTTTTAGTCGAAACGGAACCCCTTAACTGGACGTCCGTATTCGCAACGATTTTGGGATCTATTGAAGAAGAGGATGGGACTGCCCGTGTGGGACTACAGGGAGAAGTTTATGGAAATATTGAATAAGAATCAATGCATTACGCTCGTTGGGGAGACAGGCAGTGGAAAAACAACGCAAATTCCTCAGTGGTGCATGGATTTTGCGCGGGAAAAGGGCATTTTAGCTAACCGGAAGTACATGGTTTCATGTACACAACCAAGGCGAGTGGCAGCGATGAGTGTGGCCACAAGGTGAAAGGGGTGGGGAGGACTAATACGGTATTGCCGAAGTTTTTTGGTCGTTGGTGACGAATCCGGCATCTATTTCAGCTTATGTTTTGATGCTTATTAATTTACTAATGTTTAAGGGTTGCTGAAGAACTCGATGTTTCGGTGTGTTTAATGGTGTTTATCTTCACATTGTTTAAATGCTTTTTTAGTTAGGCCAAGAAGTTGGCTATTCAATTCGGTTCGAGGACTGTGTCAGCGACCGAACAGTGCTCAAATATTGCACTGATGGAATGCTTTTGCGTGAGGCCATGAACAATCCTCTTTTGGAGCAATACAACGTGGTCCTTTTGGATGAGGCGCACGAGCGCACTTTGGCAACTGACATTTTAATGGGTTTGATCAAGGTTGAATAGCATTTCTATGTTAGAGCCAAATTTTTTGCTTTAGGAAATCATCAGACAGCGTCAGGACCTCAAAATAGTAGTGATGAGTGCTACTTTGGATGCCGGAAAATTCCAGAATTACTTCGACAACTGTCCGCTACTTTCTGTTCCTGGACGTACTTTCCCTGTCGAAATATTTGTGAGCGAGATAAAAAGAATTTGTTTCCTTAATTTTAATTCCAGTACACCCCCGAACCTGAGAGAGACTATTTGGAGGCTGCAGTTCGTACGGTCATTCAAATTCATGTTTGCGAGGAAGTGGATGGAGATATTTTGCTCTTTCTTACCGGGCAGGAGGTGACATTTTTGTAGTATAATATTTTTACTAATTTAGTAAATAAATTAAAATAAATCCTTTTTAAGGAAATTGAAGACGCATGCAAGAGAATTCGCAAAGAATTGCAAAATTTAGGACCCGAAACAGGAGATTTGGTATTGTTAAAATTATTTTCATTCTGCCATTTTTTTGTCAGTTGTGCATTCCTTTGTATTCGACGCTTCCGCCCAACCAACAGCAAAGGATTTTCGATGCCGCCCCACCGAATAAGCCGAATGGAGCAATAAGTAAGTAAACTGACGAAAAGAGAAAATTTTATTAACAAATAAATCAGGTCGGAAATGTGTCGTTTCAACCAATATAGCAGAGACGTCTCTCACGATCGACGGAGTTGTTTTTGTGATTGATCCTGGATTTTCCAAACAAAAAGTGTACAACCCACGAATCAGAGTTGAGGTATGTTTGAAGAAAAATAACCAAATTTGGCTCTAATTGCACTTATGAGTCCAATCAAATGATCGTTTCAGTTTCCTGAACTGTTAACATTTAGTCTTCATCATAGAAACATATCGAAATAGGGTAAAATAGAAATGAGGTATATATAGCCCAAAAAAACTTGATTACAAAAAGCCGAATTTGGTCGGACGAGAAATAGTATGATTCAAGAACCTTAGCATTTAGTTTGTTGGGCTCTAATAACTTTTCATTTGACTCTTAAACTGGGAGACTCGAGATACCATTCAACTCATAAAGTGCAATAGAATTCAATTTTTTAAATCTGATTTTTAGAGTTTGTTGGTGTGTCCCATATCAAAGGCGTCGGCCATGCAACGTGCGGGCAGGGCCGGTCGAACGAAGGCGGGCAAATGTTTTCGATTATACACGGAGAAAGCGTACAAAAATGAAATGCAAGAGCAGACATACCCCGAAGTAATAAAAACTTAAGAATATGACAATTAAATCAAAGTATTATTATTTTGACACATTTCCTTTGGCAGATCCTTCGTTCCAATTTGGGTACTGTTGTGCTGCAGCTAAAAAAATTGGGCATCGACGATCTCGTTCACTTTGACTTCATGGACCCACCTGCGCCGGAAACTTTGATGAGGGCGTTGGAATTGCTCAACTACTTGTCAGCAATTGACGGTTATTGCTTTCTTGTTGGGTTTTTTATTATGAGAGACAAAGGCCTACCACGTTTGGTTTGTAGAATTGGGAACGGTTTAAGTTTCTTAAAAATAAACAGGGTACTATACTGTCCCAACTTCGTGTGAAGTCCAATCAGTTCGATGGCATTGAAACCATATCAGAGACCAGGGGCTGGTACCCTATGTAATTGCTCACATTCAGGGCTTTTATTTTCCTCCTTTATCCGTATTATTGTTTTCCTTGCAGACAATGGCGAACTTACTCAGCTTGGTTCTCTGATGGCTGAATTCCCGCTGGACCCACAGTTGGCAAAGATGTTGATCGCCTCCACCGATCTGAGTTGTTCCAACGAAATACTCAGCATCACTGCCATGTTATCTGTCCCCCAATGTTTTGTGCGACCAAATGAAGTCAAACGGGCGGCAGATGAAGCGAAGGCGCGATTTGCGCACGTTGACGGGGACCATTTGACGCTGCTTAATGTTTACCATGCGTTCAAACAACGTAACAAACATTTCGGCTATTTGGGGGGTTTGTTGGTCAATCCTCTCTGTTCAGACAAAGATGACCCACAGTGGTGCTATGAGAACTTCATCAACTACAGAGCACTGAAAAATGCGGACGATGTTCGAAATCAACTGGGAAAAATCATGGACAAATTCAATCTCAAGGCACAGATTTCACGGGAGAGGGGACGTTGGGAGAACCAAAATCGGGTTTTCCTTTCAGAAGGTATCTACCGACTTCAATTCGCGCGATTACTACATCAACATCAGAAAGGCACTTGTTGCCGGGTTCTTCATGCAGGTCGATATTTTTGAATCCTAATTAGTAAACCCCCTTTCTTCCATTTATTAAATTCAGGTAGCCCATCTTGAGCGGAGTGGGCATTACGTGACCATCAAAGACAACCAGCTTGTAAACCTTCACCCGTCGTCTGTACTTGACCACAAACCGGAATGGGCTCTTTACAATGAATTTGTGTTGACCAGTAAAAATTACATTCGGACGGTGACTGATGTGCGTCCAGAATGGTGATTATTGCAATCTTACAAAACCGTATTAGCTTTAAAGCACCAATCCTTAATACACCACACTAGGCTGATACAGATGGCTCCGACATATTATGACCTCAATTCATTTCCGGATGGAAGTGATGCAAAACGAAAGTTGTATGCCATAATAGCGTCAAGCAAGAAAATGCAGCAACAATAAACCGACGGATTAAACTGAAGCACGAGCATGATTTTTTTTTTTCTTTTTACATATTGTACTTTCAAACAAAATAATAAAAAAAGCACTGGATGGGAAATAAACATGGGTCATAAATATCCAATCACCCGCTTCGGTATCACAGGGTCAATTTGCTTGATGCGCTTAGTCATAGGTTCTCCGCTATTGTCATCGTCGCAATTCATTACGTTGAAAAAATCCGTAATCAACGAACTTGCCCCGCAAAACTTTTCGGAGTTCTCAATGCCGCGATAACTTAATATAATTGAGATTACCAATACCAGAGAATTGGCTTCCATACGTTTCGTTTGAGAGATTGACTTCACCAAGCACTTTTAATTTCGAGCCAACCAAAGACCAAATGTCCATATCGACCGTTTTACGTGCCAACAAATACTGTACGTGCACAGAGTCCTTCTGTCCGACTCGATGAGCGCGGTCTTCCGCTTGGATCATCAACTTAACAGAAATAGAACCAGACTTTGTCTATTTATTGAACCCGTACAGATGGGTTCCAATAGAGTTCAGCAAAAACAACAACGGATGCGGCAGTGAGAGTAATGCCCGTGCCAGCCGCAGTGATGGACAGCAGGGCTACCTTTGTTCGTCTGTCACTTTGGAACTGCTCGCAATAAAGTGCCCGGTCGTGTGCTGGTGTTGAACCGTCTATCCGAATGTATTGAACACCCTGAGAAAGGGAGAGGATAAAAAAGACCCTCCTAAACAATCGAATTTGGTGATGCATTTTAATACAATTATTTTTTGTGTTTACCACTCTCGCCAATGCAACGCCCAAAGTGTCCAAGACGGCCAAATGATGTGCAAATACTAAAACTTTCTTTTCGGCAGCACCCTCGTGAAAATAAGTGTCCACCACGTGCTCAGCGACAGCACGCATTTTCACGAGACCAGTCTAAAAGCAAGCAATAAAAACAAAAAGTGCTACTATAGTAACTTGAACGTAATACTCCGCGAACGTCTCTTTCTTTTTTTTGGCGTCCTAATAAGAAATAGTCAAGAGTAAGCGAACGTAAACCTCAAAACTCACTGAATATCTGTTGGCTTGTTCACAAGCTTCTCGAGCTTTTCTCAACTCTCGAATTTTGGCATCAATCGCATCGCCGGATAGATACACAACTTCACGTCTCTTCTCCGGCAAATCATCAAGCACATCCTTTTTTAAACGCCTTGACAAGGAAAAACTTATCATTCGGAACAAGGAATTTGCTTAACCTTATCATTATTTTGTCCATCACAGTTTTCAATTCTTCCGGATTTGACCTCAAAACGCTCTATTTATTATATCTTCTTTTCATATGCGCACCTTCCCTTCGCTTCAAATCCAAAACGTCCCTTCTTTCCACCACAATAACGCACGGCGTATTTCGGCCAACTTGGAAATATCTTAGGGTCAATCATTCGAATTTGTGTGAACAATTCACTGGGCCTTGACAGTGCAGGTGTACCGCTAAGAAGCATGACACGATTGGCATTTTTCTAAGGAAAGTAAATTTAAATGAAAAAAATGAATTGATTACCGAAAGTTCAAAGGCAACTTTCGTACGCTGTGTCGTTTGTTCCTTCAGTAAATGGCATTCATCCTAGTTTTGTTTCTCTTCATTTAAAAACAAAAGACTAAAACTCACAAATATAACAACGTAAATACGATTGCTTTTTAGCTGTTTGCCCTTGGATACCATGAGATCATAGCTGAGTACCTAAAACAAAAAATTACTCCCAAAAGTCATTTTTAACTGACAATTGCGACGGAAGTATTGCGTGAGATCGGCAAAGGGTCACTCTGACGTTCGATGACATAAACATTCGCGTCGGGCATAAAGCGTTTGAATTGGCCAACCCAGGCATATTTCACTGAGGAGGGGCAAACAACGAGAAGAGGCCACTCGTTACGGTAGTAATTTGCGATGGCCAACGCTTGCACGGACTTACCAAGCCCCATTTCGTCCGCTATCAAAATTCGCCCATCTCTTTCGATGCCAACACTTAAAAATTGGACTGTTAATATTTAAATAGTAAGGCGAAGAAGGACCTTACTCCACTACGTTGGAAAGGAAACAGCGAGTCCAGTAAATGTTGCCCAATTTTTGCGATGTTCACTTTGGGTTTGGCCGCACTTTTATTCAGAAATAATCGTCTCACATCAAAAGGAATTTCAGTGAGTTTCAAATTCACTGCACAGTTTAACGAGCTCAAAGCCTTCTTTGTCGCTTCATAATCCTCCATAAGGAAAGACCAATTTTTATCGTCAATATTGAAAACCCGTGAAGGAATTGTCTTCAGTTTATCCACCACATTCAAATTAAATGGTGTGAACTGAACCTAAATTTGTAAACTTCGCTTAGATTTTTTACTGAAATTTAGGCTCTATTGCAGTTTACCCGACCATAAAAATTTTTCACGACCTTAAAAGATTCACATGGCCATAAAAAATTAACACGACCACGATCTTAAAGTTTACATGACCATAAAAAAAAAAGACACGACCATAAATATCACCCCTTACGAAAAATTAAAAAAAAAATTTAGTCTTGAGTTTTTTCGATAAAAATTACTGGGAATTTTTTAAAGCAGAAATTTCAAGAAAAACCCTTGAAATTTTCGTAATTTTGTAAAAAATCTTCAACTAATTAAAAATCAAAAAATTTTTTATGTTCGTGTAAATTTCTAAGGTCGTGAAAATTTTTTATGGTCGGGTAAACTGCAATAAAGGCGAAATTTATGTACCTTGAAACGATTAGCATTTAAAAGAGAAAAATCCATTTCAACAAACACTCTTTGCGAAGAAGTTGTCAAAGGTCGTGGACTGTGTAAATTCGAATTTTTTGTTGTCATAGAAGATGAAGTTGGAATGGGATGAATGCATTGTTGTTTCTTAAAAGGCACAAAATCAAGCCAAAATTCAAAGACTGCCTGACTTCACTGATCGATGGCAAAGTTTTGGTGTTTTTATCGGCACCAAACCCATCAGGATGGCTCACTGTTTCCGCTGCTCCCTGTTGCTGTGTTTGTCTTTGCACCGCCTTTTCTGCCTGTATCCTCAATGCTCTTTCCCGATTTTGTTTAATTCGCTCCCTTTGCTCATCCGTCAATTGTATTAATGTTGAGCAGAATTGAGTGGAAAAAGACATTGACAAAAGTATTGCCAATTGAAAAAAAATCCGGTTCCGGATCCCACCTAAATTGAAAATCCGGTTCCGGATCCGGAAAACAAATTTGCCTAACCCTAGCAAAAACCCTATTCGTAGGGCGGATTCGTACTGCCGCGATTCTTGTTTGTGTCAGAGCGCAGCCATAGAGAGTCTTTAAATTTATAATACGTCAACAGTAGAATCGTAAGTACGAATCCGCCCAGACGAATTTAGCGACCTTAAAACTTTTGGAAACATAAAACTTTTGGAAACATAAAACTTTTGGAATCTATACTTTAAAAAAAAAAAATTAAAAAGTTGTCAAAAAAGAAAAGGGTCCTCCCTATGGTTTTGAAACCCTTGCTATATACAGTCATGGTCATATGTTTATGGTAGGGTGCTCCCAATTGCTATTTGCTTTGATAAAACTTTTCAATGAAATCTTTTACGCTTAATGTTTTGATGTTTTTTATAGCATTTTCTGTGGGCTTTCCAAAGGCATCATTATCTTCTCTAGAGAATAATAGTGACGGAGCAACTTTCGCCTGAGTGTACCACACCCTATTTTTGGGTGGTCATAAGTTTATGGTAGAAATGCAAAAAATGACAAAATTCAATATTTATTGGGTCAAAAAATCTGAGAAAGCTTTTGATGCTGATCAAAAAATATATTTACACCGAAGTGATCAGATCACTCCTTCATGGTGGTCAGAAAATCCGGAAATGGCTTGAAATATGGAATATTTTCGAAAAAAAAATCCTAGGGGGTTGCAAAAATTTTTCTGCAAAAAGCAACTAGGCCCATTCGAAAAAGCATAAAATTCTATACATAATTGCAAAAAACCGCTTGTCTCTTCGACGATTTTCAATGAGGTATTGGGAAGATCAATTTTACTACTGTATGCAAAAAGTACTGTTTTCTTAAAAAGTGATTTTTACACCGGAAAGGTTCAAACTCAAAACAGATCACCCCGAATCTCAGCAGATACAAGTTGTAGCCCCACCATCCCAAAAGGAATTACGTATAGAATTTTATGCTTTTTCGAATGGGCCTAGTTGCTTTTTGCAGAAAAATTTTTGCAACCCCCTAGGATTTTTTTTTCGAAAATATTCCATATTTCAAGCCATTTCCGGATTTTCTGACCACCATGAAGGAGTGATCTGATCACTTCGGTGTAAATATATTTTTTGATCAGCATCAAAAGCTTTCTCAGATTTTTTGACCCAATAAATATTGAATTTTGTCATTTTTTGCATTTCTACCATAAACTTATGACCACCCAAAAATAGGGTGTGGTACACTCAGGCGAAAGTTGCTCCGTCACTATTATTCTCTAGAGAAGATAATGATGCCTTTGGAAAGCCCACAGAAAATGCTATAAAAAACATCAAAACATTAAGCGTAAAAGATTTCATTGAAAAGTTTTATCAAAGCAAATAGCAATTGGGAGCACCCTACCATAAACATATGACCATGACTGTAATTAAATCGGCGTTTATTATAGCCAACTTTTTTTTTCAACTTTCTTTTATTCACAGTTTTCATCTTTAAAATATTATTTAACCAATTGTTATTTGACTGTTTTTATTGATAATATTGAACTTTAGAAATATGAAAACCTTAAGCGTTTTTGTTCAACCTGGCCGTGGCTTCTGGTGACCTCCAACTTTATAGGGGAATGAACGTATTTTTTGAAACGCTGTTATGTGTAATTTTTTTAACGTTAATTAGAAGAAAAAATGGATCATATGGAAACGAATGTATGAAGAATTTGCGCGTATGCGCGGTGGGAAAGCAGAACCGGGTAAATTTAAAGTTAAAAGCGTTAGATATTTTTTTTGTATTTACAGACTCAGCTACCAAGAACAACCGTTTTATTATGTCGCTTATACTTGATTTTGTTGTGTCAATCTCCTCTGGATTTTTCGCTATGTATTACGAACTGCACGCCGTGGAGACAAAACTTGTCTCGAGGCAAACGGAGTGATCTAATTCAGACAAAAAAATAATCACTTTATACGTGTATTTTCGTAAGGGTTCGCATAGATGGAATGAAGACTTTAAATACCATCGAATAACAAATAATTTGCTTGCTATAAGGTGGAAAATCGGATAAAATTAGACCCTTTATTCTATGCGGTGCCTCAACATCCACTGCTGGTGCATTTTTTTTCGCTCTCACCACGGTGATGCGCCTTTGGCCAGAATTATTGGAAAAAGTGAAGGAAACTGAGTAGTTGAATTTCTATACAAGTGCTATGGACTTTTCGTCATTGCAATTTTTTTTAGTCTTAAAAACGTGTTTAGGCAGTTTTCGGGGTCGCTGATCACGAATCTAACATCCATTTCGACTAATTCCGAGCCCGGACCGAATTCGAACCAAAAATGATAATCTAAAAAATTTCAAATTTCGTTTTTTTAGAATTTATGATGAGTTAACGAGCAAAAAATCGTCATTACAACTACGAATGGCCATTTTATAGCCCTTTTAGCCGAAAAAACGAAATTTGAAATATTTTTGGTTCGAGTCCGGGTCCGGGTTCGGAATTAGTCGAAATGGATGTTAGATTCGTGATCAGCGACCCCGAAAACTGCCTAAAACACGTTTTTAAGACTAAAAAAAAATTGCAGTGACGAAAAGTTCAGTGACGAAAGGTTCAGTGACGAAACATCAGGGAGCCAAATTTTTTAGTTACTTACCTAATTTAAAAAGTAAAGATAACCGAATGCGTTTTACCCCCCAAAACTTGGAAAAGTATCTCAACAGTAATTTTAACCAAGTTTGAATAAATCTTAAGAAATTTAACCCCAATTTGGAAAATTTATGTGATATTTTTCATTTTTTATGTGCATATTTTGACATTTTTGGTGCATATTTTATGCGCATATTTTGGGATTTTATGTGCATATAATTGGACACCCTAGTCATGTGTAAACCGAGATAGAAAATCAGCATTTTTTCTAAATTATACTTTTACTCAATATTAATCGCAACCCTAGTAATTAAATTTTAGAAGATATTTGCTTAAGTGCATTGAATGGGCGTGGTTGGCTTATTACCTTACGTTAAGAAAGCGTGTTATGAGGTGGTTCTTTCTCGATTAATTTATCTTTTTTTCTCACTACTGAACAGGGAAATGTAAACGAATTCAAAGGCAAGACTTTGCTTGTGGATGTAAGTTGTCTATTGCATCGTGGGGTTTCTGGCTGTGCTGGAAAAATGGCAATGGGACAGGATTCTGAATTGTATTTATTACTTTTAAAGGTTTAAATACAAACAGACTCAACAGATATATTGGCTATGTTCAAAAATATGTGAAACATTTGCTGATGTTGGATTGCCATGTCATTTTGGTCTTCGATGGAAGGTCATTACTCGCAAAAAAAGTAAAAATCTGCGTTTTTTTCGCCTTATTATGTACTATGTATGTTTCATGAAACTAACGATTCACGAAGAGAAATACGTGAAAAATATCAAAATTTGGGAAGCGAACTATTAAGCCAAGGTCTCACTGCGGAAGCAAACCGCGCATTTAGCAAAGGTGTGATGCTTACGAGGGATGTCATTGCTAAGACGATTAAGGTGGCATATTAAAAGACCCACTCGTCAGTTAAGTTACTCGTTTTCAGACATTTAACAAAATCAAAAACGTCGACACAATCATTGCACCGTATGAAGCTGATGCACAAATCGCGTACATGATGAACGAAGGTGGACCCGATTGGATTCATTTTATGTTCCAATCAAAATTTGACACAACCTAAACCATTTTGTTTTTCTTTCAGGTTATGCACACGCTGTCGTAACTGAGGACTCCGATTTGATCGTTTTCGGTTGTGATAAAGTTCGTTTAACTGAAATGTTGTAACTGATAGTAAGGCTCTTACAGATAATTTTTAAAATGGATTCGGGTTCTGGCTTCTGTGTTGTCTATGATAAACAGAAATTACCAAATTGCGTTTGCCCTGTTTTGCGTCGTCGCTTTGATTTTGTCACATTCAGACGAATATGTATTTTGGCAGGGTGTGACTATTTGCAGGGCGGACTTCAAGGAGTTGGACTGAAGACAGCCGAAGAAGTGTTCACAAAGGCATCTAGTCAAGCCACGCTTCAGAGTGTTTGTCCTTTTGTTGTTTTATTTAAGTTGTGCAATTGAGCAAACCAATTTCTATTTAGTCAATAGTTTTTACAACAGGTTCTCATTCGATTGCAGCTTTACACGAATAAGAGATTGAAAACTAAAGTCGATGCTGAATTTATTGACGCTTTCGTTCGTGCGGAAAATACCTTTTTATATCAAATTGTCTTCGACCCACTGTTTGTTTTTTTAACATTTTCTTTAATATGTTTTTTGGTCATTTTTCCATTTTGTAGAAGGAGAGAGCAGCGACCATTGAATCCCTACCCGGAAAATTCGGGAGAAGAAAAGGTATTTTCAAATAATAGCATTTTTTTACATGTATTTTCTTTTTAGGAAAATTTGTTGCACCCTAACAGAAAATATCTTTATGCGGGAGAAGTAAGGGGATTTAGTCGGTTCAATTCGTCGCTTTTCGATTATTTCTCCTCGGAATTCGCTTCGTCTTGCATTGGGGAATTACGACCTCTCTGTGCCATCTCTTGAGGATGAATTTGTTTTGCCCAGCGAAGTCCCCGTATGGTCAATTTGGCACAACAAATACAAAAAAATGAACGAGAAGGAAAGGGATGAACAAGAAAAAATGTTGGACGACAAATTCGGAGCATTTCGAGTAAGGCATTAAGGAGATTCATTTTGTTAATAACTTTTAGCCGAAAAGATCACCAATAAAAAGATTGGCTGACTACGATTCAATGTCTTTGCAAAAGGAGCCCAAAAACAACGTTAACGGAGGCGAAGTGGAAATGGGTTCTACGAAAAGACGTCGCTTTTCTGAAATACAACTCGTATGCAAATTATTTTAAAGTAAGCTTTTGTTACAATTAAAATGGATAAATTTGTTAAGGGAAGTGGAGCACCGAGAAATGGTGTCTATATAAACTGGACAGCGCGCGATTGGATGCGAATTTATGGACAACTTACGCAAAATGGCGAGGACGATGAGGGAAGCAGCTCTAAAAGTGAGTTGACTTTATGCTTATTTCAAATACCTCCCCCCCCCCCCCCCCCCCCTCCACTCAGCCATCTCCCATAGAGGGCTCAGTTTTCCATTTTTTTCAAAAAATGACTAATTTAGATCGTTATTTAGAAAAGGCGCTAAACAATTACCGTTCGTAATTTTACTATTTAATTGAGGTTCTGGAACGCCTTCTCAGTGAACGGTGTCGGCCTATCGTTTGTTTGTGTTTTATGGACTTGATTTGTTGTAAACACTTCTTGTATTTTACTTCATCATTTCAATTGTTTTGTTTTTTTGCTCGGGGATTGTTTTTGAAATTAACCTTTCTTTCAGTTTCTTTTGCTATGGGTAAAATTGATTGCTCTTTTAATTGCGTTTTCATAATTAATGTTTAGCCAATCAATTATTTTGTCAATATTCCCCTTATTTTTTACTTACTTAACAAGCTGACAAGGGGTACCATGGAGGTTTACAAAACAATAAAACGCTCTTTTTCTGCGACGGCAAATGGCATAATGGGTGGCGTCTCTCCCCGTACGGCCCACAATTCGTCGACCTCGTCAAGTGGATCTTTAGGGGGATGGATACACCCACCCGGTCAGTTTATTTATTATGGTGCTAATCTGCAATTGTCTTCAGCTTGTCTGATCAATGCCCGTGTTGAGTATATCGTCAAGATGCTCGGCCAAACGGAAGTGCCAGCGCCGCGAGGTACCAAAATTGTCGAAGATGCCATTCACGCCATACGTTTCCATCTGCAAATTGAGCGGGGAAAGACGGGCCATTCCGGCGCAAAGCAAAGAAAGGCGAGCAGCACTTTTTGTTGTGTTGTGCTGTCCCCTCAGCAGCAGATGATGCTCTCATTTGGCTTAGGTTGTGCTGCAAATCAGCGTCAATTGTGTGAATGTACTTGACGCAAAGACACGGGCCATCATTGTCAAGCACCATCTCAGCCGAATTTCATTTTGTGCTGATGATCGGCAGGTGCATTCCTTTGGGCCATTTTGGATTGACGCGCTTCTTTTGAGCCCGATTTATGGTAGCAAAAATATAGACGGAATTAAGGACAAACGACTGTTCTCGTACATTGCCAAAAACGAGCAAGGGAAGTACCAATGCTTTGTGTTTTTGAGCGACAAAATGGCTGAGAATATAACTCTCACAGTTGGAGAAGCGTTCGATTTGGCCTATGAGGTTACCATGCGGTGCAATTTATTCATATTTTTAATTGACAACAACATTTTTAGAAACAAGTCAAAAAGAGAGGAAAAGAGTTGGCGAACCAAAAACATGAACTCCTTTTGCGAAAAAAAATTGCTGAATTAGAGGAAGAAAATCGACGATTAAAGCATCGCCTCGACGGGTGCACATGTGGTGTCAACGGATCCATTTTTGTTGGTTTCTGTTTTTGGCATATTTTTATTTATTTTTTGCATTTTACATTATCATGCTTGTTTACAGACCCACTTGGCAACGGTGATGCCGAATCTCTCCTCGTACCCGTCAACCACATCCACTGCAATGAAAATACGGCGCTCAAACTCGCCTCCCGTTCCTCCTCTTCCGTTGGCACCTCCCCCGCGTCGTACGAGCAACCAGCACGGCAACTCATGCAGCAACAATGATATTCTTGTAGACATTTTTGGACAAAATACAGCGCACCCTTCCATTGTGAATTCCAAAGAAATATTCGACGACGAATTTAACCCGAGAGCAGATGAGAAAAAATTGGGTCAAAATGGCAGTCCTAATGGTAATGAAGAAGCGATGCCCGAACATAACACTGTTCAACAGTTTGAAGCTCTGCTTCGCCGCGTTGACAAACAGTACGTTTAGGCAAAATGTGCATTTTTCAATTGTTATGTGTATTTCAAGCCAGGAAAAATTGCTTTTAAACAAAACAAAAAGGAGTGGATTTTTTGATAATTTCGGTTTTTGTGTATCACTAATTTTAATTTATTGAATTATTTAAGGCTTGCTGATGTGCAGAATAATTTGGATGAATGGAATTTGGAGAGGGGGGAGACAGGCGACTCGGGTCGAGATTGGTCCATAATCGAGGACGAGGAACAGCAAAAGGAATGGGAGGAGGAGAGAGAAAAAACGACTAATTGAATTGACACAGAAATAACAGACAATTGACTTTTCACTTTTGATCACTTTCCAATCATAATATTTGTAAAACTAAGAAATGTGATGCTTTTTAAGCCTTGCTGGAGAATGATCTATTTTTTATTCCCATGCCAGTGCCAGATATGGTTTTTTCAAATAAATTTCTAAAAGTTTTGATGGCGCTGGCATTTTTATTACTTAATATCCCTTTGATTACCTAAGCTTGTAATTTGATTTATACTATAAAATGTTCGCTTTTTGTTCCTAAATAATAAAAAAATAAAACTGTAAAATCATTTAAATATTTAATTGATAACGATTTTTTAATTTGTTTAACTGTTTGCAGCAATATTGAAAAAAGTGCATATGCCCCGTGAAGAGAATAAGGATATTGAGGAGGAAAGGTGGGATTTTAATGAGCTCCATACGTTTATACTCGTTTCTCCAGGAGGGCAAAGACGGCCTACGATTTGATGCGCATCAGACTGAAGAGACTGGAGAAGAACATCGTCCGTTTTTACCCGATCATTGCTTGTTCGAATATTAGTTTTTCAGGACAAACCGGTGTCGATACCGACCAGACGGGAAGAGTCTAAGCCGAGGCCACCGCCAGAGTTTGTGCGTAATGTCGTCGGTTCTTCGGCAGCTGCGGGAAGTGCTGAATTTCACATTTGTGAGTTCCTTTGTCTTTCAAACAGCTTATGTAATCTAATCAACCTATTAGTTCGTAACAACAAACGACGCGAATTGGAACGTTTGGAATATATAGAAAAAATGGCGGTAAAGGAGGAAAAGGACAAAGAATTTGAAGACAAAAAGAGAGCCCGAAAGGAGGAGGAGGACAAAAAGTCGGCCAAAAAGAGGGAAAAACGGATCAGACAAAAGGCACGGAGGAAAGGGGCCAAGAGGAAGAAGGTGAAACGGGGAGGGGGCCGGGGTAGAGCATTAAAAACTAATAAAATTAAGGGAGGAAATGACACGGATAATTCGTCATCATCGGAAGAGGAGGAGGAAGAGAGCAAAAATACCCAGGAAAAGCACACTGTGGACAGAGACGAATCACAGCGAGAGCATAACGAGCAAAAAAGAAGGAAAAATCCCGTTTAACTGCGAATTATTTGTATTTGGAAAATACCATCATACAAAATAATTTATCAGATCTTTCTCTTCTTTTTTTGTAATATTGCATACTCATATTCTTTCTTTCTTAAATTTTATTCATTTCCGCTTTGTTTGAGTTGCGGAAATGCCTAATTTGGTCCAAGTTCTGTTTGGTCCTGTCGTCTACCGCCCCTATCAGCCCAATTTGTTAGAAGTGAGCGGAAACAAGATGTTAAGCATCGGTTCAGTTGTATACAATGCGTGTGTTGTGCTTTCACCTATCATCGTGCCTTACATTGCCTTTTCGTGTTCACCAGCTAACTATTATTCATGGGTCAGTGTCGTTGCATTTTCAACCCCCACTCTTTTGGATTTCGTTCGTTATCAAATCTGACACTCCCCTTAACATAGACCATGAAGACCGCCATTGTGCTTTGCAGAATTTGAATCTATTAACAGATAATTTTTTTCCAGTTGAGTTTTATTGTGGTGTTTTACGCCGTCGCCTTTTCTGTCCGTATGATGGGGCGACTGACAAAGTAAGTTATAACCTTACAAAAGTGTCTACTTCCACTCTCAGTACTACGTACGTTCGTTTCATCAAATTGCTCGGAAAAGTGCGTGAATTACCGCAAAATGTCACTTTACGCGACAAGCTCAAAGATTATGATTTCCAAGTGCTAAATGTTTTCCCACACACATTTTGGCTCTCTCTTTTTTTTCCCATTTTCGGTTTCCGCTGCACCGATTGACTTTAAAGCGTCGCCAAGTCGAGCAAACAAATGGCACGCCCCGCGTGAACGTTTTCCGGAGTTGGCTCCCCCGCTAAATTTTCTGCGTCAGGCGATTGCGTGGACAGCGGCTAATACTTTTGGGCGCCGGATGCTTTTCCCCGGCTCAATGGCACTATTCAACTCGATTATGATGGGCCAATTGGTGAACGGAAGGCGCAAATTGCTGACGGAAATGGTGAGAGGAAATGCTATTTTTTTCTGTAAAACCCCAATTCGTTTTTTACCCCGACTCATTTTTTACTTATTATAAATGTAAGGACTCGGAGCAGCTTGTTCCCCACCCCCCGCCGTTTCCCCCCCACGAAATTATGCGGTTTTTCTTAAAAACATTACCACCTAGTTTTTCTTGAATTTCTGAAAATTAATCCTGTGTTTTCAAAACCCAAGCCTATTATTTTGGTTGAAACCTACAGAATTTTCTTTTCATTTTCAAAAAAAACAAAAAAATTAGTTTCTTCGGTTTGCAAGAAAAACCGCATAAATTCGCGGCGGGAAACGGCGGGGGGGGGGACGATTCGGGGGGAAACGGCGGGTAGGAACCCGCGAGGGGAGGGGGGGGGGGCGAAGTGCTCACGTAAGGACTCTAATTTACCGCTTTCTGCGCTCTAGCGCAAAATAGGGTTAAAAACCGAGTCGTAGTAAAAATGAATGGCCTAAAATGAGTTGGGTGTCGTTCATATTTTTTCCTCTTTTCAGGGCGGAACACGGAATATCATCGAGACAGAGGACGGCGGCAAGGTGGACTCGGTGTTCATCGACAAGCGCGGGAAGAGCGAACCTGGTGGCATTTTGGTGTCAGTTGTTGTATATATCTGTTTATTTTCTTGTCATTTTACCTTATCAACTCTTTAGCATTTGTTGCGAAGGGAATGCTGGCTACTTTGAGATGGGTATTATGGTAAGGAGGGAGTAGTCGTCGTTTATTAATTAAATCATCCATTCCCTTTAAGGCAACTCCTGCTAAATTGGGTTACTCCGTCTTGGGTTGGAATTTGCCTGGTGTGTGTCCTAATCATGCAGGCTTATCCAACATTTTCCTTCCTTCGTAGGCTTTGCCGAAAGCACCGGCACTCCATTGCCTCACAACATCCTCAATTCCATGGAAGCGGTTATGCAATTTGCTGTCAACCATCTCGACTTTCAACCGCAGCAAATTGTGCTGTTCGGTTGGTCCATTGGTGGTAAGAAATATGCTTTATCAGAACAATCCTATTCATCGCTGTCCCCATAATTAAGGATTTCCTGCCACTTGGGCAGCAGCCAATTATCGTCAGGTCAAAGCGCTAATTCTCGACGCAAGTTTTGACGATTTGTTTCCTTTGGCCAAAGCACGGATGCCATCGGTATTGGAAGGGTTGGTCCGCTTCACTGTGCGAACACATTTGGATCTGCCGATTGCCAAACAGGTTAATTGGTCAATGATTGTTGTGACGCGCGAAAAGTCCCAAGATAATAATGTTTAATTCAGTTACAACGCTACGAGGGACCGGTGCTGCTAATCCGTCGTTGGGATGACGAAATTATCGCAACTGATGTTATGGCTGAAGACGATGCAACCAGACGCGCATCAAATCGGATCAACCATTTGCTTATCAGCCTTTTGCGTAGTCGCCACCCGGGTCTTTTGAAGACGAAGGGGGATGAAAAATGCGTCTTCGATTGGTATAGTACCGGCTCTATTGCAGTTTACACGACTATAAATCTCACCCCTCACGGAAAAATTATAAAACATTTCTCGTAAGGGGTGAGATTTATGGTCGTGTATCTTATGGGTGTTCATTGACCCTCTTTATTTGGGATGGGTTAATTGGCTTTAAATATTCATCCTCATTTGTCATATTAAACAGGCTCTCCTATGATCCGCAAACACGTCTTATTGTGTACCCGCAGGAGGAGGATTCACTGGGATCTAGTGACCTGATCGCTGGTAAAATGGAAAATGAGCACAGCCGACACAAGTAACTATTAATAGTTAAACAACAATAAAACAATTTTCTCAGGCTTATTCGGCAACTTTGCACCAGATATTTTGTTGATTTCATGTATGCCACTCATAATGTTCCGCTCGACTTGCAACACTTTCAAATTCCGACTTCGTTCTGAGTGTGTTTTGGATCTCTCTGCTCATCATTTGTTTTAAAATTTCTGATAGAAAAATGTCTCAGCATATTGTTTTGTTATTGAAGAATACGGACGAATAAACATATTGTAATTTATTACATTTTGCAATGTGATCAAATGTCAAAATACCATCAAACATAATAGGCCGTTGAGGAGATCATTATTTTACTGCCGTTCGTGCAAATATCCCACACACCTGATTTTAAGGTCTAGAAGCGTTTATGCCCAAAGTTTGTTCAAACAAAATGTGAGAAAAAAACCAAACGAAAAGTGAAGACAAACAAAAACCATGTAAATAACTCAAGAAAACGTAAAGCATAAATACACAATCGAAAGATAAAACGAGAGAGTGACACAAAAATGATTTGGTAACGAATCACAAAACGAAGTCAGCCCATAAATATATTTAATATAGCATCCCTCCGAGGGTTCAACGGACAGTTACAAGAAGCCGAGCAAATCCAAAAGTAGCATCAAAACGAGGAGCAAACAGAAACAACGGAAGGGATGGAAAGATGGAGGAAGGCGAACAAACGAACAGAATCAGCAGCAAACGGAGGGAAGGACACGCGAAGACGAACTAAGGCTGGTTAGAAGCTAAAAGGGACAGCGGAAATCAGTGATAATGAAATTGAATTAGCATAAACGGAGGGAGAGCATAGGACAAAATGAAACCGAAAACGTAAGGTAAGAAATGCACGCCAAGTGTCAGAGATTACTGACCGTTCACGGGGCGCGAAGTACCATAGTGCTGACCGGGACGAATTGGTTTTGCTGAACAAAATAAATTTAGACGATAAAAAAAAGAAAGAAGAACGCACCAATTTGGAGTCCTCGTCTGGCCAGATTTCTCTGTCGAACCGCCTCTTTGATCCGTTCCACTTCATACTGGTACTTCTTGCGGTCTTTCATCGCATTCTCCTTGGTCTCCCTGAGGGCGGTCTCCAAGCTTTTGATGCGTTCCGTACACGCTCGATATCGTTTTTCCAACTTTGGCAATTCACAACGGAGTTCTGCATTGTCGCGAACGAGCTAAATTTTCAAAATAACAATTATTCAAACTCAAAGTTAACGGTCAAAGAAAACGAAGGCACCTGTTTGTGTACGCTCGTCAACTGTTCCAAATTGTTCTCCAGGAAAATGATCTTCTGCTTCTGAATCGGACTTGACAGAAATTCGTCGTCCGTCTCGGGCCCAGTCGGCGCCTTTTTCATGCGCTGGGCCAGGTCTTGGACAAATATTTTGCGCAAGTTATGCAAAGTTTGCAACTCCTTGTTCACCGTCTCTTCCAAACCTGAATTATCCAATAGGCAATGCAACAAAAAAAACTTTGTTTCCCTTTAATAAATACCCTTCAAGTCTTGTTTCGCCTGCTCTCTTTTGTCAGAAAGAGCGGACAGTGATTTCAAGCGCTTCTCCTTTTCAGACTCATCACTTTTAAGTCGTTCAAAGTCCTGATTAAGCTGTTCCCGTGAAAGCTGCAACTCTTGCAATGATTCCTAAATGAAAGTTTACGCTTAGAGGGAGAAAAGGAGCTAGATTAAAAGCATGGATGGGCGATTCGCAATTTCGTTCGTAAATTCCTATTTATTGGGGATATCAAACGAAAAATGTACCGTCAACTGTTTGATCTGACTATTCTTCAGCGCGATTTGGTCCCTGAGTTGCGTGACCAGCTTCTGGTGTTGCTGCTGCAGTTCGCTGTTGTTGCTGTCGGCAGAACCGGAACTTTTCGCATTGGCCAATTTTGCGTTTAGTCCGTCCAATTCGTTCTCCAACTGTCTTTTCTGTTTTTCTTGCCCTTCGATTGCTTGCTGTAGCGTTTTATTTTTGGCGTCCATCTGTTGAATTTGCAATCTGCAGTCCCCCAATTCCTTCGTTACGTCGTCCAACTTTTTTATCGTGTCATCAGAGCCCATCTCCAACTGATTCAGCTTCTGTACAAAAACATAATTTATACCATTATGTAAAACATTTAAAAAATCTTGTGTAATTGCTGTTCGTTTTTTCCCTTAATTTGGGGTTTAAGAACGATGAAGGCACCTGACGGTTGGCCCTAAAGTCACTGGCAAGTTTCGAAATACAAATTCTAGTATGTATCAATGTTTCTTCGTCGATAGGTTTGTTTTTGTCCGCAAGGTCATTTTGCATCTGAAAGTGTTTAAAAATGAAAATCTTCTTATGTCCCTGTATTCCCTTCACCTTTTCCGAAAATGCAAAATTCGTTTCGCCCAAATCGGCCATTTCTTTGACCATGTTTTGAATGCTTTCGTACACTCGTTGCTGAAAAAAAGCAAGTTAGGGTAAGCAAGAGAATTATGGGCACCTTTTGTGTTACACAGAATTCACGCATTTCGTCTAATTTGGTGTTCAGCAGCGTCGACTCGAGGTTTTTCTTGGAGATGTCATCGGCGAGTCGTTCTTAAATTCAAAAATGTCGAGGGAGTGAGTTTTAAACAAAAGACAAACCATTTTCCGTCGTCAAGTGTTTACATTCACTCTTTTTCTGCTCCAAATTTAGTGCAATTTCCTGAATAGCCGAGAACAACTCTTCCCCATCCTCTTGGTTTTTGGAGAGATGTTCTAAAGCAATGAAAAGGAAAATAAAAAGAACTAATGAATAAGTAACAATAAAAAGTTTAAAGGAATTTACAAAAAAAAAAAAAAACTCCATGAAAATTTTTTAAATAGTAAATTGAGATTTTTTCCCGTCCACATATTTTCTTGGATATTGAGAAAGGAATCATAATTATGAGACAAATTAAATGCTTTGTTCAATAAACTAACAAAATACAGCAAAAGCGGTGGGACTTATGGTACAAACCTTGCGCCTTTTGCACTTCGGTCATCAACTTTTCGTTGTCCTGCGTTCGCTGTTTGATCAAATCCTCCTGATCCATCAGCTGCTGCTTCAGACGTTCCGCCAATTGCGACTGCACTTGAATTTCGTCGTCCTTCTCGTCCAGTTGACTGTACAGCTTGGACCGTTCCTCTTCGTACTTCCGTCTCTCTTCGTCCACAATAGGCCCCTCCCGAGAGGACAACAACGGCTGCTGATGAGTGGTGGCCGATTGTTCAGGAAATGTTGCCATTGAATCGGTCATCATCGAAGGAGTCACTGTTGAAGAAGAACTTGCATTTTTGATTAAACAATTAGCAAATGAATGTATTGCCCACTCGTGTCCGTCTGCTGCATGTTGGCCGATAAGTCCGCCCAGTCCGACTCGCTCACTCTGTCGCCCGCCCTCCACCTGCGCAGTTCCTGCTCCATCTGTTGCGCTTGTTGGCGAAGTCGCGCCACCTTCTCCCGTTCTCGCTCGTACCTCCGTTTCCATTCTTCGGCCGTCAATTCCTCATTCACAACAACGACATTTTTGATTGTTTTCGCCCTTAAATAACAGTTCAATAAAACAAATTAATTAACCCCCCCCCCCTCCATTTTAAGCCGTTCCGCACAGCCCACCTTTGTCCAAAAAGTAGTGTCGATTTGGTCTCTCCTTCGTTGTATGAAGCAGGAGAACAACAAATTACAATCGTGGTCCGCGAATTTCCGCCCAACGATTCTTGCAAAATGCGCGTCAATTTGCTGTCACGATACGGAACATGACTTTTCTGAAAGTATATTTTAAAGATTTTATATCCCAATGAATGTTAATGACGAACCGTTCCCTCCGCCAACGCGGAGATGACATTACCCAATGCGGACAGCGATTTGTTAATGTTCTTCGCCTCTTCAAGCACTGCCCCTTCTGCGCCTGTTTTGCTCACCTTAATCCGACCAATGCTCAAAAATATTCAAACTTTGATGAATGAAAGTGCTAACCTTCTCACTGCCGGCCAAATCCACCAAATACAATTTACCGGACAGTTTTTTCTGCGTGGTTTTGTTGTTTTGTTCAACCTGTATTTGGAAAACACTGTGCGAACGTGACGAGTGTTCGTTCATGTCTGAAATTGGTCCATCGTAGTGGTAAATTCCCCCCCCCCCCCAATTTCACTCACTCGTCACCGCCACTTGTCGGTTCATTTTCCCTTCTTCGATGAAAGTCAAAACTTCCTCAGGACTCGACACGAATATTTCGGTAATGTTCTTCACAAATGGAATCCGATTTTTGTCTTCGTGGATAGCCAAGTTCGTTTTGGTCATATCCAATAAGTCGCGAATTCGTTCGTTGTAAATTTCAAAGTATGACACTTTGATTATAAATTCCATGTTCTCTTCGCCCTGGAAAATCAAGCATTGTTATTAATGAGGAAGGATAATCAAAATGTGAAAAACTAAAAATTGTCATTATAATCTCACAAAATTGAAGATGTGACTGAATATGTCGTTGATTATGCGCGGAATTATGCCTTGCTTCTCGGAGTCGCCAATAACACCCTAAAAAAATTATATATTTTTAAAGTAAATGTGCGAAACCGAAACCTCCATGGTATGCGTTTTCCCTGACGAAGTCTGTCCGTAAGCAAAGATTGTCCCGTTGTACCCGGTGAGTACGTCCTGCACAATGTGACGAGCGGCAGTGTTGTACACGGCCTCCTGGTTAGAGCTTGGCTCGAACACATGATCGTACACGTAAGGTTTTCCCTTAAGAATGGCAAGTTAAACAAAAACTTAAAAGAGAAACCTACCCCAACAACGATAGTGTCTTTGGACGGAAACTTGACGATGTTGGTGGAACTGTTCTTCTTCTCACTCTCGTTCAAAGGTCGAATCCGGCAGAACACCTAATAAATCATAAAAAATGGTAAGACTTCAACTCAGCCCCCATAGGAAAATAAAGTATTTATGGTCAAAAA
The DNA here is from genome assembly GCA_039877585.1 of Heterodera filipjevi. Lineage (NCBI taxonomy): Eukaryota > Metazoa > Nematoda > Chromadorea > Rhabditida > Heteroderidae > Heterodera > Heterodera filipjevi. Next base: position 987,250 of record JBDPZO010000008.1, on the reverse strand, counting down.
CTGTTTGTTATTGCATTGTATTAATAGAAAAGTGTGAAAAAGTGACTTTTAAGCCGTTTAAACCGGTTTTCGAACCAATTGAAAACCCGAGAAAATGGACAAAATAAGGCATTCGGGCGCCCCACTACTTGCTCCGTCTTCGCATGCTCGTTAAGGCGGGCGCTCCGCGCCCCCAGGAACAAATTCAAAAATCTGTGCCCCTGTATTACATAGGTGCAATGTTTTCTGCTTGTTAAGGTACCGGTATTGTTAGAAAAATAGAACTGAAAGAACTTGGTACTGAAATGTCCTTTTTCGTTGGGACTCAAATGGCAAGTGCTTAGATTGACTCTGATCGACTTCATTTTCGGTTCTTTAGCCTTAGCTCATCAAGCACGTTCGAATGATACCAAATATGCCAGGGTTTGGCCGTTTTAAAAGGTTAGGAATCCCTTATTTTGTCCATTTTTTCGGGTTTTTAATTGGTTCGAAAACTGGTTTAAACGGCTTAAAAGTCACTTTTTCACACTTTTCTATTAATAAAATGCAATAACAAACAGTTCTCGACCATAAATACTTCATTTTCTTATGGGGGCTGAGTTGAAGTCTTGCCTAAAAAATGTTAAGGACATTAAATTAGCGAATGGACCACCTGTATACAACACTCAGATGCCATGGGCTGGAAGCGAACAAATTTATACGTATGTAGTTAATTATTTATACAAATATAAAAATGCTTTTAGAAATTTTTTTAAAATTATGAAACAACTAAGGATATGCATTGCATACGAAATGTAATTATGAAAATTGAGGTGAAAATGAAAATAGGGGAATGAATGGGTGGTGGAAGACGTGTAGAGATTTTGAAGAGGCGAGGGGGAGTGAGTAGTGTGAAGGCGAATGGGCAAAGGTGAGGGGAGGGAGGGGGGAGGGGAAGAGCAAGGGATTGGAAGAAAAGGGATGGAAGGAGAGGGGAGGAGAGGGAGGGGATGCACTGCACTGAAAGGGGGATGACTGTGTGCGCACAAAAATTCGTATTATTTCGCCAATCTCTCTCTTCTTTGCTCCCTTTCCCATGAATTCTCTATCCGATAACCTTGCCCGCCCACCTCATAAATGTCAAAACATTTGAATTGACGTGCATTTTCAACTAATTCAATGATTTATATTGGGAAATTCTGTTAAATTAATTACGGTGGCTGATGAATTATAAACGAAAGTTGAAGAAAAGAATAATTATTTCCGCCCATAATTAACATATAACCCCTTTAAATTCGAATTGAACAATAAATAAATCAATTAAATTTTATTGCTGGCAACAGTGGAGATCTCACTTAAATTTTCATGCATTGCTTCGCTCGTCCTTTTTCTCTTACCCTTTGCCCAATGTTTGCGTTGCATGTTCCCGGGCAACCATCCACAAGTAATGAAATGAATGTCAAAAGCAATGGCAATGAGAGAAGAGAAAGTTGACAACCGGACAAAATTCAAAAGGAAAAGAGACGGACAGAAAGAAAGGGAAAAAAGAAAGGCAGGGACAAAAAGAGGGAAAAAAAGAAAGGGAGGGACAGCTGTTTGTAAGGGGGTGGAGATCATTTTATTCATTCAGCTGCTAAACGAATAATCATCCGCAAAATCTGATATTTTAAATGGCAAAAAATGTTTCGTCCTTTTTCAGATTGGTCTGCCGAAGATTGTGTCTGCACCTGCAAGCCTCCTCGGCTATATTTATGAAGAACAAACTTAAGAATGGACAAACTTTCCTCTCTTTCCCCCGCCCCTTCCCTATTTGAGCGAATTTTCCTCTTTTGATGAAAAAATTTATAACAATTCAAAAATTCCATTGTTATAACTTTACGAATGCGAGTCAAATCACAAATTCTTTTGCTTCTTCGCTGTCCTCTTATCAGGTTATCTCCACTTCGTTCTCTCCAATGACCTTCAAACTCAGTAATTCCAACCCGATCTGTTCTACTTTCTCCTTTTTGTCGCCTTTCACAAGCTCAACGATTGTTTTGTAATTGCCAGGCTCAATTAGACCCACCTGAAAAAATATCCGCACTCGGTTGTATTGTAATGAAAACAAAAATAGAATAAAAAATGCAGTTTTGATTTTTTTTCCTACAATTTTCGCAGTATAATATTTACCAACCATTTCGAGGTCTCCTTTTTCCCAATCTTCGACTTCGACAGTGTCAAAAAATGACTTCAGCTTTGGGTGAAGCGCTTTCGCATTTTTGGCTGGAACAGACACACGAATTCGCATTTTCGCACGGTCAATTTTTAGTGATTCGCGTAATTTCGGAATCATTTCTAATGCCTTTTGGAATTAAATAAACAGTAATAAAAGATTTAAATAATGCCCAACCTGTTGCTTTGTCGACCGATTGTTCTTCAGGGAAAAGTGCGCGTCATGCAACGCCTTTTCAATTGTCTAAAAGCCAAATTCTTTTTGTTTTAATGAGTAAAAGAAAAATTCTAAGGTACAAAAAAAAGATAAACTTCTAAACCTACAGCAAGTGAAAAGGGCCTCTGTGTTTCAGAATTTACGCACATGTTCGTTATCAGATTGGCAACCTCCTAAAATTGAAAGTGTTGAACGCAAATGAAAGACCGAATGTTTGGGTCAAGCACAAAACCAAAAAAATATTGAATACTGTGAACCACAAATTACGAAGTGAGAGTTTCAAGTAATTACTTTAAAGGAACTATCCGAAGTGACTTGTCTTTCTTTGTCGGATATTTGCAAATCGCCCTTTTCGAGAATCTAAAATTCACTTTTTCATTAATTTATTTTGGCAACGAACAGACCAATTTACAGATTTCCAAATGGTCTTCAGTGCCAAATGCTGCTTGAAGGTCATCTCTTTTTGCCAACTGTCCCTTGGAAACATTGACAAAAACTGTTTGAGTCTGCAGCACTTCGTCGATGTCCTTCTCCCTGAATTAAAAAAATATTTATTTTCGCCATAATTCGATTCTAATTAAAATAAAACTCACATTTTGTTGCGCCAGTTCAAAACTTTGTTTTTGTAACATGCGATTTCAAATCGTTTGCCACATTTTTTCATACGCACAACTGCAACATTCGTTAACAATTTCTGATTGGTCGGCGTTTTTATTTGCCCTGACATTATGAGTGACAAGAAAGAATGAAATAGACCTAAAACAGGGAAGAATAATGTTCAAAAAAGCAACTATTTGTTATCTTAATGAACAAATCAAGAAAGATAATAGGTATGTATAAAAACGCCGGCGACATTCACTAAAAAATGTTTTCAATTTTACGTCCCAAAATTAAAATTAAAAAATGATCTTTTCGAAAATTGTCTATTTTGGGTTAAAATCTGTTAATAAACCACAGCAAATTCTGAAAATTCCATCGGCGGTAACATTACAGTATGAATCTGTTTTTATCGGAACGGGACGGTTCATTGCCAGCCGTTTCATTGCCACCAACTTTAAAACCTCATAACTTTTTTCTAACTTGATCAAATTCTGCAATTTTGGTATCATTCGAAAGACTTCAAGAATTCGAATGGTATCAAAATTGCAAAATTTGATCAAGTTAGAAAAAAGTTATGAGGTTCTAAAGTTGGTGGCAATGAAATGGCTGGCAATGAACCCGTCCCCTACCGATTCTTATCGTAGATAATAAAGTAAAAAATAAAAATTTTGATATCACTACCGTATTTCCTAAGATAAACCCCCCCCCCCCCCTAATTTAGAACCCCCCCCCCCCCTAAATTATAACCCCCTTTTTGAGGGGTATTGAACAATAGAACCCCCGGGGGTTCTATTTTAGGAAATACGGTATTCTTGTTTTTATCCATTTCATATTTGATTCTCTTTGTGTTTTGAGTCTCATGTAAGAAGAATATGCCTTCGTCAACAAAAACAAGCGTTTCCTCAGGTCCCTCCTCCCCCTTTTTTCCTCCCTCGGCAGGTTCGTCCGCTTCATTGTCCGACCGGCGGATCGCTTAACCGATGGCGATGCTTTTCCGTGGTCCATTTGCTTGCAAATTTTATTTGCCCACTCCTCGGCTCAGCATATATCGTTTCTATTGGCTATTAGCCGGCCATCGTTTGGAATGTGTAAAGTGAAACTGCACACTCACAGCTGCCTTCCCCTCCGCCACCGGCCAATTGCTTTGCTTTGCTTTGGTTTTGCTCTCCATCGTCCGATTCTCCATTAAATCGAAACTTTTCCTTCCAATCATCCGCTCCCATCTTTTCCCTTCTTTTCATTTAATTCTTCGCTTTAATCGGCTTTTTGTTTTGAAATAAAAAAATCCAATCGAATAATTTCATTATTACCTTTTTACAGTCCGTCTCAACTAAGAAATGTCTGAAGAAGAGGAATACACTGATGAAGAGGTGGAGGAGGAAGAGGAGGAGGAACAAGTGCCCGCACCCATAAAAGAGGAAGAAAAGGCTAAACCACCGCCCGAATCGCCCAAAGGGTTGGAAAGAAAGGGATCAGCCGCGGAAAGGAAAGGGTCAACCGCGGAAAGGAAAGGGTCAACCGCGGAAAGGAAAGGGTCCAAGGGATCAACAGTCGGATCAGTAACGGAGAGGAAGGGATCAGCAACGGAAGCGTGAGTTGAATTTGTGGATTTGGTTGTGAGTTTGATCAATGTGCAGGTTGCCCGCATTTGCGAAAGAGGAGCAGCCCAAGTAAGGGAAGACAGCACTCATTTAAGAAATCGACCGAAACGATTGACTTTCATTCACTCGCGTTTGATCAAAGGTTGCGACGTGCGCCACCGCCTCAGCAAAAGGAGCCGGAACCGGAAGAGCAAACGGAAGCGGAGAAGGCGATGTTGGCAGCGAAGAAACGGCACGAGGAGGAGGAGGCGGCCAAACTGTTGGACTTTGAGGAAAAACGACGTCAGGAGCTGGACCAAATGGACAAAGAGCTGGTGGAATTGAGGGAGCGGCAAATGAAGCGTAAAGAGGAGCGTAAGCAAGAGGAGGCGGAGATGGCAGCACGAAGACGCCAAGACGACGAGCGAAGGCGCAAAGAGGAGGTCGAAATGATGGGGGGAGGGGGAGGGAGAAATGATGGAGGAAGGACCGGTCAATGACAGACTCTGACCCGAATTGATCACATATTTATTGGGAGAGAGTGGGTGCAAAACAATGAGATTTCAGGAGGAGCGAAAGGCCAAGACGGAAGCGCACAAGGCAAAGCGCGAAGAGGAGAAGCAAAAGCGACAGATGATGATGGCCGGTGCTTTTGTCGGAGGGATCAGTGAAGCAAAGCCGGCGGGACGCAACTTTGTCATTCAAAAAAAAGAAGGTGCCGATGATACAATGGGACAAAACACGGAATCCGGCGGAGGGTCGATGATGCGCAGAGGGCCAAGCAAAGGGCAGCAAGAGGAGGCGAAAGTGACGCCCGGGGCCAAAGGGAATGAGAAAATGTAACAAATTAAGCGCAATTACATGTCCATTATTAATCGCCCGGTGGACGTGTCGAACATGTTGCCCAACGACATCAAGGCGAAGATCAAGCAACTGCATGCACGAATTGTCAAATTGGAGAGCGAAAAATACGACTTGGAGAAGCTGAAGGAACGCCAACAATACGATGTCCGTCGCTGGGGGGAGGGGAGGGGGGAATTAAGGCTTTTATCTCTGAGAAATAATTGGCCCATTCGTTCAGTTGAAAGAATTGGGCGAACGCCAAAAGCAACACGCGCGTCAGAGAGCTCTTGAAAGCGGAATGGACCCAAGCGAAGTGGAGGAGAACACGTCACATCCGCCCAAAGTGCGTGTGGCGTCTAAATTTGACCGGCAAACGGACCGACGCGGTTATGGGGAGAGACGCGAAAAATTCGAAAAGGTGAGACAATTTCAACGCGAATTTATGATTGCCATTCATTTGTTTGTTGTTTTTCAGCCTCCGGCCAAGCCAGAGCTAAAAATTGTGCACGGAAGTGGACGACCGCCGCCGGAATGGGGCCGCAAAGAGTTTGAGGAGTTGGAAAACATCAGAAAGAATTTGGAGCCGCCAAAGTACCAAGAGCAGGTGAAGGCGGAGGGCGCAAAACCGCCGGTTCGCGTCATACCGATGCAATTGCCAACGGACGATGAAATGTCGAAAAAGATCAGCGACACTGGAGAAGGCGGAGGCGAAGCGGCCACGGAAGGGAGTGGCTCGAGAAAAGCGAGGGTGCCGAGACCGGACGAGCCGGGATGGCGCGAAAATATGATGAGAAAAGGGGCGACAAAGGCATGAGAAAGGAAGGCAAGAACAGAGAGAAGAGAAGGACGATGGAAGTGATGGAAAGGGAAGAGAATGGCATTGAGAGACGATGAGACAATGGAAGAGACACAAATGCAATTGTTAAACCAATTTGAGTGTTAAAATTTCTTACTTCAATCCCTTCGGTGCGTTTCTCTTTTTGCGGCTGTTTTGCCACACGTTTTCGACCCCGCCATCGTATTCCTTTCGCTTCCACACATTCGTCGAATGTTTTGCTCTGATCAGTCAGTCATGGCTTAGTCCGTCCGATCAGCTCAAAATACCCTCCCTCCCCCCCTCCGTTTTTGCTTTTGCGTAGGCGTTGAAAACAGCTCGACTGGCAGGTTCAAGTGGGTTAATGCTTTAATGCTCCTCATCCCCGCCATCTGCCAGCCCAAACAGCCGTCCGTCTCCCCTCCCCCCTCCGGCAATCTCTCCGCTTTACGCCTCCCCTCCCCCCCCCCCCCCCCCCTATTTGTGTCCGCTTCCACTTTTCATTCCCTTCCCTCTGCTCATTTCACTTTACCCATCCATCCAATTCGTCCCTTTCTTCTTCAGGGCTTTCCATCGGTTGTTTTGCCCATTCCTTTCATTTGTTCGGCACAATTTTCATACCGTAAGCAGCGCAAAGCAGCAACAGAAGCGGAAGCAGAAACACAGGTGGGAAAAGGGGGGGAGGGAAAAGCGAACAAAAAAAATTGAATTTGCCTAATTCAAATCCAACGAAAGAGAGTAAGGGAAAGAGAGAAAAAGGAAAAGAAAAGAGAGGAAAGAAATGAGAGAAAAAGAAAAGAGAGTAAAGGAAAGAGAGAAAAAGAAAAGAGAGTAAAAGGAAAGAGAGGAAAGGAAAGAGAAAAAAAGAAAAGAGAGGAAAGGAAAGGTAAGAGAGGAAAGGCTCTTTCCGCGCACCCCCCTCACTCCCCCTCCTCCCCCCGCCCCTCCGCCCACTTTTATTTGTCCTTCAAATTGTGCATTTATTTGTCTTTTTTTTCTCAAAATATCACTTAACAATTTTCTAATTTTAGTAAACTCACTTACCAATGTGAATAATTAAACCATTTTTTTGGTCCTTTTATTATGCCAAAAAAACAATTAAACATTTCTTTTCTCATTGATGGCATAAATTTCCTTTCCACTTTCGTTCATTTTTTGCCGCTACCGCCGTTCCATTTTTGCTCCTAACAATCGGAAAACAGCACATTCCTTCTCCTCTCCTCCCTCCACGTCCTTTTGTCGGAACATCTCTTCTTCTCCTTTGCCACAAATGAGCATCAGCTGTTCTCACCCGTTGGCAGTCCATCAGAGCGGGCCAATTCCTGAACCAATTCGACACGTCGGCATCTCTGCCGCTGTCTGATGAGTGAATGCCTTCCTCCCCCCTCCCCCCCCTCACTTTGGTTGGCTTCCCCCCCCCCCCCCTCATTCTCTTCCACTTTCTTTGTTTTTCCTTTCTCTTTTTTTGATTGTTCCATTCTTCCCATATATATAACATAATTATTTCATCTTCTGTTGTTCATCCTTCTGTTCTGTTTCATTATTCCTTTTTGTACTGCTTGTTCTTCTCTTCCTCTCCCTTTTTTCTTTTCCCCCCTCTCTCTCTCTCTCTCTCTTCTCTCTGTCTTTTTTTCTTTTTCCCTTCCCTCTTTTTTTGTCCCTTTTTCCCTTAAAAGAGCCTTTCCTCTCTCTCAAAAGTTCATTTTAATTGTTCTCTCATCACCTCACTTTGCCTTTCAGAATCTGTTGTTCATTCGTCTTCTTCCACTGTCCTTCTCCCCATCGCAATGTCTGAAGAGGAGTCGCAATAGTGAGTTCGACTTGCAATTGTCTCTGCTATCCCTCCTCTCTCTCTCTCTCCTTCTTTTCTCTCTTTCTCTCTCTGTTGTGCCTTTTCTTCTGATTTGTTCATCTACCGTTCGTTCTGATACTGTTTGCCTCCCCTCCTCTTCCCAATAAATGTTTTCTCATCATTCTTCTGTCCACAACAATCGTCATCGTTTCTCTTCCCCCTCTTCATCGTCCTCTTCCTCATCATCCTCCCATTTCCATCATCACTCATCCTCTCTCCTTTCTTCCTCCTCCCATTCCCTCCGTCGTCCCCCCTTTTCCTCTCCCTCTTCTTCATCCTCTCGGTCCACTCGCTATTTTCCGCCTTCTTCGCTGTCTCCAAGACGACCCTCCAAAATCGGTCCTCCTCCTCACTCGTCCTCAACTTACCAATTCCAACAACGTCTTCGACCTCATCCTCCTCCCTCTGCTGCCGATTTTTCGTCCGCTTCACACCAATCGCAGCAATACATTTCGCCATTACTGCTCAAAATACAAACGCAATGCCAACAGAAAAGAGACAGTCAACCGGAAGTAGTTGAAGCAGTACCAGGCGAACAACCACAAAACTCTTTGTTGGATGAACAAGTGGAGGGTCTGTTGGAACTGTACGGAGTGCGGAAAAGTGATCGGCAGGAAGAGGGAGTGCCATCGGTGAAAAACTCATGGGCATCAAATTATTTACGAGAACGAAAGGCAATTGCACAACAGCAAATGAAAAGCAATGAGAGGAGGAAAAGCCGAACAGAAAATTGGGAGGAGGAAAAGCGAAGGGAAAAGGAGGAGGAGAAGCAGGAGACGAACACGGGCGACAACGAGGACAAGCAGTTCAGAGAGGTAACACAGGGGAAGAGACGGACAGAGTGAAAGCCTTTCCCTTTCAGCGCCTTCAAAGCGCACACCGAACAGTGGACGAATTGCTGAAGAAGCGCGGCATAGACAGGAACTACAAACAGGAGAGGGAATTGCTGCTGAGACAATACGAGGCACTGATGGCAGCAGCGGACGAAGAGTTGGAAGCGGAAGGGGGAAGGACGCGGAAGAGGGGCGGAGCGGCGGCGAGGGGACGCAGAGACTCGTCCGACTCGGGACTTTCTGAGGACTATTCAGAACGGGAAAAGATACAGCAGATGGACGGGAAAATGGAAGAAGAAAAAGAAGAAATAAAGGAAGAGGAGGAAGAGGGAGAAGAAATAAAGGAAGAAGAGAGAGCAAAGGGAGAGAAAAAGGAGGAAGTGGGAATGGAAGCAATATTGCATAGGAAAGAAGCAATGGAAAAAGCAGAGCAAAAGGTAAAATGCCATCAGAGAAAGGAAGAAAAATGCGAACAGAACATCAAAGAAAGTGAAGAGAAAACGATGGAAGTAACGCTGAGTTTGAGAGGGGGAAGAGAAGGCAGAGAAAGGGATGAGAAAGTAGAAGAAACAATAGCGGATAAGAGACGAGAGAAGAAAGAATACAGCACAAAGGAAGAGAGAGCATGCAAGGAAGAAGAGAGGAAGAGAAAGGAAAAAGAGAATAAAAGGAAGGAAGAAGAGAGGAAGAGGAAGGAAGAAGAAAGGAAGAGGAAGGAAGAAGAAAGGAAGAGGAATGAAGAAGAGAGAAAAAGGAAGGAAGAAGAAAGGAAGAGGAACGAAGAAGAAGGTAGAAAAAAAGAAGAGATAAAAAAGAAGGAAGAAGAGAGGAAGAGGAAGGAAGAGACAAAGAGGAAGGAAGAAGAGACAAAGAGGAAGGAGGAAGAGAATAAAAAAGAAGAAGAGAGGAAGAGGGAGGAAGAAGAGATAAAGAGAAAGAAAGAGACAAAGAGGAAGGAAGAAGAGAATAAAAAGGAAGAAGAGAGGAAGAGGAAGGAAGAAAAGAATAAAAAGGAAGAAGAAAAGAAGAGAAAGAAAGAAGAGGACAGAAAAAAAGAAGAGAGCAAAAAGAAGGAAGAAGAGAGCAAGAGAAAGAAAGAAGAACTAATTAGGAATGAAGATGATAACAAGAGGAAGGAAGAAGAGAATAAAAGGAAAGAAGAGATAAGGAGGAAGGAAGAGAAAAAGAAGAAAGAGGGAGAACATAAGGAAGGACAGCTTCTAGGCAGAAAAAAGGCTAATATTTCGCTTCAACATTGCAGTTTTTCTTCAGGAAAAGAAATAGGAGAAAAAGAGAAAGCAAAAAATGAGAGAGAAGAAAGGGAACAAAAAGATAGAGAAAAGAGCGTAAGAGCACATTTTCGACTAACAATGCCAACAGAAGAGAAAGAAACGACGAAAAAGACAATACGTGTGAGGAAACAAAAGAAGTTGGTGGAGAAAACAATGAAAGAAAAAAAGGGAAGAGAAAAGGAGAAAAAACAAACGGAAGAGAGTCAGGAAAGCAGAGAGACGGATAGAGAAGAAAAGGAAATGAAAGAGTTAGTGCAAGAGCAGCTGGCAAGGAAAAAACCGACCAAAGAAGAACAAGAACTTCGAGAATTGCTTCAAAATATGCGGGGAAACCTGCGACGGGTGCTAACGGAAAAGTCGAAGAGACAACTGCCAGCAGAGAAACAGAGCAAAACGACGAGAGAGAAAGGGAAACGGGTACAGAGGGAGACAGAGAAAACAATGAAGAGTGTGGAAACAGAAGAGAGACAGAGGAAGAGAGTCATTGGCGAAGGAAGAGAGCAAAAAGGAAAGGAATGGCGAGAGAAAGAAGCAGGGGAAAGGAAAAAGGAAAATGAGGAGGGCAAAAGCCGAGGAAAGAAAGAGGCGGGTGCCCTTGGGGACACAAAGACTGGTGCTCTTTTGCCTCACTTTCGGCGCTCCGATCAGTCCGATCGTTTGAGTACGGACACATCAGTACCGGCACATCGTCCGGATGATGAGGTGCAGCCTTGCTGCTCGTCTGCCGCTTTCCCTCCTCATCTTCTTCCACCATCAGCAGATGAGTGTCCCCCTTTTTCCTTGTCCGCGCCGCCATTTGTGTCCAACCAGCAGAACAATCGCCGCCGGGTGGGCTGGCGCTGGGCCGACCTGTGGTCGCGCATGACGGGCCATTTGGGCGACACTGAATTGGACGCGTTGGACCAGCGTCTGTTGGACGAGTTGCGTCGGGCGCGACACGTCGTTCGCCCCGATTGGCTTCTGTTTCGTCCCACTTTTTGTGTCAAATGTTCGCTCTGCGATCAGTTGGCTGCCAAACGGTGCACCAGCCAATGGCCCCATTTGCTGCACTTCCTCGAGCCAAATCAGTTCCATTTGTGGGCCGACCCATTGGACTTGTCACAATTTCTGGCCACCAAACGAATGCTTTTGCGACGATTGCTTCGCAATGCTACCAAAATGTTGGGCGGACAATGCCCACACGCGGTGAGTCCGTTGTTCGTTTTCCACCGGCACACACTGCGACGCGTCAACCACCGGCTGATCAGTCAGCACAAAGAAACCAATGGCACGGCACAGCGACGCAAAATTGTCAAAGCAGCGCCCAAATGGGTGCCGCGGTGGAGAAATAATGGAGAAGACAAAGGCACAACTGATCGGTCAGCGTTAGGAGGGGTCAACCAGGCAAGGGTTAGACAAAAAAAGAAAAAAGAAAGAGAAATTCTCTTGGTTTTTGGATTCGGTTGTCAATGAAAATTCCAATGAAAAGTCTCAAATGACTAATTAAAATTTTAAATAATTAAATTTCAGAGATTATCATCACCTTTTCTTTTTCTCTCTTTCTCTCTTTTCTCTCTCTCTCTCTCTGTCTTTATTTGGTTTCTCTTTTTCTCACTCTCTCTCTTTTTTTTTCCTCCTTTTCTCTGCTTGTCTCTCTCTCTCTTTTCATCGTTATCTCTCCTCAAAAATTGCCCTTCAGCAGTGACGAAGAGGTTGAAGAGGAAAGCATCGCCGCGGATGAAGTGAGCACACAGGAACCGGCGCCGCCCAAAGAGGAGGAAGAGCCGGCACCGGAACCCGAGGCGGAAGTGGAGGCCGAGGCGCCGCCACCGCCGGAGGAAGAAAAGGAAGAGGATGAAGAGCCGGGATCACCCGGAGCAGGGGCCGATGCCCCGAAAGAGTAAGCGGAGGGGAAAAGGGACTAAAGGGGGAAAGGGAGAGGAGAATCTAAATGGCTCTAACTCGATAACGAGACCGATGCATTGAATGAATGCAACTCGAATGTTTCGGAATCAAAACGAAAAAGCATGGGCCTCCATTTCGGCACTTCAGAGAATTGCGGCGCACCAGCGTGACGGAGTCTGCCGGCCCGACGGCCCAACTTCGCCGCGCGCCGCCCCCTCAGCCGAAGCCACCCGCAGAGGAATCGATGTCGGAGGCGGAAGCGGCGATGCTGGCGGTGAAGAAGCGCCATGAGGAGGAGGAGGAGGCCAAAATGCGCGACAATGACGAGCGACGCCGACAAGAACTTGCCGCGGTGGAAGACGAACTGCGCGTGCTGAAGGATCGCCAAGCGGAGAGGCGAGCAGAGCGCGAGAAGGAGGAGGCGGAATTTGCAGAACGACGACGCCAAGACGAGGAGCGAAGACGGAAGGAGGAGGTGAAGCATAGCGAGCGTAGTGATCAATGGCACTCATTAGCGGGTTCATTAAGAATCGGGTGATCAATTAGCTTGATCACCGATCAGATGGAATGCAGTGGAAGAAATGATAAGCTAATAAATGGTTCAGGAGGAACGGAAGGCGCGTCTTGAAGCGGAAAAGGCGAAGCGCGAAGAAGAGAAGCGGAAACGCACACTGATGATGGCCGGCGGATTTGGCGGATTTGTGGCGGCGGATACGACGGATGGAGCGGGCAAAAACTTTGTGATTCCGGAGAAAAACGAGAAGGAACAGGGAATGCCAGGCCAGCCGTCAAAGCCGCGGGGACTGAGCAAAGAGCAGCAGGAGGAGGCAAAAGTGGGCGTTGGGAGGGGGGAGAGAGGGCCAAGGAGAGAAGAGGGAGAGGCAAAGGGGAAGGAGGGAGGGGGAGAAAGGAAAGGGGAGAAGAGAGATAGGAGAGAGGGAAAGGAGAGGGGAGAAGAGGGAGAGGAAAAGGGGAAGGAGGGAGGGGGAGAAAGGAGAAGGGAGAAGAGGGATAGGAGAGAGGGAAAGGAGAGGGGAGAACAAGAGGGAAGAGGAGGGATAGGAGAGAGGGAAAGGAGAGGGGAGAAGAGGGAGAGGAAAAGGGGAAGGAGGGAGGGGGAGAAAGGAAAGGGGAGAAGAGGGCGGAAGAGGGATAGGAGAGAGGGAAGAGGGAAAGGAAAGGGGAGAAGAGGGAGGGGAGGGAGGCAAAGGAGAGTGGAGAAGAGGCAAAGGAGGGAGGTAAAGGAGAGGGGAAAAGATGGCGGAAGAAGGGGGAGAGGAAGGGGTGCAAGGAGTGGAGAGAGAGGAGGGGGATTCGGAGCGGAGCAGGGATATCAGCCGACGTCCAAAAAATTTCGGAAATCGGAATTCCGACTTTCAAAAAGATCTGAAATCGTAATTTTTTATGTTCTTGACAATTAAATCAAAAATAAACAATTAAAATGCTATGCAACTGAACAGCGACTCCGGAAAAACATTTTAAGAATTGCAAAATATATTTATGTGTGTAAAAACAAAGCAACCTGCAGTTCAGTTCAGAAATTTTGCCTAATATTATTAAAATCGGAATTCCAACCCTAAAAACGTCGCAATTGGAATTGTGTGACAAAATGGGGTGGGCACAAATTAAAAATAATTTAAAAAATTAAATTAAGCGCAATTACATGTCCATTATTAATCGCCCGGTGGACGTGTCGAACATGTTGCCCAACGACATCAAGGCAAAGATCAAACAATTGCATATACGAATTGTCAAATTGGAAAGCGAAAAATACGACTTGGAGAAGCGAAAAGATCGCCAGGAATACGATGTCCGTGGGTCCTTTATCACTGCTCCGTTTACTAATACTCGAGACTCTCATCAGATTATTACTAAAAATGGGGCCAATTTCAGATGAAAGAGCTCTGCGAGCGTCAGAAGCAGCACGCCCGCGCGAAGGCCCTCGAGACGGGCGCTGATCCCACCGAAGTTGATTCGTCCGGCAATTTCCCGGCATGTCTTTCTCTCCCTCGTCTTTAATTTGACTGTTTTCTATTTAAGCCGAAGATTCGCGTGGCCTCAAAGTTTGACCGGCAGACGGACCACCGAGCGTACGGCGAGCGTCGCGACCTTTTCGAAAAGGTGAGTCACAAATTCAATTTAACCTAATTAGTAATTATCCCTCCCCCCTCCCCCTAATTTGGTTAAGCCGCCACAGACCCCTGAGCCACAAATTGTGCACGGAAGTGGACGACCGCCGCCGGAATGGGGCCGCAAAGAGTTTGAGGAGTTGGAAAACATCAGAAAGAATTTGGAGCCGCCAAAGTATGTGGAGCAAGTGAAGGCGGAGGGTGAAGCGGCAAAACCACCGGTGCCGGTCATTCCGCTTCAATTGCCCGCGGACAACGAACCGGCGGCAGCGGCCGAAGCGGCACCACCACCGCCAGAAAAGGTGTGGGCAAAATGAAGGAAAAATGTTGACCACTGTAAACCCATTGGCATATTTAGCCGAGGCGAGGCATAAAGGCGTGAACGGCGAAGAAAGGGACGAAAAACGAACGGACCATTCGATAGACAAAGGCCAAAAATGCCATTGCAATTGCCAAACACGATGATGGAATGAATTTGTAGCGAATAAATGAAAAGTGATTTTCAAATTTGTTAAATTGATTTGACATTTAATTACTCTCATGCCGCAAATCAATAATTATTAATTTGTATTAATTAATTAATTACCCATCGATTGATTTGCTCAATTTCGTTTCGTTTGTTCATTACCACTGATAACCTTCATCAATTAATTAGGGAAAAATGGCTTTGGGTTGGTCTCGAGTGATTTTCGGTAGCTTGGCAAACGCTGTCGCATATCCGAGTCGGTTACCCGGCCGATAGCCGACCAATTCGGACGACCAAAGGCATTCCGAATGAAAATGACAAAGAAAGAGGACTAAGGGTTACACGGGGTCGAGCTTCCAAACGGAAATAATTTCTGACAAAAAAAAATATTGTCTTAAAATTACTAAAAGAAGAAGAACTTACCTAATATAATAGTAATAAATTTCTTCTGACGCAACTGTTTACTATCGAATTGGATTATTGTCGAAAAAATGTGAAACAGAAAATGGAAAAAGTTCACTGACCAAATGGTTTACTGACGAATTCGTTAGTCAAATAAGGAAATACCTCTGCTTATTATAAAAATTGAAAGTATTTTATGAATGTTGTTTCATTCAAAGAATGGCCAAACAAATTGACATTTGGCCAAAAGTTGGACTCATTTTCTCATCCATCCAAAGTGTCCATGTTCTAAGAAAAAATCAAAAACAATGGAAATGATACATACCAGTGTAAAATTATATATATTCAAATATGTAATTCAACACCAAATATTCCATAATCATTCTGATGAGCAATTTTGGTGAGAAATATTAACAAATTTTGTCCAAAAATTATTAATAAGACGAAAGTTGTAATTTGATTAGTTTTTACGATCAGTGGAATTGAAAATCTATGTACTATACCAAGATTGTTTCTTTTGGCTGTTTTTGAGCAAAGTTATGACGGTTTATGTCCGGAAAACCAGTAAAAAATGGCGGAATTTACGAAACGGCCTAGCACCTGTATGTATCAGGGATGCCGCCGATCTCAGACTTGAAAAATCGGAAAACCGGAATTCCGATGCCCAAAATTTTTTCGGAAATCGGAAATCAGCGGCATCCCTGGTATGTATGAAGAAAGAGGCTCAAAATAGCATTTCTGCCTTAAATTTTTGATTTAGTTAATTTGTGGTCCATATAAACCGCCATCTCCGGACCAGCCAATCTTAGAACCTCATAACTTTTTTCTAGCATGTCAAATTCTGCAATTTTAGTATTATTCGAATGCTCTTTTTCATTTGAAGTTTTAATCAAGACATTGTTAAGCAATTTAATAACTGGCCAAAAAGTTTTTTAAATTTGAAATTTGCAAAAAGTTAGAAAAATTCAGAATTCTTGTGAGTTTTGATTTATAATAACCCTTTTTAGATCAGTTATTTTTTTGATTTTGGAGGCACAAATAGATCTCTTGAAGTTTTTCGAATGATACCAAAATTGCAGAATTTGATCAATTTATTGGCTGCTCCGGAGATGGCCCGGAGGTGTCCCGTTCCGTTTTGAGGTCTTTCGAGAATAAATGCATCTTTGCCATTTGTGCGTTTTTGTCCATATTTTGGCAATACTAAAAATGGTCAATTCATCCGGACGACGATTCGTCCGCCCATCTAAAAAAGTGACAAAACATAAAATTATTTTAATTTTTTGTGGTTTTTCTTTTGGCATTTTTATCAGTTATCATTTTAGCTATGCGAACGACGTTTAAAAAATTAAATAGTTTTATGTTTTTGGCACTTTTTAGGTGGGGGGGGGACGAATCGTTGCCGGACGAATTGTAGTGCCCGCTGTCAAAATCTTAAGAAACGAAATAAAAGCTGTCGGAATTCCTGGCACGGAAAAGATTGGCGCCACTATCTTGGATTTTGAAAAGGCATTTCTGGACATTTGCGAACGAAACTTGAAGATCCATTTTCGTAATTTTGGCATGTCGGACATTTTCGTCCCTTAGAAACAAGGACATTTACGACCCGACATTTGCGGCTGATGAACAAATTCAGTTTCAAATTATGATAATGATGAAGACAGGAACGATGAGAAATGCTACACATTTAATGCATTACAGTGCCGTTTTGCTGATTACGGCATTCCGAATTAGTATCTGTAGTTATATGGGGCTCGTTTAGCCTTGAGCAAGCCAACCACTTAATGGGTTCATTATTTTTTACATGAATTTTGTGGAGAAATGATTTGATTTTTTTTAGTAGGCGCAAATGCCGTGGCGCAAATGTCCTAGTTTCTTAAGGGACGCAAATTTCCAAAAATGGCTCTTCAAGAGTTAAAGCGCAAATGTCTGATTTCCGATGTGAGCGCTAATGTCCTGGACAAAATTTCAAGGCTAATTTAATTAATTTAAATAATTCCCTTTAATTAGTGCCCAATTAAATTAAATTTAAATAATTCCCTTTAATTAGTGCCCAATTAAATTAAATTTAAATAATTTCCTGTTAATTGTGCCCCTTCGATAGGCCAACTTTGGTGGTGCTCAATTCGTTCGTCCGTTTGCTGCTTTAGTCGAGTCGGTCAATCCACGCCTGTATTAGCGAGCTTATTCTCTTTTTCCAATCATCAACAAGCTTTCGCTACTACAAGTGTGGAGAGCCGCTTCTCAGACGGTCGATGGGCGGAAGACGGAAATGATCAATTCAAAAAATGAAATTATAGGGGGAGAGGAAATGGGGGAGACATTTTGGGAAAACAGAGGGAGAGGGCGATGGAAAGGAAAGAGAAGCGAGGGATGGAAGGAACCATTGATGGTATGGAGGAAATGTTTGCGAGAAAGTAGGGGGGGGGAGAGACAAAAGAATTGCGAGAACGTAGGGAGGGGGGGGGGGGAGGGGAGGAGAGATAAGGGGAGGAAGAGACAAGATGCGAGAACGTAGGGAGAGGGGGGGGGGGGAAGGGGAGGAGAGATAAGGGGAGGGAGAGAGAGACAGAGATGAATGAATGAGTGAGTGAGTGTCTGTCTCAGCACCGATTAGAGAGAGTAAACTGACTGATAAAGAAAGGGACGAGCAATCACTGATGATTGGACACCAATTAGCAGCTTGCAGCAGTGTCAATTATCAAAGTGTTTGGCTGCTTCTCTTTCTCCCTTTGATTGGTTTTGCGTTTTGCCATGGGTCACATTGACCAAAGGGCGAAGAAATGATAAAAGAATGAATGAATGGTTCGATGCTGGCAAAAACACACATTTAAATTGGACGGAGGGGGGGGGGAGGGCCATTTGAATTGATTAGGGGAGTGATTGATAAGCAGATGACGAGACGACCAATGAATTAATAGATTCATTGGGGGGGGGGGGAGAGCAAAAATTGTCAAAATATTGAGACAAAACGTTGTTGAATCTATTATTTTGCACGGAATTAGACAACAGATATGTGCGTAAATTGCAACCAACCCGAGGATAGAAATGAAAGGAATGTCACTGAATTTTGGGTACGACGGAAGAGAAGGCATTGGGTGGGGAGAGGAGGGATGAGAAAAAGAGGGAAGGGGAAGAAGTGATGGGATAGAGGGGAGGGAGGGGAAAGGAAAGAAAGGGAGCGAAAGGGAGGGGAAAGGAGGAAGGGATGAGATGGAAGGGGAGGGGGAAGGAAGAAAGAAGAAGGAAGATGGGAATGAAAGGTTGGAAGGTGGGGAGGGGGAGGGCGTAGGAAGAAATTGGTTGTGATGGGAAAGGGAATGGAAGAGGAGGGAGAGGAAGAGGCTGAGGGAGCACTGCTGCTGAAATGTTTGCTCGGGACCCCCTCTCCCCCCCCCCCCCCTCCCCCTGCCCAAAGCGCAGAGTGATTTATGGCGCGGGCGACGCCGATGGGAAAGGATGGACGAGGAAAAAAGACGGAGAAGTGGGGCGGGGGGGGGGAATTGGGGAAGGTTTACGGCCGAGGGGGCGATGGGAGGCAAAAGAGATCAATCGAGGCAGCGACGGATGCATTGGACGCGGGTGGAAGCCGAACATGGAATAAATGGGGGAGAGGGGGCGGAGAAGGGGCGAAATGACAAAACTGAACGGTGAATCAAATTCAGAGATGGTTCGACATTTCCCCTGCAATACCAATTCAGCCCCGGACCCATACGATTGGTCTGTCATGAATGACCCCTTTTTGCTTCGAACATGCTCACCAGTCTCCTTTATTCTTGTTTTTGGTGATACACCACCGTCCCCTGCCCCCTTCCCCTCCTTCTCCCCTTTCTCACCTTTTAATGCCCCCCCACCGGCGAAGTCAGTTGTTTCGTCCCGTGTCCTTTCTTCTCTCTATCGTCCATTCCTTCCCTCCCATTACCGTCTCCCCCCCCCGCCATTTATCCTTTTGCCAAATCCTCCAAATCCCCTTCCCTTCCCTTTCCCCCTCCCTTTTCTTCGTCTCCTGCCAATCAATTCTTGGCCAAATGTTTTGACGGGCCAATTCTGCTTGCCGGCATAACAAAGCATCAAAAGGACAATAAAGGAAATCAAGTTGAATGGGAAGAAATGGATGGAAGAAAGAAGGTTAAACAGTGTTTAACGGGAACAGAAGGTGAGGAAGAGGAAGACACAAATAGGAAGTGAGGAGAGAAAGAGGAATGGAAGAGGAAAGGAAGAGAAAGAAAGAGAGAGGAGAAAGAGAGAGGAGGAAGAGAGAGGAGAGGAGAAAGAGAGAGGAGGAAGAGAGAGGAGAAAGAGAGAGGAGGAAGAGAGAGGAGAAAGAGAGAGGAGAAAGAGAGAGGAGAAAGAGAGAGGAGGAAGAGAGAGGAGGAAGAGAGAGGAGAAAGAGAGAGGAGAAAGAGAGAGAGGAGAAAAAGAGAGGAGAAAGAGAGAGGAGAAAGAGAGAGGAGAAAGAGAGAGGAGAAAGAGAGAGGAGAAAGGAGAGGAGAAAGAGAGAGGAGGAAGAAGAGAAAAAAAGATGAAAGAGAAAGAGGAATGGAAGAGAAAAGGAAGAGAAAGAAAGAAGGGGAGAAAGAGAGAGGAGGAAGAGAGAGGAGAAAGAGAGAGGAGAAAGAGAGAGGAGAAAGGAGAGGAGAAAGAGAGAGGAGGAAGAAGAGAAAAAAAGATGAAAGAGAAAGAGGAATGGAAGAGAAAAGGAGAGAAAGAAAGAAGGGGAGAAGAGAGAGGAGGAAGAGAGAGGAAAGAAAAAGATAAGAGAAAGAGCTGGAATGGAAGAGAAGAGGAAATGAAGAGAAAGAAGAGAAAGAAAGAGAGGGGAGAAAGGAGAGGAGGAAGAAGAGAGAGGATTGAAAGAGAGAGGAAGAAGAGAGAGGAGGAGAAGGAGAGGAGGAAAGAGAGAGGAGGAAGAAGAGAAAAAAAGATGAAAGAGAAAGAGGAATGGAAGAGACAAGGAAGAGAAAGAAAGAAGGGGAGAAAGAGAGAGGAGGAAGAGAGAGGAGAAAGAGAGAGGAGAAAGATGAGAGAAGAGGGAGAAAAGGGGAGGAGGAAGAGGAGGAGAATGGAAAAGCATGACAAAAGAGAATGGAAGAAGATGGACAAAGCAAAATACCTAAAAGTAGTGTTCGGCAGATGCGATTTTGGCTCTAATGCAGTTTACGCGTCGAATCGACTTTTACGCGTTCAACCAACTAACCATCCTCGGTTTCTTTCGTGACTGGACAATCCGACAGTGGATAAACAAAAATATTATCCCGACAAAAAATACTGAACTTTTTTTCGATATTTCTAAGAACTTGTACTGGTGCATTTAGCTTGTATCTGGCATTCTGTAAGCGAGTAGGAAATGAAAATAGTCTCTTTTACTTATGCATTGGAATTTCAAGACATTTTCTTTTTATTTGTTTTCTTAATCGCATTATTATACTCTTTTGGCTATAGATCTTTCATTTTTTTCTTATTTTTATTCACTGTCGGATTGTCCAAATCCACTGTCGGATTGTCCACTGTCGGATTGTCCGGGCGCCGTTTCTTTGGCCATAACTTTATTCCTGACCGGTCAATCCCTGATTCTTGGTATAATTCGAAAGCTTAAAATCTCAAGAGTGTATTAATGCCAGAAAGTTACGAAAAACATGCGTTGAAAAAAAGCGAAAAGCGGAAATTAAGTTTTTTTATAAATATTTTTTTGTTCGGCCTTCAAAATTTCAGAATTTGGGTATTCAAAATTTCTGAACTTGAAGATTTTAAGCTCTTTCGAATGATACCAGGAATGTAGGAATTGACAGATCAGGAAAAAAGTTATGGCTACTCGGTATAGTTCGGTATATACCGAAAAAATACCGAACGGTATACCAAAATCTCCAAAACATTTCGGCACGATATATCGGCGGTATATACCGGAAAAATACCGAACTGTAATCAAACTGTGCCGAACACTAGATAAAAGTGCATGATTGGAACAGAAGCAGAGATGAGATAACCAAACCCTAAAAAGCAGTCAAATCAATTCAAAATGCGACAGATTGAAAAAATTAAATCCGGCGGAGGACGAAAAAAGGCGAGGCTAAGAAAAATATTGGGAATTCGCGATATTTGTGAAGAAAACGGGGAAATGTTCAATTGCCCTTTTTATTGAGGAAAAACGACAAAAGTCGGCACGAAATATTCGAATAGTATGCACTTTTTCACCTCTGAAAAGATTAAGATATCTCTTTGACCACTTCTTGAATTATTTCTTGGCATTTTTTTTTTTTGCTTTTGTTTGTTTTCTGAAAGACTGCGCCAATTTATCCGTCCGAGCTCAACACATGATGGGGACAAACTGGCAAAGATTGGCATTTTTAGATTTTTTATACAAAAGGGGGAGAGATAGAGAAAAGGGGGGAAAAAAGAGAGAGAAAAGGGGGGAAAAAGAGAGTAGAGGGGAGAGAGAAGGGAGAAGAGACGAAAGAGAGAGAGAGACAGAAGAGGGAGAGAGAGAGAACGGAGAGAGAGATAGAAGGGGGAGAAAGAGAGAAGGGGGAGAGAGAGAATCGAGAGGAGAGAGAAGGGAGAAGGGGGGGAAAGAGAGAGAGACAGAAGAGGGAGAGAGAGAGAACGGAGAGAGAGATAGAAGGGGAGAGAGAGAATCGAGAGGAGAGAGAAGGGAGAAGGGGGAGAAAGAGAGAAGAGGGAGCAGAAAAATGAAAGGAAAAAAAGTGAAGAAGAAGCATGGAAGAAGACAGCAAAGACGAAGAAGGAAAATAAAAGAAGAAAAGAAGCACCAAAAACACCTATTATTTGCGATATTTTGAAAAAATATACCTTTAATTTGAAATAAAAAAAGAAACAATTTTTTTCAGAAAAATTTAATTTGAACAAATCAATTAAATGAGATAAAACGAATAAAATTATGAAATTGCTTCTGCTGTTGTCACATTAAAGCTATTCATACTTAACGAATTGTGGTTCCAAATTTTGAAAAAGAAAAAATGGACAGAAGCAAAAAAATTTTGAAGTTTTTGTTTTTTAAAGTGTGGGGCAATTTGTTGGGTTAGGAATTGTTTAGCTGTTGATCAGTTTAACCCAAAATGAGTCGATTGGGAGGAGGTCAAAAAAAGAGGGGGGGGGGGGGGGGGGGAGCGGGGGGAAGGGTCGAAATATTTGGGGAGAAACACTCGGAGGGGGGTGGGGGGGGGAGACAATGACAAATTGCCGGAGGGGGAGGGGGGGAGATGGGCAAGAAGATACCCCGGGGGAGGGAGAAATGATAAATCATTCGAGAGGGGGGGGGGGACATTTGCATATGGAAGGACGAAGAGCAGAACAGCAGAGGGGAGACAGACAGCTCACAATTGCAGGGGAACAACGATCCGACCGACCGACCGTCGGTCGGTGTAATCCCAGCGCATAATCCTCAGTCCCTCGCCCCGAGGACAATTCATCCCGACCGACCAAATCTAACCAATTTGTCGGCATAACCTTCCTGAAAAATGGAGGACGAACAGATGGGGGCGAGAAAGGGAGCAGGAGGATAAAAGAAAAATTAAAGACGAGCCGAAAAGGGAGGAGAGGGGGAGGGGGGAGGAGGGCATCCCCCGGGGCGGCATGGACGGATTCTTCTTGATTATTCCAAGCACAGATTGGAGGGGTTGAGCTTCTCCTTCCCCATTCCCCTCCTTCCCACGCGCATCCCTTTCCTCAGCAGTTACGTTGGAGTTCCACCATGTTACCGTATCCCTCTAATATTCATTCCCCACGCCCTCCCCCCCCCCCCTCTCCCAATTAACGCATCCGCCCATCGCCCCACCCGCCGTCCATTGGATGGATTTCCCCCGAGAGTCGCCCCCCCCCTCCCCGCCGGCGCTGCCCATCCGTCTCCTCCCCTTTCTTTCTTTCCCCCACCTTTCTCTTCGCCTTTTCATTTTCTTCTTGCTGCCAGCCGTCATTTTGATTTATGGCTTAGAGTTACGGGCGGCGGAGAGTGGGCGGGCGACGGGGGCAAAGCGGCGGGGGGGGGGGGGGGAGAGGGAAGAGGGGGTGGGGTGAGTCCGCTTTGCTCTGCCACTGCTGCTGCTCTTCCTCTTTACCTTCTTCCCCTTCGGCGGCGGAGTTTGCCCCCGCTCCCCTGCCCATTCATTGGCATCTCGCTCTCTCGTCACACAGGAGGAGCTCATCACTCATCATCCCCTGTCCTCCTTCCCTTCCTCCTTCCCTACCTCCCCCCTCCGTCCCGCCGCCCTCCCATCGCTTCCCTTCTTCCTCTCCTACCACCACCACTCTCATTAGCCCCCCCCCTCCCCCTCCCTCCTCCTCCCCCCTCCCCCCCTCTCTCCCTCCTCCCCCAATTCTCTCCTCCATCTTTCGCCTTGCCGCCGCTCTTTCGTCCCCAATGGTTTCTTCTTTCTTTCTTTCTTTCATCATTCCGCCACCAACTTCATCATCTTCTTTTTCATTCATTCATTTTTGACAGATAATACATATAAAGCTTCCCCCCGAGAGTAATGAGTTGTTCTGCCGGCTCTTTCCAGCTGATTTTCAGTGGAGGGCCTTCCGCAGCGCCGGGCGCCAATTTGTACTACGCGACGCACCAAACGCAACAGAACGGCGGTTACCCGCCGGAGCAGCAACAACAACAACAACAACAACAGGTCGGTCAAAAGAATTGGAATTACATTGACACTTTTTGGAAGTCATTTCCATTTTGAAATGTTTTTTCAAAATGCCATTTCAAATTCAGTCCCTCTCCGCCATGTTGCCACCTAACCATTCGGCTTCTTCCAGCGGCGACAACAACAACAACAGCAGCGTACTCGCGCTGTCCGCGCCGATGTGTTCCGTGGCGCAGCATCCCCAAAACGGTGCCCATCAGCAGACGCCGTTCCCCTCCACCGCTTATCACTCGTCGCCCATTCCATCGCTTAACTGTGCCAGTGCGCTGTCGGCACCGGCCGAACTTTTGCTGGAACCGACGACCAATCTTTTGTTCGGCACCGACACCACTCAATGGCTGTCGGGTGGAGGGCACGGCATGGCAACACAGCAGCTGAACCTAACACATTTCCACGGGGATGATTTCTATACACTCCACACAAAGGAAGAGCCGTCGATGGGCACACCGCCGCTTGGATTCCACCCATTCGCCAATGGCATTTTGTCAACGGCAGAAACAGTGCCGGCGGGCACTTCAATGCCATCAGCAGCACCAGAACGGGGAACAACCGCAGGAGTAGGGACGAAAAAGAGACAGCCGAAGGGAGAAGGAAAAAGTGAGCAAAAGAAGGGGAGGGCGGAGGGGAGAGAAAATAGAGGGGGGCGGGGGAGGAAGGACAAGACAAGGGCATTCATTGCCAAAGAATGATCAATCCATTTAAGGGAACAAAAGGGCGACTCAGAGATCGGCACAACAGCAGCAGCAAATGCAACCACCACAACTGACGGTTGAGCAGCAACAGCAGTACAAATGGATGCAGGTGAAGAGAGCAACGGCGGCACCGCGGGGAATGCCCACTTCGCCGGAAGGCAAGTTTAAGGGGGAAAACATTCACAGGGGGAGGGGGGGGGGGGGGGGAGAAAGAATAACTTTGACACTTCACTTCTCCTCCTTAATGAACGGTCGTAAATCTTTGTTATTGGAAGGTCAAACCCCCAAATGATGCCAATGGCAAAAGGAAAAAAATAAATGATTTGCAGTGGCGGAGCAGCGCGAGGAACAGTCGCGCCAACGGGGACGAATTCGTGGGACTGAAACAGCTGCGGCGGGGGGAAACCGGACGAATTTCACATATCAACAACTAACAGAGCTCGAAAAGGTACGATGGGACCAAACAATCGGTGCAAAAACACACTGAAAACGAAAAATACTTTGAAGGAGTTCCACACGAACAAATATTTGAACAAAAGCCGACGGGCAGAGATTGCCAATTCTTTGCAACTGCAGGAGGCACAGATCAAAATATGGTTTCAAAACAGACGAATGAAAGTCAGTGAATGGGAAAGAAGCGGAATTGGGGGGGGGGGGGAGGGGGAAGGACGAGGGAGGGAGGTGGGGATGGATTGGATTGGATGATCACAGAAAGAAGAACCGAAGAGGGAGATGGCCGGGGGGGGGGGGCGGGAGGGGGTGATAAATTGGATGGGTTGAGACCGAGAAATAGGAATGGATTGAAATTAATTTGGGGTCGGAGGAAGAAATGCCGGTGAAATTATGATATGCCCCGATCGATTGTTCAGATGAAGAAACAGCAGAAGGAACATGCTTTCCTGCGCTCTTCCTCTTCCTCCGCCGCCTCTCCTTGGCCAACTTCGGCTTTTGCCAACCCCCAACTCTCCTCAACCAACACCAATAACAGTTCGGATGGTCTCTCATCGGCACGACATTCGTCGTCCACTTCCTCCACTGAGGGGCCTTCGCTCTCACCAAAAAGGCACTAACAAATGGCACTTTACAGTGCCGAAACATTCTCTCTTTTTTTTCTTAGTTCATCAGTGATTTCCCCTAAATTGGTCTTTTCACCACATCATCACCTCATCATTCCCTTCTTTGTCCGTTCATTTTGCATTTATGTAACATATATTTTATGCCACTTTCGTTTTGCAACAAATCTCTTTAGTTTCTTGGCAAAATAAAAAAATTCCCCCGCTTCCCCCGGGGGTCGGATTTGTTTAGCAAATGGCAACACCCAAACCATCCATCAGTCCTATCCAATCCATCGTTGTTCCTCCTCCTCCCTCTCTCTGTCAGCGGTTGGATGGAATCGATCGAACAAGTGATTGGAAGTAACAAAGCTGGCAGCAGAATGGGGCGGGAGGGGAAGGTGAGAGATGATTAAATAGTGTTAGTCCCCGAGGGGCGATTGGTTTGGCCCTTTTGGCTCCGATTGGTGCCATATCTTTTGGTGTCTTCCTTCCTTTGCTCTGCTGTTCCACATGAAATTTTGCTTCATTCATTTACCTCCTCCTCTTTATCTCTTCCATATCTTTCCTTTCCCCTTTTTAAGCAAATTTCGCCCTTTATTTTCCCCTTTCTCTCTCTCTCTTTCGTTTTTGTTTCACATTGTAAATGAGTTTAATAAATTAAAAGAGTGAAATGGATGGGGCGATAATTAATTGCATTTAATTGCGAGACGATTACCGTATCGGTCGTCGTTCGCCCTCGCCCTCCCTCCTCACTTCCCCAAATGGAAGAAGGAATACTATCGCATCGTCGCCACCACCACCACACAACTCGCTCACCCCCAACCCAAACTTTTGCAGGGATGGACAGGCGGATAGCAGCGACAGAAAGAGAAGGGTACATTCATTGAATTTCCCCCTTCCCCCCCCCCCCCCCCCGGGGCGGTCGTCCACCGAAGAGAGAGAAGTGGTGGTGGGGGTGGAAGAAGAATGGATGGATGATGGATTACCACAGGGACGATGAGAGTTGTTTAAAGGGAGAGAGAAGGTGGAAGAAGGGAGGGGGAGGAGGGGAAGAGACCGCAGCAGAGAATTAATATGAAGGGGACAAAATGGGAGGCAATTGACCCCCAAGGGCTAATCGGGGACAATCTCTCCTTTCAGCGGGGAGTGCCACCCTCCGCCCTTTCCCACTCGCCTCAAAAGGTTTTGTTCCATGCTAATGAGCGAAGAATGGAAAAGAGGAGGGGGTGGGGTGGGGGAGTGAATGGAGTACCTCTCCCCCTCTTTCCCCTCCCTCCCCCTCTTTTATCTCTGCTCCGATCATTTCCTCCCCCATTTGCCCGTTCCTTTGACTTGTCACTAAACAAACATTCCCCCCGCCCCCCTCAAATGGCTCATGGGATCACAAGCAGAAAGGGGCATAGACAGGGATAGCTGCAGGCTGTTAATCCCCCCCCCCCCGCCCCTTTACGGTTTTGCGCAAATGGCTTAGCCTGCGGGGATTTACTCCTTCGCTGCAAGCAAAGAAAGGTTCTTCGAGATAAAAGGAAAGAGCCGCCGCCTGCTCAAATAAAACAAAAGAAAGGGAAAAGGGTAAAAAAAAAGTGAAGAAGTCAAATGGGATTATGCAAAGGCATATGGAAAAACAATGAATGAATGGTCCTTTATTTCTGTTACCACTGCTGCTGGATAAGACCATTTGAGGAGACTTTTTTGTGTTGTGACTGGGATGTGCCAAATGGTCACATCCCAGTCACAACATTTTTGTAGGATTTTTCTCAGTTATGCTTCTCCCCCTCCCCTCTCTTTTTCGCCTTCTCTTTCTCTCCCCTCATTTCTCTCGCTTTTATTTTCCCTCTCTCTTTCTCCCTCACTTCCTTCTCTTTTTTCCTCTCATCCCCTCCCCTCCCCCCTTTCTTCTCCCATCATTTCTCTCCCCCTTTCGCCCTATGATCCTGACCTTGGTGGCTTTCTCTCCCTTCTAACCTTTGACTCAGAGGTGTAATGCGGAAAAATTGGGCGCCACAAAGGCATCTTGAAGTGAAGCGGTCAAAAGCCCGTCCGTCTCTCCATCCGCTGACCCTTCCACCGCCCCCCCCCGCGCCGGTTGTGATCACCAGAACCCTACCGCTGTTCTCTTCCAACTCACACATACATAAATAAATTTGGTGGTTTATTATAAAGGGGGATAGTCCCTTTGAAAGTGCCGACTTTGGAAGTCCCAAGGGACGGAAGGGGAAATTGTAAAAGGGGGAAGATGAACTGTCAAAAGGAAACGGCAAATGAAAAGATAATCGCTGTAAATTCTCAAACATTGACGGCACTATTTTCCAATGTCATATCAAACTAAAATTATTTTGACCAGACAAAGAAGTGCAAATGAATTTTTTACTTAAGTGAAAAAGCAAATATTTTTCGCATAGTAAAGTTTATTGGATCCATGTCTATCACGCAATTACAAATGGATAAATTTGGCTGGTATCTGTGCTGGGTGTATTTGTGGAAATAGTTTGACGAGAATAAATATTTGCAAAATGCGAGACTGAAAGGCGGCGGGGTCATCTCGATCGAATCCAATTATGAAGCTGTTCACCAATACGATATCGGTCCTCCTCCGAAATGGCCCGTTCCACCCAATCAGAAGTGACGAAAATTCCGAGCCAACCCTTCTGTTCCTCGTTCCAAACGAAGAGTGCCTCGGCTTGTTCGGAGTCCCTTAAAAATAGAAAAACAATTTTGAAAAGGAAAGGTCCGCGCCAAATCTGTCCCCTCACACTGCAGTGATCACAACATGCGTAACTGCTTCATCCAGTGCTTCGCTGATTCGACCATTCTGTGCCCCAATACTTTCGTCTAATTGGCGGAGGTTTTCTTCCTTTTCCACCGCCTTCACCGATTCATGGACAAAGAAAACAAAATCCGAGAAAAGATAACCCCGTTGGACTGGCGCACAATCCTTGTCGTGCACCGTTTTCTCGACTTGATCACAAATCTGTAAAGAAAACCCAGGTTAAATATGGTGTTTTAATACCATACCATCAGGAATTCTTGCCAATGGAAAATTTATATCAGAAAATGAATTTAAAAAAATTGGATGCCCTCTTTTTCGAAGTTCGGATGTATATTTCCCGAGCGTGTCCTACTCTCTTCGGTGTTTAAATTTCTGGCCTATTTTCGCACCCGATTCTCCTCGGCCAATACTCTGTCTGCAACTTGAAGTGCCCCGGTCTCTTCCTCTTCGTTGCCACTTGTCTCTTCCATCCTCCCTTCTTCCTCTTCGTTGCCACTCGTCCCTTCCATCCTTCCCTCTTCCTCTCTGTTGTTCCTCTCATCATCTTCCGCCGTCTCCATTTCTTCTCCCTGGTCTATCATTCCTTTCGCTCTTTGCTGACCCTCTCCCATTTCTCGGTCTTTGTGTTGTTCGTCTTCTTCGTTTTGTTCATCCATCGGTGGAAGAGAAAACAAATCGAATAGTGCCCGTGAAGAAATGTGCACCATGTCTGACTGTTCCCTACCAAAGGCACTTCTTTGTCAATTGTCAATTCCAGATTCCTTACCATGGTATGATCCGTCCGCATTCTCTGCACTTGAGTAGCCAATTACCGTGCACAATGTGATAACTGTCCGCTTTGATTGCGGCCACGCAACTAACCGTCCTTTTGTCCATTGCCACAAGAAAATCGGCCGTTTTTCCTGGAAAAAGTTGTAAAAACAAATATTTCATTTTATTACAGTACCAGGATTTGAAATTGGCGTAGCGCCCAATGAAATGACGATCTTTTGCAAATCTTGCGCAGTCACACCAGATCCACTATAAAAATGCCAAATTGAATTAAATAATATGTCAAAACTTTTTTTACCCGTTCAAAACGCAAACTTTACGCCCCCTCAGCGCGTCGCTGATTGTCCCCTCCAAAGTGCCGTTGTCATTCACCAATTGGTGACTCTGTTTCAGTGTCAAATTTTGCCTTCGATTTCTGCTCAACAGTACGGCCGCTTCATGCGGGTCACTCTCTTCGACTATCGGCCGAGACCGAAGGCGCTAAAAGGAAAAAGCATAATAAAAATGGGAAATTCAACAAATTCGATGAATTTTAATTGAATAGTTAAATCCACACACCTCATCAAACCGTAACACATCGGAAATTAAGTCGACTTCGTGAACCTAAAAAGGAAATTGAAGCGGAGTATGACTTTGAGATTCACCGGTTTGTCATTTCGAATGGAAACGATGGAAGGGAACTGCAAAATGCCATTGAGCAAACCGGAAGCACGAACCTCAACCACCTGAATAAACTCGGTTTGAATGCTAAAAAAGGGGCATATACCAAATGCCATTAGACTGACTTGAATGTTTTGTTTTGGAACAAACAGGTCGTACTTCCCGGCCCCATTGTTCCTTTCAAGCCATTCCGGCATTCTTCCCAACAGCGCCTCTTTTGGCCCAAGTAAATCGGTAAGCCGTTTAAAGTCCAAAGCTTTGAGACGCGAAGTTATGCCGGCAACAATTTTGAAGTGAAAATTTATCGACGAGTCGGGGAGACGAGCAGCAACCAAAAATGACTTAATATGATCAAAGGCGTTGTTCTCGTAGCGAATCCCAACAACGGCCAAGTCGAGGGCCGATTGGACGCCGTAGTCGGGTTTGATTTTGAACCAACCGAAAATAAAATAAAAACAAGAGAATGCACTCCCCCAGTTATTTATGCTATGTCCAACCATTCCGTTCCGCTCGGCTTCCCGGACGATAAAGCGAATTGAATGCTTTGACGACAATTCCCTCTTCGCCGTTTCGCATTGACTGTTTGTAAAAGTCCACAAATGTTTTGCTGAAGACATTTTTTATTTTAAGAACATGAAAACACGAAATTACGCAGTTTGGACAGTATTTTTCTGGGAGATAAACACCGTCGACTTGTCCTGGTCTTTGAATAGCTTTTCGAGTGTTTTCAACCGTTCCACCAAAGGCATCTCAATGAAAGACGAACCGTCCAAGTATAAAATGTCAAAAACAGCTAAAAGGGAATACGAACATTTGCTAAGAATGATAATCATTGCCAATGCTCCGTTGGAGGTACGAATGATTTCTGATGTAATCGTCGTCGATGTGTTTGATGTCGTACACTTTGCCATCCGATGCGCGCTTTCCCTTGCCCACTAAAATCAGCACAGTTTCAATTTAGATACTCTTGCCAAATTCCACCTCACCAAAAGTTTGCTGGCGTTGATCCCACAACAAAAGTTCACAGTCCAAAACGAATTCTCTTGCCTCGGCCAGAAAGAATGGATGGATTCGGGCGGAGAGCATCGAGCTGCTGTCGGCCCCCATTTTGTAAGTGTAATCATTGCCATTTCGTGTAAAGTATTTGTACTGGTTGAAATTGTACCTGAAAACGGCATAAAATCATGAAACAAAAGGCGTCGTCAGCAGATATAGTAACTGTTTAGTCACCTGTGAACTAACAAATGTTCTCCGTCGTATTTGATCTCCACGTAAAATGGACGTCCACAGAATTTGATTATCTAAAAAATGTGTTCATTTCGTATGTTTGTCGGGGTCAATGGCAAAACAAAAGCAGATATCGTGACAGAACCATCTTACTTACCATACAATGGAACAAAATGTTTCCATTCTATTTAAAGAAATTTTATTAAGTTCTCAAAAAAGTCCCCGGTACTATTCCGCTTTGGGTCCCATTTTTTTGAGAAAATTTTCAAATCGTATTTAGTCAAAAAATGGGACCCAAAGCGGACTAGTACCAAGCCCCCCCCCCCTTAGCGGGACACACTTTTGATCTTCATAAAAACAAATCCACTACTACATACAGTTGTTAACGTTATGATAACAAAAAGGAGAATAAAGTAAGACAAAGGGAAACTTCCATTTAAAAGCAATACCTTGGGCAAACAGTACTTGTCGAAGTTCAGCCGTTTGAGCAGCATCGGTCTGAAAGGCTTTCCGATGATATTTCCATTGGCCGCCAGAACATTTTCGCCCGATTCTTCGCCCACATAACTTTCGCAAATTTGGCGAAGGTTGTCGCCAGACTGAAAAACAAAAATTAGGCAAAAAGAAATCGCAAAAAAACCAAAAAAGCGTCAAAAGCTTCTTTGTGAAAGCATCGTAAAAGTGTTGCTGAGCTTATCCCACCCAATGCCTTTTCCATTGCGTCTAAAACGATGAAAAAAATCCATCGGAGCTCGAGTCGAGTGCAACAGCGGAACAATTCACTCATTGCTTTTTCCTCTTAATCAAAATGATCATGAATTTATCTTGTACCCAAAGATTTTACGTTGACGTTTTTCCGAGGGAAATTCCATCCGATCGAGCAGAGAATTAAGCTGCTTAATGCTGATGCTCGGTGTTTGCACAGAAAGACTCGCACACACTTTGTCAGCAAGTCGTTCCACGAAAATATCTGTCGCCTAAATAATAAATTAAGAAAAATGATAAGAAGTCAGTTAAATATACAGTGGTCGTATTTTCCAGGTGTTCTGTCATCATTGAATCACAAACGAGTCGGTTTAATTTCGTCTGAAAATTTTAACTGGTTTAAGAATTATAGTTTGACTCGCCTCTTTGATGCCAAATTTTCTTTCATCTTTGCTCGGAACAAAAAGTCTGAGTGCATCGTAAAAGGTGTCATCATTTCTGAATTCATAGGAACCATCCGGGTTCGTCTTCTTCAATTCATGATGCCATCTTTTGATGAATTGTTTAAATATGGAACTTTTTTTGTCTTTTGTGGTTGCTTTAATTGCTTCAAACACATTGACAAAGCTCATAAAACTTCACTCTTTCAGATACTTGCGTCTGCATATCAAAGCTTGTAATCTTTAATAAAGAAAATTTTAATTTGATTATTCCCGACTTGATGACGAGGGCGTGTTCAGCCGCTAGTTTATCAAAATTAATCAGTTGAAGCAGTAAAATTACAATTATTCTTCGGAATTTTGGGAAAACCCATCTCAAATTTATTTCGTCAAAAGTAGGAAGCTCGAACGGCAGCTTGTTCAAATTAATAATATATTTCGAAATTTTACCCATCTGCTAAAGTTATTACTTCTACCCTACCTAGTTGAAATAACAATAATAAAAGAACATAACAAATATCATGAAAAAAATTTCAAAAAGCCCCGAATTTTCTTTATTCTCCCAAAATCCAAGCACTTAAGGTGTAAGTAATAATTTTTATTGTGAGTCGTAATGGCTGAAATGGAAATACCAGAGTCATTTGGAGAGCGCATGGCAAAGGTCAAGGATTCTGGCGAGCCTGTTATGTTGCACCCTGATCATCCGGTTGTTCCGCTTACAAATATAGCAACTTTTATTTTTTTTCAGGACAATTGGAACCCGGCTTATCACCAAAAAATAGGCCGTCAGATTCTTTGGGTATGCCACTGATAGTGCTTTTTGGGAAATAGCAATTTTATTCAAATATTTTATAAGCGCGTTTTTAGTCATCTCCTTATGATGCACGTTATCCGCAAGTGCGAAAGCAACGTCAGTGCTTCGGTATGTTATTGTTGACAAATTGATGTGCATTAGCGTGATTTTTAGTCTCTGTTTCCCCCTTCCTCGCTCCATCTTTTAATTTTCTTGATACATATATATAATATGTTAATTCTCTAATTAAGAATATTATGTGGACTACTTCCGCTGCAAGGAACTGATGGGCGAAGACTACAAACCCTGCAAATTTTTCCAGAATGTTTATCGCGACTTTTGTCCTGGATTTTGGGTCGAAAAATGGGATGAGCTTCGTGAGGAGGGACGCTTTCCCGCGAAGTTTGACCGCTGAATTTCTGGCGTATGATTTAGGACACAATTGATCGGATTTTATTGCTAGTTGTATCCATTCATGACACATATATTGTCATTGAACTGGTGATTGTAAATTTAAAAGCGGTTTCTATTTTCATTTCAAAAATGTTCGTTTCATCGTTCTATTTTTGATTACCAAACTAATTATTTAATTTATAATGTTCATTTGGCTTTCAAAACAAAGTATTATTGTCTGATGCAATCCACTCGCGTAAGTGAGGAAGAATTGAAGCGTAGGGAGGCGTTGGTGAAGGAGGGTGCCCGTGTATTCAACCCGCTCGACCCCTTCACTTGGTCCTTCCCAGGCAAAGTGGCTGCTACGGGCACCGGCATACTCACGTGTTCGGTAGGTTTTCTCAAACAATTTGATGCTCTAGTTCGCGATTGCATAATTTCTGGTCAAATTGCAAGCCATTGTGTGGAAGTTGAGATGCAATTATCTCGTTCAAATCAAAAAATGTGGATGGATGCTTAAAAAAATAAAAGGGAACTTATTTAGTTGGGGGGTGCCCGAAGTTTTTAAAAGTCACTTAAAAATGTTATTAGGTGTTTTCGGGTCTGCTGATCATGAATCCGACATTCATTTGGCCCTATTTCGAAACCCGGACCCAAATTCGAACAAAAAGTAGTTATTTTTTACAAAAATTAGGTTAATATTGGAATATTTATAAAATTTTACTTTTCACATTTATTAAGTTATCACGGTAATCGCAAATGACTTGGTTCCAGATATTATGCAGACAATCATTACCAGCAAATTCTTAAAACACCTAATAACATTTTTAAGTGACTTCTAAAAATTAAAATTTCGGGCACCCCCAACTAAATAAGTCCCAAAAAATGTTTTGAACGCATAAATTGGACTAGGGCCCTAGTTGTTACATTTTATGACTATAAATTAAGGTGACTTATTACATGCTCTGGCACCGTAAGCCTTGGTACGCCGGTAAGAGCTTATGCATTTGCTTCCTATGTTTTTTATGCTTTTTCGTTTAGCACTTATGGTGAAAGGCATTGTTTTTGGTGTCGGGATTAGCGCTTGTTACTTCATTGGAAAGTCTCGCGCCCGAGTGATGGCCGACCGCGATGCAGTGATCGACCATTATATGCAGTTACACCCCGAAGACTTCGATCACCTGAAAAATTGTGATTTGTCCATTGGCCGAAATCGTCTATTAACTCCCTTTTTAGACCATGGCCGCCCCTACAGAGACGTTCTTCTTCCGTGGGTGCCAATTCGTTCTCAGTACCGAAAAGTAGATGTAGAGAAATGAGAAATATTTTTGTTCGAATTTGCTGCTTTTTCTATTGTGACCGTTTGTGAGACGGGGTTTCGACTGATGCAATACTTTGGGCGTTTTTAAATTATTCAAAAGGATACAAAAAGGATAAATAAAATGTTTTAATTAATAAATGAGTCGGAACCCTCTAAACTAGGCCTTTTGAAATTATATAAATACTTGGTTGATTATTTTCTTCGGATTTAAAACATCAAAATGTTGTTTTAACTCGTCATTATTTCTGGAAAATTTTAATGAGTTTAATATGCATAATCCTTAGAGATATTAGCAGGAAATGTTTACTTTCTCCCATAAGCCGGAGAAACTTTTGAAGAAAGATGGTGAAGTTGCGATTAACGCTAATGTCGAAGGCAATGCGATGTCATCATTCTCCGGGTCGGAAACTACTGCTCTGCAATTGCCACCTAATGACATGGACACGGCTTTTCATGAGATCATTGAGCAGACGGTGTTTAGAGGGTCAGGTAATGCACAAATTTAAGACATGAGTAATTTTGGTCGGGTTCTTTTGACTATGCGAGTCGACAATTCTCAATTTGTCAAACGTCTTATTAACTTGCAGTTGAACTCGATGGGAAGCCGTTTACAATTCGCGAATGCACGGTGAATTTATATGAATGCTGTTTTCCGGGTTTTATATGCTTCCCAATTTGGCATTTTCCTTAAGGACTCTGTCCTTGTACTTCTTGGTCATACGGCCACTATCACAATTGAGAACTGCAATAACTGTGTAATCATTTGTGGACCGTGTAGGGGCAGGTGAGAGGCATAATAATGGCAAATGACTGCATTTCCGATAACCGTATATGCTTTATCGGTTAATAATAAAAAAATATTTAAAAAGCGGACTTTGAATGGTAAATACCCCATTCGTTTCGGGCAGGGGCGTATCTAGGGGGGGGGGGGAGGGAAAGGGGGGGGAATTCCCCCCCCCCCCCCCCCCCCCCGAAATGAAAAAAATATTTTTTTTTCACCAGCAAGAGAAAGGAAAAAATAAAAAAAGGGGAAACTTTTGGGCAATTTTCTTTTTAAAACAGCCATATTTTCTCTGAAAATTGACAAATTTAACACAAATATTGACTTAAATTTCTGTGAAAATTTCTGGGGCTGAAATGGCTAGAAAATGTCAGCGCCGCGCTCAAGTGGCGCGCTGAAATGGCCACTCCCCCCGAAATTTTTTTCTAGATACGCCCCTGGTTTCGGGCCAATTCGTTTTTACCCCGTTTCGTTTTTTACGTGTTATAAGTATAAGGACTGTCTAACTTGTCACTGTCTGGACTCACACGTAATTATATAGACAAAAAACGAATCGGGGTAAAAACGAATTGGCCCGAAACGAATGGGGGTCCGTCCCTTTGAATTTGTTTGCTGCTGCTTCATTAGAGAATACCCATCCACAGTTGCAATTTGCCTTATTCTTTTCAGCATTTTCATGCGCAATTGTTCCAATTGCCTTCTCCTCGCTGCCTGCCACCAATTTCGCTTGCAAAACTCTCGCGGCGTTGAGGCGCACTTACACTGCAGCACAAAACCGGTGGGTGATGGATGGAGCACATTTTATTTGGATTTAACAATAAAAACTGTTTAACCAAAAAAATGCAGAATTTCTTAACGGGATTTATTTTTATGACCTATTTCAATGTCACATGCATTGGCCTAATTAAAAAGAAAACCTCAGAACAACTCCCGTAGTAAATCGACTAAATTGGACCATAAATTGATATTATTCTGTGCTCATCCTTTGGCAGACAATCGAAGATTCTGATCTAATCGTTGCTCCCCTGCTGATGAGTTACGACGGGTTTAAAGGTGTGTTACATCTGATGCCACACTTGTCTCATTTGGGCGTTGTTCAGAGGGCATGGCATCCGCCAAGCTGGACAAAGCCACAAATTTGTGGGACAAAGTGCAAAACTTCACCCCTGACACGGGCCAATTCCAACTGATGCCTTTTGACCCTTTTGACAACGGCGCCATCAGCAGCGAAGTGGTCAGTGACGAAATGCTGGAGAAACTGAGCACTTTCATGGAAAGGCCCGAGGCGCAGGAACTGCAGCTGGGACCCTCTTAGAGTTGGGGGGGGGGGGAGTCGGCACTTATTTTCCTTTTAAGTTTTATACCGCCGAATTCGATGAAATCACTCTTGTTTTATTTCATACATTTACTAAATAAATGAACTTGTATTTTATTTAGTAAATTTTTTTATTTCCTAATTTCTGTTTAATCATTTGCCTTGTGTAAAAACCAGTTTTTCGATTAAAACCCAACAATTGAACTGCTGTCTGCTGTAATTTTAATATAATTTTAAAAATACAATAAAAAATATGACATATTCAGCTCTAATTGTGACATGGAATAAGAAAAATGACACACTTTTTTGTTTCTGGATTTTGCATTAGACGTACTTGAGAACGTGTTTTTTTGTGTAAATTTTCAATAAGTGAATCCACCAAGATTTTTTGGTGGCTTTAAGGACATTTTCTTTTCCCATATTAGTACAGTAATTTGTAAACTTTGTTTGGCAAACTGTTTGTCTGTCTGAGATCCGTTTCGTCCCTTCTCTCTGCGATCTCTCATCGTCTGCTCCCTCCACTAATTCTGCTGGGATCCATGGCACTCTCTTCCTCCTCCTCATCTCCGCTCTCCTGTCCGGTACCGCATATTCCCTCCGACTTCACTTCTTTCTTTTGCTTCATCCGCCGATTTTGGAACCAAATTTTCACCTGAAAAATATTACAATTAATTATTTCAATTATTTGTCCCATTGACCTGTCTTTCCGTCAATTGAAGTGTTTCGGAAATTTCTTGGCGCCGTTTTCTCGTCAAATATTTGTTGAAGTGAAATTCCTTCTCCAACTGAACAGAGACTGTAATAATTGAATACGGTATTCCCAAGGGCAAAAAATTGGGCCATTTTCATAAAATAATGGCACCTCAAGGGTTTGAGTCCGCGAATATGTCTGACGAGTACGCTTAGATTCACAGCCACGTAATCCTGGAAGGGACTTAACAAATGAATGGTGTAAAAAATAGCGCGCCCAGCAAACTTAAACCCGGGACATGGGGGGAGGGGGGAGGGGGTTTATCATTTACCCTCGAGTTAAAATATTTGGAAGGGGGTCACCAC
Organism: Heterodera filipjevi; assembly: GCA_039877585.1. NCBI lineage: Eukaryota > Metazoa > Nematoda > Chromadorea > Rhabditida > Heteroderidae > Heterodera > Heterodera filipjevi. Next base: position 949,539 of record JBDPZO010000008.1, on the reverse strand, counting down.
CCCCTTTTTAGGCAGAAATTTTTACAAACTGAAATGATGTAAATCAAAATCGAGCATATCGAAACGGGACCTTTTCCACTGTGTATCGAAACGGGGTATAGCCCGAAAAATGGAAAGAAATAGTGCAAACAAATTTTGCTATTTTAGTAAACATTTAAATAGCGTTCATTCATTTACCCGTTGTCCCAAAACACGTCCAGGTTAATTATGGACCTGTGTTTATCGAAAAAACTTCAGCCCTTTATAACAGTGCTCCTTTCACAAATTTAGTTGTTTTTTCAACCTCATTTCACGGTCCAAAACCGAGATCCCGGTCCTGTGTTTTCCAAATTCCCGGTCCCCTATATTCTAGATTTTTCTTAAATTTAAATTTTTTTTTTGAGGTACTGAAGCCATTGCACTGCATCGGACCACACTGAATTTTGTAGGCCCGGCCCGTAAAAATTCAAATTTTTTCTATTAATAAGTGCTAAATTTGACCCGGAGGGAGCGTAATTTTCAGGTAATCCCGGTCCCGAGCTACTCTGTTTTAAATTTCCCAATGGCGCTTAACGCCACCGTCGGATACCCATTCCTTCAAAACGGGCGACGAAGAGGAAGAGAAGAGGAAGGATGGAAGAAGAATAGAGATGAGAAGAGGAAGACACTGAATTAGCTGTTCACCTTTTACGAAATTTCACTACTTCCATTTCCCCCTCGGACATTTGTTCGTCTTCTTTCCCCCCCCCCCCCCCCCCCCCCCCTCTCGCCGCCCCCCTCCCTTTCTTTCCTTTTTCCCTTTGGCCATTTTTCATCCTTTGGCTTCCTTTGATCTGTGCCGCCATTGGGCGGAAGGGAAATGGCCAACTTTTGGCTTCGTTTGGTGCAGTCCAAAGGATTTGTTGGGACGGAAATGAAAGTGACTAATGGACGGAATGTTAATGAAAGCCGTGTAATAATAGAAGAAGTGGGGAGGGAGGTAGAATTCCTTTCCAATTAACTCTTCTTTCTCTATATCTTTTCTCCTCCTTTCTCCATTTCTTTTTTCCTCTCTATCTTTTTCACTCTTAATTTCCTTATCTTTTCTCACTTTATCCCCCTTCATATCCACATCTCTGTTTCCACTTTTTCCCCTCCCCTCCTTTACTCCCCTTATCGTCTCGTCGCACCCCCCTTCCTCTCCCCTTCACTCCCGTTTTTGTTTTTCGTCTCACACCCTCTCTTCTCCCCTTCCCCCCTCTCCTCACCCCCTCCCTTCTCCCCTTCCCCTCACCTCCTTTACTCCCCTTTCCTCTCGTTCCCCCCCTTCTCCCCTTCTCTTATTCGTCCAACCGACCTTGTCCCCTCCCCCTTTTCGCACCCATCGTAAAATGCCTTTGTCGGCTCCCTTATTGTCGCCTGATTTACGGCTTTTACAGCCCTGCTGCAGAGTGTCGATGTGTTCGCGCGACTTATGCTGCTGATAATCCGCTTTATCCCTCCTCTTCTCTTTTTTGTTTGTCCTCATTCTCTCTCTTTTCTCTTGAATTTCTCTCTTTCTCTCTCCCACTTGATGATCTTCCTCAACTCCCCTTACTCTCTTTCTTTGCTGTCCTCTCCTTTTTCTTTCTCCTTCTCCGTTCATCCCCTCAAGGGATGACGGTGCAATTGGTTGGAATTACTGATTTTTGATTTATTTCATTTGGATGGCTGCGATTGGTAAGGGATGGAAAAGGCCGGGGAGGAGGCGGAGAGCGGGAAGAGAGGGAGGGCAAAAGGCGCATCTGTGGCAGTGCTTTGCTAAAGGCTAAAGAGGGGAGGATGGGGGGGGGGAATATCATTGGAGCAGGTAGAGAAAATCTCTTGTTATTTATAGAAACGGCATCAGGCCATTTTCACTTAATTCAAATCATAGTTTTGCCAAATTCGATCGGAATATTGGCCAACATCAATAATTCACTCTCTCATTCCCTTCACTCTTTTTCTCCCTCTATTCGCCTCTTTTTTCGCGTTTTCCCTCTCTTTTCCGTCATGTTCTCTCTTTTTCTCCCCCCCCCCCCCCCACTTACACCTCTCTTTTCTTCCCTCCCTCTCTCACTCCCTCTCCTTCTCTCTCCCCCCTCCTCTCCTCGCGTCAATTAATTTTTGCCAAATTTGATTGATGTGCCTTTTGCCCACAACAATTCGTCGTTCATTCATTTTCATTTTAGTTTATTCATTGGTTACAGTACTTTTTGAAATGGACGCGCGATGTTTGTAGCAGCAGAAGAAGGAAAGAAAGAGAAGAAATTGGAATTTTGGAGAAGGCAAAAAACGAAATTGGGGGACAGACAAACGAAAGAAATTAAAAAAAGAGAATATTGAGAAAAAAAAATGGCAAAATAATGAGAAAAATGGATGATGGATAGAGTGATGAAAATGATGATCAGAAATGTGATCAACAAAATAAAAGGGAAGAGAAGTTAAATGTGAGAAGACACCACGGCAATCAAAAGGCCAACCAAATGATCAAAATAAGCAGCAGAACCCATAAATCAATGTGATCGTAGAAAAGGTGGTCAATAGTGCCCAAAAGCGCAGAGATAAGGCCAAATGATCAGAGAAAAGATAATTTGTGATCGGAGGAAGACAAAGGGATGGAAGAAAGGCAAATGAGACAATGTGATCAGACCAACAGATATCAGAAGCTAATGTTAGTTGATAAAAGCAATTCAGAAAGAGCCCAAGGGAATGGATATTAAGCATAAGAAAAAGAGACAACTGACCATTCATTTTCATCCACGGGAATGTCTGCATTGAAATGGTCGAACTCTGTGCAGACCTTTGCTGGTTATGCTCAACACCGGCGGAACAGAATTGGGCGGATGAGGAAGAGGAGGGGCAATGGACACCGGCGGAAGAGGGGAGGACGAGGGAAGAGGGGCAGGAGGAAGAGGAGGAGGGCACGGCACCGTAGAAACTGTCGGGGGACGGGGGGAGGGATCGGATAATGGCATATTGGTTAAGCTAATTATGACCGGTAAGGCATGACAGGCCCAGAATTTTTGGTACCGGTACCAATGGACTAATCGGTTCAAATTGGCATTTGTTTTAACCCGTGGGGTTGGCTCTCTTTTGCCCTCCCTCTCTGCTCTTTTGCCATTTGCGAAATTTACCCGACGGCAGCAGCTGCAGCCGCCGTATTGGCCTCTGCCCAATGCGCAGCCAACATGTTCTTCATGTACTCGCAGGGGACTGCGGATGCGCAAAGAGTCGTCGACGGCGACGGAAAGCCGGCGACGCCCATCGCCGAAGCGGCGCCCCCGTCGGAGGACATTGTTCCGTCGAAGAACGCCTTGGGGGCGAACTCCTTGAACTCCTTTGGAAAAACGGACCACTGTTAAACCGATTTGCCAAAATGAATACCTTAGAAGAGAATTCTTTTTGCACATCTCCGCAGGGCCACGCGGATGAACCGCCGCCGAACAGTGCCATTGGGCCGACGGGGACAGCACCGGAGGCGGACGAAACGGCACAAAGAGCAGCCGAAGTACCCATGGCAGGCCCAACGGCATTGTACATGACGAAGAAACAATGGGGGGGAAAGGAGGGAGGGAGGGGCCTTGAAAAGTGGCACCGACCGAAATTGCTTAAAGAAGCCGAAAATGAGTGTATCGAAGTCAATACAAAAAAGGTATGACATTCAGAAAAAAAAATTACAGAGACGGACTGACCATAGCATTTTTCGGATCTTATGGGAAATCGAATTGTATGTCTGTCCTTTTCTGAATATGTTCCCGGGTCGGGATTTGGTCGAATTCCCTCCCGAAGGGTCAGTCGGTCGCTTTTAACACCAATTAATCCATTTCTGATAATTGCGTAAATAAATATATGTGTTTGTGTGTATTGAATGGGCAGAGAGAGTGTTGTGCTCTCTCTATGCTGGCGGATAAATTTGGGGAAATGCCCCGAGGGGAGGAAGCGCTGTTGGGTGGGTTTCGTCAAGGCGGAGAGTGTGGGGAAAGAAGGGAAATTGATTGGAGAGAGGGGGCGGAGATTGGGCGGGGAAAGGACCAATGGGAGAGGGGGCGGGGCAAATAGCAGAAGAAGGCAACGAATTTCGAAACTTGAACCGGCATTTGTCTGTTCATTCAGAAATTGGCCATTTTAAAAGAAATTCCGAAATCGATTTTCCTCTAAAAATCGAATCCCCTCCAAATTCCGCCTCTCTCCCCCCCCCCTTTTATGGGCTCCGTCCGTGCCATAATTCACTGGCGCGGTGTGCCCATTCGAAAAAGGGACGGATGGGCTGTAATTAGCGTCGTAAAATTCGGCCGAAAGAAATGCGTTTTGAGGGGGGCGGGGAACTTGGCAAAGGGCACCGAATTTGGGGGCAAAGCCGAAAATAATTTTTAAATAATAAAATCATTTTAAAAAAATTTCGTTGCTTTTGCCCCGCCCCCCCCCCCCCCCCCGCCCATTAAAGATATTAAAAATAAAAAAATAAGAATTTTACAGCTAATTTAAAGCGTATTTTCAATAATAAGAAAAAAAGGCGGAATGTTAGGCTTCGGCAAGAGGACTCTAACCCACGGTACTTTTCGGTTTGGGGTTCGGTTTTGAATTTTTTAATAATCAACAAATGGCGCACAGATTGCAAAAACTACACGCCAAAATTATTTTGGGAGCATAATAACTTAATTTGAGCTAATTTATATGGGAAAAAATAAGTGCAATTCTGAAATTCAAAGCCTCAAACTCGAAACAGAAACCACAATGCCACTCAGTCCATGGTTCTACCAATGGGCTACAGTGGCATAACCGACGGCGTTTTAACTGTCCATTCAAGTCCTCCCTACAAAAAAGGAAAGATTTAGGGCTAAATCTTTGGATGATTTAACAAAAAGTGTAAATAGGAAAGGATTTTCTGCTGATGATCAGAGGAAAGGGAGGGGTGGGGATAATCCCCGAGAAAAGGGGATTATTTATGGGACAAATTGTGAGAAACAATGGACGGAAGGCCAACAACACATTTTATGGACAGAGGAAGACGAAAAAACAAATTTTAAAATCTTTTTAAGGGGGAGGGGGGAGGGGACTGCTGATGGGCCAAAAGCAAAAGAAAGGACAGAAGGACAATGAATGACAATTGGACGACATCGGAAAGGGGACAAAGTGACGAAAATGGACTAAGAATATTTCCAAGTGCATCTTTCAGCAGGAAAAGTCTAATAATTTGGTAGAACTAATTCTACTCAGAGACTTCCGTGCTGCTCGATAGTGCCGGTTTCAACTCGACAATGACTTCCCTTTTTTGGTTTAGACCAGCAAAAATGATCCGGGGAAGTGAGAAATGCGAGGATCCGATATTTTAGGCACAGACGGAAATATTACGAAAGTTGATGACAGAAAAAAAAAACTTTGTTAGTTTTTGCCATTTTAATTTTAGCTAATTGTTATGGGAGTGAAATGGGATTAAAGACATTCAAAAAAATGATATGTTACTGTCCTGAAAGTACGGTAAAATAAGTGGGGATTGGGGGAGGGGAGGGAACAAAGGAAGGAAAGAGAGGGGGGAGGGGGAAAGAGAAGAGAAGACATACGAAGAGGAAAGGGGAAACAAAGGAAGGAAGGGAAAATGGAATACGAACAGAAAAAGAAATGATGGACGGGGTGAGAGGGAACAGCAGAGGGATTGAAGGAAAGAAGATGATAAAGGGTAGGAGGAGAACTAACAAAAGGGAGGAGGATGGAGGGAAGAAGAGAAAGGAGGAAAAGAAAGAAGACGTGGAGGGAGAGGAAGAGGGCGGAAGAGAGAGTTAAGAGGGGAGGAAGAATAAAGGGAAGAGGACGAAGAGGAACAGAGTAACCTCTGTTATAACAGAGGAAGAATTAGGAAGAGTTATCTTTCTCGGTGGAGGACTGGCGGAAGATACGGAAGAAATGCCTTTGTCGTCGTCCGTCGATTGCCACCTCCTCCCCCTGTCCCTCCCCTCCCTTTTTCTCCCTCCCCCTGCCTCCTCCCCCTGTCCCTCCCCTCCCTTTTTCTCCCTCCCCCTGCCTCCTCCCCCTGTCCCTCCCCTCCCTTTTTCTCCCTCCCCCTGCTCCGATCTTCCAACTCTTTCTTCCCATAAATCAAAGGGCGCCAAACTCTCCATAAATTGTGTGTCGGCGCTTCCTTTGTGTTCCGTCCGTTCTGTTCGCTTCTCCTCCCTCTCCCATTTCTCCCCCCCCCACTTTTTTTCTTCCTCTTTTGCACTTATACCGTAGACCCAACCCAACACAACGCGATACGTTTTGCCAACACTTTGCCAACTGATTAATAAATACGTTTAATATTTATTTTAGTGTTTATTTATTTCCTTTATCATTTCTTTTGTCCCCCCTCCCCCCATTTCTCCCCATTTTCCCTCCCTCCCCCCCTCCTCCACTTTTTTGCGCCTATTTATTTTATGCATTTTTCGATTGCATTCGTCGGTCAAAAGATGCCACTACCTGATAAAATCAAAAGAAGAATATAGTCGCATTTCACCACTATTCCTTCTGCGCTTATGGCTTATTCGTGTTGATGCTCCTTTTTTTAAACAGGGCATTTAAAATAATCGGCATTATTCAAAATTTATCTGAGAAATGTTTTTTATTTAATTTTCATTATTTTAAACCTTTTCATCATTAATTATTTAACATTAATTTCCATTTGGTCACTTTTTCTTCTGCTTTTTTAAGCTTCAGCTCCCAACTTGGCATTGTTTCTGCTCGCAAATCACCAGCAGAGCTCAATATTATGGCCATTGGAATGACCCCAATCTGTTCATCTTTTGTCCCGACTTTCCCTTCGTCCGTTGATTTGGCCTCCGCCGATTTGCTTTGGCCTGCTGTTGTCCCTCCCCCCAATGTCCGCCGAATTTCGTCCTCCGTTTCACCCCCCCCCCCCCGCCCCTTTTCCAATGGACTGACTCTTCTTCCCCTCCGTCTCCCTCTTCTTCTTCTGTCCAATGCCCATAAAATTGGAATTGTTGGCCTTCTAAAATCCTTCAGCTGCACCCCTCCCTCCCTCCCTCTCCCCCCCCTTCGTTTCTTTTCCCTTTTTCTCCTTTCGGCGTTATTTACGAGCGTCTGTTGCTGCTGGAAGGATTGAGAGAAAACGAAAGATGCCGGGGGGGGGGGAGAAGCAAGAAGAGGAGGAAGAAAAGAGTGGAGGATGATGGGGAACAAATCCAATGGGAGGAAGAGAAGAAACATATAAGGAAGAGGATGGAAAACGGAAGGAGAGAGGAAGAGAAGAAGTAGAGAAAAAGAGGAAGACGAGCGGGAAGAAAAGGAAGAATATGAACATGAGAAAAAGGGGGAGAGAAGATAAGAAAGTCACAAGACTAAACCAGAATGGATGAGGAGCCGACCGAAGTGAGAAGAGAGAGAGAGGAAGAAGATGAGAACAAGGGGAGAAGGAGGGATGACGGAAGAGAGACGATAGAGAGAAAGAAGTCGAGGGAGAGGAGACGACGGAAAAGGGATGAGAGAGAGGAAGAAGATGAGAACGAGGGGAGGACGAGGGAGAAGGAGGGAGAGGAGACGACGGAAAAGGGATGAGAGAGAGGAAGAAGATGAGGAGGGGAGAAAGAGGAGGAAAAGATGACGCAAGAGAGACGATAGAGAGAAAGAAGTCGAGGGAGAGGAGACGACAAAAAAGGGATGAGAGAGAGGAAGAAGATGAGAACAAGGGGAGAAGGAGGGATGACGGAAGAGAGACGATAGAGAGAAAGAAGTCGAGGGAGAGGAGACGACAAAAAAGGGATGAGAGAGAGGAAGAAGATGAGAACAAGGGGAGAAGGAGGGATGACGGAAGAGAGACGATAGAGAGAAAGAAGTCGAGGGAGAGGAGACGACGGAAAAGGGATGAGAGAGAGGAAGAAGATGAGAACGAGGGGAGGACGAGGGAGAAGGAGGGAGAGGAGACGACGGAAAAGGGATGAGAGAGAGGAAGAAGATGAGAACGAGGGGAGGACGAGGGAGAAGGAGGGAGAGGAGACGACGGAAGAGGAAAGAGAGAGAGGAAGAAGACAAAAACGAGGGGAGAAGGATGGAGAAGGAGGGAGAGGAGACGACGGAAAAGGGATGAGAGAGAGGAAGAAGAAGAGGAGGGGAGAAAGAGGAGGAAAAGATGACGCAAGAGAGACGATAGAGAGAAAGAAGTCGAGGGAGAGGAGACGACAAAAAAGGGATGAGAGAGAGGAAGAAGACGAGAACGAGGGGAGAAGGATGGAGAAGGAGGGAGAGGAGACGACGGAAGAGGGACGAGAAAGAGGAAGAAGACGAGAACGAGGGGAGAAGGATGGAGAAGGAGGGAGAGGAGACGACGGAAGAGGGACGAGAAAGAGGAAGAAGACGAGAACGAGGGGAGAAGGAGGCTAAGTCTGCCGGTTTAAAATGTTCGACATTCGGTCATTTGATGATACAAATGGAAAAGGGTAAGAAGAAGAGAACGCATTAAAAAAGGTTAATTTTTTAAATTATTTTTTCAATTTTAAAGAAAAGCCGAAGAATAGCGGAGGTAAATGAAAAGGAAAAAGGAAAACGGACAAATAATTAAATTTATAACGATGGTTCCTTTGTGATGGAAAAGAAATTTGTTTATATTAATTTACATATTTGTAAAAAACCGCTTGTTTCTTCGACGATTTTTCAATGAGATTTGGGAGGATCAATTTCACTGTATTCAAAAAGTACTGTATTTCTTAAGGAAATAGTGTTTTTTACAGTGGAAAGGTTCAAACCCAAAACAGATCAACCCGAATCTCAGCAGACACAAGTCGTCGCCCCACCATCCCAAAAGGAATTCTTTGGGTTTTGATGTAAAAATAAGAAGGCCATTTAATACGCTTTTCAATTTCACAATTTATAATTTATTAAAAAATTATTAATTAAAAAGAAATCATTTGACTGGCAAAAAATCCTTTGAAAAAAATCTGGAGCACTAATTTTCGTCCGCCCAGCTAAAAAATGCCAAAAATATAAAAAACTATTATTTTTTTACGTGCTGGGACGTTTCTTCAAAACCGCCACTATGGGCGTTTCTTAAATCCGCCATTTTTACTGAATTTTCGACTAAATCAAGTCATAACTTTTCTCAGACCCAACCAAATTAAGCAATCTTGGTATCATACAATACCCCTTAAATTGCTTTATAAGCTTGCAAAATTCAAAAAATTTCATCAAGCTTTTCAAAAGTTATGGCAATTTTTTCCACTTTTTTAGCTCCAATTTTAATTTAATGAAATTTTTTGAAATTTATCTAACTTATAGAGCAATTCAAGGGCTATCTTAGGATACCAACATTATTTAATTTGGTTGGTTGTGAGAAAAGTTATGACTAGATTTAGTCGAAAAATCAGTAAAAATGGCGGATTTAAAAAACGCCCATAGTGGCGGTTTTTAGAAACGACCTAGCACCATTTTTTTAAACATTCCACATAGCTAAAATGATAACTAATAAGCATGCCAAAGAAAAACCACAAAAATTTAAAATGATTTATGTTTTTGGCACTTTTTTGGATGGGCGGACGAATCGTTGCCAGACGAATCGTCGTCCGGACGAATCGTCGCTTTTTAGCTGGGCGGACGAATCGTCGTCGGGACGAATTGTCATGGCGCCAAAAAATCTATTCCAAGAGAAAAAAAAAGATTATTTGAAAAGAAGAAAAGGTACACAAAAAAATCAGCATTACGCCATTAATATACAATAAATTCGAACCATTTTCAGTTGGGTCTATGTCGATTCGGCGCCACACGATTCGGCGCCAGACTTTTGAAAGATTTGTAACTTTTTTCTTTGTGAACCATATTTTACAAAATTAGTACCAATCGAAAGCTTTAAGTGTTTAGAAGATATGAATAAGCTATTTCTAAGCGATTGACCAATTCTTGAAAAAGTTACAACTTGAAGAACGCAAAAAGTCGTAAAAAGTTGGGAAAAATCGGAATTTTTGTAAGTTTTTAATCATAACTTTTTTATAGGGTGGTAAATTTTTTCAATTTTTGGAGGGCTAATAGAGATCATATACAGCATTCTAAAGACACTAAGAATAAAAAATTTGGCTGCCTAAGAAAAAAGTTACAAAGCGCTAAAAATTCTGGCGCCGAATCGTGTGGCGCCGAATCGACATGCCCCGTTTTCAGTTTCTTTGCTTTTACAAAAAACCTCAGAAAAACGCAATAATCAAACAATTGTTGTTGAAATTCAGCTTTATCGGCCTCTCAAAAAACCACCAAATGAGGCTAAAACAGAGTTGCTATCTTCCTTATTTCTAAGGTTTGTCCCTATTTGTGCCTTATTTTATCCTTCTTTCTCTGCGGTAAACAAAAATAAGAAATTATTTGTAACCATTTTTACTATTTTTGAAGCGATTTTAAATATTTTCAAAAGTTTCCGGGCGGCAACGCAGAACACTTGTCCTTTGAAAACTCTCCAAAAATAGGAGGACTCAAATTGTTTTCTTTTTTGGCGAATATCTGAACATTTCCCATTGCCTAAGGGCGGCATCACCACACATTCACTTTTTCATAATTAACAACTTTTTTCTAAGCACAACAGCTAAAAAAACTGCATTAGGTCAAAATACTGCAAAAATTGGTTTTATTTGAATAAAAACTTTCTTTAAAAATGGTTCCCTCAGGAAAAGGCCGGGATTTTCGTTCGGGATTAGGCCCGTTAAAATTTAATTATCCCACAAATTTTTTCGAAACGAATTTTAATGTTTTTTGAACTCCAAAGAATATTTTCAATTCAATCAATTCTTGCTCATTTTTCATCAGTTTCTAAGTGTCCTCATTAGAAGATTTTCCTTTAATTCGAAGGGTCCATTGAATTTTTTGATTTGCTTTAAGTCTTTTCCGAAAAAGGATACCGGGCCCGTCCATTTCAAAATTCCGGGATAATTTTTAAAAGAAAATATAGTCGAAAATTTCCGAGATAAGGAAATCTTTGCCCAAAAAAAGGTTTTGGGGTCGAATGTAAGCAAATTGGGCTAAAATTAGATAATTTTTAAAAGAAGGGTCTGCCGATGCCGACAGACGCCGCCGGGAAAACTTTGAAAACTGAAAGAAACCGATTCATAATTGCAAAAATAGTCATCTTTTCTTAATTAATTTCACTTCCATCAATGAAATAAGGACAAATGGGAATTCTATTTAAAAATTTTTAATAATAATTTTTGCATATTTCCCATTCAATTTCCCATTAATTGGAAAGTTTTGCCAGCCAATCCATCGGATGAAGCCTCCTTTTTTGTTGACTAATCAGTGAAGCTTTTTAAACATGAATGATCAGATGCTGCCGATAAATGTCACCAAGGGAAATTTGAATGTAAATTTTTAACAATTTCATTAGGACAACAGGGCGCGGACCAAAAAAAACTTTAGGTAAATGAAATTATGCATTTGAATTACATATTTAAAAATAAAATTAAAATTAACAATTTTTTAATGTTTAATTGATATATTTGAGTTTTAAATCAAAAAAATATTGATCATACAACATAGAAATCAATAAATTGAGAAATAATTTTTATACATTTCCGACGGAGTTTTTCCCATTAATTTATTCCAATGAAAGTTTGAAAATTCGAATTCGTCCCCCGCCCATTAATACGCACAAAAAATTATTTTTTTAAAGAAATAAATTAAAAAATAATAATTCATTACTCAAAAAAAAGAAAATAAAACGGTGCTGGTGCGTTTCTTAAAAACTGCCATGCATGCGCGTTTCTTAAAACTGCCAATTTCACTGATTTTTCGACTAAATCTTATCATAACTTTTCTCAGAAGCTACCAAATTAAACAATCTTGGTATTGAAAAATAGCCAATGAGTTGTTCTATTAGCTTGCTAAATTTCAAAAAATTTCATTAATTTATTCAAGAGTTATGGCTATTTTTTGTGCTTGTTTGGTTCCATCTTTTTTAAGCCTTAATGAAATTTTTTGATATTTAGTAAGCTAATAGAACAACTCATTGGCTATTTTTCAATACCAAGATTGTTTAATTTGGTAGCTTCTGAGAAAAGTTATGATAAGATTTAGTCGAAAAATCAGTGAAATTGGCAGTTTTAAGAAACGCGCATGCATGGCAGTTTTTAAGAAACGCGCCAGCACCAAATAAAACTATTAAATTAATTTTTACAGTAATTCTTTCTTTATGAAAAAGACCTTCATTTATGATTCTGGCTTCAATTTTCTTTTTACATCTGTTTCCAAATGGATAAAATAAATGGTAAAAGATTAAATTGAAACAAAAAAAAAAAAAAATGTCGACGCTCCAAAAGTAAGAAAGGCACGCATTTAAACTTCTGATTTTGCTTTTAAATTGAAAATTTGGGTTCACATCGTGCCAATGATTGAAAGGGCATTTAAATGCGAACAGTATGCCAACATTAGCAGCATAATTTCACTTTACTGAGTGATGCCAAAACTATTTGCCATCACTTTTTAGTATTACAAAAATCCAAAAACCCCCATTCCATGCGCTTTCTTTCCATCTTTCCGCCGCTCTCCGCCAACGACGTTTCAAACCCAAAGGCATTTCTTCCAAAGGCATTCATTCCATCTCCCCCCCCCCTCCCCCCCCTCACCATTGGCTTCTCACTTTTTGAATCCCTCCCCCCGTTTTATGAGCTTCTTCTTCCTCTTCTTCTCTTCCCCTGTCCGGTCGTGTGTGGCGCCCTTTCGGCAGTCTTTTTCTCCCCTTTTTCCCTCTTCATTTTCCCCTTTTCCGCTTTGCCTTTGAAGTGTGCCGTCTGCCCATCCTCCCGCAGTCGTTTTTGCGTCGAATTTGTTGAGCAAAAGGAAAGAAACGGCTGACTGAAGGGGAGGGACAGAGCAGCAAAGCAAAGGAACCACAGGGGAAGCAAAACGAAGGGGGACAAAGGGGGGGGGGGGACAGGAGGGAATGGGGGGGGGGCGGAGGGGGGGGGGACTCCTTCTTCCTCCCCTTCCGCCCCCCCCCCCCCCCCTCCCCTTTGATGGAGCCGAAAAATGTGCGAACCAAACGGACCAGCAAACGACGGGTGGGAGGGAGAGAACGCGGAGGATGAACTTCTTCTTTTCATTGCTTGAACATTTCTAATGAACTTACAAATTAATTATGTTTAATTGTTTAATTAGAGTTTATTATGTTTTTTTTTTCTTTTATAACTTAATTACCTCTTTTTCCATGTGTCTGTCCGTTTCTTTTTCTCTCTGTTCCTCTTATTATCTCTTCCTCCTCTTCTCCCTTCCTCTTCCTCTCATTATGCCTCTTCTTTTCATCTTCCCTCTTTTCCTCTTCCTCTTTTCGCCCTCTTTCTTTCTTTTTTGTTTTTTCTCACTATCTTCTTCCATGGATTTTCTTAGTCTTTCCTTCCTTTTCTTTCTCTTCCTCTTCGTTTCTTCTTTTCGCATTGTCTTCCGTTTTTCCTTTTTCTCTTCTTCCCTTTTCCTTTTTTTCTTTTTCTTCCTTCTCCTCATCCTCATCCTCCCTTTCTTCTTCTTCTTCTTCTGTTCACTCCCTCACTTTTTCCCCTCCCAATTTTCTTACTTTTTCGTCGGTGGCTTCCAACTTTTCCCTCCCCCTCTTTTAGTCCGTCCTTTCGCGTGATTTATGTAGTAGTCGGCTTTGTCCTTTGATCTCCCCCTCCTGTCTCTTCCCACTTTCCCCTCCGGGAATGTATCCGTTGCCTTAGCGAGAATTTATTTTTGGATTTTTTCGCTCTTAGGCAAAAAGTCGAACTTTAAAGAACCACCGATCAGTCAGTCAGCAGCACATCCAAAACTAATCAGATCGGACCATTCATAGTTTATTTTCTGCTGGGATGGCTAATTGACCGTGCCGTTCTTTCCCTTTCAAAGGGTGTGCCAACTTTTCGCACCACCAATTCAAATATGCCCTCGCAAATTTGTTCAAGGCCAACTCCCAACACTTCGCCAGAGGTTGTGCTGATTTACGATGGATGAAGAAGGTCTCTTGCCCCTCCTCCTCCTCCTTTTCCGCTGTTCGCCCCCAAAATTTGCATGCCATGGGGTGGCAAATCCTTCCGCTGCCCCTCCTCCAAAAACCAATGTTTGTTTTCCGGAAATGGCAAATTGAACTTATAAATAATAAATGTACAGCTCTAAATTTTGACAAAAATTGAATTTAAGGAATTGCGGCAATTATTTTTTTAATATACCACGAAAAAAAAGGGAAATTACGGTACAAAAATTATACAAATGTTTGACGATGAAAGAATGGAACTAATCCAATAAAAGGGAGAGGGGGGGGGCATAGAGAGGACATTTTGAATGATTAAAATTGGACGGAGGGGGGGGGGAGGGAGGGAGAGTCTTGTGCACAACTGCGCGAGCGGTGCTAGGTAGAGGTGCGTCGTGATTCACGGTCACGGTCACGGTTACCGTGAATTTCACGAGTTTTTTCTGTCACGGTCACGGTCACGGTTCACGGGGTCTATTCACGGTTTTACCGTGAAAAATTTACACTGGATAAAATTGGAAAATTTGCGGGATTTTATTTTCCGAGATAATTGTTGAAAGAAATTAGGAAAAAGTGAATGCAGGAGACAAAATTGAAAGCCCCCGCTCATGACAGGAAATTTTAGTTTTTAAATTGTTTTTAACCAAAAATCAGTTTGTTTAAACGAAATTTTGAAAATAAAGAGATCCAATAACTATTATAATTAATATTTGCCAAGTTTTTTGACAATTTCTCTTTGTAAATTTCTTTTTTTTTAAATTTTTCCGGCGGCGCCTAGCGGCACCGCCGGACACTCAATCCTTTTGAAAATAGGGACACAAAATTTACCATTTTTGAGAAAATCTGTTAACAAATGGACCATAAGTTTTCAAAATTTTCCTGGTGGCGCCTAGCGGCACCACCGACCCTTCCATATTGGTAATTTAAAATGAAAAAGTCTTATTTCAAAAAGCTAACTGTCATAGGGAACTAATATGGCTCAAAACAGTTGATTTTCTAAATAGAATGCTATTTAAAGAAATTTGGAATCGCATTTAAAAAAATGTCCTTATTTTTGACCCCAAATCCTTATTTTTAACAAGCCATGTCCTTATTTCGGAAAATTTTCGATGGGAGTCTGCTTTTAACTTAAATTTTTCGCAATTTACCCCGAAAAACCCTCCAAAATTAACCAGTTTTTGGTCAAATCTGTTAATAAATCACACCCAGATTTTCTAATTTTTGCCCGGCGGCGCCTATCGGCACCGCCGGCTTCCATCCCCTCATCAAGGTTTCTGAAATTCCGAAAATCTATATCAAAATTTGTTTTTTGTGCAAATTTGCTATCAAAATTCAGTCGAATGGATTTGCTGATTCTCAAATAAATAAAATTGTTAATGAAGTCATGACTTATCTTCAGGCATAAACACTTTTTTTTGGAGAAAAAAAAACTAATTTCCGACCATCTAAAAAACTTGTCCCCAATTTTTTGTACCCCTACAACAGGGGTGGGACGCGGACCGCGTCCGCGATTCGCGTATCGCGGCGTTTTTTTTTTTTGCGCGTTTCGCGTATCGCGACCGCGGCAAATTTCAACCGCGTATCGCGACCGCGGAATTTTTCAGCCCGCGTCCCAGCCCTGCCCTACAAGCAGTGTCAAAAGTCAAAGAATTTTTTTCTAAATTGGTTGGGCCCAGTAGTCTCCCCACCTATTCAATTTACCCTTAAAAAATTAATAAAAAAATTATTAAAAACCCAGAATTTAAATAAAAAAAAAAATAATAAAAAAAAATTTTTAAAAAATCAATTAAAAAAAAATTCACGGTTCACGGTCACGGTTACCGTGAATTTCACGGGTTTTTTCTATCACGGTCACGGTCACGGTTCACGGGGTCAGTTCACGGTCACGGTCACGGTTCACGGGGTCAATTCACGGTCACGGTCACGGTTCACGCTTCACGGGTTTTATCAGTCACGGCGCACCTCTAGTGCTAGGTCGAAGTGACAAAAGTGCAGATGTGGGCGAAGTGACAAAAGTGCAAATGATGCTGAATTTTCGAGTAAATCATGTCATAACTTTTCTTAGACGCAACCAAATTAAATAATCTTGGTATCATCCGATAGCTCTTACTTGGTTCTATTAGCTTGTTAAATTTCAGAAAATATTATAAAGTTTTTCCAAAGTTATGACCAAAAAAGTGAAAAAATTGCTATAACTTACGAAAAACTTAATGAATTTTTTTGAAATTTAGTAAGCTAATAAAGCTACTCAAATGCTACCGTATGATATCAAGATTATTTAATTTGGTTGCGTCTGAGAAAAGTTATGACATGGTTTACTCGAAAATTCAGCATCATTTGCACTTTTGTCACTTCGCCCACATCTGCACTTTTGTCACTTCGACTCACCACGGCGCGAGCGATAATGAAGTGCCTCAGAAATTCTGATCATTTTTATATTTATGCAAAAGGATTGGACAATGAATGAAGCATCGCAAAACGAAGAGAGAGAGGGAGAGAAATAGAGAGAGAGAGAAGGGCGAAAGAAAGAGTGAGAGAAGGAGCGAGAGAGAGACAAATAGAGAGAGAGAAGAGATAAAGAGAGAGAGAGAGAGAAAGAAAGAGAGTGAGAAAGAATACTTATAAGGAAAAACCAAACCAAAGTCATGACAATGGGAGAAATTTGAAGGAAGTTCCCTTTTCTTTCTCACCTTCCCTCCCTTCCTCCCCTCCCTCGCTTCCTCTCTCCCTTGCCCATTCCTCATCTTCCCTCCCTCCCCTCTCTCCCTTTTCCTCTCTTTCCTACTTTTTGTTCCCTTCCCCTTCCTTCTCCCCCACCCCATTCCGTCGTTCCCTCTCATTGCCTTTCTCCCCATTCACTCACCTTTCCCCACCCCTTCCCCCTCCCAATCTCCCCCTCTTCCCTCTTTCTTCTCCCTCGCCCCTTCTCCCCCTATTCATTCGACCCTCCTCCTTCTCCCTCAGCAGCTGGCACGCCAATCACTCGGCCCATTAAATTTTATTGCGAGGCTCCGCGGGGAGGACGACGAATGAATGGGGTGGGGAGGCCGAAAACGCAATTAGCATAATTCGGAGGGATGGGAAGGGAATGAGCGCACTCGTTGGGTGAGGCACATGAAAAAGAGGGGGGGGGGGGGGGGAAGAGGGGAGAAAGGGAGGGGAAGGGAAACGGTAGGGGACGGACGGACGGACACGCACCGGTGGGACAAACGCACCAATCGATCGTCAACTTAGAAAGTGACGCAAAATAATTTGGAGATTAAACTGGTCAACGGATGGCATTAATTGGCCAAGGCAAACGCCGCGAGGCATTGGCGAGGATGTCGCATCACCGACAAAGTGCTAACCGCTTTGATTTGCCCTCCAGCCCCTTTCTCAATCAAAAGGTGCCTCGACCCCCACACACCCAAAGGTGCCTCTGCCTCAACCCTCAGTATTCCCTCCCTCCCCCCCCCCCTTCCACCGTCCTCCCCCTTTGTTGTCACCCGCCTCTCAAATCCCATTCCAAAGCCATAAAATCGGGGGCATAAACCTCCTCCCCCCATTCGCTTCGTTTCTTTTCTTCGCAAACAATCAATGTCCCTTCCTCAAATTGCCCCAATTAACATGCAATACTCCCGAATGGGTGGTCCAACATGTCAAACAACAAAAGTTCCTTCCGGATTGGCCACGTCCCCCGTGGCATCAGTAAATCGTTCGTATTCAGACAGTTTTTTTGTGTGTTGCCATCCCGTTCGTCCGATTCATTCGTTTACTCTTTCCCTGTCCTTTCTCCTCTCTTCCTCTGCTCATCCATTGTTCTTGCGTTCAATCAGTTTTATCCCTCCTCCGTCTTCTCCTTCCTCTGTCCTCTTCCCCTATTGTCTCTCCTCTTCCTTTTCATCCCTTAGTTCCTTCTTCCCCTTTTCTTCTTCCTCTTCCTCTTCCCTTCCTTTTTCACCCTCTTCCCCTTGGTTATCTTCCCCTTTTCTTCCTCTGTCCTCTTCCCCTATTGTCTCTCCTCTTCCTTTTCATCCCTTAGTTCCTTCTTCCCCTTTTCTTCTTCCTCTTCCCTTCCTTTTTCACCCTCTTCCCCTTGGTTATCTTCCCCGTTTCTTCCTCTTCCTCTTGTCCCCGTCTTCCTCTGTCCCCTGCCCCGCCCCGTGGTCGCTTTTGTTTGAATGAATCTTTGAAGTACGCCGTCCGTCCTCCCATTCGGTTTTTCTCAAGCCGGTTTTGTCCCCCGCAAAAAAACCGGGGGCCGCGAGAAGCGAATGGAAGCGACGGCGAAGGCATACGGTAGGAAAAGGAGGGGGAGGGGGGGGGGGGCGGGCGGAGCATTCCCTCCTCCCCCGCCCCACCCCCGCTTCTCTTCCTCCTCATCATTTGTCCAACACCTTCACCCACACTCTCCCAACTTGCTCAGTTTGTCCATTTCCGTCCTGCTGTTCTCCCTCCATGAACGAATCGATTAACTCCAAAACGGAAATGTCCGACTTTTCGACACGTCCCTGCAACCCTTCCGGCAATTTTGCGTCGGCTGACCCATTGCATTGCCTGGAGCAAATTAGCAACTTGCCGGAGAATGGTCAGTAATCAGCGCTTTTAGTGACAGAAAGGGCCAATTATGGGAGATTTATGTGCCTTACCGCCACTCACCTCGGCAGGGAGTGTTGCGGTCCGTCAGGAATTGGGCAATTTGACGGAGCGGCGGGGATATATGCCATTGCCCGTCCCCAGCCGACCAATTCATCGATCCCATTCGCCAAGGGCCATTAAGGATGGGGGGAGAGGGATGAAATGGGAGGGGGGGGGGGAGGGATAGATGGGTCCCTTGCCCTCTCCTCCTCCAATTTCTCGTTTAATGGGATTGGGCTGAACTGAACTGACCACCATCATCACATCACCGCAAAGTTCAACCCGTCCCGCCCCATCCCATCAACGGCAGAATGTCCCTTCTTAAAAGGCAATCTTTTGGGTGTCCCTCCCATTCTCTCCCCCCCCCCCCCCCCCCCGCTGCTCCATTAGGTTGTGTTGGCTCACAGTCCTTCCTCCTTTCTGTGCTATCATTACAATTCAATTTGGCATTTGTATATCGGTCGATTAAGGGCTTGGCCCCGTCCATCCAAATGCGAATTGTGGTGCCGTTTTCCCGACAGTCGCCCCCAACTACGGACAGTACCATCAGTTGGCTTGCGCCTACGCCGCGAGTCTCCAATTTGGACAATTTGTGGCCAACGGAAATGGTAAATTAAGGGATAGAAAAAGCACTTTGGAACTATGAATTTTTTCCATTAATCACCACTCACTCACTTTTTTTTTGGATTCACTCCATAAAATTGAGGTTAAAGAAAAACTTTGGCCATTGCGTTGTCGTCCCAAAGTGTGGCATCGCAAAATTGTCCCACCCCTTCCCATTCCTTTGCCAAACACAAAGACTCATCCCCCACACCCCAATTCATTTCTCTCTCCTTCCCCCTCGCCCTTCTCATTCGTTATCCCACCCGGCACTCACCAATTCGTCCATTTTGGCAGTGCCATCCGAAATTTGCTGCCAATGAGTACGGTATTGAAGGGAACGAAAAAAAAAAAAAAAAAACGAATTCACTCCGAAGGACGAGGATTAAGCCGTGGCCATCACATTAATTTGTTTCTCCAATTTCATTTCGCATTTTTTAAACAAATTAGCTATTCCAATGTATTAATTTAATTTAATGTTTCAATAGGGTATTTTAATTATTTTATTTTTTATAACCACATTTAATATTTTCGTCATTACTTTTCTCCCCCACCCCTTTTTCTCTCTCTCATCTCGGCTTCCCTCCCCCCGTGCCAATTCCCTCCCTAATCCATCCTTGGCCAAATTAACCCTTTCCTCCCCACCCCCTGCGGTATGTTCCACCATTTCTTAGCCAATTTCTCCCCGTTTAGTTGACCCTTCGACGGGTGTTGGCTGTGTGAAGAAAAGCAGCGGACGACAGACTTACACTCCGGATCAGGTCCAATCACAAAACACACATTTTGTTGAGGTTTTCAAGTTTCAACTTTCGGAATTGCATTTTTTGTCCTTTTCTTTTCTCCTCAAATTGACGAAGAAATTATTTCAGAAACGGCGCTTAGAGGAAATGTTCCAAAGCTCCGCTTATGTGTCCAAGGCACAGCGACAGCATTTGGCGGATGTGACCAAACTGAGCGACAAACAAATCAAAATTTGGTTTCAAAACAGACGGATGAAGGTAAGGGACGGACAAACAACAGACGGATGAAAACACAAAGAAATCCCCCAAAAAACTGTAGGGTTTTGGAGGATTAAACCAATCCGAGGGGGGCGGGGGGGAGGCGTAGACTAAATGACGGTATTTAATTTTAGGAACCCAATTACGGTAGTGGAAGGGAAGAACGGTAGTCTTAGTGAAAGAATCTAATTTTTGGAAATTCAATTACGGTAGTGGGAGGGAGGGAAGGAAGAGAAATAAGTGACAGTATCGGATTTGGAAATTCAATTACGGTGGTCGGGGAGGGAATGGGAAATAAGTGCAAAACGCAGAGGAAGAAGCAGGAGACGGGCGTGGGACAGCAGTCGCATCTCCAGGGCGACGAGGGCGCGTCAACTTCACCCTCGCAACAGCAAAGTCCGATCGATTCGACATCATTTGTATCAGTGGAGACAAACGGAGTGAAAAGCGAGCCGGAGAATGGCAGCGCAGGCAGCGAACAGCAGCATCAGGTGATCGGAAGAGAAATATTTGGAAAGGGGTGATCAGGAGAGAAAGGCAAAAGGAGTGATCGAAAGAGAAATATTTGGAAAGGGGTGATCAGGAGAGAAAGGCAAAAGGAGTGATCGAAAGAGAAATATTTGGAAAGGGGTGATCAGGAGAGAAAGGCAAAAGGAGTGATCGGAAGAGAAACATTTGGAAAGGGGTGATCAGGAGATAAAAGCAAAAGGAGTGATCGGAAGAGAAAGGCAAAAGGAGTGATCAGGAGAGAAACATTTGGAAAGGGGTGATCAGGAGAGAAAGGCAAAAGGAGTGATCGGAAGAGAAACATTTGGAAAGGGGCGATCAGGAGAGAAAGGCAAAAGGAGTGATCGGAAGAGAAACATTTGGAAAGGGGTGATCGAAAGAGAAATATTTGAATAGGGGTGATCAGGAGAAAAAGGCAAAAGGAGTGATCGAAAGAGAAAGGCAAAAGGAGTGATCGAAAGAGAAAGGCAAAAGGAGTGATCAGGAGAGAAAGGCAAAAGGAGTGATCAGGAGAGAAAGGCAAAAGGAGTGACCGGAAGAAACATTTGGAAAGGGGTGATCAGGAGAGAAAGGCAAAAGGAGTGATCGAAAGAGAAATATTTGGAAAGGGGTGATCAGGAGAGAAAGGCAAAAGGAGTGATCGGAAGAGAAACATTTGGAAAGGGGTGATCAGGAGATAAAAGCGAAATATTTGGAAAGGGGTGATCAGGAGAGAAAGGCAAAAGGAGTGATCGAAAGAGAAAGGCAAAAGGAGTGATCAGGAGAGAAAGGCAAAAGGAGTGACCGGAAGAGAAAGGCAAAAGGAGTGATCAGGAGAGAAAGGCAAAAGGAGTGATCGGAAGAGAAACATTTGGAAAGGGGTGATCAGGAGAGAAAGGCAAAAGGAGTGATCGGAAGAGAAACATTTGGAAAGGGGTGATCAGGAGAGAAAAGCAAAAGGAGTGATCGGAAGAGAAAGGCAAAAGGAGTGATCAGGAGAGAAAGGCAAAAGGAGTGATCGGAAGAGAAACATTTGGAAAGGGGTGATCAGGAGAGAAAGGCAAAAGGAGTGATCGGAAGAGAAACATTTGGAAAGGGGTGATCAGGAGAGAAAGGCAAATGGAGTGATCGGAAGAGAAACATTTGGAAAGGGGTGATCAGGAGATAAAAGCGAAATATTTGGAAAGGGGTGATCAGGAGAGAAAGGCAAAAGGAGTGATCGAAAGAGAAATATTTGGAAAGGGGTGATCGGAAGAGGAACTTTGAAAGCGAAAGAATCAATCCCCCCGCACTTATCAGGGCCAACATCACCACCATTTGCAACACGGCACAACTCTGATGTTCAAGACGGACCCACGGGGAATGAAGATCGACTCGGACCCGCAAAGTTCCTCCTCTTCCATCCACCCGCTCGGCACCATCCCACAGCAGTCGCCCCACGGCAATTGCCTGTCTTCGTCTAACAACGCAACACCGCTTACGGCAATGCCATTCTTCAATTACTACCAATACGGTGGGGGAAACTACGGACAGCACCTTTCCTCCTACTACCCGGCAACAATGTTCGGAATGAACACAGCAGCAGCACCACCATCGGCAACAGCAGCATGGCCAGGCATGGAAAATGGCAACGGTTACATCAACAGCAGGGGCCAATTGTGATGAACAAACGATGGGACGGGGAAGGAGACTCAAGAGCTTCGATTCAATGATTTTAAACGGTTGGGTTGTCGGTGGATTTAGCAAAAAAATTATGGATATGCTTTCAATTGTCAAGTATTCACGCTTATTTCTGATGGCTGAGAACCCAAACGAAACGGATAACATATGAAGGACACCATTCACAACATTGTTTATAATAACGGACGCTTCAAACAGTTACACACTTAAATAAAGAGCTTTTTGGACTGCAAAATTAAGACGCATTTGGGAAGAATGTGTCCTTTCCGCTCTCTTTGGTTGCCTCTCATTTTGCCTCGTCTTCGGATGACTCTGAAAGTGTACGATCGGTGTGGCGTCCCAAAATGCGCTTCTCCGCCTGCAAAATGAAAGTGGAATAGATTTTTCAATGGTGGACAATTTATGGCAGGTTTAACCTCTCTGAGCTGTGTCCAATTCCATTTGTGCACGCCTTTTTTCATCACCAGTTCCGCAATTTGCAACTTTATTTGGTCATATCTGAGAATTTGATTCAAGTTTTAATTCCAATAAATATATTTTGTTGTTGTTTTTTTGTGTCCAATCACCTTTCCCTCTCCTGTTCTTTGCATTGTTTGATCAATTCGATGTTGTCCGATACCAACGCCTGAACGGAGGCAAAAAGCGTTTTAAAAATATCATTTTCATAATCACAAATGAAAATGCGAATGGGGGCCAGGCCAAACAACGTGCTTCCGTCTTAAATGAGTTCAGCAAAGCACCTCTTCTACGGTGAATTGACTCCGACGGCCGGCCGCCACTTTGTCCGGTTGCTGTTGTGTCTTGGCAGTGGCAACAACTGTTTGCAGTGGTTGTACCTCCTTCGGCGGGGATGCCATTACACGTTCCACTTCTTTTTCGGGTGCATTATTCACTAATTCCACAGATGGTTCCCGCTTTAGGCTTATCCGTTGATGGGTTTTTGGTGAAACCACCGCCTCCTCCTGTTGTTTTTGTACATTTTCGTCTTCTTCCGACATTTCCATGTCCGAGTTGTGACTCGAATGCTCCAACTGGAATTGCAATATCAGTCGTTACCTTAGTAAATGGTCAAATATTGCGCCTTCCTACCGATTCGGGAGGTTTTGGCCCGTATTCCATGGCTTCCTCGTCAACCGCAAATATGTCTTCCTTAGGGTGAAGAGGCTTTTCAGGTGTGGACAAAGTGTGTGCGATGTCGTCCTTAGGGTGTGGGTGTTTTGCAGGTGTCGCCGTACTCGTGGGCAAAGTCTGTACGACGTCGTCCTTAGGGTGAGGAGGCTTAGCAGGTGTCGTCGTACTCGTGGACAAAGTGCGTGCGATGATTCGGTCGCGAATACGCTCCTCCTCCTCGTCCCGGTCGCTTGTATGGGAGCGCGACTGGGAGTGAGACCGTTCGGAAGAAGAATAATGGGAAGAGGACGAGGCAGAAGAGGAAGAGCTTGTGCGAGTGGAATACGAAGTCGAATGCCTTCTGCTGCGGCGGCGGTCTCTGCCCGGCGAGCGCTTCGGACTGCGGCGATAGGTGCGAGAACGGGAACGAGAGCGGGAAGAGGAGGAGTAGGACGAAGAGGAAGAGCCGCGTCTGCGCCGCTTCACCGACCGACTTCGAGTCGAACGACGCTGGAATTTCTTTAATCACTGCTAAGTTTTTTATTAACTCATACTTCCAATTGAACCGGAGCAGCTCGTTTCCCCCCTGAATCGGTTCCACTCCGCGCATTTATGCCGTTTTTAAAAAGCCTAATCACCTCTGTTTTTCTGAAAACCCAACCCCTTAGTTTTTTTTCTTAACCCTAACTTATTTGAAACCCAAGCCTATTTCAAAGAAATTTAGGTTTGAGTTTTCAGAAAAAACTAGGGGTGGTTAGGTTTTTTAAAAAACGGCATAAATTGGAAGGGGAAACGATTCGGGGGGGGGGGGGGGGGTGAGGTGCTCACCAATTGAACAGACACAAAATTGTCTCAATCACTGACCGTCCTCCTGTCTCTGTCCACACTGCTCTCTCTGCTTGACTCGCTGCTTCTCTTCCTGTTTGTCTCGCTGTTTCTCTTCCTGCTCGTCTCTCTGCTCCTCTTCCGGTTCCCTTTACTTTTCATGACACTCTCTCTGCTTACTGCACTGCCTCTTCCCCTCTTGCCACTCTCCCCACTGGACTCTCTTGTGTTCCTTTTTCTCTCTACAACTTGCTGTTGTTTCTTCTCAGTGTCCTTCTTTGGCTCTTCTTTATGTGGTTGGGTGCCGTTCTTTTTGATTTCTTCGCTGACTTTCTTCGGATTTTGTGCCGCTGGTGGCACCACCATCTTTGCCGACTTTAGCTGTGCTTTGAGCAGTTTTTTACGCTTTTCCTCCCGGTCCTCGAGCGAAGTTTGGCCGTTCGCCGTTTGTTTCGTGCCTTGGTCGGTCGTTGCATTTTGTCCCACCTGAACCATCTCGAATGCAAAAAAATGGCTTTCATTCTTAAGAAATGAGTCGAGAACCACTTGGCCTGGCAAATCGACGTCTTCAGGTCGTACACGGCGAACACGCTGCAGCATTTCCATGTCGGCAGCGAAATAGGCACTTTGCTGCTCCAAATTCAGCGGGTGGAACATCTGAACAGAAAATGGCAAATGATGAAAGCCAATCGGACTACTTTACACATGGAAAAGGTTGTTAGACGATTCCTATAATGAAGTCCAACCGTTTTGTTGCATTTTTGTCTAAAAACTCCATTTATAAGCGGACCGTCAGTCAATAGGAAAGGAAATCTCGGCCAAATCGCGAAAATACGCGTTCACCACAATCTTGGCCAAAATTGGACACTGACCGAGTTCATTGCCGAATAATTCGCGGCGCCCATGCCAGCAACGGCTTCAGCTGCCACCGGCTGCTGCTGTTGTTGCTGCCTTTGCTGGTAGAAGGTTCGTGCCTGTGCCTGCTCCTTGTAGTACTTTTTCCACTGCTTCCATTCGCTCATCGCAAGCGGCGTGATTCCGTCCGATGCAATGTGAATCAGTGCTTTGCCGTCCCTATCACGCGGAATCACCGGATTGCCAAACTCATCTTTTGGCACGACACGGGTGCCTAAAAGGCCACAATTCGATATTAACCGCTCTCTCCAAAATTTACCATAAACAGTAAGCGCAGGAATGGGACAGTTCGATTCATCAACTGGAAATATGAAGATGCCCGACTTGTCAACGGGAAAAATTGGTTGATCTTAATTGGAGGTTTTCCCGATAATTTTCTCCTTCGCCAACTTTACCATTTTCATCCACCGGCACAATTGGCTTATTCTGATCGTTTCTGGGAAAAATTGGCTCATCAGTATCATCTAAAGCATCAGTATTAATATCTCAAAATCATTACTAGTATTAAGCAGACTGACCAACAGGAAATGTTGGTGTTCCTTTCTCATTGTCCCATGGAAAAATGGGAACCGATCTGTCGTCTACGGGAAAGAAAGGCGCCCCTTTTTCGTCCTTTGGCAGAATGAAGTGTCCTTTTTCGTTCTTTGGGAACACCTTAAGCAAGGAATAAAGTTCGTGCATTTCATGACTTTCCCCGTCCTCCATCTCCAACCGGTTTTCCATGTTGGTCAAATCTGATTCCAAACCGCTCCATATTCCTCAGCATTGTCTGCGTTCTTTCCTGTTTCGGCCGCGGCTTCTCAGTTTGTTTCTCAGTCACCAAATGCGATGCCATTGGCTCA
Source organism: Heterodera filipjevi (assembly GCA_039877585.1). Lineage (NCBI taxonomy): Eukaryota > Metazoa > Nematoda > Chromadorea > Rhabditida > Heteroderidae > Heterodera > Heterodera filipjevi. The sequence goes on along the minus strand of JBDPZO010000008.1, from coordinate 923,530 downwards.
AATGTGCCTTTTTCTTCGTTGAGAACGAACCAAAACCCGGCAGAGTCCAAACAGCACTGTCGCCCGGTGTTAGCATCTTTGTAATAGCGAAAGCCCTCATTCTCACATACAAATACGTAATTCTGGACATCCTGTTCTGTTTGTTGTTGTTGAACCTTAAAATCAGTAAATCATGATCCGAATGCTTCAAATTACCTTAGCTTTTAAAGTAGCTGTTTCATCCATTATTTGTTGCTATAATCTCGACCAAATAAAACAAAATCCTTAAATATGAGAAGGGTAAAAAAGATACTTCAACTACTTTCAGAAAAATATGCCAGCAGATGGAAGAAATTTGGTTATACCTATGTCGTACATTTTATTTTCCTAAACATAGGCAGATTAATTTCTGTACACACTGTTGTGAAAAACGAGATGTGTGGATGTGTGCCAATAAATAGAAGAGAGTGCGAGACGGAAAACAAATTTACCTTTTTTGTCTAACATTCTCTCATTTAGGCCCACTGTCTATCATTTTTATTTTGAGAAAAACCTTTTTTCAAATTACCTAATTAAAGTAGAACCCCTACCTCCCCATATATTCTGATTTCTAATACATAGGTATACTGATTTCCTATTTTAAGTTGTTCTGCCACGCCAACTTGGATCTCATGGGACCGGCTGTAGCTGGCAATGAACCAACCAGCGAAAATGCACCAAATTTCTATTCAAATGAAGAATCGGACTCCGTAACTGTTCCGTCGAATGTCTATGAATATTTCCAGTCTATTGAAAATGGCCACTTTCCCTTCTTCAACAACACTCATGTGCACATTTCCGCAATGCGAAATCTCAACGGCGAGACTTTGCTCATAAGCGCCTCACGACTTGGTCATGCAGAAATTGTGGCGCGATTAGTTGCAGACATTGACGTGGAGGAGACGGACAACGACGGGTGGACGGCACTGCTGAACGCAGCCCATAATGGACATGCAGCCGTTGCACGCGCACTGCTCACGGCAGGGGCATCGGTGGACAACCCAGACTTGGTGATGCTGCTTATCCCAATAACTTGGCCTTGTTAAAATATTTGCTATATGTTTAACTGTTTAAAAAAAATTTCATTTTAGATGGGATGGACTTCATTGATGTGGGCATGTTACAAAAACAGACCCCAAGTGGTCGATGTCCTGCTCGAGTTCAATGCTCACATAAATATGTTTGTTATTTCAACCCTGATTGAACAAAATGTATTTCTATCACATCTTTTTAAAACGAATTAATTCAGTGTGGGTGAAGAAGACGGACTGACACCACTAATAATCGCATCAGGTCTATCCTTTTCACCAAAAGGGGCCACAATGTTTCCGCTTCGTTTACCCGAAAAAAAAAAAAAATTGGAATCATAATTTTTCTCTAAAAATCACCACCAAACTTTGAATTTTTTCTAGGAGGAAGTTTTGTGAAAATTTATTTTCCTTGTTATTTCTTGCCTTAAAAGGTTTCCTAGAAATTTTAGAGGAAAACTGATAGAAATTCAATGATTATTTCCCAGAGAATTTTATCACTTTCATTTTAACGTTCTTTTTCTCCTTTAGGTCGTGGCTTTACTGAAGTGGTCCGGCATTTGCTGGCCGCCGGTGCGCAAGTGAACACATGCGACAAATTTGGGAGCACTGCGATTATTTGGGCCGCCCGAAAGGGATTTTTTCATATTGTGGAACAACTGTTGAATTCGGGTGCTGAGTTGGATGCGGTGGGAATGTACGGTGAGAAACTGCTTAATTGGGTTGAGGATTGGACGGCTTTCACGTTTTGCCAGGTTCAACAGCGCTTATGCTTGCCACGAGAGGAAACCATGTCCATGTCGTGGAGATTTTACTATCACGGGATCCAAATGTGAACGTTGTCGACTACAACGGTCTTTCCGCGTTAGGAATTGCTTCAAGAGAAGGTGCGTGGGCGCTAATGCTAAAGTGACCCTTTTTGAAAAAAAAATATCAAAGGGGGGACCCTTTTCATTTTTTTATCAACTTTTTTTTGTCGGTTTTTTTTTTTTTTACTAAAAGGTCTTAAAATGTTTTTGATATTGCTGATCATGAGAGTGACATTTATTTTAGCCAATTTTAAAAATGAAAAAAATTCCCTTTTTGAGGTCGTTTTGTAAATATAAAACTTTTTCAGGTTACACCGAAATTGCTTCAATGTTGCTCCAGTCCGGAGCGTATGTGAACACGGTGGACCGTTTCGGCAATTCAATCTTGGCGAGTGCTGTCCGTTCGGGAAACATTCGTTTGGTTGGTGGTGAACAGTGTATGTTACCAGCCAATCGGTCTGTTAAAGGTGCGGATGCTGCTGGAAAAACACGCCGATGTGAATGCGAAGGATTCGGAAGGACGAACTCCGCTGCATCTGGCCATTGACAAGGCATATTCCGGTGGGACAACTGTTACATATACGCCCTTATTTTATATCCGCTTTCAGATGTTCTCCTCGCTTTGCTCGACAAAAGGCCAAATTTGGAATTGAAGAATCGGGACGGCGACACGGCGCTGATCAGAGCAGTGCGTTTTCAGATTTTGAATTTGACTAAATAATACCCACGTAATCATTTATTGTTGCTAGGTAAAAAACAAAGATGTCCAAATCGTGCAATTGTTGGTGAATATGGGCTCCAAACTGAGTACAACGGACAACAACGGAGACAATGGTCTGTGCCGATAGGCGCCGCATTTTGAATGAAATCACCAAGAGATTTGCTCCAAGTCCGAAAAACCGTGCTTGACATTAGGGAGAAGGGGTGAAGAACGCTTTAAATGCCAAATTCTTCAAGAAATATTTCTGTCTTGTTCATTAATATCCCTTTTCCCATTTTCAGCACTCCATTTGGCACTTCGTTCTCGGTCTCGACGACTTGCCCAAGTTCTGTTGGTGAATCCGGCTGATTCGAAACTGCTCTATCGCCCGAATAAACTTGGAGAAACTCCATATTCAATAGGTTTTGTGTTTTCATTTATATTTCATCAAAAAACAAATTTCTTTCACAGACCAAGAGAATGGCAACCCAATTCTTCCGACCATTTTTGGCCCAATTGGAAGCGATGTTGGACTGAAAAGTTTGTTCGGTTTCGATTCTTACAGCGATGTACGCTCTTTCTTAAACTTTTTTTTTTTGAATTATCAACTGGGTTCTAGGTATTGGCTGATGTTGTTTGTGAGCCGAATTTGACTTTGCCACTGACCATTGGACTGTACGCTAAATGGGGTTCAGGAAAGGTAAAGCCAAAAATATTCAATTAGCTTACAATTACTAGGGCATAACAAAATCAATTAAAACCACTCATCAAAGTAATTGGCCTGACTGTATGCAACCTTTCGCCTTACCCGGATGGGAATTTGCGCATATCTGTAGAAGACTGTGCCATTCTTTGAGGCTAGGTACTGCCATACCGCCTCCTTTACCCTGGCGTTTTCAGTGAAGCGCCTACCTCGTAAGAAAGTTTTTAGAGTTAAGTAAAAAATGGAAATCCGAGTGGCCAAGGTCCCTGGAATAAGGCGGCTGGGCAGCACCTTCCAATCCAATAAGTGTTCATTCGCTTATTTTTTATCTTCCCCTTTTCAGTCAATGCTTCTGCCCCGAATCCGCGACTCGATGGGCGCTTTCTCCCGCACTTGGCTGGACGGGGTTGAGCTGTACTGGTCCTGGTCGCTCGTGCTGTTTGTCCTCATCTCTTCGGCATCTTTTTCGTTGTGCATTTCTGCAGTTTCTTCACTTATTTTCCAAAATTCTCATTTTCTAATTTCGCTTGGCATTTGTGTTGGCATTTTCTCACTTTTCATTGCCCTCTACGGATTCATTTACTATGGCAGCGAAGTGAGTTCCAATTTTGAATAGTCGTACATTCATTCAAATTGGACTTTTTCGCCTCGTTAAGGTCAAATTTTGGAATGGATCAATCGCCACCGCCCGTCTGATCGGTCGCTCAATTGCCCGTTTCAAATTGGTGCTTTGCGTCTTGTTTTTGAATGCGCCTGTCAGAAGGGAAAGAAGTCGAAAGTAAAATGGAACAAAATCCTTAAAAAATGAAGAAGAATTTAAGAATGATTTCGCCGGTGAGCTTTCTTTTTGCCGATGATCACCGCCTTTCATTCATTGGAGGCGAACACTCTTTGGCCAATATTATTCAATCGTTTTTTACCGCTGCCGAAGGTAATCAAACTAACGCTTTTGATAGGGCAACAGGATAAAATCGTGGAATTAGGGAAACTAATTCCTAAAGAAGGACAATTACCATTGTTACCCCCTCTCCCTCCCTCCCTCAGAGCATTATGGCACTTTGGCTGTCCATCTGTTCACCACGCTCCGTTCGTCGTCGTCCGCCGAACGCTCCTCCAAACTCAAGAATTATTGCGGAGTGCCCGTGTTAGTGTTGACCCTCGCCTTCCCGTGTTCACTAATTATCGCTTCACTGCTGTTCATCCAAACTCGCCATTGGCTCGCCTCCGTTTTTCTCGCCTCCGCGCTCGTCTCGGGCGCCTTCATCCTTTACATTTTTAGTGCCCGCATTTTCGTCAATTTGGTGCTAATTTACATTTGTTCTTGGGAGCAGTTCTCCAATCTTTTGTTTATGTTAAAGCCCAAAAGAAGAATTACGCGAATTTCTGATCGATTGCATTTGATGCCTTTCGAGCGAATGATCCAAAAGCTGCAAAAGGAGGTCGACCTCCTTGTCTCACTGGTATATTTAATAATAGTACATCAACACATTCCTCCATGGTATTTCCTGGTAAATTAAAAGGTTTGCGCTTTGGACGAATTCACTTCGAGTCAGACGCGGCTGGTCATAATGGTGGATGGGCTTGACAGTTGCGAATCGAATAAAATGGTACAAATGTTGGATGTAAGTTGCACATATTAAAATTGGGGACAATTTTAATTAAAATACCCACTTTGGTTTCGTATTTTTAATTTCTTTTTAAGGCACTTTCACTGTTTTTCTGTTCTCGACAGAATGCGCCATTCATTGTTCTGCTCGCAATTGACCCGAACATTGTCGTGTCCACCATCCAGCAAAATTTACGCTCAGCTATCGGCCCTGAGGGGGGCGGAATAACGGGACGCGATTATTTGAAAAACATAGTGACAATGTATCCGCCCATTGCATCGTTAATCATTAACTGTTTTTTTTTATCATAGGCCATTTTTCCTCGACCACATGGCAACCATTCGGAAGTTGCACCTCGGACAGCAAAGCTCCAAAAAAATGACTTTGCCCTCCAATAACATTGCGGCCAGCATTTCTCTTCGGGAGAGAAAACGCTCCGAAACATTTCGCGGCTCCAAACTTTCATTGCGTGCGGCGGAAAGGGGCGATGTCGGCCCATTGAGTGCTTTTGGTGCGCCCGGCGATTTCAGTCATTTGGTGCCGTCCATTGATCTGATCGCGAACATTAACCCGAGAACAATGTTTGTCCTTTGGATCTTGTATTCGGACGGGTATCCAAATCGGTCGGATGCTCGATGCAATACCTGAAAAGTGGAGGAACTCGACTCTGATACTAACAAAAAAAAAGAGGAAAATACACGACATTTAACTGTTTACCCGGCTAGCCGAAAAAATCCAACCTTCTAGGGTCGTTTCTTCCGGTATCCGTCGGATTATGATATTGGGATGCTTTGATCAACCACTATTTCCATGAGTTAAGGCGACGTATTGTGAATAGCATCGCGTTAAGTGGGCGTCTGCTGCGAATGTTCGAGATCGAATTCACTTGGTGGCAAGTGTTTGCTTGGTGCAGCATGATTGAGCAATGGCCTTGGTAATTTATTCGATCAAATGACAATGTTTATTAATTCTGACTATCCAAAAATGGTCCCAACCAAATTTGTATTTGTTTTTATTGTTTAAGGCGCATGTGTTGGATCATTGACATTGCGCTGAGTCTTCAGGTTGGGCCAACCCTTTCATGTAACTGTGCCTGTTTTGTTCAACTGATTATGACATTTGTGTGTAGGATGACTCCATGCCCATCCACGAGTTATATGCACAGATCAAAAATCGCATAACCATTGCCTCGGGAATGGAGGACTTGGATAGAAATGGGCAGGAGTTTGAGCCACTGTTCCGCAAAATGTGTGCCTCTCGTAGTGATCAGGCTCGTCGCTTCCGCCATCGTCGTATCCCAAAAATATTTGTTCTCCTTTTAGCTTCTAGTCGCTCACGTGAAGGCGTTTGTCCCATGCACATCCAACTTGGACCCCTACCTACGCAAATCGATCCGCGAGCAACGCGGAAGCGAGCCAATCATTGACCTGTCTGAATCGCACGAGGACGACGATGGTGCGCAACAACAGGACCCATTTGGACCGCTGAAGGAGACGATCGGCCCTGAGGCGGAGTTTGTGTTTCAGGACCCGATGGTCTGGGCGTCAGTGAGAAAAGCTTTGGCTAAAATGTCCGTCAGTGAAATAGTGGCACTCATACGACACTTGGGCATTCCGAAGGTAAGCACTCAATGTCTTTTTCGCTTTTGTTGGTATCTTTTATTCTATTCTCATCATTTAACAATTTAAGGAAAGGGAAGCGAGTCTCGTTACCGCATTTTATGACAACAATTTGAATGGGTTAGTGCTTCAAATATGCGACCTTAACGAGCTGAAACAAATACTGAAGGTGGACTTGTTGCTGCTATACATACAATTGTTTTTGCCTATTTTGAGGTGCCATTGGGCGATTGGACTTTAGTAAAATTGCTCATCGAATCTTTGCGCAAATGGAAGCCCTTCTCCACCCAGTTTCTCTGCTCCCCACCCGACACGAACAGCAATTCCGTGGCCGACCCCGTCATTGTTCAACCACAACTTTTACAACAACAACCAGTTCACCATGACAGTTTCGACTGTCTTCAAAAGAACGAACAACGATTCATACTCTTACGGAGCATAAACGAGGAGGAAGGAAATGCGTTGCCGGAAAAAAATGGAAAATCAAGCAAAAAGGGCGAACACGAAACGAAGAACGAAAAAGAACAGGAGGATGATGAGATGAACAGCGCGGCATCTGTGGCTGGGTTTGAACAGCGATCTCTGCTGAAGTCGTCCACTTCGCCATCCAAAGACTAAGCCTTTGGACATCAATAAAATCAGATTTTTCTAGTCATACATGCCCAGGGATTGTCGAATTAATTCGAGTTAAACCGATCTTGAGCTTATTTTTGCATAAATTTAGTTGTTTTTACTACATGTCGTAAGGAGTCTGCTGGAGAAGACGGTGTTATTTGCCCTATAAATTGGTCACTTGTGTGGTTCGTTTTGTGAATTCGCAATATCATCTCAATACAGATTTGAAGACATTCTATAGCAGCCAAGATTCGTCCTCTAAAAATACCATAGGTCCCTTCATAATTTTATTTGTACAAACAACAACAATAACAAAAAATTAAAATTGATCATTGGTTTGGCCATAATGCTTTTATCCTTCTTGTCAGCAACAAATACTCGAGAGACTGTGTATTTTGTGAGCACCTGAATTAATTTTGCAAAGTTGGCCAATTTCGTTACAATAAGCTTATTGATAGAAAAAAACTACTTATATTCTGAATTTATCATAAACGAACATTTTCATCAGCAAATTCTGATTACTGGCAACTATTTGTTGCAGTCCGGTGATAATTTGTCGGCTCTGGTCCAGCGATTGCTTCAAGTGGGATGCATTTGCGACAAGTATTTCTCGGATCAACATTTGGTAAAAGTGCAAATGCTTTTGATGGCTCTGTTCCGCGAAGTACAAAAGCCAGACAAGTAGACGTTCAACGTACATCAGCTCAATGCCTCGAACAACGGCAGGGACTAACAAAAACGGGGAATAAAATAAAAATATTAATTCTATTTATTTACGCTGAGAAACGGGGACAGATTCGACCACTCTTCTCGTAAGTTTTGCATCATTGAGACGAAGTGCCAACGAAATGGCCTTTGCATGTTCTCCCGAGAGGGACAATTGGACGATGGAGTTGGGCACCACGTCCGTTTCCAGTTGGAAAGGGTCGAACCTGCGCATTCGTAACAGCGAGAAAAGTGCAACGCCCTCCGTCGACACGACGGCGAAAGAGGCGCCTAAATACTGGTGAAATGATGTGATTTAGGTGAGAAACTTGGATTTCTTGGAATCAGATCAATGGATAAAAATTCGAACAATTCGCTGAAAATAGGCTTTTTTTTTTACCTGTAGGACAAAAGGCCATCTTGGTAACGGAAATGGGCTGATGGGTGTATCGTTCCGCCATATCTGTGTGCCGTGTGCCCGGGAGTTTGATAGCCTTTCTCGGATTGTGCCGTTCGTCTTCTGAGTCGCTGAGATCAAACAGGTCGATGTTGCCAAAGTCGGTTTGTCTTCGCGAATTGATGTCATTCTTGGCAAATAAATAATAATTTTTTTTGTTTTGTTAGAAAAACAGTCTCCAACCTTAACCCCTTCCAAACTGGCATTGAAGCTCAATTTGAACGTCCGTAAGCGAATTCGATGCGTAACACTGTACAGGCAAAAAGTGTTGGACTGACCACCGGCCAAAATCATTGAACCGTTCGGAGAAAAAGCGATACAAGTGAAAGTCCTCAAAAAGGAGAAGGGAGGGGGGGGGGGGTATCAATCAAAAATGAAAGGCATTTTAATTAGGTTAAATAACAAATGCATATAAATATACTTATTCCGCTCCGATGACGTCTTCTTCACTTTGTCCACCCTTTGCCGTCCCGCGTCAATGTCTAGTTTTGTGTCAATTGTGCCCAACTGCTGAATATTCACAGTGTCGAACAGGGCAATGGACGAATCGTAACATAGCACGGCCAAAAGCATGCCGGAAGAACTGAGAAATTAGAAGAATAAGTTTTTAGAAATTCATAACTAATCATAAACGAAATGGCTCTCTGACCCATCTCAAAATTGTTTGCAATCCCATGCAAATATTCAACAATAGTCCGAACCTGGCGTAATGAAAAAATATTGGGAAAGAAACGGTGGGAAAAAATGTCGCGTACTGACCCCTTCCCGCCCCCACCCCCCTTTCCGTATTTTAAAAATTAAGCGAAGATAGAAGAATTGAGCAAAAAAAGGTTGTCGCATTAAAAAGTGCATTCCTAAAGACTAATTGTTGGATAGTGCCCTTTGCTCCTCCCTTAAAAAGGATGAGATACTTGGCATTGCAAAAAAAAATTGCCTGTGCTTGACATCCAATCCTTCGCTGGTCAATTGAAGACTTTCCAAACAGGTTCCCTCGATGATATTCCACAGTTTCAGCGTCCCGTCAAAAGATGTCGAGAAAAGCGTATTCTCGGAGAGCGTAAGCCCAGACACCAGATTCGTATGTCCGTTGAGCACCTCCAACAGATGCCCCGTTGCCAATGCCTTAAATGCAACATTTGTTGATTAAATAATCAAATCAAAATGTGACAATATTTTCCCTTTTTTTTTTTGTTTACCCACCCAAACGTAAACATCGAAATTGTCTTTGCTCGACGCTATCACCAAATCGCCCGTTTTGTCAGCACATAAAGCATTGAGTTGCGTTTGTTTTGGCGCGACCATCGTTTGAAAATTGCGATACCTAAAGAGGAAAACAGACAAAATGAAATTTGGCGTGGCGACACCTCTTCAGGTCATGTGCTCGGACTGTTCCCTCCAGCGAAGCGGAAAGGACGGCTTTGCCGGATTGGGTGAAGCAAATGTCGGAGACACCACTGCCGTGCTCAGTGAACGTGACAGTGCAAAAAGAGGAAGAGCAATCCCAAACTTTGACCTTTAACAAAGGGATTTTTTCTCTCATTTTGCGATTGATTGCCTTTCCGTCCTCCGCGCCCGTCGCGAGAAGCGACCCGTCGGGTGAATAGGCGGCAACCGTAATATTCAGGCGATGCGATTGCTGTCTGAGCAAGTACGATTCGCTCTGCCACTCCCAGACGAGCAGTTGCGACTCGCTGCCCTGGCCACAGCCAATGGCCACCCAACCGCCGGTCGAATTGATGTCCACGCTGTTAATGCTCACTTCACTGATGCTAAAGAGAAAGGGCAATGATGTTACGCAATGCCAAAAAAGGGGACCTATTCGTTTATACGACTTAAAATACTAATAAATTTTTCTTTCCGTTAACACGTATTATTCAATATTAAACAAGTGTCTAAACGCGGTATAGCCTCTAAAAAGTAACCGAAAATTTTGCAGCAAAACCAATTCGGAGAGCTGATAAATGCAGAAGACTCCGTTGTTGAAAGCGCACACCAAAAACTTTTTGGCCTTTTGCAGAGAAATGCTGGTAAGTTCAACCAAATGGGACACCGTCGGATTGGCAATTTTGCTTAAATTAACTCTGAAAGGGCAAATTGAAACTAAGAAAGATTAATTAAAAGAATGCCTTTTCTTTCGGGCAAAAGAAAGTCTCCCCAATTCCAACCCATTGGCCATTCGATTTCTTTCCATTTTCCGCAAAATTAGCTGCTCCGGCTTATGTGAACTTTCCCAAATGCTGCAATTTCCAATTTTGTCGATACAAAATAACTAAAAAATAGGAGATGTGCAAAAATTCAACTAAACTGACATTGTAATCGTCAAAAAATCGTGCACCAACGAGAGAGGCCCTTTCATTGAGCACATAAACGCCGACATTAACAAAAGTCGACTTAAAAGCGGCAAAAACTTTTGCTACGCGATTCTCACCGCCGGAAATAATAAGTCTTAAAATATTGAAGGTAACGGAAAAACAAAAAAGAGTTTCGGACCTGCCATCGTCAGACCAATCCAAAGAGTTAATACGATCCGCAGAATGTTTGAATTTGTTCACTCGGATGAACGGATTGAACTGGACTCTGTTGAACGCGACAATCGAATAGACGTGCACAAAACCAGCGAATCCAATCGCAATAAATCTATGAGAGTGCACCAAAAATATCGTAAAAAGTAAGACAAGGAAAGGGCGGATATTATCCAAAATCATCAAAGTAAAAAAAGAAAACTACAGACCTTCCGTCTGGAGAGAATTTAATGGCACGAACTCGCTCAGAAAAAAGCTGCTGATGAAGGATGGTATCGCTGAACAAGTTCAAGTAAATGCCATGCCCAGCTAAAATGACACATTAAGTAAATATAAATAAGAAGACAAAACAACTAACTTTCTGTCATGACAAAGGCATGTGTTCCGGCAAAATTAATGTCAAAATAAGTGATGTTTGACCGCAATTGAGTGGCGAGTGCATGCGAAGAATTGCTGAAAATACATATTGTAAAATTATGAATAGCATTCCAAAAAAGACATACCGCTTCAAATCCAATGTTTTTAGTCGATTCCCAACAGGACTGAGCAAAACATTTCCATCAGGCATAAATTTGACTTGCCCATTTTTGTAAACGGTGCCAAAAATATCAGAAAACTAAAAATGGAAACGAAAAAACAAGTATATTAGAAGCATAACCAACTTGGTAATTAATGTTCATTTCCGGAGCTCAATTCTGAAGATAAGTTTGATTTGTAAAAATTTCGCTTTTTATCTTTAGCTTATGAAAAAAATTATTAATTTTTTTTTTGTTTCACTAAATAAAAACGTGAGGGGTGGGCGGGGGCGAGGGGGTCAACTCTATTTCGGCCCCCATGGTTCGTCCTGGGGGTTATTTCATTAGGGTTGAAACGCCCCAGTCCCGAAAGATGGGGCGGGGAAAGGAGTCATTTCCCGCCATTTTCTCTTACTCTCATCAAATTCTACGAGACTTCGTATGATTAGGTCTAGCTGATAGAACCGATTTATACCAAAGTTGGAAATTGCCTTTGAGAAATGGTTCGCCCCGTGCAGAAAGATCAAATCTTCAATTTTTGAACAAATAAATAAAAATCTCGATTAATGATTTTAACCAATGGCACTGTTTTCTAGTTAATTAAACAAATTATTAAAAAAGTTAATGGGCAACAAAGAAAGTCAATTTGCCTCAAGATACGCAGTTGATGGACGAGACAGTCAAACTCTTGACCCGAGCCTGATCAAATCTTTCACGGAGTTACGAGATAATGATACTGACTTTGCGTTGGATAAATTTCAAGTAAAACTCTTTTACAAACAAATAATGACACCTAAATTCAGATCGTCAGGATACTTTCCAACCTTCGCCAGTATCGCCTTCTGTCGGGCCTCTACGAAAAAGCAATTCACCTAAATGGGAACGACAAATTTGCTTGGCTTCAGTTTTCGCTTTCCCTCTCCGCTGATCGCCATTTCTTTCGGGTCTCTAAAATTTTGCAACAATTTATTTCGATGGAGGAGGAAACGAATCAGAGAAGAGGCGCTGATGAAGATGCAATAGTTGCCTACATGCATTTGGCTCGTCTTCAACTCGAGCATTTTGGCGATTGCGCTTTGGGTATGTTTACTGGCCAAAGTATCAGAAAAGCCCACTCTTAGGATAGAGAGGCATATTTCATCTCTCATGGCCAACACAGGAACATTCCTTTTAGATTTATTGTATTTTTTAGCAGAATTAGCTGCCGTTAAAGCGGTCAATCTCTCTGCTGACACTTGGCTGTCCGCTCGTTGTTATCTTCTTCTTGGCATGGTTAACAGGTGCACTGATTGGGTGATCAGTGCCATTTCGTAGCATAGCAAATGACTTTTTTGTCGATTTCAGCATGAAGGCGCGGAAAAGTCTTTTTTTCGAACAGAAAAAAAAATTGACATCAGAGAGCATCAAATTCTTCGAGAAGGCAATCGAATTGGACCCATACGATGACTTTTCCCATTTTTATTGTGCGATGGAATATGCAAATTGTACTGCTATTTTTTTCGGTCGTTTATGATCATTCCTTCCGCTTCAGCTCTTAATTTGGACATGGCCAAGGAATGTTGTCAGACGGCACTTAATTTGAACATGGAAAATCCCTTCGCAATTATGCTTATGGTTCTGATTTTCACGGCTCGCAAGGACTTCAAAGGAGCTTTGCAATTAGTGATCAATGCTCTCTCTGATTTCCCAACCCATTACGGACTTTTAGTGCTGAGGTTGGCATTTTTCATACGGGTTTGTATAACATGAAATCGGCCATTCCCCAAATTTTGTTAAGGCTTAAATTAGAGGCCAAATACGGACGGGTGGAGGAAGCACTGCAAACGTCGCGCAATTTGGTATATTTTTGGCGCAAAGCGCGCCCAGCGATGGAATGTTTTTCGCCCGAAGAGGAAAATGGGGCGGAGAACGGTGAAGTCGCGTCACGAATTGGAGACAGCACATTGACACTGAGCAAACAAAACGTAAAGACTGAGAAAGAAAAAACAATGAAATGACCAAAAGGAAAAGGTTTAAAAGAATGCACCTTGTATTATTTTATTGTATCGTAAAAGGCACCAATTATTTGGAAAGACGCTTTGAGACATAATGATGAAATTTAGTGTCCATTTCGTTTTCAGTACCACAGCAGAGACGCACTGGTCACCCCTCTCACTCCGCTGCTCACCGCATCCATTGGCATTGCCACCCCTTCGGCCCATCTGTCCCTTTTGGCCAATTCCGCTTGCGATGCGATGAATTCTTTCTCCCTAAACGGTTTTCACTTATTTTCATGCCGATAACTTTTCCTCTTTTCCAGACAATGCTTCTATCGCCGACCCCCCTACCACCGCCCAAATGTCCGAAATTGGTGCTGCGCTGCCTTCCACCACAGACTCGCTGAGTAATATCACTTCTTCTAGCAAGTCTTGGATAAGTTTCACCGCCTTTCGTATTCAGGTAAGGAAATAGATTATTATGCGAATATTCTGTGTTTTCAGGCGGACATTTGGGTTGAGTTGGCTGAATTTTTCATCGAAATTGACCGGGTCAACGATGTTCAAGCGTGCGTGGAAGAGGCGTGCGCAATTTACCCGCATTCTCATCAGGCACTTTACTTGAAGGTTGTCTTTTGTCACAAGTTGTTATAGTTCTTTATTTTTCCCTCCAGGGGCATTTATATTTAAATCGGGCCGAAAAATATGCCAACAGAGACTTAGTGCTGAGTCAAAAATTGCGAGAGGACGCGCGAAACTGCTTTTTGGGTGCGTTGTCAATGTGCGCTGGGCATTGTCCGTCCTATTCACTACTCAGCAAAGTGTACTACATGGACGGCAATTTGAAAATGGCCGAAAAAATGTTGAGGCAAGTGAATTGACAGAAACTCACAAATATTAATTGAAATTTTTTATCAAATTGTTCTCAACTTTTAGAGACTCTCTGGCGATTGACCCGCTCAATTTCCAAAGTTGGCAGGATTTGGGAAAATTGCTGGCCGAGTTCGACCGAAACACCGAGGCGCTGGAGGCGTTTCAGACTGCTGCATCTCTTGCCGTGAACACGCCGCTGATCCCATTCCAAAGCATTCCACGGGTCTTCGGTCCTTAGCCCTCCAAGAATTTTGTTTTTAATTCATATCGTTATAGAGGTAGATGATGGCTAGCAAATTTTTATTGTGTCATAACTGTTTTTTTTATTTATAGTTTGAGTATGTGTACAAATCGTTTTTGTTGATATCTTTTTTAATTTGATAAGAGTGCTAAATTATTTTTGAAAAGAAAACAACAGAGATGAATTTAGGGAAGTTGACGTGAGCATTAAAACACAACAATAAAATTAGTAATACCATCTATATCTATCACATTGAACAGTTCACTTCACTGTTGTTCGCGTGGTACGACTTCCTCAGCCGTTCTGCCTGTGACATTACCCTCTGCTGTTGTTCCTTTTTCCCTCTTCGTGTTGTCGTCAGCGTTCCCTCTGTCTGTTGTACCTGCGTGTTGTTTTGATTCATACCCAGCACTGTCTCAGCCCATTCATCATTACCCCAATTCCCTTCCCATTTGTTACCTTTCTATCCCTGCCGTTTCTTTGCGTCTCGCCAATCGAAGGCCGAGCATCCACCGGTTGAATTTCGCAACGAAACCTATTGAACTGCTGAAACTTCGCGCTCAGCCGTTCCAATTGTTCTTCGTATTGAGTTGTTTCTCCCCTCACTGAATTTAACGTGAATTCATTCGTTCTCATAAAATTTATTACTTGCGCTTCCCGTGTTGGATGAAGGTCGCTCTTTGAATTGTGGATGATGCAAAAATTGTCTCCTTGCTTCGCCTCCCTTTGGGTGTGTTCTGATCGGCGCAGTTACCGTGGCACGGTAGCCCCGTTCGCCTCTTTGGAAATGTTGACGCACATGTGAAGGCGCAAAAATCGGCACCATTTTCCTACAACAAAAAGTTTTTCGTTAAAATATTAAAATTTTACAAAACGATGAAACAATTATTCGAGTCTATGACTCTGAGTTAAAATTGCACTTTTACCCACAACAAAAAAATAGCAATAGTAATTTTTGTACCTTTTGGGGTTTTAAAACTGACAAACCGTTCAAATACGGCGGTCCAGTCAATGCGCGACATGTACGGATGGGCACAAAGGGCGGCAAAGGAAGTGACTCTCCGGGTAGGGTCAGGACTGATCATTTCGCGCAGAAAGGAAATCAAATCGGAGGGCCAACGGGAAGGCATCACCACGGGACGAGTGAAGACGATGTTCAACACCTGCGGAAAGAAACAAAATTTAGAAAAACCATGAAAAAGTAATTCTAAAAAATGCCTGAAGTGATGAAAAACTCGACGGACATTCGCAGGGAAGGCGACCTCGTAACATTTCATAAAAACAGGTGCCTAAACGCAGAGGGGTGGTCAAATGGGGCAAATTAGAATACCAAAAAAAACCGACCCAATGCCCACCAATCGACTTCGAATGAAAAGCCGTCGCTTTTGCCAAGCGCGGTAAGCAGAATCTCGGGTGCCATGTAAGGGCGAGTGCCTAAAAAAGGTGCAGGAGGGAGAAAGGGGGCGAGACAATTGACAAACAATTAGCGAGAAAGGCACCTGAAAAGGAGTGCACAAGTTGATCAATGGGAACTCGTTGGGACAGACTAAAATCGCTCAAATGGGCATGCCCTTCTTCGTCTGAAGCAAGGGAAAAAGGGCAAAAATTAGCAAAATGAGCGAATACAGTACGAGCAAAAAGGAAGTTACTATACACAAATACGAACCGAGAATTATGTTAGCAGGTTTAACATCGAAATGTCCAATTCTTAATGAGCAGGGAAAAATATTTGATAAATTTATGAGAGTGGGGAGAAGGAATTACTCGAACACCACCTTTGCCTGTGCAGGTAATCCAACGCCAGGGCAATCTCGCAAATCAGCCTATAACGGGGAGTAAATGGCGTGACAATGTCACAGGCCGATAACCTGACTTTTTTCGGGAAGGGGGGATTTCCTGGATTTTTATTATTAATGTGGTGAGCTTAAACCCAAGTTTTCCTAAATTTACTATACAAAAAAAAATTCCCATTTCGGGAGGGGGGGGGGGGGGGGAAGGGGGGGGCAATTGCCCCCTTTCCTTGCCAACCCCCCCCCCCCCCCCCCAGTTATGGGTCTCCAGCAATGTTAGATTCGCTTTCTTTTTGGCTTTTCCTCTCTGTTCCGCCGATCTTTTCCTTACAATTTGGCGCGCGATTCTGAGAAGCGCCCGTGCCATTTGAGATGAAAGGCCAAGTCACCGCCGTTGAGCAGATCAGTGATCATGTACACGTAGTTGTCGTCCTGGAAGGAGAACCACAGGTTGGCACTGAGGGGCAACGAATGACGGATTAAAACGGGACAATGGAAAAGAAGACGGAGAAGAACACACAAACAATCGAAAAAGCTCAGATAAACTCACAACACACGTACATAAACGGATGGTTAAGCGTCTGCAACAATTCCAAGCCGAGCAGAACGCTGTCCGTCTGATGGCGGTGGATCAGTCTCCGCTTGCACATTGCCTTCAATGCGTATTCCATCCGCATTCCTGGAGCAAATTTAGGAAAAATTAACAGAGGACCGGTCAAATTACGAAGTAACGGAGGGATACAAATAAACCTAACAATTAAAAATTAATTACCTTTATGCAGAACCGAGTACACCTTAAAAAACTATGTGTAGACATAAAAACTAGTATTGTGTGAAATCAATTCATTAATTGAATTATAGGTAATAGCAAAGTTTGCGGGATAATCTTTCGCCCACAATTGGACTCAATAACGCAGCGGAATCCACAATTTTTTTTTCTTCTTCACGAGTCCAGAATCAAGGCGCACCTTTCCGACTGAGCCGACGCCAATTTGGCCGGTCAATTGGAAATCGGACAGTTCAGTCGCGGACGGACATTGGCGGTTCCGTCGTTCAGTAGAACCTTTGTTGCCCATAAAATTCGCATCATAATAGCACAGCAGGGGCGAATATAGTAAATGTGTGTAAATGAGATTATATTGGGTGCCAATGAACGATAATTGAAGCGAGAAAACCGTCGCTGACCATGGAAAAGGAAGAGATACCTCAAATCGGATTTAAATATTCATTTGCTCCCGTAAATTTTTTTACGCTTCGTTTTAAAGTACTTATGACAAAATTCCATGCATTTAAAATTTAGGAAAAAAAATGTTAGCCATGCATTAAAATAGGAGGTATCAAATTCAGCGTATTGTTAGCAGAAAAGGGGCATAACAGTTGCAATGGAAGCAAATGAGTGGGACGGAGAAAAAGAGAAACGGAGAGAGAGAAAAAGTAGGGCAGAGGAAAGGAAGGGACAGAGAACGGGAGGAGAGGGCGGATGGATGGATAAAGCCGTGCCGAGCGCATGGCCTACAATTCCCAGTCCAAACATTGCTCTAACGCATTTGCACGGCTCCTAACTCCCGTCTCCTCTCGACACACTCAAATAAATCTCTTTGGTTAAGTCAGTGACTGCGGGGAGGGGAGGGGGGGGGGGGGTAAAAAGTAAGGGAAGGAGCGAGCGGAATTATTTGAAGAAGGGATGGAAATGGGAAAAGGAAGGGCGACAAAAATGGGAGAACAAAATGAGAGAGAGAAACGGAGAGAGTGAGAGGGGCGAGAAAGGAGGAAGAAAAGTTACAGGGAGAAAAGGGATCAACAGCAACCTAATAGCGGCTAACTTAAACTCAGAATTAAGAAAAAGGCAGAAGAAACCGCTTGAGGTGGGAAAACAAAAGGAAATGGAAGGGGACAAAAAGGGGACGAAGCAAAGGTAAAGGGACGGGTGGGCGGAGAAAGAGCCGACGAGGACGACGACACTCACCAATCACGCGCATCTCGCCACTCTTTGTCTGTCAACAAATAAAGAGGTACAAAAAGCGCATTCGTTCATTAACCAACGCAAAGAAAAGAGCCGTAAATTGCGGCCCATAATTTTACGCATCATCAAATAAGACAGTGAAAATGAGAGAAAAAAATGGCAAAATTCACAGAGCTTATCACAGTAATAAAAAGCCAAACAAAAAGCTTTTTTGTATCATTCAATCGCGTCGCTCGCCTGAAAATCGATGCCCGGCCATCTCCAAAATGGCTTTGTCCCCGTCCCATTTTCCCGGCAATGGCACCTTAAAATAAAGATATATCTTTATACTTCCATATTTTCATTTCCAAACCCACCTTCGCATTGCGCTCCGCTTGCATTGCGTGCCGTTGCTTCATTTTGGCCTGTTCCTGCAGTGTCTCAATGCCGGCACAGCCCCACACTTCCATTCCCTGCACATTTGTCATCGCTTCGTCGATCAGCAAACGGTTGCCATAGGAAAGGCCAAGCGGTGAAGAGCGGTTCTTAAAGTTGCAAGAGATAGCCGGCGCCGGAAGTTGGACGCGGTCGAAGTGGGGCAAAAATTTGTACAGCACGGAATAGGGGCCGCCAAACGCTTTCGAAGTGTGCCTAAACACAAAAGAAAATACACATAAATAATCAAGAAAAATTGGGAGAAAGTCCACTCAAACTGATTTGTTACCTCCATTCCTCATCAGTTGCCATTGCATAAATTTCGTTGGAATTTTGGCGAAGGACCACCACAGAAGGTCCCTTGTAGCCAAACACCTTTGACTCAAATCTGAACAAAGCCAAATAAGTCCACTGGTGACTGCTTATGCTCACCTTGTCGTGCTCATGCCATCCTTTGTGCTTGAGTAGAGCAGCACCCAATCCTCGCCGGACAAGTGTTGTGATGGGCTCGGGAAGAACACAGTGATGGGAAGTGCGTGGCGAAGAATGAACATTTGGACGTCGTTTAAAATGGCGGAATGGATTTTGGGGCTTTGCTTTGGACCAATTTTCGTTTAACAAATTGTTATTTCACAACGCCACTCACTTTGAATGGGATATCGGTGAAAAGTGTGTGCACTCTTTCAACAACTGGTTGGCACATCCGCGCACAATTCGTATTCTTCCAGTCAATCAAAGCGTCAGCCGTTTTTGCATTCGATTCCTGCAAAAAGTCTTCAGTTTAAGTTAGAAAAGGGTCTTTTTCCCAAATTTACCATATGTTCCACAAGAGAATTCACAAAGGCCTGCTCATCTTCACTTTTAATTGTTATTCCATCCGCTTCAAGACATACCAATAGCTAAACAATAATCATTGTGAAAATTAAAATTGGAAGGAAATTCACCAATTGTTTTGCCGGCATTAGCATTCTGACAACGGTGTCCGATGTCAAATCCAGCAAAGTCTCAACGCGTTCAACGAACCGCTCCAAAACGATCCGTTGATCGCTGTGCTGCAGAGATGGCCACAGAGAAAGAGCCAAATTTGAGCCTAGTGAAGCCTAAAAGCAAAAAAAAAAATCAAAAGAATTTTTCCTGATTTAATATTTTATGGTAATCGCCTCAATTTGTTTTAATCCGATGGAATCAGTTCCGTTGCTCAGTGCATTAAAGACATTGATCAGACGAGGGTCAGCTGCAGTTGGATGAAGTGCATGTTGTTTTTTGTCATGATGGGAATGGCCGAAATTATCGTGTTGACTTCGCTGGTTACCCATTATGCAGAAATATTGATTGATATGGGGAAGGAAATATAGAAAGGCAAAATTGTGAGGTTACTCCTAAAAGGAGAGAGATATCAATCAAAAATGAAAATTACAAACTCCGAGTCAACCCTCGTACATTCCTGCTTAGGTAGTGAAATAAGCCTAAGCCTAAGCCTAAGCCTAAGCCTAAGCCTAAGCCTAAGCCTAAGCCTAAGCCTAAGCCTAAGCCTAAGCCTAAGCCTAAACTTCAATAAACATAATGCCAAGAACAATAATTTGATTTTCAACAATTACCTATTTGATTTCCAGTTAAAAATGATTAATGCTCTTATTTCTTTATTTTCCTTTTTTAGCTGCTGATTTCATTTGTTTGCACTATAATTCTGAACTTCAATTAAAGTTGAAACAATTCCAATTTCCTAAAAATGTTCATGCCAATGGATCAGAACATGCAGCAGCAGGTCCAGGCCTCGGCTTCCAGGAAAGCCCGTGACGACTTCTTCAAATTTGTTGCCTGTGGAGTTATTTTGGAGATCGGTATGTTGTTATTTACACTTTTTTTGTTGTTTTATTTCATATTTAGGCACACGTGCACTTCATTATGTTGGGTTCGATTCGTTTCTCATTTAATCTCTGGAGGAACTTACAGTTTCAATTGAATGTTTTTCAACAAATATTTTTTCCCGAATGAATTTGTTTGATGTTTGGTATTTCATTTTATTCACTTATTAAATTTGTTTTGATGATCTTATCTTTTCTCGTTCTTATTATAAATATTTCTTAGTTTGTTAAGTCATTATGGAAATGTCCGGCAGTGATCATCAGCTTAACAATTTTGTACAACAAGTACAGGCAGAGATTCAGAAGCAAGGCATGCAGGAACAGGTTGGTGAATTCACTTCTGTTTTTGGTTGTTTTTTTTTTTTAAAGGAAGAATTTTTGGTAATACTTTGCTTTGTCCCCCCCTATTTTTTTAATTTGTTTTTTAAGTTGTGAAAAACTCCTCCAGGGGTTTTCGGGAAATGGATGCCGAAATTTTATCTAAGGAGTTTTGCTTTTTTGAGAAAAGTCCGTTGGTATCACCGGAAGAGATTTGAGAGATCGTAGCGATTAATCCGCCTCCACAATCCCATGCCTCGAGATTATACAGACAATTGCTTATTGTAATTCCATTATATTTAATGCCGAGTTCATTAATGAAAAGATTATTAATTTAGTTATTGAAACTGAACAACCAATGTTTCGACCTTTGTATCACCGATTCTCGGCTTCCGAGCAAAATGGACGGGAAGGTAACAAAATAATTTTAAGTTAATCATCTTCCCCATTATTGACAACATTCAGACTCAGACATGCATTGCCAATTGTGTCGGTCGGATTTTGGACGCAAAGACATTGATGGTGAGTATTTTCTTCATTTTGGGTCAATCAAGTTTACTACTTAGTTTTTTTCAGTTTGACCATCTCCAAAAACGTTCTGGCGGTGGTGGGGTCGTGTGAACGATAGCCAACCAAATGATTCGGTGGTTATTCCCATTTTTGTTATTTTCGTTTTTTTTCGTTTCCGATATTTGAATAAATAAAAAATAAATAGAAATACTTTCAAACGCAGTGTCACTTAAAAACAAATTCTTTTAAAATATCTGTTGTCAAAGTATTCGTTGCCGAGGAGACGAGAAATTTTGCCACAAAAGAAACACAAAACGTTCATAATTTAACCAGGAACATGTGCACTAATATTTTACAGAGCATTAATGAGCACATACAAATTGAGTTCAAATTCAGCCTTATAATTTGTTATATCATTCTCAGAAGAAAGAATACAACAAAAATGCTCTCAATATTTCCAACAGAAGCAGTTGGCGCCGTTTTTTCAAAATTAAACTTTATTTTCCTAATTTAATATGTGGTAAAAGGGGAACAAATGATAATAACCCTAAATGATTGTTTTTATTTAATTTATTTTTGGAAAATGGCGCAGCACTTAAACATTTATGGTGCGAGTGCTGAAAAGTGTGCCTTCCGCCCATAAATTCTTCGTATTGACAAATGCCCAAAAATGGGATGAGTAAGTGAAAGAGGGGATTAGTGGGGGGGGGGGGGGGCAATGCATCCATCCTCAAACATTCAACGATTCACCCTTCCTCTGGCGCCACTGCCGCCGCACTATTTTTAGGCCAACATAAATCCAATAAGCAGAAACAAAGGCAATGAATGTGCCCAAAAGTCTACCCATTGGCAATGGGAAGCAATCGAACACCTAAAATTTAATTAACATCGCTTAAAGAAAGAGGAAAAGCGGTTGATCCGATCCGAAAGTCGGTTTACGGGTTTCCTGTGCATTGAGGGATACCAACAAAAAATCCCATTTTTCGCTAAATCACAGCACTCTTTCTTTGCTCGCTCATTATTCCCTCCCCCCCCCCCCGGCCCTCTCCATATATATATCGTCCAAACCCGTCATTATTTAATTTGGGGATGAATGGAAGAAGAAAAGGTGGGGCGGGAGAGGAAGAGAGGTGGTCAATAATGGAAAAATTTGACGTGGACGTCGACGGGTGGTGAATAGAGAGAAATGATGGAAATTATAGGGGACGCGGGGGTGGGCGAGTCTCCCCCCCCCCCTCCCCGTCTCACGCCCGGACATAACTTCGCGCAACTCGAATCCCTCCCCACCCCCCTCTCCCGTCATCAGTGCGTCCATCACAATCTTCTTCCCCCCCCCCGCCCCCTTCTTCTCCCATTTTAGTCGTCTTCGTCCCAATTTGTGTACAGTGATAAAAAAAAGATTGCCGCCTATTTCCAGCAAAGCCCGTCCTCTTTAATTTCGCTTCTTATGATGAGTGGCTCTGCCGATTGATTTGATTTGTCTGCTCCAGCCGTTGATTTGAGGAGACGAGCTTCGTCAGTCCGTCCGTCCGTCCGATCATCATTACCAATTCCTTTCCTTCCCATCGCCTCACTCATTGACATTTTGGCGGTTCACACCACCCTTTTCCCTCCCTTTTTTGCTTGCATTCATTCCATTTACCCTTTCTCTTCGTCCGCTTCATTTTCCCAATGGTATTTGCCGGCAATGCTCCGCCGGCGCAGCAGTTTCGTCTTTTCTCTACAACACCAGAAATGCCAAATCGAAGCATTTGGTGGTCGTCTCTTCCGCTTCGTCATGTCTTCCTCATGCTCATTTTCCATTGTCTCTTTGATGTTGCCTTGGCATTAAAGTGCAAATGCACTCAAAACTCGCCCAAAGTCGTCTGTGATGTGAGTGGGGCAATTTGGGTAGACAACTTTCATATCTCATATTGATACCACACAATTTCGGGATCTTTGGTCCCTCTCCCGCTTAGGGCTCTCACTCCATTTGATCAGAGATTGCCCCCCTCTCCCATCCCCTTTTAATGAACAAATCCCATTTTTCTTTGGCCTGTGTCAGCATGGCACTTGTGAGGTGTCTTCCGCCGCCTCAGGTCAGTGCATTAGACGCCATTAACGAAATTACCCCCCCCCCCCCTTAAGCGTGTCTGATGCTCGATCACCCCCACTCGGGAAGGCATTGTCAGCAATTTTCTTTCCTCTTCCAATTGTTTACCCCCACCACCACCACCACTCATTTCTTTCAGACGCATGCAGCACATCCGAACTGAAGGAAGGCGAATGTGTGGAGAAGCGGAGCCGATCCGGCGCAAATGTCAAAGTGAGTCGGTTCAATTTGAAGTTGAAGTGATTTGACGGGCGGTCCGACGGAAGGGGAAAAGGCAATTAGCCGAGCCTATTTTTCTCCCTATTTTTTAATATTTCGAATGAATGGCCTTCGTACCTCCTTCCTCAATTTATATTTTTTTAAAATTCACCCAAATCATTTTGAAAAAAATAAAAGCGACCAAAGGCTTTCAAGTTTTTTTAACAGTAATTTGTCTTTTCTTTTTCACAAGGAATCCATCTTTGGTTTTTTAAACACTTTTTTTTTTTTTTTTTTGTAATTTTGCCAATTGTTTTTTATGGCGTCCCTTCATCCCTCCTTTTTCTCTTTAATCGTTTAGGTGTGTTCGTGCAATTCTTCCGACTTTTGCAACTTCAAAATTTGGCCTGACGGCAATGAGCAGCAATTCGACGAGGACAATGACGAGGGCGATGAGAGTGACGGAGAAGAGACAGCGGAGGACTCGGAGGAAGGCGAAAACAGCAACAAAAAGGAAGGGACAATAGTTGAGAGGGAAAGTTTGACGAATGGGGCGACGACGAAGACAAGAAAAGAGTTCAGAATGCCGGTGACCATCTTGAACACTCTCCTCATCCTCCTGCTTCCCACAATTTTTGCAGTTTTTAGTAAATAAAATTGTTATTTAAAAAAATAAGCCTTAGGGGTTTCCAAAAAACAGTTGATTCTGTAGGTTGTGAACATTGGTGCGCAAATAATCGGGACCACACAAAACAGATAACAACAAATCGTCCAAAATGTAATTCGAAAATTCTTTTCCCATCCATTTATTTCTCACCGTCCTCAAAGATTGTCAATGCTCAGCTAAATAGGCAGAAACAAAACGCATTAAAACAGCCAAAACAGTTATTTGGCCATCAGTTTTTAACCCCCTCCCAAATATTTTCTGCATCCAGTCGCTCTGTTGGGAGCGAGAGAAAGAGAAGGAGAGACAGAGAGAGAAAGAAAGAGAGGGAGAGAGAGAGAAGGAGAGACGGAGATAGAGAGAGAAAGAGAAGGAGAGACAGAGAGAAAAAGAAAGAGAGTGAGAGAGAGAGAAGGAGAGACAGAGAAAGAGAGAAGACCGACTGACCTCGGCATCCACAGAAATGTCCAATGTCTTGCACAGGAATGTGTGTGCGATGTGCAACGATTGGGCAATTGTGTCCGCCGTTCTGAACCCGTGCCCTTCCCCCGGGAACAGTTTGAGCAGTGTCGGCGTTCCTTTGGCCTTCAGCACTTCGTACAGTGCTTTGCTCTGCTCCACGAGCACCACTTTGTCGTCGGTGCCGTGCAGAAAAGCGACGGGTTTGTTGATGCGACCGCAGTTGTGGATGGGTGACCGTTCGCGATACGTTTGGACGCCGTCGGGCAGCGGGGCAATCAGTCGTTGGGTGCTGTCCCGTTCAAATTTATGCGATGCCTAAACAAAGCACAAAAAGGAGGAAATTAATTGTGGCTGTACACAGCGAACACCAAGGCAAGTTGCTCCAAGTCGGACACTCCGTAAAGGGAAACGCCGGCGGCGAACACATCCGAATGGGCCAAGACGCTGAGGACGGTGAAGCCACCGGCGGAACTGCCCATGACACAGACACGAAACGGGTCCACGAGGCCGGAGGAAATGAGATAACTGAACCAAATGGTGACAGTGACGGGATGGGGGAGGGGTCAATGAATAACGGGCAATACTTTGCCGCGCCGATTAAATCGTCACGGTCGGCAACGCCCCACTGGCCGAGCAGAGAATCGCGGAATTCGCGCCCGAAGCCGGCAGAGCCTGAAAACCGACATTCAATTGTTTTCTCTGGTGATCACCTCTGTAATTGATGTCAAACACTGCGAACCCTCGTGAAGTGAAGTATTGTCTTAAACAGGGAGGACAAATGTTCCCTTCGGCGACAGACAAATTTCAAAAAGATTTGCCACTGTCTAATGACATTCCCTCCTCCCCCCCCCCTCCCCTGCTCACACTTTCATTTCCAATTCGTTTTTTGTGCGTGCCGTCGGTCCGCCGTGGACGAAAAGAACCGCCGGCGGCAGTTTTCCCTCGGGCGCACAATGCGAGAGACTATGCGGGGCGTAGAAAAAGCCCTGGAGGGAATTGCCATTGGCAGAGAAAGTGAGCAGTTTCGGCACAGAGATGGGCAGCAGAGAGAGTTCGGAGTGCGCACGCGCTTCACGGATGACAGTGACCTGTGAACAGAGAAAAGTGTAAACGTCGATCAGTCAAACTGATCACTGACCGAGTGAGACTCAGCGCACAGATCCAATCGGATAAGGGAAGAAGCCCTCCGGGGCCCACTAGCCAGACAGTACAATGCTTTCTGATCAGGAGACAAACACAACTGTTTGAAGACGGTGAAGCCGAGTTGGCCGACAGAATCGTAAGGAATGGGCGAGAGACCGTTGCCGGGCAAATGGAAGAGAGCATCGCCACCCAAAGAGAGGTCGGAGGCGCGGAGAACGGCGATTGCGGAACCATCACTGCGCATGACGAAAGGACGGTCCATGTCGAACAGCCAAAGGGGCTGAAATGAGGAAGGGACGGAAATGGGCAGAAGGCACGGAAAAGGAAAGAGAGACAGAGAGATGAAGGGAAACAGAGAGGGAGAGAGAAAAAGAGAGACCATAAAAGAGGGAAGAAACAATGAAAGAGACAGAGAGATGAAGGGAAACAGAGAGAGAGAGAGAGAGAGAAAGAGAGACCATAAAAGAGGGAAGAAACCAATGAGAGAGAGAGAGAGAGAGAGAGAGACCATAGGGGGCGGGGGGGGGAGGAGGAAACCAAAGAGAGCGAGAGACAGAGCACAAAAAATGGAAGAAACCAATGAGAGAGGAAGGGAAATAGAGAGAGACAGAGCACAGGAGAAGGAGAAACCAAATAAAAAGAGAGAAGGAGAGAAACAAAGTTAGCGAAAGACAAGGCAAACAACAAACGAACATCGCCAATCTCGCCGAATTCCTTCGGGACGAGTGCTTCGCCCAACAGTCCTTTTCCATCCTCTGAATGGTCCAGGCGGAAGATGTTCCATTGGCCGTCAACAGCATCCGACAGTGTCCACAGCGCCGTCTCTGTCCACGCCAATCCGAAATTGCTCCGCCCATTGTCCAGAAGGGTACGCGACGGTCCAAGCAATGCTCCGTCGTCAGCCAACTGCACCACATGGACGGAAGTCTTTTCCCACGACTTAGGAAGCGCAAATCCATTAGGGGCTATGCCCATCGCACACTTTCGTCACGCTCACCATGTACGGGTGGTCCCATTGGATCCAGGCCAACCAACGACCATTCGGACTCACTCTTGGCGACGAGTAAAAGTCGGCACCTTCGCTCTGCAAAAAGTGGATACCGGACAAGAGATGTTTTTGGTTCTTTTTCGTGAAAATGTAGTAAATGAGGAGGGCTAAAACTGGAATTTGATGGAATCTTAAAATAAATTTTGCATAAAAAGAAAAGGAAAATATTCTTCCCAAAAGGAATTTGAACCAAAGCAAATGCGAAGCAACGAAATGGAATATATGTGACTAATCTGCTTTTGTTTGAATTTAATCCCAAAAAGACGGGGCCTTCTTTCATCCGTCGTCGTTTTTTGGAATTTCTCCCCCCCCCCCTCCGTCACTTACCACCACTTCGCTGTGTCCATTCCGCACATTCACTTGCACCAATTTGTTTGTCGGGTCCGCGCTTTCGTCCTCCTTCGAGTGAACCTCTTGAACGGAGTATATGAAATTGCCGTGGGCGACAATGTCCGCATGACGCAACAGAGTGCCGTCACCGTCGCCGTTCGGTGCCTCGCCCCGAATGACCGGCGTTGGAACAGCGCCAGGAGCGGACAGCAGCCAAATGCCACCCGAATGACACACCAAAGGTCCTCCGCCGGAGGCATTGTGCAAATGCACGCAGAGAGAAGCACCGCCGTATTCGTGGACACTTAAAAAGAGTAGTCAGAAGTAATGATGGCCCATTTCGAGGTCATTCCTTCCCTTTACCTATTCGTAATGGAAATGTCCGGTTGAGTCCATTGGATAATTTCGCCTCCGTCCGCTGATTGGCTGAATAACACCTTCTTGCCAAGTGGGGTCTGCTCCACCCAAAAGGGATGCCCCCGGGGCGACACCTTCAAATGCCGTAAAAATGGCCTTTTTTCAATAATGCAATTGCCATTTGGTCATTCATGGTAAATACCCTCAATTCGTTGAGCACTTTGCAATTCCCACCGGCCAATTGTTGGCCCGTGATTGGGCTGTCCCATGCGCCAAAGTCCGCCATAATTTTGCCCATTTTTGTGTTTGTTGCCTTTGCGCGGAATAATTGAGCCGAAAATTTGTGGAAAAATGCCAGCTTTTCTGTGCGAGGACGGGAAAGGAAGTACAAAAACTAAACAGAGTATTTATTGTATGGTAAAAGGGCACAATTTGAATTGCCCCTTCCACAGTGAGCGAGATTTAGCAGTGCGAAAAAAAAGTAAAATTCGGACGGGCTAAGACAGATTTTGCGCTTTTTGATTAAATCTTGTAAATCATAAGAGAAGAGGTGTTAGGCGGTGCTTAATGTTCAGAATGCCGGTGACCATCGTGAACAGGCTGCTCATCCTCATTAAAGAAGAATGAAAATCAACTCAATATTAATTTAATGAATGCAATAATCAAACTTTGACACAAAAGCGAAGGCTTATAAAAAAATAATGAACGAATGGCAAGTCACTTAGGCTCCAATAAAATTATCACAATTGAAATACAAAAATATTTTAATTAAAATGATGTAAAAGTTGGCACTGGTCAACCACCCTCGTTCCACTCGATGATCACTCAAATTTGACTCCCTGCGCAAGTGGCAATTCCTTGCCAAAATTAATTGTGCACGTCGAGCGACGCATATAATTCTGAAAATGGCAAAGTTAAAAATTTAAAAACCATTCTAATTGAAATTCGAATGAAGGGATGACCTTCCACGAGTCCGATCCCGCTCTCCCGTCCCCCGCCAGTGTCCTTTTCCCCGCCGAATGCTCCACCGATTTCTGCCCCGGAAGTTCCAATGTTCACATTCACAATGCCACAGTCACTTCCCTTTGGGCTAAAAACAGAGGGAATGGCACAATTAGACGGAGTGATGGGGTGGAAAATGCGCACCCAATCCATTCGGACAGACGTGCTATATTTTGGGTAAACAAACTGCTGGACAGGCCCTGGCTGGCCTCGTTGTTCACCGCCACTGCCTCCTGAAAAAAAAACGCAACTTTGGCAGACAAATCAAAAAGGAAAACCCAATTGGATAACTTATGAAGAAACTCGAAAATAATTATTTGTTATAATTACCCACCTCGAAATCGGCCACTTTTATTGCGTAAACAATGGGCGCAAATGTCTCTCTGAGCACCACCGGCGCGTCGTGCGCAAGTCCGCTGATCACCGTCGGCAGTACGTAATTGCCCTGCGACTCGTCCAACACTTCGCCACCGCATTCCACTCGACCGCCCTAAAATGGCAAACCATTGCGGACATGACAAAAAAATAAAAAATAATAATAATTATGAGTCATGTTTCTTTTTTTCTCCCTCACTGTGGCAATGGCCTCGGCAAT
The DNA here is from genome assembly GCA_039877585.1 of Heterodera filipjevi. Lineage (NCBI taxonomy): Eukaryota > Metazoa > Nematoda > Chromadorea > Rhabditida > Heteroderidae > Heterodera > Heterodera filipjevi. The sequence goes on along the minus strand of JBDPZO010000008.1, from coordinate 894,391 downwards.
CGCCGTTTTGTACTTGAGCACCGCTTCGCGACTGTGCAAAGGACCGATCAGAGTGCGCTCATCCAACTGAAACCAAGAGAGGAAATCTTACAACCCAATGATAATTCAAAAAGTCCAGGCTCTTAGGTTGGTATATAAATGTTCAAAATTCCTGTCTCATCATGGTCATTCCCCGGTTCTCTCTCGTCCATCCATTTCCCTACCGGGTCCCCAATGCGCGTGTCCATCAGTTGTTTATACGCTTTGACCACCCGTTCCAACACCGTTTCGTACACTTTTTCGTGGATTATCAGTCGTCGTGTGCTCGTACATCGCTGCCCTAAAGCGGAGGATCCGTAAAATATTATTTGTAAAAAATGCTTTCAATAATTTTACCGGCAGTTCCAACGGAAGAAAAAGTGACGGCGGGCACAACCAAATTTAAATCAGCATCATCCATCACAATGATGGCATTGTTGCCGCCAAGTTCAAGCAGTAACTGCAAGACAACGAACTATTTGGTGAGAAAATGCCAATGGGAGAACCTTGCCAAACCGTGCTTGGACATGCTGACCAACCACACGGCCGACCTCCGTTGACCCTAATCAGAGATTGGGCTATTTTAATTGTTAATTATATTTTGATTCAAACCGGTGAATGATAGCAAATTAACCCGGGGATCCTTTACAAGGCACCTTTAAAAAAAATGATGAAAACAATTTTATAATTTGCGAAAAAAGTAAACGACATTCCGATCTCCCCTCCGCCACAAATCAATGAGCAAATGGCGCGCGACAGTCCATTCTTCGACAAAACTTCGCCAATAAGTCGTGTGATGGCAATGGACGTCAACGGAGTACTCGGAGACGGCTTCCAAATGACGGAATTGCCACAGACGAGGGCCAAAGAGGTATTCCAACCTAAAAGAGGGAAGAGTGATAAAATTGAGGGGCAGGGGTAGAGGAGGGACCGTAAACGGCGGCAGGGAAATTGAAGGCACTGATGACGCCGACCTGAAAACCAACAATTTGGCGCCCCATTTCACTTTCCCGTCCATTACGGTTCCCCAACACTTGATGGCAATGGTGCAAAAAACACCAATTGGAAAATTTTTCGATGATTTCCTCGATAAAAAAAAACGAATTTTTCTGTTTCTTAGTTTGGGCCGCAAATGTCGGGTCACGTCTAGGGTTGAGCGGTACCGGCACTTTTGGGAAAAACCGGTACTTTTGGCTGAGAAAACCGGTACCAGTACCGGTACCGCTCAACCCTAGTCACGTCCCTTACCACGCCGAGGGGGTTCCATTGCTCAAGCAAAAGATGTTTCTTCCGCTCGGATGGCATAATGCGACCGGCAAACATTCGCGAAAGACCAGTCGCATAATCGGCAATGTCCACAAACTCTTGCACTTCGCCACGGCCCTCCGACAAAATTTTGCCCATTTCTAATGAAACCTTAAAAGAATGTAAATACGAGACAAAAAATGGATGAAGAATTGATATTTATGGCGGGAAAACGAACCAATTTGCCCAAACTGTCCGATGTTTTTGCGGAGTGAGTCGCCAATTTGGCGCACAATTTCGCCCCGTGTTGGTGCCGGCATTTCCATCCAAGTTGCACTCGCGGCGCGCGATGCTTCAACCACGCGCTCATAATCCTAAAAAAAGAGCAATGCTACTGTTAACTTCGTATTCAAATTTCTTACCTCCGCCGACCCAAATCGCACTTTTGCGATTGGCGTGTTCGTCGCTGGACACAAAGAGTCAACTTCCGTTCCGGAAGCACGCCACACAGAACCGTCAAACACTCCTTCATTTTGCTGTTGAATGCCCAACTCGGCAAGGAATGCGTACTTTGGCTGATTTACCAAATAAGCCGAAGACGCAGTTGAAGAATTGGCGTTCATTGTTTTGGAAACAATGGACAGTAACAATTTTCTGTGATTTTTTAGCACTAACGAAGTAGAGGTACGAAAAAACATTCGTTGGCAACGGACTGAAAAAGTTTATCATTCAAATGGTAATCAATTAACAAATGAGGAGATGAGAATTAATGAGACTAAATTACCTATGAATTTATTTGTCATACCATTCACAAAAAAGAGGAGATTTTCATCAGAAAACAGTGGCGATAAAAGGCAACAATAATTAGACATCAAAATGCCAAAATTTTTTGCACTTTCTTTGGCACTCTTTCTCAGCCCTTCAGCAAACCTAGGACATTGTGCCTCACATTCTTTTTCTGCTCTCTCTCTCCACAGAATTTGCTATTCTCTCCTTGCCATTTCGTCGAGACAGACACTTGCCTAATGTTTGGGCCATTCATTCCGACGCCCTTTTTTCCGCCTGCTTTTCCCATCGACTTCATTTTGCCCTGTGGCTGTGTTTGTCTCTGTCCGTTATTTGATTTTTTGATTGTCCTCTTTAAATCTCTTCCCCTCTTTTGGTTGTGTCAGTGTCACAAAATGCTTCCGCCCGACTCGGAGAAAGGCTTCAACTTCAGAAAACCTGCGGGAAGCGCCAATCAGCAATCGGCCGAATCACTCAGCACTATCCAAAAAGTGATCAGATACGCCGAGAAAGTACCCCCCCCCCCATCCCCTTTTTCTTTTGGAGTTTATTCATTTTGTGAATTTTCCCTAGGACGATCTTCTACTGTACATAACAGCCGCATTTGGTGAGGAAATCGCATTTTTCAAAGAAAAGTTAATGCTTAATTAGGCATCTTCATGCCTGCGGTGATGTACTTCTTTTATCGCTACATTCACAACCGATTTAAAAGGGCCAAAGTGAAATACAGTATCGAACAAAATAAACCAATTACAGTAATCAACCAATTGAAGAAAAAGAATGTAATGTCAAAGCAAATGTCGCCTGAAAATGAGAGACGGACAGTGATTTTCTATTTCCCCGGGGGGACCAGTGGCAAACAAGTAAAAGAAAATTATTCCCTTTTAACACTTCTGTCAAATTGCGCATTTTTCAGTTTGCTTATAAATTGGCCGACTTTCTCCAACGGTTTGACCCATTGGTGGCCAAAATCAGTGCCAACGAATTGGAAAAGGCGCATTGGCCAAAGGTGGCAAACAAAAATAAATATTATTAATGCCAAAATCGTTTTTAAGACATTGCAAATTTTTGTGGTGTCCGATGATGACACGGAAGGAATGGGCACACAATTTGCCGAATTCGTCGATTGGCTGGACGAAATTCGATACGAACATCGTAAAAGGTAGTCAAATCCGCCGCAGTAATTAAATTACGATATGCCAATTTATTGCCCCCCCCCCCGTTGCAGAAATTATTTGAGGGGCGTCCGTTTTTGCACTGTCCATTTGGCCCATTCTTCAACAACAGCAAATGACGAAAATGAAGTGAGAAAGTTTGGGGCGGAGATCAGTTGGAAAAAACGGCGTAATTCGTTTGTTTGTTTTTATAGCCAATGATCGGAGCTTTGGAGAAACGACTCCATTCGCTCAGTGCGAATTCCCTTTGCCGTCAAACCATCGCCAGCAGCGGAAAAATGGAAGACGGAGAAGGCAAAAGTGAAGAGAGAAAAGAGATGGACAAAGTCTGCGCACAGTTCGAAGCATTACTTTGTCGGTTTTATGTAAGCGAACAAAATAGAAAATATAATGAAAAACATTCGCTTTTGAAAAGTACGGCGAATTCGATGGACCGGACGAAGCCACCGAAAATGTGTCGATTGCTGAGTGTTCAGCATCCGAAGAAAGGTAAAACACAATGACCAAACCGTTTTCTATGATCATTAGCCTATCCCTACAACTTTTAGTGATTGAACTACTGATCATTCATTGTCCTTTTTAATTGCACTGTGTCTCAACATTGAAAAATAATGGCAACAAAAAATTGGCATAAAAATATAATTATTGTAACAATAAATAAATAAAAAATAAGTAAAAACAAAATAAATTCCCACGCCTAACAAATCATGGACTGTCAAAATCCGCATCAGTCACGTCTTCGATGCTTCTCACTAAAGAGAAAGAGAAGTGAAAAAAATAAAAATAAATACATCATAACCCAATAAGAGCTGTTCATTTTGCAAGAATAATTCGTTTTATAATTGTGCAAATTATAAAATATTTCCATTAATTTCATATTACTATTATACAATGATTGGGTGTGCTGGTAAAATCTTGATCCGACAGATAATCGACTAGGCAAAACCCGACAAAATTTCGATTCGACAAAAATCCAATGTATTTCATAAAAATTTAGTTTCCTGTTTTATTTGAGTCATGTTTTTATCCCCATGGCTCAGTTGTCGGGCCGATATTCTGACCTCTCTTCTGCGGTGTCTCCTGCTGCTGCTGGCGTTGGCTGTGCTGAGGCGTCGAGGTGACGAGTCGCGAATGGTCGAAGCCGCGCTCGAAGAAGGAGGAAGTGATGGACACGTTCAACTCGTCGCCGTCACTCGCATTCGCTTGGACCACTCGCTTTTTCTTTGCCATTGCCATTCCTTCCGCAATTTGCTGCTCCAGGGGAACGTCGTCGATCTGTTCAGCAAATGTCAAAAATCAGTCCCCCTTCTTCTCCATGCCTCGGTGGTGTTCATCGCCATTTGGTTCCGCAATGTCTCCTGCACTTTGGCCGTCATCGCGTCAATTTGCGTTCGAATGCTGTCACTCAGCGCTTTGTCCGCTGCCGAGAATTTGTATTGAGTGATCACTTCAGTATTTGAATATTCCTTAAAAGTGGAGAGAAAGTAGTGACAACAGGCATTTTATTAGTAATGACTATATATATAAATATGGTAATTAGTGTCGCTTGGTAGAAGCTGGGTGTGCATCATACTAATAACCTGTGTTATTTCTATAATGGGACCACCGGGAACTAAGGTTTTGTTATTTTTCCATCCCCTCTCAAAAGAGGGGTTTATTAGAGGGCAGAGACAGTAACACATTCCTTAATAGAAAAACAACTTTTTTTACCTTATTAAATTGTCAATATTTGCAATATGCGTAACTCTCCACCTGAAGTTGTTTGCCCATCGTTATTTCGGACAGCACACTCAGACGGTTCTTGAAGTCACATTGGTTGTAATATTTTTTCACCTGCATAAATATTACGTCGTTTTCGCCCCAATTGTCCCCCCCCCCAATCCTTCGACCATTTCGTCCACGCTGCAAATGTCGTCCGTTCGGCTGCCCAAAAGGTTTTGGAGCTGTTCATCGCTCACATTCTTCGCCTTCTTTTCCGGATGCATAGCACGCACGACAATCTGTTTCAGTTGTTTATTGAGTGACGAATTAGAGCAAAGATCAGGGGTGGTCACAGGACACGGATAATCCGCGGATTGTCCGGATACGGATAATGGTCTTAGTGAAATTGGACGAACACGGATATGAACCCGACGGATATGAAAATTGGTGTCCATGACCACCCCCGGCAGAGATTTGCAGAACAGAACGCCAAATACCATGTCCGATGGGTTGGCCACTTTGCCAGCATAATGATTGGGTCCCCATTTCCGTGCGTTAATTGGCTGAGAAAAAAATGACAATGAAATTGAAAAGAGCACCAAAACAAAAGTCTACCGGAAAGTCCAACCAACGGCCCGTGTAAATCACTTTTAGTCGCACTCGAGGCGGCCATGGTTGCTGCGGTCCCCGCTTTGCTTCAGCATTCTCCAGAATTTCGTCGACTCTTTCTGTTATCAGCGGCTCATCCTGGACAAAAAAAGAAAGAAAGTCCGATTAAATTCCTGGAAACGGCCTCGGTTTTTCGAAGAAAAAAATAAGCGAAAAAGAAGGGGGTGGCTGTACCCTCGTCTTTTTCCGCATAATGCATCCCTTTAAGGCACAAATTTTTTCTTAGGGATAAATGCAGTTTTACCGGCATTCTCTTCTGTCGCACAGATGATTTGGCTATTTTCGGTGCGGTCGGTTGCGCTTCTTCAAGTGTAAATTCCTCGACGATTATTTGACGCGTCGTCTGCAGAGGGATCTTCTTAAGTTTGAACTCCTTTCCACGGATCGACCTTGGGAAAAGAACGGATAACAATGGGTTACTGTAATGGCCGGGTTTGGTTCATTAAAATGCTCAAAACTTGGTTAAACAGAGTAATTCCGAAGAAATTTCTCACAAAATTCCAATGTGCTTCTTTTTGGCCTCCTCAACACTAAGTGCGGTTGCGACCGTACTGCCGGGCTGAATTATGTAAAAGCCTTTTGTGGAATCGTCCGGATCCATGTATTTAAAATCAGGGTCTGAAAAGTTGAGGGGAATGATTATTACTTTTATTGTAAAAGCATTAAATTTTTGGTACCAATCAGACATTCGTGTTCATGGCCCCAGACCACTGAAATAAAAAAAACCATTGAAAAAGCCATGAGATGAAATGACCGTGCCCAGCAGTAATTTATGGTCCCAAATAAAGAAATATCGCTGTTAACTAATTACAAAAATTCTCCTATATAAAAAACACTGCATTGTCTTAAATAATTCATTCCAAAAAATGCCGGCGAAAAAACGCCAAATCGGTTCCACAAATATCTGAGCTCTAAAATGACGCGACCCAAGTCAAAAAAAATGGGAATGTGCTTGAAGGACAGATGGGATTTGGTGGTGCGCAATTTGCTCCTTGGCGGTCGATTCTGATGGAGCACCAAAATGGAGAACCACGAGTCGGCGTCATCCCCTTCGGGGCGGTTAAACTTCACCCGCCCTTCTGCAAATTGGAGAACAAAGATAAACAAAATATCCGTCAAGTATTCTCTTTGACCACCCACTGGCAAATGATCGTGCCAATCGGTCGTCCCGCTGACTGCCGATGCCGTACAATGCAATTTTGGTGTTGCCTCGTGTCAACAGAATTGGCGTCACTTCAATTTGGTCGACGTCGCAAAATTTGCCAAACAAATTTATTAGACCGGCCTCGTGAAGCACGTCGAGCGCAGAAAGGCCCTAATAAACGTGGCAACGGAAACAATTCTTTTTTGTTTTTGCAAATTTTACTTTTCCCGACAGATCGTCATGGTTTCCATGGATTGTGAAAATGGGCATTTTGACGTGAAGATTCTCGTCCAAATAGTTGGCCACAGGGAAATTACTGTGCTGGAAATTGATGGTCGGGTCAGAGACGAAGTCCAAGCCGGGATGACCCTCACGGAAACAGTGTTTGCGCAGCAGACGGACCACCTTCAGCTGTGTCTCACGGCTCGGATGGTTTTCGTGGAAAAGGTCACCGCCTGAAAAGGCCGAATAATATTCATTCAAATTGATCGATCATAATGCAAACATTAACGTAGGAATCTGTCTAGAGATGTCTGCGTTACGTTATGCTTTGTATTCGAACATTACCTATTTGTTCGGCAATGAGGCAGAATCGGACTCACCCAAAAGTACGAAGTCCACTTTTGAGTCAACTCCGACATTGAGCACTTCGCGAAATGTTTCGAACGAGTCATTGCTGATGTGCTCCTTGTTCTCCGCGAACCCGGCGTGGATGTCCGATGCAATCAGAAGACGCACAATTGGCAGGTCGTCGTCGTCCTCAACTTCCATCATCGAAGTTGTCTCATTCGATTCTTGCTGCGCCTCATCATCAACATCCATCAAATAACACAGTTAAATAGTGCAAACAGAAATAAGATATGCTAAATGATTAAATGGATAATTTCAACGTCAATTTTGGCACTTGTACGTTTTTTGGTGAGCAGGACAACATTAACACTAGTTTTCAAAACGGTAATCTTAGAGATTCTTTATTCTGACCAGCCACATTTAGAACCTCAAATTGGTCAGGCTAGAAAAAAATCATGAGGTTCTAAAGTTGGCTGGTCCGGAGATGGCGGCCCGGAGACGTACCCTTAAGAATGAGTTCTTTATATTTTTTGTTGAATGTATTATAAATTCGTTTTCATTGAACAACTTTTAAGTTACAATAGATACGTACACCCATAACAAATTTATATTTTCCGAGAAACAAAAATTGGTCAGAGGAATTGGAAAAAGGATAAATATGTTCGATGTCAAAGATTTATAACAATTTTTGCGGAATTGTATAATATAAGCATGATTCGTTGGCTTTTTGCAAAAACGGGAAAAAGGAGCGTTGCTTTTCTGTTTTGTATTAATTTCTAAAAATGGTTAACTTTTTTCCCCTATTTGCTACGCTCCCCCCAACAACGAAAAATTACGTCGAAAAATATTATAATTAAATAAGAAATGAATCCATCAACGATGGTCATATCATAAGTCACACCATCACAATAAAACAACGCTTATTTGTAGAAGGGATAAGACGGGAAGCCTTGCGCTGGGGGAATGGAGCCAATGCCGCCTGTCGGATATGCGGTCGCGTTTGGAGTCGTCGCTGCAGTGGGATACGCGGTCAGCATCAGCTGAGGTTCCACTTGAGAAAAAAAGAATAGGTTTCTATTTAGACTTCAATATCTTCTTACTCATGCTCCCACTTCGCTGCTGCTGCTCTTTGACCTCCTCCTTGCGTTCAATTTCGGCTCTTTCCAGACGATCAACCTTAACACAAGTCAATTAACTAAGAAAAATATTCGCAAAACCAACCCGAGAGCCAAAGTCACGAACAGTCTGTATCATGAACGGCATGGCGTATTCCACGATGTTGTTCCGCCAGGCGAGTTCGAGGACAACATCGGGCCGAAGCAATTCGTAGCATTTGTACAGCAAAGCAGAGAAACAATCCTTCAAGCCTTGCTGCAAGAAATACTGCATCAAATCTTCAACAATATCCGGCTGACGACTCTCGGCAGCATATTCCATCGCATCCTGAATCATAAACATTTAGACTAACTGCAAATCATTGCATGTTACTCCTCACATTGTAAAGTTTGTCCCTCTTGCAAAGCTCAACTGATTGTTTCCATCGGTTGTTTCCCTTGTAAAGGAAGGCAGAGATTCGACGGAATTCGAGAAGTTGATGGTTTTCCAATTGTTGTGCGAGTGAAATGTTGTCGAAATTGTCATATGTAGCGATGCTGGCTCTCAATGACTCATAATCCTCGTCTTCAATAAACAGCTGATTGAGACATTCGTTTAACGCTTTGTTGTTCATGTTCTGCACTTGTCGCAAATATGGCTGCACGAGAGCAAGTTGGTTAACTGAAAACAAACAAATTGCTTTTTTAGTCACTAACTTTCTAGTTTAACGAACGAACCCTTTTGGAAAAATGACACCGTCCGGGTTTGATCAAGACGCGGTGACAACACCAACAACAAATCATTCAACAAGTTGGATTTGTAGTCCAAATAGAACTGGATTGCTCTATAATACAGCTCCACATTTGCCACCTAATAAAAAGAAATTAGACAAATACCTATATACTTGAAGTAAAAATCCATTCCACCTTAGTAACGATTTCCTTAAAGTGCTGTTCTCGCCACGCCTCGGTGGGATGCTGAATCATTGTCATCACAGCGTTATCGTATTCCTCATATTTGTCGTAAAGGAAAACGAGTTCGGACCAAAGATGGGCATGTTCGGCAGCTCGTAAAACCTTTAGACATGTGTGAAAAAAGTGAACACAATAACAAGTGAAATACCTTTGGAATGTTCACTCGGGACCAAAACAATTCCAAATGTTCGCGCATCTTCTCGGGTTTATATTTACTATACAAAATAGCCAGTTCCGTAAACATGCCCATATGGGCACGCTCAAGACCAAGAGCATTCTCCAAAAGAGCGATTAACTCGTCAAAGTGGGCACGGTTTTGGTAATAATTTATCAGCTCATCCAACTCATCGGCATGCACGACAATGTGAAGACCACAAATTTGCGCCAAACGGAATTCTTGGTGATTCACACACGCGAAGCAAATCTGTATTTCGAAATCACATTAGAACAGAGAAAGGTTTAAGAACAGTCAGGTCACGGCGACCATCGGCTATTCTGTACCTGTTTCCACGTCTTTGTGGAATTGGCTTTGCGGCCTGCATCAACAGCTCCCGGAAAGTCACCAAGTTCTACAAGAGTCGTTGCCAGCTTCGCAAAGTTGCTAATGCTGCTGAACAGAATGCGTGCCGCGTCGTTCATTCCATGCTCTGCACAACGGTCTCCGACTTGTTGGATTTGAGCGTGATTTGGCTCCGTAATGAATTCCTCCAGTTCCGTCAGGCGTCCCGTTTTGGCATACGCAAAACAAAGTTCTGTCTCGATGAATGATTCGCGTGACTTCTTCCGGGCCATTTGCAAATAGCGCACCAAATCCTCCCAATGATCAGTTTCGTTGCATTTTTTAGCAACTTCAATGAAAGCACTGGGGTCGTCGGCTTTAACAAAAGAGTCGACAGCTTCCTTGACCAGGCCCTCATTCAGTTGAGCCTTGGCCAAAGCAGACCACACTGCCGGTTCGTTGACTTTTTCCGCGAATTCATAAGCTCTGTCCAAATTTTTCACATTCTCAATGAGCACCTAAGAAATATATTGAAGAATTAATTCACAAATTATTTTCTTACTTTAATCGCTGACGCATTAACTCCGAATTTGCGAAAGATTGCAAACGCTTCTTCATATAATTTGTCTGTGATGGCAATGTTCGCGATGTCAGGTGCGTCATAATTGTCCAATTTCTGAATGTATTCCATCACTCGCGATGAATCCGCTTTCATTGCAGTCAAAATCAGCAGATTTTGCAGGTTTCGATTCTCGGTGAATGTCGAAGTCTCGAGGACAATCTTCTCCAGAAGTTCGATTAGTTCGTTGGGCAAATCTGCTGCTATGAAGGCTCGGACCGTTATGCTGATGTCATCCGGGTCAACAGTTTCGGAGAGAGTTGTTTGCACAACCTGTATAAATGAGGTGAAACGAAATGGATAAAAAGGTTTGGTTGACCTGGTCGATGAGTTGTCGACGGTGCGGGTTGTTCTCCGCCAGTACGACAGCCCACAAGTCGCTGTCACGACGGCGAACCAAATAGCGAGCCAAACTTTTGAACAACGAATTTTCGTTACATACCTTTGCAAAGATAACAAATTAATTCCAAGTGGTGCTAATATCATTACCGCAATGAGTTCCGAATCACACCGACCCCGTTCGTAAGCTAACAGAGCGTAATGCGGGTCACGTTTCTCGCAATACTTTCCAATCACACGCGAATCGTAAAATTGGTTTTCACGCAAAAAGCGTTCCGGATTGTTGTTGGAGTCAATGTAAATCTTGGCCAGTGCGTTGTGCGTGGCTTGGTCCTGGTGTCCTTCGTGGAGCCGACTCTCCAACCACGGGCTCAGAAGTTTTAAGCTTAAGTAATGAATAAATCCAAATTAATGTATATTTAATTCAACCGGTTTCGTTTTTCGACTTCTTCAACGAGTTCATCGATATCAAATTTTCCGCGAGTGATTTGGATCAACTGTTTGATTTGGTCTTCACTGCAGTCGACGTTGAGCAATGCACCAACGACAATGGGCAACCGTTTGGGATTCACTTTGCTGACAAACACTTCAATTGACTTCATGAGATTGCTGCGATAGAGGTAGAGTATCAAATCTTGGACCATGTCATGGCGATCACAAACGATGATGAGTGGTAACTGGAAAAAAATTAACGAATGATAATTAGAGACCCACTATCATCATAAAAAGATAAATCAAATCACTTGGTCTGACAATTTTGCCTCCTTCAAATAATTTTTAACACGCTCCGGATCGTAACAATTGGATTCACGACAAATTCGCTCGACTTCCTTGATTTGCCCTGTCCTGGTAGCCGCCTTAAAACTTCTCAGGTTTAAATAAAAAGTGCAAAGAAGAAATTGTCTCGACGACCTGAATATACTTGAAGTGAACTTCCGGGTCTTGGCTGAAGTTGACGATAGAGCCAAGAAAGTAGAAAAGTCCCTCGTAGCTTTTAAACGACTCAAAAATGTCAATGAGTGATTGCGTGCCAAGCTGTTCACAGTATTTAGAAGCTATTTGGACAACAATTTGGAAATTCTGGCGCAAATTTGCTTGCAGCATCGCTTTCAAGCATTCCAACGAGTCCGTCACATTCAACCGACCAAAGTAATTGACAAGCCACTAAACAAAATTGTTGAAACAAAAATAATTATTATTTTTACTTCAGAATTGAAATGCTGCGTGTGCACCACGGTCCTTTTAATGTCGTACAAATCTGTGAAGTGTTCAAGCGCTCGTTGTGGAAGGCCGGCCTTCTCGCACAATTGGCCAATTGAGGCCCTATCATAATGGGTGAACATTCGGTTGCCCAGAATTGCATCGGCCACTTGGGGGTTTGACACCAAATTCATTTCCAGCAAACGAGTTTGCAAATGGCCTTGAGATTCGTCATCGTTTTTAAGTGCTTCGAGCAAAAAGGCAGTGCACTGTTGGATGTTCCCAGCCTCAGCAAAGCAGTCAACAATCTTAACCAAATGTATTTTGCCAAACTACAATTATAAATTACCTGATTAATATCAGCCAACGGTTCGCCACTTGGACCTTCATTCAACAGCATCAGAGCGAATTTGGATGCATTTTCGGGATGAGTGCGAAGGACTTGTCGCATTTGGAAGAGATAATCAGGCTCGAAGTTCACTTTCTTGGCGTAGAGAATGATCTTGTCGAATTGCCCCAATTCAGCAAAGCATTGCACGACTTTGTGAGGAACATTTCCACGCAAATAAATGCTCAGCGCCAAATTAAGATCGTATTGCTTGACCATATCACCCAATTCCTCACTGCAGTCCAAGCTTCCTTCCGAAATCCATTTCTCGACAATTTGTTTCTTTCCCTGTTAGTACAATAATCATTTAGAAATAATACAGAACTATCCAGAAAAAAATGAGTCCCAAAAAGCACAGACCTGAGCAAGCACCGGACGACAGAGTTCCAACGACTCGTATTTGTTCAGCGCACCCTGCTCAAGAAGAGTGGTGAAGTAAATCAGAAGTGGTGCAGCGCCTTTCCCTTGCGGTTGGGCAGCACTTTGAAACTTTTGTAGCGTTTGTGGTGTCCGCAAGATCTTCTGTGGTGCCGTTGCAGCAACTTTGGCAGCATCGGCGAAATTTCCATTTCCCATCAGCAAATTAAATTTGCGCACAAACAATTCCTCGGCCCCCGGCAGGTTGCAACGTGTAGCCAATTTAAGAGCCAAATCCGGATTTTGGAGTTGTTGAGTGACGAACGGAATGATAGTGGTATCATCGAGTCCAACACTGATAACCTGGCAAATTATTGTAATGATTTTAACAAATTATTAAAGAAGGAACCTGTCCCGAACGATTAATGCCGAGAACTCCGTTGTTCACTTTGTATTCGGTTGACACAAAAATAGTTTCGGTAGACACGCGCACTGTGTAAATGGAAATGCCGGTTTCTATGTCAAACAGGTGAACATAGCCATGTTTAGTGATCATGTACAAAAGGCCGAATTCGGAAGATGCCTGATAAATATTGTATAATTAATCCTCGATGTTGATACTAACCAAAATTGAAACGGGAAAGTCGGACACTGAGTCAGCTGGATAATGGATATCAATAGCCTTCTTCTGGTAGGGTTGGTTTCCGCTTGGAGTAGCCGAAACCTCGACGATGTGCAACTGAAAAGTCAATAAACAAAAAAAAAATAATAATAAAGCCGAGAACCTTTCCGCCCGTTTGATTGCGAAGTGAGAAACAGAAGAGATTGCTCGGATGCGGATTTGCCTCCATTTTGAACTGAACGAAGCAAGCAGCATGTCCTTCGATCGGTTGCGAAACTTTGCGTTCCGTGCTGTACAATTGCATTGAACCAATCACACGGGAATCCTGATAAAAAAAATACTAATATTTTCAAACCCATTAGATAACCCATAAAATACTTAATTTTGTTTGAAGACACTCAATTAGTAATTAAGAGAAATAATAACTGTATAAACTATAAACCCAACTTGTTAATTAACAATCCTATTTTTAAACTAACACACAAAAAATGTAAGCACATAAAACTGAACCTTTGCACAAATTCCGAGCAGAAGAAGAAACTTTCCCTCGTGATCAGAGCGATAGTTAATGATCGTGGCATTCGCCAGCGTGGTATGCCTTTCAAACATTTTGATTGGTGCTGAGTCTCCTACAACAGATGCTCGAATTAATTTTATTTTCGATTGGAATAAATACCTGCCAACGCCCAATGGTAGACAAATGTATCGGTGACAATTCCAATCGTTTCTGCATTTATCCATTTCCAAAACAGAATATCTTCATTTGCAATGTGAGTCTTGACTTTGGCCTTCAGCTCAAGATCGAATATTTGTAAGGTTTTGCCAGCTGAAAAGAGGGTATATTCAATCAATTATGGGTTTGTCATTTAACGAGTCTATTATCAAGTTAAGTGAAATATGAGCCATTTTTGGTAGGAGACTTATAAAATGGACTAATCTTAGTTCCTTACATTTTAGTGCAAGAATTTTCGAAACCGGGTTCATCAACGCAGAGTCTGCACTGACTGGACGCCGCGTGACGTCGGTGGGGTTCGCCACATCAACCATCACCACCTGGGCTGTGTCTCCGACAATTTCACGAACAACAATGTATTTGTCAGACTCCATTGTAACATTGCCGTAACTGATATTACTCGGATTGATGCCCGCTTTTGGAAGCTTAATTTTCCAAAATGGATTTGTATTTTAAATTTCAAAATTACAGAAAAAAGCTCTTGCAGCCGAATAGGAACGAGAGAGGTCATTGTTTTCTGTCAAAAGCTAAATCAAAAAAAGAATTAAATAATTTATTGGTATAAATTCATTGCGGGACTTAAAATATGAATTACAAATTACAAGTATCAATTCGTAAATGATTCATTCGATAAAAATAATCAATTAATTTCGCTGCTGAGTGGAAAAAAGAAATCCCATCTAATGAAGGGCGGAAAAAAATTTTTATTAAGGTGGGATAGACTATAAACATTGTTAAACATTGTCTAGTGAGGGGTTCACTATGGGTCCTCCCAGCGGAACGGGAAATTATACACACGCATACATAAGTATTACAGTTCCTTCTCAATTTCTCTCATTTTAATGTACTAATACACATAGGTATGTTCCTATTTGAAAGTTGCAAAAGAACAATTCAAACCAATAAAGGAATTTTAAGCAAAAAAAATTAACAGAATTTACAGTGAACTTTCTTGCTTTTGAAAGGTTTTCCGTTTGTTCGTTGTTTGCTTCACAACAACAGTACGCCACATTAAGAAAAAAAAATAGGTACCTAAAAGTGGTGGAGGCATGTATCAATAAAATTTGGTTTACTGTCGAGTTTCACATCCCTCTCGGATTGTTGTAATTGTATTGTAACTACATACAATCCCCGATTTAATTAACTTAATTAGGTAGTTGACAGGAAACGATTTCCTCAAGGTTCCCGAAAACGCACTCGAGGTCAAATGTCACACCTATTTTTCTTGCTTATATGCATATTTATACCATGTTGTATTCCTTAAATTGGCACGAGGGGATTTGTTGGTCACTTAAATGTATTTCTGTACACACACACATATATCGTATGAAGAAGAGCGGGTGTTCGTGTGAAGGGCTGACAAAAGGTCCGCTGGTAGCACTTTTAGTGACTTGAGTGCATTCTTTGCCTTCTCCACTTCTCTGCTTCCTCACTCTCTCTTCACAGCGCTCTCTTGTTTCGCCACGTTGAGTGTGCAGACTGCTGCTACATATAATATAAGAGGTTGGAAGATGACGGATGCTATGTAAACGGACAGAACAGTAGCAGCAGCAGGACATAGCTTATTCTTTGGGACTGGTTGCCCGGTTGGTTGGATTGAACATTGAAACGCTGTGGTAGTAAAAGCTGAACAAGTACTGCGTGTAAATGTTGCGGGTGTGCACTTTGTTGTGAGCATGTTCGTGTAAATCATAATCAATATTTTCAGCAATGAAAAACACCGCGAGCGCATCCTAATTATACGTCAACTCAATTATTTTTTTTGTTGTGAAGGAAACTAACAATAAATCTCACAACTTATGCATTTATATCACAGACCAATTTTAATTTTCATAAATATATCACTATATTTTAGCTAATTAAAACCGAATAACAAGCGTACTTAATAGTAAGACGAAGAACAAATCTCAAAAGCCGTTGAATTTATTTATGCCTTGCAACGACAACCACTTGCTTAATAGCAATTGCGACCGGATTAATGGTGGCTCGTCTGCCGGTGCCGTCGATGACAACGTTTTTCCCTCAAGCAGTTCAGACTTAGCAATTGTTGACGCCACGAAAAATCTGAGCATTTGTGCTAATGCGGCGCCGTCTCATTTTGCACAAACTGCCGCTGCTCCTGCACCAGCTGAGCAACAATTCTCTTTCAGCAGAAATCGTTCAGCGGTTTGTTTTTGTTCTCATCCCTTCTCCAAATTGTTATAATTCATTAAGTCGACGCGCTCTTCTCTTAACCCTCACTCAACATTTAATGCTCTACATCCGTTGCCAGGAGAAGAATTTGACAACGACAATTGGGTCAACATGGAATCTTGTGAGTTTTCACTATTTTTAGGATTTATAATTATATTTTCTTAGGTCGAGTCTTTCTCACACAATATCGAATTATCGTTGTTGCGCACAGTCAAAATGCAATGTGTGCCGTACCGATAACTGGAGTTGATGTAAATAACAATGAAATTTTCTTATAAACTCAACTTTCACTTACAGCTGTTGGAAGCCAAAGACATTGTCGGGTTGCAAATCAGCAGCAAAGACGGTCGAATACTTAAGTGGGGAGACAAAAGCTCGATAAATTGAAAAATCCCGGTTTCATAGGTTACGAGCCGAGAACAGCGAGGCCGCGTGCGCCTGGTATAAAAAGTTGGTTCAAAAAACGTGTATCGTTCGCGAGCAATGCGATGTGTTTGCGTTCAAATTCTTCAATTTTTGCTCCAAAATTAAACCTTTGCCTTCGTGGCTTCGCCCAACAAAACAGGGGTCGGCTTACGAGCTTCTCAAGAAGGAATTCAAGTATCCTTCCTTATGAACATATATCAAAATTGACTTCTTAATATTTTTTCTTTATTTCAGTCGTCTTAAACTCCCAAACACATGGAAAATTTCGACGGCTAATAAAAAATTTGAGTGCGTCACAACAATCATTTATTTATTAATTTTTTTCCTTCCTCAGCATTTGTTCGTCATACCCTCAATATTTGATTGTCCCTGCTTCCGTTTCCGACGACGAACTGAAACAAATGCGACTTGGCAGGATTTATTATCGCTTCCCCACTTTGGTGTGGCGTTGTCCAAAGAATGGCGCCGTTCTGTTCAGAAGCAGTCAGCCGTCCATTGGCTTTTTTGGGATGTCCAACGAGTAAACATACTTATTTTTTTTTCCTATTTAATTTAACTTTAGCAAAGATATGGTTCTTTATGAGAGGATTCGGTCGGCCATTTCAAATGGTTATTTTATATTTTTTGTTGTTTCGTTTAACCAATCACTTATCAAATTTTTTCTCAGATGTCAATTTGAAATTTCTGATTGTCGATGCTCGTTCGTACACTGCGGCGTGGGCTAATCGAGCGAAAGGCGGAGGCTTTGAAGGAGCCGGTAATTTTTAAAACATGTTTGTAAATTAATTTCCCTTTATTTTATTAATATTTTGTTGCTTTTGATTATGGTGCTGTATTTTTATAATTTCCCTCCTTTTTGCCGATTCGTATGCCAATGCCGAAGTCGTCTTCATGGGCCTACCCAATATTCACAACATTCGCTACAGTTTCTACCAATTGCGCCTTTTGATGAATGCATGTGGGGGCGATCCGAACAATTACTTCCAAAGTTTGCAGTCGACCCTTTGGCTACAGAACATTTGCCAGTTGTTTTCCGCATCTGAGCGATGTTTACACTCGCTGTTGCACGAAGGTTGTATTTTTGCTCTAGCCTATGTTTATGTCCGACAATTTATTTTTAGGCATTTCCGTGCTCGTCCATTGTTCCGACGGTTGGGACCGAACCACACAAATTGTGTCGTTGTGCATGCTTATCGCTGACCCCTTTTATCGGACCTTCGAAGGGTACCGCAATTTCAGAGATATTTTAAGGACATGTAATAATGAATTGCGGGATGGCGCAACGGGATATTGTATTTACAATTTGCCTTTATAATTATAAAAAAAATCGAGTTTTTATTTTTTAGCTTTGAAATGCTGATCCAACGACAATGGGTGGAATTTGGCCATAAATTCTCCGACAGAGGCGGCGTTTTGAACGGAGATGACAATGAAAAGTCGCCAGTCTTCTTACAATTTCTTGACTGTGTTTATCAGTTGTGGACCAAAAACCCGGACCAGTTTCAGTTCAACCGACGTTATTTGGTTGTTTTTGAGTGACTTAATTTTCATAATAACCGTCCTTTTGTGCCTTCAAGATGAAACTCGTCCAGCACACCTTCTCCGGTCTCTTCGGCACCTTCATTTTTAATTCACTGAAAGAAGCGGCGGAACTTGGCGGGGCAACCCTCGACACCGATGAAGAGATGCAGAAACAACACCAAAAATGCTACCAAGTTTGGCAGTATTTGGGCGCACATAACGCAGAGTCAGTTAACGCCTTTATGTACGATAATTTCTCGCCCAACGCTGCTCATTTAAGATTTGAAAACCCGGCATACAACAAGAAGAAACGGTCGTCGCTGCTGCGCTACCCAAAACTGATCCAGGAGTTGGAGCCATGGCGAGACGCCTATTGCTGTACGCCCACACAGTCGCGCATAAACAATTCCGACGAATCGCTGTCCCTTCATCACAACAACGGCACCGGCAGCACTCAGGACATTGCGTCTGAGAAGACCAATAGCACATTGTCGCGCTCACAGTCGGCTGCCAGTCTCCAATCGCTTGAGCAGAATGGCCCGACATCCATCCATTCTTCGCACGGGTGGGTCAGCATATACAACGAATAAAAAGTTTTTATAAAGAGCCCTTGACCAATGTGAATTATACTATTTGTTTTTTTTTCAGTGGAGCTACTTATATGAACTTGTCCTTGTCAAACGGAACAAATGCTCCTGCCGTACTGGCGTCCAAATTGAGCGGAAGTTGCTCAACCGGGTCAATCTCATCTCTTGAAGAAAAGGTACCACATTGATTAATGTTTTTGGCCTTTTTTCAATCTATTTATTTTTTCTTTAGATTCAAGAATTTCTCGACATTGATGGTCTCTCCAAAGTTCCGCCCCAATTTGAGGATTACATTATCGAACGGGACCGTAAAAAAGTACGCGTTCATATGAAACAGTTGAATTGATGAGCTGTGAACCCTATTAAGGAGTTGCAAACACGCAAGGCCAGCCCAATAACGGGGAATGGGACAACGCCGATTCCGTTGGTTCGTGAAGGCATTGCGCTTCTGGATGGTCGACTTGCAAATTGTGGAGAAACGGGCAGGCGGACACGGAATGAAAGCGTGGATTCGTCCTCCTTTGAAATTGTCAACAGTCACCACTTGGCTTTGAATGGCGCTGGCGAATGTCGAGTGAAGCACTGTTCCCACAATTCGTCCTCCTCCCTCACCTCCGGCGTCTGTTTGCCCTCCTCCTGCTCGTCCACTTGCACAACTTTGAGCAGCGAATTTTGTTCTCAGAATGGGTTCGGATGGTGAGTAATTCAATCGAATTTTGGATGGGTTTCATTAGATTGACTGATTTTGCATAATAATCCATCATGTTTTATAAATAAATCATGACGCAATTAATTGTTTTTTGCACAAATATTCTTTCTTTTTTTCTTCAGTAAAAACGAAGTGCTTCGGGAGAGTGTCGAATGTTTGGAAAATGGCGACGGTGACGGACTCGAAATAATGCTGAACAGGAACTGATCATCGAAAGTGTGTTCATGAGAGACTCATCCTTCGCGCGCAACACTGAGACGGACACTGACGTGACCACTTTCTGTTAGGACCGTTTATTTTCTCTCTTTTGATTATTTATCATTTCTCTCTCTCCTTTTTTGGTATTTTTTTGGTTTATCCTTTGTTATCATATACAAAAAAAAAAATTGTTTCTCTTTTATCACAAAATCAAAAATCACGCATTGTAAGGGGAGAAAGAAATACCTTTTATGGGCTGGCAGTGAGAGAAATTATTCAGCACTTTTTGCCCTTCCCCCTCTCTTTTTATGACCGAACTTCTTCATTATTTGCTCGTTTTTTCGTTTGTTTTTCACCTTTAAACTTATTGTGATCACTGCACAGGTCCCTATCATATGAATCAAAAGGAGAGACGATAACACAGAAAAGAGGCCAATGGATGCGCAGTTCGTCGTGCTTCGCTTTCCCATTTATTATATTTATGTTTTTTTTTAATTTCTTTTTACTGTTCTTTAATTTTATCTTCTCAAAGTACGTAATGTAAAATCATGCGCTTCAAAAAGCGAATCATCTTTCTACGAAATAAATCGCTGGGAATAATTTGTCTTATTTCGGTGACTCTGAGGGGTGGGGGCGACCATTCCATGAAAGCACAAGGGCAAAGACGGGTGGGCGTGGGGAAAGGATTGAGTGGCACAGAATTGACTGGTTTAATGTGGAAAGTTGTTTGGTTGTTGAGAGGGGGGGGGGGGTCGGGAATGGCGGTGAAATGTGAAAATATTTCGGTGAATTGGGTGGGGGGCGGCAGACGACACGTGAGAGTGATGGACAATCGTCAGAATGATGAAAAACGAAGTACAAATGCTGGGGGTGGGGAGGCGTAAAGCGACCGTCGGTGGATCAACGGACGTACCGACGGACTACCCCCCCCCCCCCCCACTCCACCCCAAATTAATTTCCTTTTTGCGTTCTGTTCTTTCCTTCTCTGGTTCTTTGTTGCTCTGCTCCCTTTCCAATGGTTTCTCTTTTATGCTGCTTTTCCCCTTCATTAATGCCCCCCCCCGCAAATATTCTTAGGACATTTCGTCCACAAATGGCATTTCTTGCCCTGCTCCTTCACCAATGGCACGCATTCTCTGCTTCGACCACATTCGTTTTTGGGTTGGCAATGCCAAACAGGTCGACCAATTGGCATTTAGCCTGGGGCGGCAGTGATTGTGCCGTTCGTCCTTCGGATAAATAATTGCATAACATTTCTTAGGCTGCCCATTGGTATTGCGTTAATTTCGGCTTCACTCCTTTCGCCTACAGGTGCTTTGTCGGCAGGGGTTGACTTGGCTTAACAATTCTTCCCTTTTCGTTTGGCCCTTTTATTCTTTCCGTTTATTCCTTCAGGGGTCTCGAGACGGGGAGCCGAAAAACGGTGGCATACGCAGTGAAACAGGACAAAGTTTGGCCGCGGGGGGGGGGGCGACATGACGGACTTAACGAGTGCCGAATGAACCGACCAACGAACGGTTCAGATCATTTTTGTGTTCGAGTCGGCACTGCTGCCCAACAACGAGGAAATGAGCGCACATTTGGCCAAACATGGCGACGGTCCGTCATTTATTTGATACCCATCAAAAGTCAAATGAATGAATTGGACCTTTTTTATTTGCCATTAATCATTTTTCCCTTTTTTACTCCATCCTTTTTTAACAAATCGTTTACAATTTAATTACTTTTTGTTAATCACTTTTTGTTATTTTTAATCACTTTTCCTCCCTCCCTTTAGGCGTCAAGGTCAGTCATTCGTCCATTGTTTTTCTCTGTCCGTCGTTCTCTTATCCCTTTTTTCCGCTGATTTGCACCTCCCCATTTCAATCAAAGGATGTTGCATTCGAAGTGGACAATTTGGATTGGGTGCTGGCCACTGCGCGGGACGCAGGTGCCGTTGTGGTGGAGGAAACGCACGAAGAAACGGACCAAAAGGGACGCATCCGACGGGCGTCCATTCGAACGGTGGGCAAAAAAAAAACAAAGAGGCTATTTTTGTGGAAATTTTACCATTGCATTTTTGCTTTTTTTATTTTTGTTCAAGCAAACCATCACAAAAAGCCTTTCACGTATTTTTCGTTTTTTAATCCTCCTCCCATCCCCTCTCGGCCGGTTCAGTACGGGGACACCATTCATTCGCTGATTGAACGGCACCATTATTCGGGCCCCTTTCTGCCCGGCTTTTCCCTCGTCGCCGCTTCGTCCGTGCCGCGTCCCCTCGGCCAATTGCCCGTCGTCGGCCTCTG
Source organism: Heterodera filipjevi (assembly GCA_039877585.1). NCBI lineage: Eukaryota > Metazoa > Nematoda > Chromadorea > Rhabditida > Heteroderidae > Heterodera > Heterodera filipjevi. The sequence continues at coordinate 872,338 of JBDPZO010000008.1, read as the reverse complement.
CTTCATCGACCATTGCGTGGGCAATCAGCCCGAATTGCAAATGGAAACGGTGGCCCAATGGTACGAACGCGTGCTGCTTTTCCATCGCTTCTGGTCCGTGGACGACTCGGTCATTCACACGGATTATTCCGTAAGTGTGCTGCCGTCCGTCATTTTCTCATCAAAAAATGCCATTGCTCTTCCCTCAAAAGGCACTTCGCTCTGTTGTGATGGCCAACCGCGAGGAGACAGTCAAAATGCCGATAAACGAACCGGCCAAGTCACGCAAGGCGGTCTCACAGATTCAGGAGTACGTGGACTACTACGGCGGAGCCGGTGTTCAGGTGGGGATGGGGGCATAGACAAAACGGGAAAGTTGGGATGGGACAGAGAAAGCAGACAATGGGTGAAAGATAAGTGATGTGAGAGAAACAATGGATAGGGAGAAGGCGTAACTTACCCCTTTCGTAGCACATTGCCCTGAACACGTCGGACATTGTCCGTGCCATCCAATCGTTGCGTGCCCGCGGCTTGGAGTTCCTAAACATTCCGGACAGTTACTACGCGTGTCTGAAGAAACGGCTCAAAGAGGCGGGCATGGAACTGAAGGAGGACTTGGAGAAGTTGAGGGAGTTGAAGATACTGGTCGACTTTGACGAGCAGGGCTATTTGCTTCAAATATTCTCAAAGGTGAAAATGAGCAAAGGAAAGGCAAAAAGAAAAAAGTATTTAAGCCGTGCCAAGACAGGCCCACCCTTTTCCTGGAGATCATCCAACGCCACAATCACCAGGCAAAAGCCAATCGGCTAATAATGCCAATGCCAATGCTTTCTCCCTTCAGGGCTTTGGTGCCGGAAACTTCAAAGCATTGTTTGAAAGCATTGAGGCGGAACAGAACGAACGGGGCAATTTGTTCTACAAAGACGTGGCGGTGGGAGGAGAAAGAATCGAAGTGAAAAAAAATGAATGAAAGAAGAAAAAAGAACGGAGAACATTCATTAAAAGAGAGTACAGAAGAAGAAATAATTGTCGGAAATGTGCATAAACACGGAAACAGCAATTAATCTGTTCTTTAATATTTATTCAACCAAGGGCACTGCTGGTTGCCTTATTAATTTTAAGTTTATTTGGGCCAATAGAAATAGCTTCGCTATTTACACCGAGCCTAGAAGGCGCTCCATGCGAAATCTCATCTTATGAAAGAAATGTAAATAAATTTTAGAATTTCATATTTCCTTTGTCATGTTTTTATTTATTTTTTCGTTCTCTCTTCTATCACTTTGTCCTTTTTGTCCACCCTTTTTTTTCTCTTGCCTCCTCCTTCCTTTCTCTTTTCTCTTTGCCCTGTGCATTCTGTTGACCTTTTTTTGCATCTTTAAAATCTTTTTCGCTTCAGCAAACAAATAGATGCTAAAAAGTTTTATATATTTTTTTTTCTTGAAAGGTATTATTTTTCAATAATGGCAAAAGAAATGACTGAAAGAAAATGGGAGCAACTGTTAAATAATCGTTCTACTGTTTTTGGACGTACTGCTGCAATCTTTCAAGATAGTAGGGGCGAATTCGGCACTATCAATCTGTTAGCAATAGTTGGTGCGGCCGACCTGGTTGAAAGCAGGGGCGGACGAAGCCATATAACCGATTTACACAAATGTAAATTTGTTTTTGATTAAGAAATAAAATTATAAATAATTTTAAATAAATATCTGCTTTCTTAATTTAGGATCAAACTTAAAATTGAAATTTTCCATTAAGTGCGGCGCAGATTGAGGCGTGCTCAATTAGAACACCACACTAATCGGTTTCCTAACTTCACTACGCTAAGCGACGAAGAGCAGGGGCGAATTTTGCGCAGAGCAGTTGATTGGCTCAATCTGGATATGGCTTTTGAGAGTGGCACTGCGGCTTTTACTATGGAGGAATATCTAAGAGATTGTATTTAGTTTTTGTTTGTTAATTTTTTGACTTCTTCACTTGGGTTTTCTAATTTGTTAAGCAAAATATTATTTTTTTCATTTATGAGGCTTAATCAAAGAAGCCAAAATATTGTTTTAATTATTATATCTATTTTATATCGGTCATTTTTAAAACTTTAATCAGTTGTCCGCAAAAGACAATTGTAAAAAATAAAATAAATTTTAATTGTTTATTATTACTTAATAAAACTACTTTATTTTCAAAAAAATAAAAATAAAAAGTATTTTTAGTAGGCTGGCGAACTCAAACTCCAGCGGTAAAAGAAAGCAAACACACAAAACCACTACAGCACTGATATAATTGTTCATTGTCTTTATTTAATTTTTGATTCTTTTGCAAAAAATGCCAAAAAAATAAATTTTATTTAGTCCCTTTTTAGGATATTTAGATCAAATAAATCAAGAAAAATTTAGTAAAATTAGAAAGCCTTAAATCGGTAAATTGGACTAAATTATTCCATTTTCAATTTGGTTTGGTTTAAGCTATGCCAAAAGCAAATAAACAAAGTTGGTCAAATTGTTTTCGAACGCAGTTTGAGCAATTCTAAAGATACTGAAATTCGTATAGTTTTCCCTTATAGTCACCCAGAATATGCGTCGATTGATATCGAACAACACCCCTAACTTGCGCTAAAAACCGACTTATCCTTTAAGCTTGAAACTGGGGTGGTTTATTATTATATAAAGAATTTATTAAAACATATTGGCACAGAAAAAACAAAGAAAATTAACATTCGAAACGAAAAGAACAAAATTTTATATCATAAATTATTAATTAGTTCAGTCTGACTCCATCTGTTTGTGGCCCCTTCTATCAGCAGCGTTTTGTTTAGGCTGCCGCCACCCGAAAAAGCAGTGACAGCAAAGGGACCGTAACAACGAGCAGGAGGAGGGCAAAGCACAGCCGCATCAGTACCAACGGGGGAAGACGACGGACGGGAACGGCATTTTGAGTACCATCACTTTTGTCTTTTTCTGTGTTGATAAACAAGTGAATTGTGAAATGGAAAGGGCATCAAAGATTAACTATAGAAAGAAAGGAAAAACAAAATCAGATGGGGAAAAAAATAAAAAATAAAGAAAATTGTTTTAAATTTGAAAAATGCCTAATAAAATAAGGCAATTAATTAGTGGATGATTTAGTTACTCCAACGTGGAATGGTATATCGTACTCACCAACTCCTCCGCCTTCTTTTTCTTCTGCGTCTGGCAAAATGATTGAACGAATAAAAGCGGAAGGAGCGGACGATGCCGAATTGAGACGAACCATCAGAAAACGGCACAATGGACGCGAAAAGAGATGGAGCAACAGACAAAGCAGCGAAATAGGCAGCAAAATGTTCGACACCACAACTAGCAAATGGCTAACATTTTAAATGCATTGGGATTAGGGGTTGGAGTCGAAAGTCGAAAAAGTGCCGAAAGGGGGAGGGGGGGGGGGGGGGGGGGAGCGACTCGGGGATTCAAATGACGGGCAATTGAATACCATTATACCAAATGAGTTTACCAATTCGTGGTGCGTCCCCAACGGTCGGTGGCAATGCGCGGATTGCGTCGCGAATGAAAATGCCGTGGAGGAAGAAGTTTATGAGCAGAAGCGCAACGGAATGCTCTGGGCGAGGCAGCAAAAAGGAGACGACGTTGACCAGGGCAAAGCACAGCGAAGGCAAAGCCAACGACAGCCAAAAGAGGGGCGCGTTGCGGCGCAAACGGACGCTGAGCAGCAGCAGGGACCAGCTGGACTGGGCCTCGAACGCGGTGGTCGGCCGCGCGGAGCTGTACTTGCGGTTGCGGTAGAAGGACAGATTGGCGTTCACCGCCACTAACTCCCAATCGGACACATGGCGTTTCGTTGATTGGTTCCCCCAACCGGAAAATGGGAAAAACAGTCTAATGCGGGACAATGTTTGGGACCAGCAGAATAAACAGGGGGTCTGCTGACCCGGGGGAAAGGTACGGACCAACCCAACATCACGGAGGGCTCCAAGTTGTAGTAGATGGACAGCTCGACCTCCGTCATCACATTGGCAACGTAAAGACGAGCGGCGCACTGCTGGTTGTCGAATGGGTACTCACTTAAATGGACGGGAAATGACGAACAAAATGCCAATTTTGGCATTGGCATTCATTGTTTACCTGTATTCGAAGTGGCAGCCGATTTTCGTGTTGAAGTTAGGGTAAATCTCCACCTGAACAATGAGGGGGCACACTTTGAGTGATCAGCTGACCTGACCAAATCGGGCGGCTCACCTTCGTCCGATTGGGACTGATCGATGTCAGCGTGGCATGGGAGCGTCGGGAAATCTCGAAATATGCGTTGACACCGGCGACGCTGACAAAAGACAACACATTAAGAAAAAGATTTAACCCCTGTTTCATCACCTATTTGCGATTTTGAGATCGGGGTGCCACAATTCCCACTGTTTGGCCATTGTCGTCCGAACATTGTTAAAACGCGATGGGTCCCACACAGCCTTTGAAAAGATGCCAAAAATTGTCGTTAAATCAAAATGGTAAATCTCCAAATGATATTTTATGCCATACCCATAAAGGAAATGAAAAGAAAAACCATCCCCGAGGGCACCAGAGAAAAACTCCACGAAGGGAACAGAGAAAAAGTCCTCCACGAGGGCACCGTGAAGGCAACCCCAAGGGCATTTTTAGTGGCAAAAAAAAAAGAAACCATTTCATCAATCCAACTCATATAAATGTGGCCACTAAGGAGCAGAGTTTGTTGGAGTTGGTCAACAACAAAATGCATCAAATAGGCATGGAAGAAAACGGTCACCGGCGAAGACTGAGGGGAAAAAGAGTGGAGGAGAGGGGGAAAAGGGAAAGTGACCACCACACTCTCACCTGATTTCGAACGGGACGGACCTGAAACGGAGGAGAAAATGGCACTTTTGGACACTGTTTGTGTTCACTCCTCCCCTCTCCCTTTTTCCTTTCTTTGTCTGATCGCTTTGGTTTTCTTCTCTCCCCGTACTATTTTCTGATCAACCGCTTTAATTAAGGGAGGAACGATGTCAACCAATCAGTTAATTAAGGCTCTCCATATTTTCTGATCACTTGTCTTTACCCCTCCCCCTCTATTTTTTCTGATCACTCTGTTTCTTCCTTCCTCTTTTCTGATCACTTGTCTTTACCTCTTCTCCCCCTCCCATTCTCTGCCTCTTTTCTTACTTTTCTGTCATAGTTTTTGAAGATGCTTTTCTGCAACTCTGACTGTTCCTGTACATACGTTTTGTTGGCTAATTCTGAATTTTGTTTCCTCTCTCTCTCTTTTTTTTCGCCTCTTTTGCTGACCTTCCGCTTTTGCCCCATCGTCTGCAATTTCTCCGCTTAATTCGGAGGTTAGAACTTCGGCAAAAATCGGAAGAGGGACAAAGAAAAGAGAGAAAAGGAAAAGAAATGCATATTTTAGTGATGGGAAAATCGAAGAAAACATCGGATTCCGGAGGCGGGATTTTTGGGGAAATTGTCGTATAATAACTGAAAAAGAGGGGCGGAAAGGAAGAGGGAGGGGGGGGGGGGGAAATTCAATCGGAATGAAATTATTTGACGACAGAACGAATGAAATAAACAAAAGAGCACAGAGTATTAAAAATCACTAACAAATTCTTGATATTTCGATGTGAATATCGGACGGATGGATACCCAACTCGGGTTCTCAACAAATCTTTGCCTATCTGTCGAAAAATTCACCGGTTTTTGATGATCCCCCTAGCGATTTTACTGAAAATGTTTCCAATTCAAAAAATCTTTTATTCATCTAATTTGGTTATTAAATTGTAATAGAATTGTGTGCGAAATATACCAGTAACAAAACGTACAAAATTCGATCAAAAATGAAAATGTGTTCACCGTCGTCGCTTCTAGTGATCTATTAATCCATAACTATTCCACTCCACTTTCAGGATTTAGTTTTAAAACATTGATCTTCGAATGTTAGTTTTTCAAATTAAAATTTTCGGTGGAAGGGAAAGGATTGTAAAGTAAAAATGCCAAGGATTCAACATGAAAAAAATGAATTAAGCAGTCAGTTGAAGTCAAAGGGACGGCTGCAGCACCAAACTCTGTCCATACCGAAGTTTGTCGCCGGCGCGAATGCAAAATTCGATGTTTTCAGGCGCTTCGAATACCTTTGGTGACAGAAGTGTTGTTTTTTTGTTTTAATTAGGGCCTAACCAAAACAATAGTGGAGCCGAGACGAAATTCGCCAACTTTGTCTCCCGGTTTGAAACGCATGGACTCGTCGAAAATGCTGAACTGCTCCGTCTCGTGCACCCGTCTATTCTTTACCGGTTCCTGAAGTGGTTGAGGAAAGGGACATTGAATATGTTTAAGTTGCGAAACCAGAATAAAACTCAGAAAATGTTTTTTTCTTAAGAATTTAAAAATAGTTTAAAATCTTAATTTCTCAAGAAACGAAATTTTTTTTTGAAGACATGGCCATATTTTCTTCTACAAATAACTCACATTCGTTATCACAATATCTCCCACATTCGTCGCAGCAACAGCACAAAGCTAACAAAATAAATGTAGTAATTGTTGGACACTTATTACTGAAATTGACTCACTGAAAAATACCCGTGCTGCCATTGCCCGCTGAGTACAACTCGCTGAAATTTTATATTATTTTTGTTCTGTCCTTGACAAATTCTCATCCCGGGGGCGTCAATGAACTCGCCTCATTTAAGCAAAAGAGTTTTGGTATCCAATCCACATAAGCGGGGTTGACGGATAGAAGAGAGCCGGGAAAGTGCACTTTCTCAAGCACGCGCCATTTGGCCGGCGAATGGAAGGCATGATAATCGCCGGGAGCCAAATAAATGACAATTTGATAAAGTGCGTTGCCAATCTGACAAAAGGGAGGAAAACAAATGGGAAAAGGCAATTTGAGAAAGGCACACTCACTCGCGTGTCCGCATTTACCGGCCCCAAAAATTCGTGCAGTTCATAGTCCTGGAAATGTAGGGGAACTGAAAACAAAAAAAAAGCCATGAAACTATGTTTTGAAACGCAAAATAACTCGAAAATGAGCAATTAATCGTTATTTAACAGCGGAGCAACTCACTCTCCCCGCATCGTTTCGCAGTGATTATTTTTTAATTTATTAAAACCTAAATTATTTTCCTCTAAAAAATGATAGTTTTTTGACAGGGCATTTAAAGAAATATAAAAATTTGCATTTATTTTTCTTGTCAGAAAAAAAACTTTCGATAACCTTTTATAGTAAAAATTCTAAGATTCAGAAATTAAAAAAAGGAAGAGAATAAACAGTGGGGATGTGGTAGGAAATCCATCCGTTAACAGTCAATTGGCCTTGAGAACACAGGAATATGAGACGGGAGAACCCTCTGTTTAAGGTCCCACAAAACAATACGAACATTATCCTTCACAAATTCCACCCTTCCGTTGACCACTTTGCCGAAATGGAGCACAGTGCCATCGGACGGAGACACCTATAAATTGTCTCAACTCAAAATCTATCAAATAAATGTTTGTCAGAATTCACTCACCAGCAAAGAATGACTAATCGGACGGACGCCCTTTTTGAGTGGGCGGTTGAAAAAGGAGGCGAAGGTATGATAAGCCTGCAAAGACTCTTCCGCCGCCTCGTCCATGCGGCAGTCAAAAAAGCGCACGTAAATGCCATAAATAGGCTCTCTCAGAAGGATGGGAATAGGAATGTTGGAGAGAAAACCGACGGCACTAAGAGAGAAAGGCATTAATAAAAGGTAACAAATCAATGAATACAATTGAAAATAATGGCATCACCAACACTCGCCTTGAGATGGCATTCCAAGGAAATTTGGTGTAGAAACGAATCTGAAAGTATAAACATGGCATTTAGATAACGTAAAAATTTGTGCAGGATATCACCTTCCAGTCGGTGTAATAATGCACCGGGTCTTCCATCTCCCTGCTACTCGGCACAAAAATGTCCCAAAGACAAAAGCCAACAAACGCTGACAGAGTGCCGAGCAAAAGCCATTTGAGCAACCGCCTTCTGCCACGCCGAAGGGGATGGGCCCGGGCCACCACTTCAGTATGAACGGACGAAGACGTGGAAGAGCGACGACGGCTACGGAAGGCACTGCTGTGACGGTGGGGCGAGGACGAGGAGAGCAACTGACAAGAAAATAAATGGACGAAAATGATTGAGGGATAAAACGGAAAAGGGTATCGTGTAAGATGAAAATGGATTCAGGTATTTTATAAAAGGGAAAAATCCGATTCAAAATAACGCTAAATTCTGTACCATTAAATGATGGTTGTGGAAGGCAGGGAGACGAAGACGAGCACCGGGCAGAAAAGAGGGAGAGACGGAGACGGCAATTGACCGAAAAGCGACTCCGAAGAATGAAGAGGAGGGCAGTGAGAGGCAATGACGGATACAAAACATCCAGCAAAGGTAATTCGGATAAACGAATGGATAAAAAAACACACACGGAAAAAATGAAAATAATTGAGGCCCATTGGGGAACCTCATTTTATTACATGGTTATTTGTAAAAAAAGAGAAAAGAAAAAACAACATTTCTTTCATTCATTCAAATTTATACAATCAAGACATTATTTTGTGTCCAATCCAATTTGCATTTGAGTGCGGTCAGTGCTATTGGAATTGCCTCTTCCGTGCGAATCACTCGACTTCCTTGTCCAGGCAAACTGAGTAAAAAGGGAAGAAAGGTTGGATTAAAAAGGAGAATTTGTTATGACTATCAAAGCCACCGACTGACCAATTCACATAATGCTTGAAGCAGTCCGTCGGATCAGTGCCACGAATGGATGGGTCAGCGCCAATAGCGGCTTCGAGCCCATTCAGACCGCCAAAAACAATGAGAATCTTGCTACATTAAAAAAAATATTAAATTATTGGTCCTCTATTTTTTGCAACAACCAATTTGAGTTCGTTTCTCGAGGAATGGCCAGTTCTTCGATGGGAGTACCACGTTCAGAAGTGCCAATGATTTCGTCATACATGCTGCCGTTGAAAACCTCCGAAAGATTTTTGGCGATCCTCAACCGGAGGGATTACAAATTAAACGAGAGGGGAAGGGAGGGTGAGAGAAAACCTCACTGAATATCCCCAGTGGGTTTCCGTCTCTTCACGAATAGCTTGAGCATTGGCCAAAGTCCCGTGAAATCTTCTAGAGTCTGTAACGGATTCATTGTTATCAAGATGGATAAATTTGTTTCAAAACACATTTCGCTTACTTTGTTGTTGTTGCTCGATTCGCACTGTAACCCGGGTAAACGGCTTCAATTGCTCGTCCGTCTTTAGAAGTAATTCCTGAAAGTAAAAAACACCTACAAAAGAGTCAAGAAATCGAATTCCGTTAACACCCCAACCTTTTCTAAGCCAACATCACAAAGCAGTCCCTTTTTGGACTTTCGGTCCAAAATGACGCCTTCTCTAAATGGACAGTCCAACTCGGTGGAACGAAAATGATGCAGTGCATTTAATGGATTAAGCATAGCTGAAAAGCATAAAAATAGCAAATGCATGAAAACAGAAAATAGCAAACCTGAAAATTGTAATGGCCGTTGGATTCGAAAAAGAGCCTTACGTAAATACTGCGGACACTCTTGAAACTCCAAAATCCTTGCCATGAAATACACACCTCAATTTGATTTGAATGTACAGCTTGGAGAACAGATCCCTGTCAAATTTCACCGCTCACTTTCGCTGCTCTGTGCGTCCGTTGGTTCTTTGCCTGTCCATTCTCGAAACGCGTCAACGTCCCTTTGGCTCATTTGCGCCGTCTCGTCGAATATTACCACTTCATTCACACAGAAAATGGCGAACATTCTTGACAACTAAGAGCAATTGTCCTTCTTCTGCTGTCATAATATTCAACACATTTACCTCTCCACTCAAATAGGTTTTAAGTTCAGGAGTCTGGACATTGTCCAAAATCGTTCCCGGCAACGCAACGGATAGCGAATACCAAGTTCCTAAAACATTTGATTGTGCTTTTTGTCTATATTAGTCAGAGTTTCAACAAAAAAGAATTCACCTAACTTCAGCCATTATTATTGGATTGTCGAACCAATTCAATTAAATTTAAGGCGACTTTTCCGTTTTCCCCGTTTTGCCCTGTACCATCTTTTACCCACTTTTTCTCCCAATTGTTGAGCTGTTTGATTTTTTGCTCTGCTGCTGTGGCACTTCTTCCTCACGATGCTCATGTTCCTTCCCCTCCTCCTTGTTATTCTTTATATTGTTCCTCCGTTCTTCATATTCACCAATTGTTTGCTGTTCGCGTTGCTTTCGTTTCTCCAAGTTTACTAAAATCCATCAATACAAGTAAAAAACAAGAACAACGAATGCTTTATTACCAAGACGCCAATTCACATTTCTATTGGACAGTCTCTTTCCTTTGCCTCCTTTTTGTTTACCAATTTTTTTAGAAATCTGTAAACGTTCTTTTCTGTTGAAAACCATCACAACTGGAAAGAAAAGAAATGCTGTGCATGATTCAATTACTGAAATGGGTTGGCTGAACAACGATTGTTGACGGGGTAAAGCGACACCGACACATTTTATTAAAGGAGGGTGAGAATTGGAAAGGTGGCAATGCATGATGGTGAAAGAGTGTATCGGACAATGGCAATTTGGACAGGTCGGTCAATGCCCTGCTTTTGGCCGGTGGTCCCTTCCGCCGAGTCAGTCACTTGGCCCATCAATCGCTGTTTCCGCACCTCCATCCATTTCTTTCCCCGTCCAATTATTGTCCCCTACGAAATTTTCCAACTTAATAATTTCCAAGAAATTATAAAAGATTTCAATGAATCGCCCTCCCATCGAAAATATTACAGGAAATAGCTGTCTTACTTTTTCCTGTATAGCGTTTTCGCGTATTGCGTGAACTTAAAATTAACGCGACTTATAAATTTAATTTTTTTTTTCAATAAACGGTTATTTATGGTGGGATATTTTTAGTTTTTATAATATGCGATTACTTTATCTTCAAAGATGAAAATCTTATAGTTAAATAACTTTTATATTAGCACTATTAAAGCTTTTTATATGAAAGTCTTATAGTTAAATAAATTTTTTATTCACATTATTAAAGCTTTTTAAGTATGGTATTGATGTAACATTAATTTGATGACTAACCCTAAAGTCCAGGTTGCAAATGTCTGAACACGCAATAAATAGAAAAAATTTTGCCTTTATTTTGTGGGCACGGACAATTCAGAGTGGCTGCTTCAGAGTGGCCGATTCAGTATGGCTATTCAGAGTGAGGCCGATTCAGAGTAGCCGATTCAGTGCCGGCTGATTCAGTTGTGCCCCCAAAAAGACAATTCAGTGTCAGAAAATTTGAATAAAAAATTCAATTAATTTTTCGAAAAACAAAGAAAAATCTCTAAATTTTTTCTGTGTACGCTCTTCTGTCGCTAAAATAGAACAGAAAATCCCAAACAAAATATTTATGAATTTGGTGGATCTTAGATTTAAGCCGATTTGTGCTTATTTTGAAAAAAAAAAACTTGGGAGCCCTGGTTTTAGGTCAAGATTCGCACATTTCATAAGTCTATAAAATGACTCCTATACAAAAATATTTCGAAATAAACAAATTTTTTGTGCTTCCTCATCATGAGAAAAAAAGGTAGAAACATAAAATCCTGCCCTTATCATAATTTTTCATACAAGGGGTCGGTTTAATAGGTACCCTCTAGCGATGAGAGTAAAAAAGCGAATTTTTTTTTGTTTTTGTCACGTAAATTAAAATATCAAACATTTCTTGACACTGAATTGTCCTTTTTTGGGGGCACACTGAATTGTCCCACTCTGAATCGGTCCACTCTTAATTGTCGGGGCCAAGGGCGTTTGGGCCCCAGGCTCATTTAGGGCTTTGTAACTTTTTTCTTTGTGAACCAAAATTTACAAATTCGGTGTCATTCGAAAGCTCTTCAGAAGCTCTATTAACACTCTAAAATTGAAAAAATTTACCTACTTATAAAAAAAGTTATGAACTAAAATATACAAAAATTCTGACCTTTTTGCGATCTTCAAGTTGTAACTTTTTTAAGGGTTTTTCAATCGCCAAGGAATAGCTTACTAATACCTTCTAAACACTTAAAGCTTTCGAATGATACCGAATTTGTAAATTTTGGTTCACAAAGAAAGAAGTTACAAAGCCCTAAATGAGCATGGGGCCCAAACGCGGGGGCCCAAACGACCCCGACCCGAATTGTCGTGTACCGTTATTTTGGGTTGATGACATAATGCCATTCTTTGGCAAATGGTACAAGACCAGCATTTCTTCTTTTTTTCTCAGCTAAAATAAGACAAAAGCATGGTAGCCCTGCCCTAAGACATATTTTTCTGTCTTTCAAAATTAAATATTTTTTTTTGAAAAATGGGGAGGGGGAAACTGAACTATTACTATTACCTAACCGTTTACTCTCAAAAATTAAATTAAAACAAAATTGCCACTTTCTGATGGAAGAGATATTCATTTTATAAAACTAGAAAAAACGAAATCAGAACTTTGAAAACATAGTTACTATATTGTATGATGGAACGTCAAAATTTATTTGTGGGTGGAAAGGAGTGGTGACAACGGCTTCAATGCGAATAAATATGCGTTACTTCGGGATACCCGCACCATTTCACTCATCATTGTCCTTAAACTTCTTATCATCCTTCAACTCAGTCAAAGCATACTCCCCCTCTTTCTTGCCCTTATCATCCGTCCTGCTTCACAACTGTGTCTTCCAACTCCCGTTTCCTCTGCCTCCTCTGAGCATCTCTCATCGCATTATGTGCCTTTCGCTGTTCACCAGTCATCTTCTTAGGGAAGGGCATTGAGTTCAGCTCGGGCTACCGTTGAAAACAGTTAAAATTCAACTTTCTTTCCTCCCTCAATTTCGCTTCTTAGTCAATTCGCTTTTTGAAAAAAAAATACGTTGGAGTGCAAACAACGAAAAGTTAGACTGTTAGCTTACACTTAAGTACACAAAAAGCAAGTTGAGTAAGAAGCGAGTTGGAGGGAAGCGAGTCGAAGGTCGCCCTTGAAAATTACCTGATATTTTATGCGTGCTGCCTCTGCCCTAAATTGTTGTTTACTAAAAAGATATTCGCATAATTGCTTTGTTAAGTCACCTCTTCGCCCTTCGGGTCCGTGCCTGTTCAATAGCAATCCGAAGATTTTGGTCCGGTTCCTCGCCCTTCGAGTTCAAATCGTCCCCCAGTCGACACAGTTCTTCGTCCCGTAAGCGTGCCATCTTCAACGCGTGCGCTCGTTTTGCATTGAACTCGTGCCGAGCCTCCGCCGTCATCTCGTGGTATCTGTCAACCGTACAACTTTCGAATGCATTACTACCAATTGCATTTCGTTCCCACCTCCTTCGGGCTCTCTCCGCTCGTTTTGCTCTCTGTACTAAAATCTTTTCATCGACCGGAGACTCTCGATTTTGGTGCAGATTTCTTGAAGTTGACGGCAACAAACGGTGTTGGGATGGTTGGTCTTGGTCCAGTTGAATGGTGTAATGGTGCGCCTAAACAACACAAAATGGTCCCCAAAACATTAAGGCAAAGTTTGACAACAATTCACCTGCTGCTGATTGAAATTCCCTTGGCTGGTCGAAATGATGGTGGGCTGAACAATTTCGATCCTGGCCGGACGACCCAATGATTGCAACTGATGGTGAGAGCCGACAACAGAAGAAGTACTTTGAGGCCATTCGTGTTGAATGATGGACAAAGGGTAATAGTTGCTATTGTTGGATGTCCCGGCCCCTCGCTCGAACTTTTGGGAAGGGTGTTCCTGCAGGTCACAATGGGAATACTTATTTTTGGAAAATATTATTCGAAATGTGTTAATCATCCAAAACAGTATCAAATAAAACCGACTGACCAATGTGTACGAAGTACGAGAGGACGACTGAGCCTCAGAAGAATCCGCCGGAACAAATTTGCTTTCAGTGAGAATTAAACCATTCTGAACACTATGAGCAGGGATCTTAAAATGTAGTTGTTGAATCGCTTGTACTCCACCACCATAGGGAAGCACCTGAACATATTGGACCACATTTTGCCCACTGTGAGACACGTTCAGCCCAACAGCGGCAGATGACGCCGTCGTCGTTTGTATCAGTTGGGCGGGCAAAGTGCTGGCGCTGCCACTATTGTCCACGGGAGTAAACAGTACATGCTCGTGCTCGCCAATTTCCTCCTTCTTCGGTTCAATGTGCTGCTTGCGTACCAAAGCTTGGCGCGCTTCCACTGTCTTTCTCACAACATCGCGTTCAATTGTATCCAAAATTCGGTCTATAATATTAAATTTATGGCATAATGAACTCTTACACCGACCCAAGCTTGGTTCTCCCGAACTCGCTCTGTATTCTATTTTGGGTTTTCGCTGTCTCCGAGGCATAATGCCTTTTTCCTGTTGTTTCTTTTGGTAGCGAAGACGCGCTTGTTCAGCACGTTTCGCATTCCTTATCATGATGTTTTGCGCTTTCTCAAGTGCTTCCGGTGTGATTTGGCCAGCCGGCGTAGACAACAATTTTTCTTCCTCGACGCGCCTCTTTCGAAATCTGTTAACAGATAATTCGCCAAGTGGATAGTAATAATTTTAAAAAATATTACGATTCGGTCCGTCGTCTGTTGTACATCTTTCTTTCATCGTGACTCTGAACGTATTTTGTATTATAACAAATAACTTTTTAAAATCAAAATGAAATCGTGCCATTCGGTGATATCGCTGACGTGCAGCTTCCGCTTTGCGTGAATTGACATCAGCAATGTGCCTCCTAATATTCTCCAGTTTGCCCGGCTCGAGTTCGTTGATATTCTCGGGCAATCCCAACTGTCGAAGACGCCTCTTTTGGTTGTACTCACGGCGCTCATCCATGCTCATCGTTTGGTAACGACTCGCTTTAGCACGCCTTCTTTGGACCATCACTTCATCCAGCGGAACTAAGTCATCAGTGATGTCTAAACAATCCGTAAAGCATTGTCATTTCTTTTTACGTATTCGCCCTACCATTGCTTGCTCGCAGTATCGCCTCCAACTCCTCCATTTCGCGTTCCTTCTGTTTCCGCCGTTGTCGCATGATGATTCTTCGTTCGGTGACCGCCCTTTTCTCCTCTTCGCTAAGCAAGGCGTATCGGTTCCGGGCAGCGTCAGACAATTTCTGACGCCGAACTCTAAAAGAATGGATGGGAATGTAACGCTGCCATTCTGTTGAAGCTCTGTCGGACGCAGACGCAAATAGACCCAACCAAGTTAAAACTCGCCTTTCTTGGATGCTGATGCCATCTTGGAGGTGCTCGTCATTCTTTGTCATTATCACCACGTGCCGTTCGCCAGAATCCGTTGTGAATTCATGCACAATTCTGTGTCGGGTGGTAATCCATTTGAATGTGTTGAAGACATAAACACCATTCTATTAAATGTTTACCCATCGTCGTCGTCGTCCAACTGCCCTTGGTCCAATGAATATGAGTATAGATGTTGTTCGTCTAACACAGTGTCATGTCCGACCGCAGAAAGCTATAAACGAAGATGATGGAATTAAATGAAACGTGGAACAAAACCATACATTTTTTGATTCGCATGACGGGCAATCACACGACGAATGGTAATCGGCCACACAATCCGTGCATTGGCCACTGCCTGACACGACGATCATTTGACGGTGGTCTTGACGGGGACTAGCGGAGCCAATATGATGGTGTGAAGACGATGATGGCAACGCTAGACCTGCAATTCGATGCGGCTGCTGATGATGACGGCTCTGGTAGTAAATTTGTTGACGATTGTTAGAACTCATAGGTCGACTGAAAACCGAATTAGCAAATGACAACCGAAAAACCAGAAAATAGTGCTAATATTAGAACCCATTAGAAGATAATGGAATTGAAAGCGAAGTAAAGAAAATGCAAATTATATTTAAGATCAAAATTGCTCAAAAACGAATAAACAGTGAATGGATGTTTTTTGTTGCAGCAACGATGCTTTATTATTTCAATGGTGTCCCGTCGTTGCGCTCGGCGTCTGCTGCTGCACCACCCACTGACGCTGACGGAGTGTCTGTTGCGCCTGTTGAGTCCGTCTCTGCACGTCCCGTTCCAACGATGAGAGAGCATCTTGAATGGCACAAAATAGCATTGGCATTATTTTTTGAAATGACAAACAACAGCCCAACCAACCAAATTCGTCCTCCTCACGTTCGCCTTTCTCAACTTTATCAATGCAAAGCGGCGAGTCCATGCTCAACATCATGTCCACGTCCTGACGCTTCCGCTTCGGCATATACCTCTTCTGATTGTACGCTCGACGCTGCTCCGGTGTCTGACAATGAAACGAAGGCTTATTTTATACCATATTTAAAATTGATTGTTACGACGAATTTTCCAAACATATACAAAAAAAGCAAAATCAAAATAGGACATATCAAAACGAGGTGACATGTAAATTAATTCTCACCATTCTCTGATAGCGTAATCGCGCCGCCTCCGCTCGTTTAGCATTTCGAATGACAATCTGTTGAGCGCGGTCCAATGCTTCGCCATTGATTCGACTGTATACACAGAATGTATTTTAAAATAGCCCGAAGTTTTCCTTATACCTACCCAATTGGCATCGCCAGAAGCGCCTCTTCTTCCATCCGCCGGCGTCGAAATGCCTCCGTTCTCCGCTGGTTATACATCTTTTTCTCTTCTGTGCTCTGTAAACGGTTGATAAATTAGTTAGGAAAAGAGTCAGGTATACAGCGACTAAAACCATTCGATGGTATCGTTGGCGTGCCGACTCGGCCTTCTTCGCGTTCTGCTCCTTAACCCGTCGCTGTGTTTCTTCGTCCGCACCGCCTATTATTTCTTTTGTGTCTTCAGTTTTTGCCTGTTTCATTCGACGACGTAAATTATGGGACCTTCGTTCGTCCTCTGACATTCTTCAAAATGCCAAAAATAATTGACGATACTTCCAATTTAAAAAAAAAATGTGCTTGCCTTTTTGTTACCGACCTGTGGTAACGCGTTCGTGCCGCTTCTGCCCATTTGGCGCGCATTCGCTTCTCTCGGAGCTGCTCCAACACTTCGGGGTCGTCAACGATGTCATTACTGGCGCGAAGGATGGCCTCAAGTTCAGCAACTTCCTTCTCCCGTTGTTTTTTACGCTTTTGGGCTTCGGTTCTCTTCAGGTTCAGCTCCTTTTTCTGTTCTGGTGTCAACTTATGATAACTGAAATTAAAAGATATAAGCAAACTGCTTCATGTTTTTCTTTTTTTTATTTTGAATATTCTTAAACTCACCGTTGCCTTGCTGCTTCCGCCTGTCGTGCTCGTTTCAATGCTTCCCGTTCGACTTTATCCGAATTTTTGTCAATTCCGCTCAACAATTTATTTTTCAAAGTGAACCTTAAGCAATAGTGTGCCTTAAAATTAAAATGCTAACTGAAAAAAACGCACTTTGAATCCAATATTGGGGACCCGTACTGCTGAATTGTCTGAACGTTGGACAACGTATTTGTAGAACAGGTCGGCTGTTGTTGTTGCTCCACAAAGTACTCCATAAACGCAGCAATGGGATTCCCATCTGCGGATTCGGTAGCCGTGTTTGTTGTCTGAACAGGCTGCGCCGAAATGATAATGTGCTGCTGTTGTTGTTGCTGCTGCTGTTGTTGTTGACCAGGAATTGGACTATTCCCTTGCTGAGGCACTAATTGTAAATGCACCGTCTGTTGTCCTGCTGTACTCGCCGGAATGGTCGTGGTGCTGATCCGTTGCGGAATTGAAGTTGGAGCCTGTTGAACTACAATTTGTTGTTGTTGGCGTTGTTGTTGTTGGCCCGGTATCGGACTGTTTCCCTGCTGATTGTGAGGCACCAACTGCACATGCACCGTTTGTTGTCCCGCTGTGCTCGCCGGAATGGTCGTGGTGCTGATCCGCTGCTGAATTGAATTCGGAGCCTGTTGGACAACGATGTGCTGTTGGCGTTGTTGTTGCACTTGACTTGGTCTCTTAATAAAGAAGGACCGTTTAGACGTTTAAATGTTTTTTTCTCTCTCAAAAGGCTCCATCTCAAAAATTCTTTTTTTCTTACAAAAGCGGTTCGTCGAGTGCCACCACCAAAATTCGCATCATTTGTCGGGTGAAAATTAATATTTACATCAGAATGAAAAACATGTTCTCTGTGAAATTGTTCTTGCGAATCTCCATTTGTTTGTCCGTGGCCAATTTCGGTGGGATAATAAGTGATATTTTGTTGTTCCATTGCTTGATGATTATAATTCAAGCTTAAAAATAAAAGTACATAACGTATCGGTTTCTGCGCCAAAGGTTTTTAACCAAATCTGCAGTATTTAATATCTTCGAAAATCCTTCTCATGTTCATTATTAAAAGCCATGAAAAAACCACGTCAAATATAAATTTATAAGGAACCGCCGGTTGCTTCTGAGAATTAAGGGCTTTCGAATAAACCTATTTGCAGAAATGGTTACCTAAGAAAAAAATAATGGCGTCTTAAAAGGTCTGGCGTGGAAATTATGGAAGGGAGACGGATAGATGCAAGAAGTTAGAAATACAGAATACACTATAAGAAAGTTGAAAAAGACCAAAAAAGAGCCTATAATAAAAGAAAATATGGAATAGGTGTGGAGTTGGAAAAAGTTGGAAACCTGAGATACTGAAAAAAACACCACCTTAATAAGGCATACAAGAGTCAAAATTACCGTATGCACAGGTCACAAAAACGTCACAATAACAACTACAAGACAAACAAATGATCATCCGAAATTATCGTATCGTTTTAAACTTCGAACCAAGAAGCATATGAAAAGCATACTTTTTAAGCTTTTTTGACAATATTAAAATGCTTTATTTATAGTTTACAACTCGAATAGATATTTGGCGTTTAAAATACTAGTACGAACCGATGATCATTACAGTACGATCGATGACTGAGTACAAACCTTTACAGATCAAATCAATAGCCGTCCATTTGGATTTGCTTTATGCCTAATTTATTGTGACCTTGCCGTTTTCGGGTAAAAAGTCAATTCGAATTAATTTGTAGTTTTTCCTTCTTCAAAGATTGTTATATCTTATCTCGAATCGTCCCCTGTACGCGAGAATTTTTGACTACCCTTAAGCAAGGTTTTATCAAAAGAAATTATGTAATAATAATCAAATAATAAAGATCAGATTTTGACGAACCGGGCCATTTTGGTGCGAGACGTGTTTAAGACGACATAAATTTTTCACAAAATTAGTATCATTCAAAAGATCTTTACGCACTCTATAAATGAGCAAAAACCCAAAAAAATCAAAAAATTCACTAACTTACAAAAATTCACTTTTTGCATTTTTATGTTGTAACTTTTTTGCTTAATGCTTAATGCTTAATCGCTTAACAATTTACTATCTTCTTAATATAAAGATTTTGAATGATACTAAATTTGTGAAATTTAGTTAACTAAGAAAAAAGTTATGACGTCTTAAACACTCTCGCACCAAAATGACCCCCACCCGATTGGTTCCAAGAGAATCTGTGCGTTTTTCTTGTCCCGAACATTATCGACTGCCGTAAACCGGCATAAAGTTTTCGAACCAAAATACCAAATTGAATACCTATGTATCACAAAATTGGTCTTTTATGTCCTTTAAAATTTGCATTTTATCTATGTATTATACGTAAAAAAAGTTCATTTTTATGCCAAAATCCATTAGCAGATCAGACCCAAATTGTCAAAATTTTCCCCGGTGGCGCCTATCGGCACCACCGGACCCTTTTTACCTTTGATTTTCTTAAATTCTATTCTAAATTCAACTATTTTTTGTGCAAAATCTGTTACCAAAATACACCCAAATTTTCAAAATAAAATATCGATTTTTTGTTGCAAATCGAATTTTTGAAGTGTCCTTTAAATTCGCAAATTCTCCCCCTTATGTCCTTTGAAATTACTTTATCGGTCCTTTGAAATAAAGCTCAGACGATGGCAACCCTCGGTTAGGGTATTTGATAAAATTTCAGTTCTATTGGACCTCGGGTGTAGTGCATAGGTAGGTATGTTAAAATAACTAAAATGCCGCCAGTAAATTATTGTGTTGCTGTTTGATATTTTTAACCAAATTAAATAATTAGCTAAATAACGGCTGTGCAACAACGTATCATTTTGCAGATTACATAGACGAAAAAGCTCATAATTTACACAAATAGAAAAATTATTTGCAAAACTGCCTTTCTGTTCGTTTGTCCACAAAAGAAAATAGGTAAATCCACTAAATGTCTTAAAACTAATCAGAATTTTTTTTTTCACAAATTGGCATATCCATCTCTGTTATTCCCATTTTTGACTGACCAATTTTGAATATCTTCTGTTTAATGCGAGATCTCTTCTATTCCTTTCTTCTTGCGACTAACTATGCAGCAAAGTGGCAAAATACACAGAACAGACAACAGAGACGGTTGGGAAAGGCTCTCTGCCCACTATTCACAGCTTATACGTACCCAACCCGCTAATATTAGACACTTACAATGAAACTGCAGCAGAACACACAAAACAGACACGGAAGATGGAGAAGAAGGAGGGGAAGAAGGAATGTATGAACGGGTGGATCAGCGCGGACGGAGAAGCAAAAGGAAAGGAAATAAAAGGGACTTACAGAGGGTGAACGGTTGGATGGAGGGAGGGAGGGAAGAAAGAAAGAGGTGGTGTGGAAGAAGGATAAGGGAGTTGATGAAACAGAGCAATCTCACTAAGGAAATTATGTTGTTGAGAATTAAAGGATGGAGAGCAGGAGGAGGAGAGGCAGCAATGTGCACACAGAAGAAAGGGAAAAGGGAGGAGGAGGAGAAAGGACAATTTGTGAAAGGAAGAAGAAAAGGGAGCAAGGGATGAAATAGCGTTTATATGCATTTGAGGGGAAAGCAGCAGAGGATGATGTGGGGAAGGGAAACTGAGAGAGGAAGCACGGACGGGAGGAGGAGAAAGACGAGGGAGGGATGGTTGGGCTTTGTTTGGGCGGACAAAACATCGACGACGGGCGGAGAAAGTGTGCACGGGCAGAAAATGGGGATGGATGATTGGCTGTCCAAAGAGAGTGGAAGAAAGAAGGGAGGGCAGAGCGTTGAGATGGATGCGATGCACGAGATGTGGGAGGGGAATGAGTGGGGATGAATAAAATGTGACGAAGCGATGGATGGGAAGGAAGAGAGGACGACAGAAAGGGCGAATGTGAGCGGCAAACGGAGGGGAGGGGAGCACAGCATTTGGAAGGACGAAAAAGTGGGCAGGGAGGAGGGGAAGGAAAGAAATTGGAGAGAGCGAGAAAAGAATGTCAAAATGAGAAGAGCAATGGGGGAAGAAGGAAGGAGTCTTATGACGAAGGGAGCAGCACAGGACAGGAGGGAAGAGTGAGTGAGTGTGTGTGTACAACGAATGTTGGGGGAGGGGGGGGGGAGGCGAGCAGAGGTTGATGAAATAAGAGATGTGGTGGAAGAAAAAAGAGGACGGAGAGAAAAGGAGTGGGAGAAATAGTCATCGATTTGTGGAGGGAGAGAAAAATGGGCAGAAGGGGGAGAGATATGGGGAAAGAGAATGAAAAATGTGAATGGCAAAAGAGAGGAAGAGGGGAAGGATGAGTCGGGGTAATGACAACAAGCAAAATGAGAAGAGGGGGAAAGGCAAAGTAAAGGACGGAAACCCAGCGGCAGAAAACAGAGAAATGTGTGACTATTTTGCACCGGGGAGGGAAAAGAGAAACACATGGAATATTATTCCCCCGTAGGTAAATTACCTAAGTGTGTATGCTCTGCTGTTAGAAATAATTTAATAGTTTGTATGTATATGTGTTATTTATTCATTTGCATAAGTTAATTGCTTAATGCCTAACCAAATGCCTAATCGAGAGTTAATTAATTGCCTACCGAGAAAAGGGGTTGGTATGGAACCAATCTCAAACAGCTTATATTGCCTATATTAACAAATTTACCTTTCCCAATAATAATACTAGTAATAAATTTGTCTGTTTTAAACTCTGTTTTTTAATCCCTTGAGCTACTAAACCATTAGGTCATTTTTTGTTTGTCAGAGATAACATTTTTATTAATAGTCAACAATATAATCCGTTATCTGTCGGTTATTTGTCACTTTCTTTCAGTTCGTTAATGCTTCGTCGATAAAGCCAGGCTTGATCACAGCCATTTCCCTCCGTGTGTCGTAATATCCAACCTGACTCGTTTGAAGGTAATGGAAAACGACAAAGGATCAAATTCGTGTCGGTGCGCATTTCTTGAAGCTTTCGTGCAAAATGTTCAACCTAAAATTTGGAATTTTTAGGTGTTGCAAAATGATAATCCAATTATGGAAAACATTCCTACCAGTGTCTCTGTCCCGAACAGAATGACTGTGTTATACTTGCTCAGATCGGTTTTAAAAATGTTGCCGTGTACGAAACTCGTTGAAATCGATAAGCCACTACGCCATGCCGAAAACCTCGACATAACCACCAGGGGATAGTTCAGTTCGACTCCCGCACATTTCTTATGACCGACTCGAGCACATTCGACCACCTAAATTTGAAAGTTTAGTTGAAAGAGCGACTTTACTATTAGTTAATAAATATGCAGAAAATGATGTGAAACAAATTTATATAATAGGCACACAATTAAATACACCAATCCAATGTTAAATAAAACATGGTTTGAATGGTACAAAAAGTGATAAAAAAACGGAATTAAAGGAATGTGCACATGAACTTGCAATGGCTAGAAATATAAAATTCACTGGGACTGACAATGTTGGAAAATATTGCCGATACACGGAGATTTTTTGAATGATCAGATAATAAATAGGAAAATGATTGGTAACTAACCAGTCAATAGCCCTGCTGCTAAAGTAAAGATATGGATGACGACGATTAAGGAGACAAAAAGGATTAATAGAGATGCAACTAATTGTAAACATGAGACAATGCCCCGGAAAGATCGGTGCTTTCGCCCCCCCCCCCACCCTGGATATATCCCACTATAAGTCAGTGCATTGTCTCGAGCAGTGTGTTGCTTGGCTGGGGGTGAATTGCCGGCAGACTGATCCGCGTGATTCGATTTTTCTTTAGAATTTGTTTTTTGTCCCGGGCCGACTTCTTCTGCTTCTTCACTCTGTCGCGCAGGTCCTGGCCACGGTGGGTGACTCCATCCTCTTGGTCCATTTTGGTCAAAAGTGACTCCAAGTCGCCCTTTCGAATTGGCTTTACGCTGATGTCGCGGACGGCACGGAATTGGCCACCTTTTTGGGAGGGAGGAGGAAAAGCAAGTAAAAAGGTCGGGCAAGAATAGATTAAGTAATTAATTACAATTGTTGACGTGCTCATTCTCGAGCCGGAAATAGTTCCAAATAAACCTGAAGGAAAACTGTTTTGGTTCAAAAAAAACGGGACAATTTGGAAGTGAATGTTTTTAACTGAAAACCCAAAACAAAAAGGCATTAAAATAGAACACCTTCTGATCACTTCCAATGGTGCCATGATGCACACCAAGAAGTCACCCTGCAAAGTCCTGAAAAGCAAAAGGATAGAAAAATTAAAGAAAATTAAAGTTGCCGACCAAGCTTCAGCAAGCGAAACATTCATAACCCAGGAAAGTCGGAGCACAAAATCCTCAAGGATCGCAAAATAGTAGTACCATTTGCTGCCGTAAATCATTTCCTCGCGTAAAAAGGGCGCTTCCCTCGGCGCCTTTGGGTCAATTAAACCCCAATCCATGAAAATATCCCACTGGAAATGAGTGGGAATGCGTGTAAAAAGTTGCGCTTTTATCCTTTTTGTACCAGGAATGTATAAGTGAAGCTGATGATGTACGAAGCGATCCACAGATAGAAAAAAAGGGAAATGGTGTCCGAGGGCTTTTCCACAGACCACCATTTGCTGAGCGAATTTGTGGCGACGACCGAAAAATGGAAAATTGTATTGTTCAAAATGGAGTGTCAACCAACTAAAAAGGTGGTAGCGTATTTGCCCGCATTCACCAAATGCGGATGCCACGCCCGACTGTCCCGAAAACGACGAAGGCATTGCAAAAAACGGACGAGTGCCGGCAGAATAGAAACAAAGGACCGAATGCCGACAGAGGACACGCACATGTCCTGGCCAGTGTTCACGTCGACAAAACCCCATGGGATGGGCCCTTCGGTGACGTTCAGCGTGCGGACATGGAGTTGGACACCGGAATAGTCAACTTGGGTGGAGTAGAAACAAATGAAATATTGCAAGTCGAGAAAACAGGTGCTGAAAAATGGGGAGAAATGTGCACAATTTGCAGAAGAACGGAAGAAGGGGACAAACGTCAGCGAATTCATTTGGTCGCCAAGCCAAAAGTCGGAGAAAGTGACAAAATGAAAGGGGGCGGTGAAACAGTTGAAGCAGTGTTTGAGGAACCAAAAGCGCGAATTGCGGTGGAAAAACTGGTCGGGGCGCTTGAAGGGGGCGAGCAGAAACAGCACACAAACGAACATCAGCAGCAGAGGGAAGAGAAAGGGCGACAGGCGAAGCCAATGGGCGTACAGAAAGCCGAGCACGGCCAAAGCCCAAAGCATCATCAGAAAGGAGGAGATTTGCATGATGGTCTGATAGGTGAGGTGGTTGCGCGGGTCCACCTACAATTCAGTTGACAATTGGGGGGATTTGTTGAATTTGGGGCACGGACTTAAGAAAGGAAATTGGATTAAATCCCTTTTGGACCAACCGAAAATACTAGTACAAAAACAAAGCTGGATATTAAGTTTATTAGCACCCTAATTCTTCAGTGGCGGAATTGACGGGGAGGGGGCGGGCTGGGATAGTTCATTTGTCTTTTAAAAAGAGAAAATAACCTCAAAAATAAGCACATGATTGACACCAGATGCAGCCCAACCATACCTTAAAATCGTAATTTTAATAATACAAAATTATTGGAAATGAATGGATCGGGTTCATTTTGTATTCAGTATCATATAGAAAATAAAAACAAAAATAAAAAGTTTTTTAATTATTTTATTGAAAATGAAAATTTGATTGTTCCATATTTAATTTTAAAAAAATTGTCTAAATTTTTCTTAGAAAAAACTTGTTAATATTGTATGAAATATTTACATGTTCAAACCACAAAGCCACATCGAAAGGAAAACGAGAAAGAAACCACGGAAGAGACGGACCGCGGCCCACTTTGGCTGTTTGTTGTCCTCGGTTTGCAGTCCGATCAGTGACAAAACGATGGAAACAGCCAAAACAATGAAAATTCCCATAAACAAGCCAAGAGAGAAAGTTGTTCCGGCACTTTGCTAAACAGTCCATTTGTTGGTTTAATTGACCATCTGGGCCCACCTTTTCACTCAAAGGCGGCACTTTCAATCGCTTCATCCCCGCCTGTCTGTTGCCTCCCTCCAATTCGTTGATCACCGTCGTCTCCACGTTGTTGATCAGAGACTCGATGTCCGCGTTAAGAAAGAATGTCGACTTTTCCACCCTATTTATTCGCCACGCCATTCCGCGATCATTCAGCATCAATTTGTCATGTTTCTTCAGAATTTTTCGGAATCCGGTGGCATTCAATTGCTTAAATAAATCCGAAAATTTTATTACAACTTTAAAGGAAACATTATTTAAATGCACATATTTTGAATATATATATTTTATGGGGCCAGTCTTCTTTACGATTACCACCTTTTTTAGTTAACCGAATTTAAAAAGGAATTTCCCATTTTCCAGTCGATTAGGTTTCAAGTCAATAAAAACTTAGCCTATTTGTGACATGTATTCCTTCCATCCATCAAAAAAAGACCTGATAGTTTTGCAGCAGCACCAAATTGAGGTAAAATTCGCTAAACGCGAGTTTCAGTTGCTGCGCCGTCTTCGCCTGTTCCTTCTGCAGTTTGCTGGACGGAGCAAATTTTGTGGCCGAATTGAAGCGCACCCGCACACTTTTGCGCTGTGTGAGCGGAGTATGTCGATGGTCCACCGACTCTTTGAAAAGGTTCAGCTCCGCGCTCAATTCGTGGTACTTTCCCTGCGCCTCTGCTATCTTTTGGCTAAAGAACAGGCTAATCTTCGTCAACTCCTTTTCACATTCGGCAAAAAATGTCTCGTCCATTTGGGTGACATATCTAAAAATAATGGCATTAATTTGCTTAATAATCAAACTAAATTAGGCAATTTTTACTGGTCGCGCGCGTCCGCTTCCGTCGGTGCTTCCAACATCAGTTCGTAAAGCATGGATTTAAGCTCCTCATAACGGATGTACTGTTTACGCCACTCGGGAGTCAAGTGACTAGCCAATTGTTCGCCAAATTTCATTGTAATTTAATGAGAGATGACAAAATAAGAACGACAACAAAAATAATGGATGTATTGCACGCACATTCAAATATACAAATGATGAACAACAGATTTGAATATGTATATAATCTAAAATAAATCACTTACGACACGTCCGTCTCCACTGCCCAGGTCAATTAGCGGACTAATTGGTGGCGAAGGAGGGCACTTTTTGAGCAGTCCCAGCACATTTTTGATTTGGTGCTCAGTTGCCGGAACGTACGGGAGACAGACGCGCCGGAAGGCAGGAAGAACAAACGGAACGCTAATTGCCGTTACGCCAACCGCACTCGCCCCAATTACACAAGCGATTGCGAACCCTACATTGTCGAAACTCATTCTAAAGCTAAAGTGAATGCTTATGTGTTAATAGAAATTCAAATGAAATGTCAAAATACATCGAGACTTCTTACTAATTGGACTAATGTGTAAGATGAATGAGCACGCGTTTGAAAATTAACTTGGCCATTCGGCCCGTCCCATGGGTTGGAGGTCGGCCCAAGACAGAGTCCCCCCCCCCCACCCATCGGATTTTGCGTGTCCGCCTATTCCGCAAAATGCTTTTATGTCGCCACCCTCATCCTCATTCACAATTCTTTTTTCCTTCCTGTTTTTACATCTGTTTTCCTTATCAATTAATCACAATTTGTGTGTCGCTGTCGACGTTTCTAATGGCCTGAAGAACAACGAAAAAGGGGGACGGACGAGAGAGGGAGGAGGAGAGGGGGGGGGGGGGGGGGCGAGAAGAGGGCAAATCAACCAACGATGACTCCACCAATTTATTGCTTTCGTCCGCCGTCCGTTTCTTTCAGTTCGTTTATGTGAGTTATCGACTCTTAGTCGCTGCACATTCTCAACAGAAATTTGCGGATATATTTTGAGACTTTGTTGCCCTTTTCGCCATCTTTGATTGGTATTTTGCCTTTTGAACACCCTAATTGGTCCGTTTTTATTCCGCTAATGAGGTCTGTTTTACCCTTCCGTCCCCACTTTTCCCTTTGCCCAACTTTCTCAGATCGCCCCTCTCTCTGCTCTTCCTCGGTCCCTTTCTCCTCCTTTTCCTTTCCCTCTGCTGTCCTTCTTCCGCCTGTTTGCTTTGTCCTTTGCATATTCCTGCACGGCCCAAACCGCTTGATCAGTTCCGATTGCCTTCCATTCAGAAAATAGTGCACACAGCCGACACTTTCGAATGGCTTTGTCAGAATGGGTCAAAGTATAGGGCCTTGGCCAATTGTCTTTTTTTTATTGCAATATTTTGTTGTCCATTCAATGTTGGCCACTGTGTCCGATCTTTGCCGTGCGGATGTGTCGCATTTGTTCTGTTCCCTCACTCGACTGGTCCAATCTTTGAAGACGGAATGCCCGGGGGCTGACGACGGATTAGCACAATGCAGCGAATGCCGTAAGAAAAACGACATTCTCTACAGGGAGAACAAATGGGTACTGACATGTAAGTCGAGCAGATGTTTGAGACAGAAGTGTCAGAGCAATGAAATGAAATGTCCTTTAGGGATCGACTCATTGGGAAAGATGCCCTCGGGCATAAGGTAGGCTAATTAGGATGAGGCAAATAATTAATGGGAAATATCGCACTTGTCACAGTGATGGCAATTACCATTGGCTGGGCGATTATGAACAATGCCTTCGTTTGCGGGAGTATGCGCTTTTCTGTCCATGAATTTGCCAATGGCATTTTTAAATATTCAGCAACGGCCTTTTCAACGGCCAATACTGTCTTCTTGAATTTCGCGTCCCCGACGGCGTTTTGCTGAACGCGGGACACTGCAAGCACGGCTCGGCGCCGTTGGAAATTGTGTTGGGCATCTGTTTGCCGGCCAATTGCGACCAGCACGAGACGCGTGGGCTGGTTGAGTGTGAGTTTTGGATACACTTTCCAAACTCGTCCTCGTCATGTCCTTTGTTTCACCGTTTTTTCAGATGTTGCCGAGCACAATCCCATCCAGGCAAATTCCTCCAAAAGTGCCACTTTCTGACTCTGTCCCCCCCCGCCCTTTGGCAGGTCCGTTGCTCCCCCTCGCTTCGTGCCATGCCTTGGCCCTCTTTGCTTTTGTTGGCCGTCTGTCTTCTCTGGCTGTCTCTCGTGCTCGCGGTGTCCCTCCTCCTCTGGTTGCGTCCCTCTCTTTCCCTCCCGCGTCCCTTCACTGCGTTACTTTTACAAACGCATTTCCGCTATTCTCTGCGCACCATCCGTCCTCCTGATGCACCTTTCCAAGCTGTGCAGGGCATGCAATGCCTTTCTGCTGCCATGTTGGTCTTTGGGTATGCGCAGGTCAGTCAAGACAAAAGCGCGAGCCGGACATGCTAATGGGCTATTCTTAATAATTAGTCTTTTGCCCATTAATTAATTGATCATTCATTGCTTAGGTTTGGGTGATGCCATTTCTCGGTAAGTTGAAAGTGCCATCATTGGCTTAAAAGGGACACCCGCTGATCAGAGAACATCGGTCACCATTACATGTTCATGGACAGTTCATTGGCACAACCAATGGTCAATTATTCGATGTACGCTGATGGACTGTTCGCTCTTGGCACTTTTCAACTGACTTACAAATACGCCCTCGGCGGCACTGCCACTTCCGCCGGCAATGAGTCCAAAGCGCGGCTGGCACAATTGCTGCATGTTCTGAAGCGGCGCTTTCTTCGGTTGACAGAGAAAAACCCTTTAAAAACCCTTCCATTTTCAGTTTGCTTCCACTTTATTTTCTGTGCACTTTGACAATGGCATTTCTGTTCACTTTTCTCGGAGAAGGACCCATGTGGTCGCGCATTGACATCGCACAGAGATGCGCGCGCAATTGGCCGTCCAATTTGCTGTTGGTTGGTGGCGGGAGGGGCAGAAAACTGACCTATATCCATCGGAGGAAGGAGGAGGCTACACAGGATAAGTACCTCCCCTAAAGACAAAATTCTTAAAAAACTAAATTTTTTTCCAAGTGTAGTATTACGGTATAAAATTAATCGGACCAGCCAGGAGGCCGAAGGGGTTATATTTTTGTCGAAACAATCTTTCCAAAACGAAGGCGAGAGAAGCCATTCTCTAAACGAGGCGGGGAGTGATAAAAATTTACCTCGGTAACCAATCGATTTCAGAAATACGGTAACGAAAAATCAGTAATTTACCGCTTCAGGCACCTGATTTTCCATTTTTTCTCGCTTACCGTTACCTAAAATCTCAGTTGCCGATCCCTTAAATTACTCTTAATAAACGTGGATGGAAGATGAACGCATCTTCTGATGAGTGGCTTTTTGCTAATTAATAAGGCACAGTCCCTCATGAAACTTAAATAGTCCTTCTCCCGCCGGCGGGAAGTGGTAAATGAAATGTGAGATTAATCCTCTTCCATTATATAAATCCCCCCCCCCCCCCCCCCTCAGGTGAACAATCTGTTCGGCTTCTCCCACACTGTGCGTTTTCGTTCGTTTTCTCTCTTTTCAATTCGCAATTGTTCCTTTTTCTCCTTTTCTGTGTTTGGACGCCGGCTTTCTCTACGCCCTCGAGGCGCAGTTTCTGCTCCTTTCGCTTGCCGCCCTTTGGCTTTTTCCCCGTCACCAATCGCGTGTCCTTTGCGCGTTGTCCCTTCTGTTCGTCTGCGCCATCGTTTTTCCTTTTGCGGTTGCCCTTCTGTTCAACACTCCTCCAACGCTTGTCCCTCATCGGATGGAGTAGGGACAAATGCCATATTCAAATTACATGGATTTAGTGGAAAATAATTCGACTATCTTACACCATAAATTTGGGTCGTAAGTCCGACTCCGACTTTTTGGGCCGTCCCCTGGCAACCCACCCCGACCATTATTTCTAGCGTTCGGCAAATGCGATTTTTCGGTATTCGGTATCGGTATTTCGTATATACCGATACCGAAAATACCGAAATCTCCATAATTTTTCGGTACGGTATACCGATCGGAATACCGAACGGTACCGAAAAAATATGAACGGTATACCAAAAAATACCACGATATACTGATACCGTGCCGAACACTAATTATTTCCCCGATGGTTCCGCCCCCGAATGGTTCACTTATTTCTCCCTCCGCCCCCCGTCCCCTTCAGTCAGTCTTCGTTCCGTCCCTTTGCCGACTTTCTCTTCCTGAACCCCATCGCCCGTGGCGGCCCTTTCCTCGTCGCTCTGTTCGTCTCCCTTTGGCTGGTGCCCCGTCTCGCACATCAGAAGCATCTCCTCCGCGTCTCCCCCCGCCCCATTTTCCCCTAATTTCCCCCCCCCCCCCCCCCCTTAGGCTTTGTGTCCCCTCGGCTCCCTTCTCGTCGTTATTTTGCTTGCCCTCCTTCTTTGGTGCCCCCATTGGCTTTGGTCCCTAGCCCACTCCTCGCCTTCGTCCGTCACTTTGTCTTTCATCTTCGCCCTTTACGCCGCCTTCCATCGTACCGCATGGGCCATTTTGCTGCTTCTGTTGGCCATTCTGTTGGATGCCTCGCGGGGAAATGGTCGGTTCTTCAGCTAAAGCAGCTGTCTGCTTTTGGTCCGCTCTGGTGCGCATGGCCATGATCAGCTGATCAGCACTCATTAAGCATTATTTAATCAATACCCCCTCCCTCCCTCCCCCCCCCTTTTTGCCATTTTACCCACAATTTATCCCCTTAAGCATTGAACTCCTTCTTCTGCTGGCGCTGCTTCCACCCCCTCTCTAAGTTGGTGTTCCCCGTCTTGTTGCTCTCCGAGGTCAGCAGTGTGTTGTCCCCTATTTTCTCTCCATTATTTCCCATTTTCTCTCCGTTTGTTCCCAATTTGGCCCTTTTCAGCCCATCGCTTTGTCTCTCTTCTCCTCGCTGCACCGCCCCGTCCATTCCACGCCTCTTTCCACCGTTAGCAGTTTCCCCTTTTTTACATAAATTTAATTCTTTCCTTAATTAAGCAATGGCATCGTTCATTTTAGGAGAAAAAGAATAAAAATGTTTCATAGTATCGTACCCATTTGGTTCACTGTACCCGGGTGACCTGACTGTCCCATTCGTTTTGTATATTTTGTAAATTCCGTCCGACAAAAGGTGCTCACATGGATCGGAATCCTCGTCTGTTCTCTGATCATCGCTTTGCTCATCGACACGACACTGACCAGGCCAATCCGATGGATTTGTGGCGGGGGAAGGAGGGAAGAGGAGAACAACCGGCGGGGCATCAGCAACAGTCTGATGAAGAACGGAAGGATGATGTTGGAAGTTGAAGGTGAAGGGAAGAAACGGACGATGGAATGAAAAAGGGGCAGTGAAAGAATGGATCAAATCACTGACCAAACGGAAGTGAAAAGATAATTGGAAAGTAATGGATATCAAAAGTTCTATCATTAATTAATTAATTAGGCCATGCCCTTAATTAATGTATGTTGTGCACAAAAATAGCTGTCATTTTTTGTGTATTTGTTTCACAAAATTGTGCCTTTATTTGCTTCTTCTATCAAATAGATTAATTTGTGCTTTGAAATTGGCTCCATTTGGTGAGTCGAAAATTGAATGGAAGAAGAAAAAACAATCAGAAAATCACTTTGGGATGGGAAGAGAATTCTGTTGAGATAGGACTGTGAAAAGAGGGGGGGGGGGGGAAGACAGGTTGGCCACGAAAAAGGAGGAAACATTTTAGGAACTTTTTAATCAAAAACACTTTTGGCCGACCTCGGGGGGGGGGGCAATGGCCGGAGACCCGTGGGCCGGCACAGAAAAGAAAAAAGTGAGCGGAAAATTGGGGGGGGGGACGGATTTGGGGGACAGAAAAGTGAACACAGTTTTGGCCAAAATAGGTGCAGAAAGAAGGGGCAAATGTTTTCTGTGATGTTTGGTCAGTCGAATCACATTTTCGTCCTCCTTTTTCGCCACTTTTTCTGTT
This sequence comes from Heterodera filipjevi, assembly GCA_039877585.1. NCBI lineage: Eukaryota > Metazoa > Nematoda > Chromadorea > Rhabditida > Heteroderidae > Heterodera > Heterodera filipjevi. Next base: position 840,207 of record JBDPZO010000008.1, on the reverse strand, counting down.
TGTTTGCCCCCTCCGTTTGTCATTTTATTGGTTGGTGAATTGTCCTCCGTAAAAGTGCGGGTACGTGCCGGCGCCGCCGGCGAATGCGGCGGCCGCTGCGTAACCGTCGTAAGGACCGTAGGCCATGGACGGGTCCAATTTGGTCGGCAGCGAATGGTCGGACGGAGCGCCGGCAGTGGGGAAATAGGCGGGCGGAAAGGGCGCAAAAGCGGACGGGTCCATGCCGAGTGCGGACGGTGCCGGAGGGCAGCCCAATGCCGCGTAATGAAAGGAGGCGGGGGCCGCGTAACCTGTCAACGTGACGAAAATGAGACTTATGCAAAAAATGGACTTCTCAAATGGCACTTCCTTTTGTTTCAGAAACAATCGAATAAAAAATTTAATTTTTCTTAATAAAACAGAAAATATTACAAATTTTTTCCCGGCGCTTCCAAATTTATTTTTTATATTTTCAAAATATTTCCAGAAAATAACTTTAAATTTTACTAAAAATTTTATACTACAATTTAAGATTTTGGCATATTTTTGCTAATATTATGAATCTCTGCGCCACTATTTTGGCTTTTCGTGTTCGCATCCTTTGGGAGAGGGGGGGGGGGGGGGGGGGGGAAGGAGACGGTGCCAATAAGCCACGTATGGGAAATTTAAACTTCCTATTATTTTAGTTTATAAAAAATTGCTCGAGAATTTCTTTTAACCCCTCGTAAATCTAATTATTTTAAAAGTGTTGTTCCAAATTCGTTGTCAAAAAACTCACCGAACTGAGTGCCAAGTCCGACGTCTCCCGCGTTGGCCCACGGTTGGTGCTGTGCCAATGTCAGCTCTGCTGCTGATGGCACAAAGGAGGAGGTGCCGAATGTGCTGCCGACGAACCCGGCATTGTCGATGCCGTTTAGAGTGATTGTCGTTGCTGCGGTTGACGATGGCATTATCGCCGGCATCTTTTGACGTGGCGATGCTCGGAGATGTCCTCCTGCGCCTGCTGTTCCGCTTGTGCCATTCTCGCAGTTTGTGGTCGCACGGAGTTCATCCCTTTCATCGTGCGAATGCCGTGACGATGTGGACGGAAGATGGAGCTGATGAGCATCCTCTTCAACGGTGGCCAACGTCACAGTGGTCGACGAGCCGGGCATGGAGTTGGAGCAGTTCAACGCGCACGGTCCGACCGACATTGCGGGGCCGGGCGTGTCCACCGAGTCGGAGGCACTGCCGGTGGCCGTGTCCATGAACGGGTTGTGCAGGTGTTGGTGGTGGTGGTGGAGAGACATGGCTTTCCGGAACCCGCCGCTTCCGTCCTCCTCGTCCTCCTCCGAGGAGCGCACTCCCTCCGCGGAACAGTGCGACGGCCCTTCGCCGCCGCTGCCGCCGTTCCGCGTCTGTTTTTTGTTTTTGGACCGCCTGTTCTGGAACCAAATCTTCACCTGAAAGTGGGGAAGAAAATGATCAGAAAATCATACAACAAAAAAAGAAGCCCAAAGGAATGGCAAAGAAAAAATGGGAAAAGATTAAAGACAAAATGAAGGAAAAGGAAAAAAGAAATTGACAAAGCAAAAGAAAGGGCAAATGATAATTATGAAAAAGGCAAGAAAAGGAAGCCAAATTGAGAATCACAGCAGGTAAAAGCGGATTAGCAGAAAGAACAAAAAAAAAGTGAAAGTGAAAGACCAAACGAACAAACGAAATCGAGAAGAAATCCATCGGTGGACGGATAAAAGGCATGGGAAGAAGAAGAAAACCACAGAGGAACAACAACACAAATCATTCATACATATTCATCCACACCCATCCATCCATCACACATCAGCAGCATAACGAACAGAACAATGGCAGGTGAATGATGGGGGGGGGGGGGGAAGAGGGGGAGAGAGAAGTTAGGTCTTTGGTCGGTTGGTTTGGCACCGATTCCCCCCCCCCCCCCCGGGTACCCTGTCCGTCTTCATCTTCTTCCCTGCCCCATCATTCTCTCCCAATAAGCTCATCTTCCGCGCCCCCCCCCCGTCCATCCGGCGACAGGTGCACGTGCCGGGCAAAATGACATTGTCACACAAAGCAACAAAAAAAAAGAGTGAGAGAAAGAAGGAAAAAGGAATAACGGAAGGGGGGAAGGGGGAGGAAAGATCGGGCCGAAAGATAAGCGCATCAACGGCATGACAAGTGGGGCAACCAGCAGTTGCCATTGCCATTTCTGTTCACCTGCGTTTGGGAAAGTCCAAGAGTGGCGGCCAACTCGGCACGGTCGGGCAATGCCAAATACTGTGACTCGATGAATCTGAACAAAAAAAAGTAGGGAAACAGCTTAAAGCAAAAAGTTCAATTAATTGCCGATGTAAAAAACGAAAATATTTTTATTCAAATTTCGTCGCTTTTCTCTTTCCCCGTGGCGATGTGCCGTTTTTTGTTCTCAAATTCTGTGCCAATTTTACCCACCTATTGTTCAGTTCCGCCAACTGTGCGCTTGAGTAGATGGTCCTCGGCTTGCGCGTCTTCTTCCCTTTGGCATTAATGTGCACTTCGCTGCCTTCGATGATTTTCGTCGTAGGCCCCGTGGCTGTTCCGCCGCCGTTGGCAGACAATGCCATGGCACCGACGGGCGACGATTCATTTGTGAATCCTTTGGGAGGGGGGGGGAAATTTTTGAAATTTTCAATACAAAATTCGTGACGAAATCCCTAGAAACACTCCCAAAAATCATCACAAACAGTCAATTCAATCCATTCGGTGGTTGTGGCGAAATTACGCCAATTTGGGCGGGCAATTCCGTGATAATTGGCACCAATCGCTCTTTTTTGGGGGATGGGAAAGGGAGGGAAAGCGCGGGGGGGGGAGGGGAGGGGGAAAGGGTTGTGCCCATCGACTTCCCCCTCCCCCTCTTTTCGTTGCGTGCGATTGAATAATGTAATGAAATCAATTTGGCACAAAATTTTTTGAAATCATAAATTGGTTTATGGCATGGCAAATAGACATTTTTCAATTTTTCCAAATGGCTCTTCCCCCCCCCCCCCACCCCCTTGCCCGATTCCCCTCCCCCACATTTTGTCCCCACCTTCTGGTGAGCTCGCCGGTTGGTTGGGATAGAAAAAATGTTGGTGATGGCCGTGGTGATGCGCATCCGCTGACGTGGTCGCCGTGTACAGCTCAGACGGTCCGGCAAAACCGGCATAGAAATAAGCGCCGTTGTTCACATTGGCGTAATAAGCGGACGAAGGGGCGGCGGAGGAAAGGGAACTGCGCAAGGGGAGGGGAAAAAGAGTAGTAATTAGAGTAATAATAATAATAATAATTAATGAGCTGGGGAGTAATCGTGCAAATTCAATTTAAATTTCTCTTATTTTTATTGTAAAATAAATTTCAAAAATGGACAAATTAATGTGATCAACAAATGATGTTTGAACTCACTAAATTTTTGTCGATTTGAATAGGGAGACAAAATGCCCACTCACCCATTTGAGATCAGAAATGCCGTCTCTGCTGCTGCCGTTGCGGATGATATGCTCGGAAACGGCTTCTGCTCAAAGTTGTTGTTCAGTTGGTCCCCCATTTTGCCGTGCTCCGTCAAAAGAGGAAACATAACGGACGGCTTTTGGTCTATGGGCTCCGCGTTGGCACCGCCGCCGCCAGCAAAGGCAAAGCGCGCTGTGCTGCTGCTGGCGGTGGCGCCGCCGGAACCGCACATCAGCTCGGAGGAGGAGGAAGCGGAGGAATATTCGCCAGGAGCAGCCGAAGCTGCAGCCGAAGCGGACCCAAGAGCGTCGACGGAGTCGGTGGCGGCACTGACAATGGCAGTGTCGGGAGGGGCGGCAGACATAGAGGGGGCAATGATCGGGCAATTAGTCCTAGAAGGGAGGCAATTAGGGAGTGGGCCAATCTGCTGGATGAGAGGGGAAGGGCGACAATTATGGAGGGAGTGGGGGCAAAATTGGAGGAGATGACAGGGGGAGAAGGGAGGGGGCAAAGGGGAGGGAAAAGGGAAAGGGAGGGGGAGGGGGAGGGGGAGGGGGAGGGGGGTGATTATGGGGGGGGGGAGAGTTGATGATTGTTCGGAAGGGGTGAGCCAACAGACAATGTGTACACACCCATTTATTTCACTCCTTTCCTCCGATGGAGGTGCCACCACGGAGGAATGGGGCAGACGTGGGAGAGGGGCGGGGCGACCCTCCGATTGGCTCTTTGACGACGGTCGGTGTGAGAGGGGAGAGCGAAGGATATAGCACCCGGGGGGAGAGGGGGAGAGGGAGGGGAGGGCGACGACAGCGGAATAATAGAAAGGGAGGGGGGAGAAGAGTGTTGTGGGCGCCAATAAGGTGCGAAACAAGTTGGCTAGGCTTGTTCTTCCTGTCATCAACACTTTCTGCCGTCTTCCCCCCCCCCCCCCGGCTTTTTGGTCCCGTTTTTTCATCCCTAGGCTATAATATGTAACTGATTGTACTGATTCGCTATTTTCGTACAGTTGATGGTGTGTATTTTTTCACCCTTTTGGCCCCTTTTCCATTCCCACCTCACCCCTCTCTCCCCTCACTACTCTCTCACCCCTCTCTCCCCTCACTACTCTCTCACCCCTCTCTCCCCTCACTACTCTCTCACCCCTCTCTCCCCTCACTACTCTCTCACCCCTCTCTCCCCTCACTACTCTCTCACCCCTCTCTCTCCTCACTACTCTCTCACCCCTCTCTCCCCTCACTACTCTCTCACCCCTCTCTCCCCTCACTACTCTCTCACCCCTCTCTCCCCTCACTACTCTCTCACCCCTCTCTCTCCTCAATACTCTCTCTTCCTTTACTCCTCCCTCTTTCAATAGCCCTCTCTCTTGCTCACTCTCTCTCTATCCCCTCCGCTCTTCCCGAAGCGCTTTTTTTGCCTTATCATCCGCCCACTCTCGTCACCTTCCGTCATTTTTGTCACCTCCCATTACCGTACCTTCTGCCCCCTCCCCATTTCCCCTTTCTTTCTCTCTGTTGACGGTCTTTTCACCATTTTTCACACAAAAGAGGCCGGACGGGAAAGGGAAGCGCCGCATTGGGTCGCTCGCTGCCCTCCTCCACCTCCCTTTCCCAATCGTTCGTTCCCTCATCTTTTGTCCTTTGTTTGGCGAACTTTTGTTGGTGGGAGGAAACGCGGAAAGGGGAGGGGGAGACTGTCCTTTTTGTTGCCGGACGGATGACGGCGTGAATTCGTCTTCTTCATTCTCTTCCAGTGGATTTCGTCTAACCCCTTCCCCAACCAATGGGTCTTTCTTCCATCCCATTCATCCGTTCCCCCTATGCCCCTCTCCCTCTAAATTCCTTCTGTCGATCCCCTCTATGCTTACCCAGTCCTCTTCCTCTCCTACCCGTCCGCCTTCCCTCTCTCTCCTCCCTCCCCTTTCCCCTCCTCCCTCCTTACTTCTCCCTCTCCCTGTCCTCTAACTACCTCTCCCTCTTCCTCCCTCCCTTTCCCCTTCCCTCCCCTCTCCCCTCCTCCCTCTCCCTCTCTCCCTCTTCCTCTCTCCCTCCCCCCTCTTCCTCTCCCCTCCTCCCTCTCCCTCTCTCCCTCTTCCTCACTTCCTTTCCCCTCCTCCCTCTTACTCTCCCCTCCTCCCTCTCCCTCTCTCCTTCCCCCCTCTTCCTCTCCCCTCCTCCCTCTCCCTCTCTCCCTCTTCCTCACTTCCTTTCCCCTCCTCCCTCTTACTCTCCCCTCCTCCCTCTCCCTCTCTCCTTCCCCCCTCTTCCTCTCTCCCTCCATCCCCTTTTCCCTCAACCTTCAAACCCCCAATTTGCCCTTTTCTTCTGCGCATTCATGAAACAGACCTTCCCACCATCCAGCACCCACCAGATGTGAGTGAGTGCAGGAATGAGGTGGGGGAGGGGGCGGATGAGAAGGATGAAAGATGAGGGATGGACGGGGAGAGGAGGAGCGCGAGGGGGGGGGGGAGGGGTGGGATGGATGGACTCTTCCCATCTCACCTCATTCATTCCCCCAATGTCCCTCGAGGGGAATTAATTGTCGCCTTTTGCCGCCATCGGTTTTATCCACTCCCCTCATTCTCCGCACTGTTCTTCTCCGACTCCGCCAGCGCAAAACTGGAAAGAGGAGGAGGAGAAAGGTGAGTTTTGAGAGAAGGGAAAGGGGGGGGAGGGAATAAGAGGAGATCGGACCCGGGGGGGGGAGGGGGGAAGTGAGGCGGAATGGGACGAACTGGCGGAGGACGACCATGGGAAGAATCAATCCAGTCGAATGGGAAGAGGAGGTCCAATCCGGAAAGGTGTGATGAAACGCGGCGGCATCGGCTTTGGCTTTTCGCCGCCGAAGGCGCGGAAATTGTGTGTGCGTTCGTCATCATTTGTACTGTTCGTTCACCTTCGCCACTCGTCGGGGGGTATATTGGGGAAACGGAAGGAAGACAGCACTTGGCTGGTGAAGGGGATTTGGTGTTGGGTTGGGGTGGGGGATTATCGGATGAGAGGACCCGGGGGGGGGGGGAGGGGGGGAGGAAACAATTGCGCAGTGGATCACATGGGGACCAAAGGGGGCTAAGGAGAGGATGACGACGCCATCCCAACACAGTGGGGGTCCCGGGCCGAAGGGGGGTGGGGGGAGGGAGGAAAAGGGGGAGGGAAGGGAAAGGGGGAGGGAAGGGAAAGGAAAGGGGAATGGACATGTGTTCAATTCGAGCAAAGCAAACGCACAACGGAGAAAGGGAACAAGATACTGTGGATGAAAAAGGAGAAGAAGGGAGGAATGAAGAACAATGCAAAAAAATGAAGGCGACATTTTTACACATTTTTATTTGTTCGATTAATTGGAAAAAACGAATGACCAACGAAAAAGGCATTTTCCCCTCGGCTTTGTTTGTCATTTGGTTGATAGCCATGCGTTGGCGTTGGTTCGCTCTGCCTGAGGCTTTAACAGCAACGGGCAAATGCCACTGATATGCCTTGGGCCATCGACCGCTTTTTTGTGCCCCGAGGCGATTGATCGCCCGTCCAATGCCCACGCATCCACTGACCATTCATTGCTCATAAAATTGCCTTTGTCCATTGTTTGCGCGCGGGAATCCCCGGAGGCACTTAATTTGAGGAAAAAGAGCGATTCCCTTCGGCATTCCCCCCCCCGCCCCTTATTCGCCCATAAACCTCTTTACCCTTTCCACCCCTCACATTCTCTGTGCTTCTCTAGTTCGCTTCACCCCCCCCCCCCCCTCCCCTCTTCCATTGCACCATTCGTCTCCCCATCCCCTCATCCGCTTTATCCCCTTCTCCCTCCTTTTGTCCCCTTCTCTCTTCCCCCTCCCCGCTTCATCCCTTCCGTCTTCCTCTGCTGTCTTTCTCTCTTCCGGTTCAGCTTCCTCCCCCACGGCTCTTCACGTCTCCCTCCCTTCCGTCGTAAGCTGGTGGAAGACTGAGAGCACCAATTATCCGTACCCCTTTACCCTCCCCCCCCCCTCTCCCTCTCCTTCCCTTGCTCGCCTCTCTCTCTCTCTCTTTTTCGTTGCTTAACCGTAATTACAGGGCACGGGACGAAAGGGGCAGGGGAGCGGGAAAGAGACACTGGCACAAGGAAAAGGAAGAGCCCCGGAGGGTATATACGGGACGGGGAAGAAGGGGCAGAGGAAGCAGTGAATGGACGGACGGATGAATGGACTGAATGCCGTTTCCACCCACCCTCACAGTGTGAAATATGGCCGAATCGGGAGCGAAGGGCGGCGGAAGTGCTAAAGGGGGGGGGGGGGGTGAAGAATGGGTTTTGGAGAAACGCAAAAGAAAGAACCATTGTTGTGGCGGTAGAAGGAAAGCATTGGAAGACAGACAAAAAAGAGCATAAAGGGAGGAGAAATAATGGAAAGGAAAAATGGGAAGAGAGAGCGAACGATCAGAGTGATCGGCAGAAGGGAGAGGCACCAAAGCGTGAAAAGTGCCAAAAAAACAAAAATAGACGAACGGAGGGATGATCATAGTGATGGATGGAAACAGAAATTATGATCATGAACAGTACAATGGTGATTCAAATTGGATGTTCCGTCCCGTCCTATCCATGCGTCGTCCCCTCTTTCGCCCCCCCCTCCTCCACTCCCCCTCTTTCTCTCCCCCCTCCCCCCTCCTCCACTCCCCCTCTTTCTCTCCCCCCTCCTCCCCTCCCCCTCTTTCTCTCCCCCCTCCTCCCCTCCCCCTCTTTCTCTCCCCCCTCCTCCACTCCCCCTCTTTCTCTCCCCCCTCCCTCCTCCCCCTCTTTCTCTCCCCCCTCCCTCCTCCCCCTCTTTCTCTCCCCCCTCCCTCCTCCCCCTCTTTCTCTCCCTCCTCTTTCTCCCCCCTTTTCCCTCCTATCCATCTCATTCTCATCCCGTCTTTCCTAACAGTCCCTTCGTCCCTTACAGTCTCCCAATTTGCCCACGGTCCGTAGCCCATTCATTCGCACAAACAATCTCCTGTGGCCTTGGTCAGCATCAGGAAGAGGAGAGGGTGGGGTCAGTCACCACTATTCTCTTTTCCATCCTGCCGATCTCCTCTCCCTCTCCCCCCCCCCCCGCCCATTCCAATGTCCAATGCCCCTCCGTCCTTTGGGATGGAAAATGGACTCCCTTTTTCCCTTCGGGGAATAACGCAGAGAAAACGTTGCAACGCATTGGCACTGCAACTGCAGAACAATGGGAAACTCACAAAAAATGATTGAAAAAGTGCCATTCGATTGAAAAAAGAGAGAAAATCAAAGTGATTTTGAACTGAGCAGCAGAACATTGTTAATAGAGAAGAAATAATGAGGATAAAATGGACGGACCATTCATTTGTGATTTCATTTTCTCGACAAATTAAAACAGTAAAAAGAATTTGGGGGGGGGGGGGAAGCGGCGGAAGGGCGGGGGGACGGGTCATCCGTCTATTCATTCATTCATCTATTCACCCCTCACTCAGTCCGTCCCGATGGCGGCACTCTTTGCCATCCTCGCCACCGCCGCCCCCCCCCCCCCTTCTCCTGCCATAACACAAACCCCGTCCCCCCCCCTCCCCCCAATTCCCCAGCGGATTGATTGGCTCTTTTCAGGTTTATTGTCCTGATTCATGCACCTGCCCGTCGTCTTCATCCACTGCATCTTTCCTCCCTTACGGCGTTATTCGAACGGAAGACGAAAAGGTGAAGGGATTGGGTGAATTGGTGGTGGGCGGTTGAGTTGGTGAACTTGCACAATCGACCTGCTGCAGCACTCACTGCCCATAAAGCGAATTGGAAGCTGTAAACACCCGTCATGGACGGTTCAAAAGTTGTGAATGGACCCATAAAAGAAGGGAAGCGAAGGAGAAATGCCGAAGGAAATGAATGAAGAATGACCGGTCGATAGAAGAAAAACAAACAAACTCTTCTTCATAAGACAAATGACACGGACTGACTGACCATCACAGCAGAGGGGGAAAAGATTGGCTTAAAGTGAATTAGGAATCATCACCACCATTTTCCTTAATTTTTTAAAACGTCACAGGAAAGTAAATTAGTTATTTATGAAAAGATTTAGCAATTTCCTTAGCGACTTCTTTTTGCCTATAATTTCTTAATAGATTTTGCTACAAAAAGTAAATTTTTGTTAAAGAAAAATCTTTGAAAATTTATAGTCTCGAGACTTTAAAGTACAAGAAAGTTGATTGTGAAGCATATGCTAAAACATTATGGTCCAAGAAACTGAGGATGGTACTCATCTATTCTTTTAACTCAGTATTTACAGTCACAAATATAATTTCGGCATTTGGCACAATCGCTCGCCCTTAACTTCTTGGTTTCTTCGAGTAACGGTTGTCGCCCGCGAATGCCACACGTGCCCTTTTTAGGCGAATCTTTTCGAAATTCTCAGTTTTTTATTTTCATAAAGAAAGTTTCCAAACTTTAGCACCATTACTGTATATTCTTTTTTTCATATTGTAATTTTTTTAAATAAAAAAATTTTATATTGGCCTTCATGTAATTGCGGGAACATTTTTTGGGAAAAATACTTTAAAAAATTTATTTCTTCAACAATTCTGGTTTTATTTTAGTGGGTGGGAAGCAATCGCCGCACAAGAAGTCCTGGGGCCGAGGCCCATTAGGGTCTAACATTTGCCTAAAATAATCTCCTGAAGTGCAGGTAGCTATAGATTAGGATGTTGATTAAAAAAAGGTAACTACTCCAATTTGTCGGATCACTCCTTCACGGGATATGGAAACCCGGAAATGGCTTGAAATTAGGATAAATTTCGAAGAAACTCCCAAGGAAGTTGAAAAAGGTTTTAAGGAAAAAAATAGTAGCTGAGAAGCTCCTCACTCAATTTTCTCTTGGGAATTGCTTTTAGAATGGTGAACCTACGATTTCTATTTCCGGTTTTGATGATTATCAAAAGTCAGAATTGTTTACGGTGAGCAATCATTTCGTCACTGATCATTTCGTCAGTGATCAGTTCAGCACTGAAATTTTTTTTTGGTCTTAAAAACGTGTTTTATGGGGTTTACGGAGTCGCTGACCACGAATTTAACCTCCATTTCGGCCTATTTCGGACCCCGGACCCGGATTTACCAGAAAAAAATCGTCATTACAATTATGAATGGCATTTTACACCTATTTTAGCCTAAAAACCAATTTTTATTTTTTGTTTGAGTCCGGATCCGGGCAGGGACGTATCCAGGATTTGGGTCTGGGGGGGGGAGGGTACCGAACCTTAGAGTCAATTCTTAGGGGTGTACTTTTGAAAATTTTTCGCCCGAACAACTTTTTTTTTTTTTTTTGCTCATACCAGGCGACGCTGGGAAAATAGGGGCGTATTTTAAACGAATAAATTAGCTTTTTCTCCATCGTTTACACAAAGGATTTTGAAATTCAACTATATTTGACTGCTTTTGCGCTGCTCCTGGCCGACAGCAGGGTTGCCGCGGGTTACCCGAAACCCGGTCTTTTTCCCGACCCGAAACCCGACCCGAGCTTTTTCCGAAAAGAATTTTTTAAATAATTTCTCTAAAAATTGGTTATAAATTTTGAATTCAGTGCTGAACTGATTACTGACGAATTGATCAGTGACGAAACGATAGGTAACCGTTTTTTACAGTCTTTTACATTTTTACAGTAGTTGGAATTGGATGGAGAAGACATTAAAAAAGATCTCATTTGTCCTTATTTCTATTCGTCCTTATTGGACCTAGAATCCCTGTTTTGTCTTTATTCTTTGATTTTAAGCGAATTCTTTCTTAAAAATTTTCCCGGCGGCGTTGTTGGTCCCGGTAAAAAGACGATTCGTACTATTTTAGGTTAGCTTTTTTTCTCTGTTCTCTTTTGTAAAGGCACTATCTCGCTTTTTTCTCTTTCTATGTTTACTACACAATAGTACGAATCGGGGTTCGTCCGTTGATCCCCCACCCTTTTGAAATTTAAAATTTTCAAAACAAACCGAAAAATTCATAAATTCTTGTTTTTGGGAAATTTTTTTATAAAACTGTTGATTTTTTGCCAGGGTAGTACTGTTCGAGAACCGTAGTCTCGACTCGAGAAAAGTTTATGAAAAAAGTCTCGATCTCGGGTCTCGGAATCTCAGAGCAATTTGGATGGATCAGTGCGCATTAGGAAAGGATTGCTAATGGCATAAAACAACTGATTGACCAAACTGACCCACTGCAGACATAACGCAGCCCCCTAAAGGGGAAATGTATAGTAACAATGGGGAGGGGCTTTGGATAGGATGAGGAATAATGACGGCAAGATAAAGGGAAAGATTGGGTCGGATACATAAATAGGCCATCCCAAGTTCGTAGAAAAAGCTAAAAAATCAGGGTGTGTATGTATTGCAGGGTTCGTATCCGTCCTTTATTTCAAAGATTTTTGGCTTTCATCCTTTGAAAATTTGAAGCGTCCTTTATTTCAAAGATATCCTTTGAAAACGGCTTTTTGCCCAAAAATGTTAATTTTTAGGCCAAAATCCATTAGCAGATCAGACCCAAATTGTGAAAAATTTCCCCGGCGGCGCCTATTGGCACCACCGGACCCCTTTCCTTTGATTTTCTCACATTTTACTCTAAATTCAATAATTTTTGGAGTGCCCTTTGAACTCGCAAATTCTCCCCCTTCTTATGTCCTTTGAAATGGTAAAAAGACGATTGAACTGTTGACGTGTTATAAGTATAAGGAATGTCTAACCTTCGCTGTCTGCGCTCCCACGCAAAACAGTACGAATCGGAGCAGTACGAATTGGCCCAGTACGAATCGGGTGTCATCCCTTTGAAAGCACCTTATCGGTCCTTTGAAATTGAGTTAACCCGATACGAACCCTGATGTATTGTCTTTCCTTTTTATTCGAATTCTGTTAACGGAAGTTATAAGCACCTCCGAAATTTTATGTTATAAGTAGGGCTGCCAATTATATGGAAATCCATATTTTTTTCCTGAACTCGGAACGGCCTAAAACGCATGTAAAAGATGTTTTTAGCTTGGTTTGAAGCTTCTAGGATGGTTTTTAAATCCATATTTTCCATATTTCTCCATATTTCGCATTTTGCCAATATTTTATGTCCATATTTTGGGTAGGGGAGGTTTCATTGCCAATCGGGTTCATTGCCACGAACTTAGAACTTTATAACTTTTTTCTTACTTGATCAAATTCTGCAATCTTGATACCATTCGAATGGTCTATGTGTTATGAAGCTTTAATTAAGACATTGTTAAGCGATTTAATAACTGGCCAAAAAGATTTAAGTTGAAATTTGCAAAAAAGTCAGAAAAAGACAGGATTTTTATGAGTTTTGAATTACATATAACTTTTTTATAAAACAATTTTTTTTTTTGATTTTTAAAGAACTAATAGAGCTCTTATTGGTCTTTCGAATGATACCCAAATTGCAGAATTTGATAAGTAATAAAAAAGTTATGAGGTTCTAAAGTTCGTGGCAATGAACCCGCTGGCAATGAAACCTCCCGCTCCCCCATATTTTGGCATTTTTGGAAAATTTCATGAGAAAAATGCAATAAAATCGAAAAATATCTCCTTAAAAAAATTCTTGAAAACTCATTTGCAATTATAAACAACGCTAAATTTTTTTTGAAAAAATTGCACTATTTTGATAAAATTTTATGCCCATATTTTGGTCCATATTTGTCCATATTTTGGCTTTTTTCCATATTTATGTCCATACATTGCGATTTTTGATCCATATTTTATGGCCATATTTCGCGATTTTATTTCCATATTTTTGGCAGCCCTAGTTATAAGTTTCAAATGTAACAGAACTAATTTCATAACTTCTTTTTCTGCTTGTTGTTATGTTATTTTCGTTTCCCTTTTCACTTCTTCCTTCAATGTTTGCCATTCGTCGCCATTTTTCCTCACTGTTCGGCAGCACTGTGGCCAAGAAACTTGACCATTACAGCCAATTTCACCCTTCTTCTCTCACTATACAGCAAGTTTGGCATTGAAAGTTGCCCAATTTGACCGTGTTCCTTTTAGTATTTGGATTTCGGAAGGAATGGAACTGCCAAATCATCTTTCACATTTCTTAAGACGGAATTGCTGGTACGACTTGCCAACATCATGCAGGAGATCCTACTATTGCCACCAAATTTGCTCAGAACACGAAGGTGTGACATATTTTTATAATGAATTAACATGGCGGTAGGATTGCAATTCATTTTGATCCTCTCACCGCAAAAAAAAATTAAATTTTAGTGCACAACAAGTGGTGGCGTGGTACAGGAAAAGTTTTGAGGAATTGTTGGCCTACGAGAACTCAAAGGGCCACATGGACGATATTCTAAGGTGGTAACAAAAAGGCAAAGCCATCAACACAGTCGACCATGGAATTTATCAATTTGGCAAAGGGAAAAAAGAACCAAAAAAAGGGTTGTTAAAATTCGAACTCAATCATTTTGGGGGAAAAAAGTTGTTTGCCCAATCTCATCTCAATATGACTACCGATAAGTAGGGTTTCGGTTTCTGGGAATTTTTTGAAACCGAACCGACAACGACCGTTTCGGTTAACCGAACCGAAACCGAATTTTCTCGATTTTTCGGTTCGGTTTGAAATACGCCTGGTTTCTGGAAATCTTTGAAACCGAACCGAAACCGACCGTTTTGGTTAACCGAACCGAAACCGAATTTTTTCGGTTCGGTTCAGTTTCAAACCGACAACCCTACCGATAAGAACAGTGAGGGTTTCATTTCCAAAAATACAATGTTCGTTATGTCCATAATCTCTTCGGTTTTTTCTCGCCAGGTTCAATGACCAACTTCAAATCATTTTGCGGAGGCACAGCCCCGTGGTGCAAACGATGGCGGAGGGGATCATCGAACTGAAGGAGTCTGGTGGGTTGGAACCGGGGAGCGAGCAGGGCATCCAATACTTTCTGGACCGCTTCTACCTGAACAGAATCTCAATAAGGTCACCCCTTTTTGATGTGCCATCAACAAATCGAACGAATGAAATTTTCAGAATGCTCCAAAACCAACACTTAGTGGTACAAATAAAAGGTTTCAAAATGCGCTTTGACTCTTTCCCTTTGGAAGGTATTCGGATCACTTTTGCCCGAATCGCCACAGCACGTCGGCTGCATCGATCCGTCAGTTTGTATAAATTTATTATAATTTTATTGTACTGTCTATATTCTTTAAAATATGCCACTTTTTCAGAATGTGCGACGTCACTTCAGTGGTCAATGATGCGTTTGAAAATGCGCGTTTTCTCTGCGACCGTTTCTATTTGACTTCGCCCGCTTTAAAGTTGGAGTGTCACAACGCACTTGAACCGAACAAAAGCATTTCCATCGTGGCGGTCCCTTCGCATTTGTACCATATAATGTTTGAGCTCGTAAGCGATGGTCTCCATTTTGTCTTATGTGGGTGCAAAAAAGCATTCAATTCAGTTCAAAAATTCAATGCGCGCGACGGTGGAATACATTGGCACGGACGAAGACTTGCCAGATTTATTCGTCAGAGTGGTCCGAGGATACGAAGACCTCTCCATTAAGGCAAGTGTTTGCAGCAAAACCAGGCGGGGTGAAGTGGAGCGGGCGTAGAGACGGGGTGGCACTGGTTCTCTAATTGTCTTTTTGTTCGTTAGATTAGCGATCGTGGCGGTGGTGTCCCTCGGACAATTTTGAGTAAGTTGTTCAATTATCTGTACAGCACCGCACCGCCACCTCCCCAGGATGGCACTCAGGCGCCGTTGGTAAGTTATCACACGGGAGGGAGGCAAATAGAAATGCCCGAATTCAAAACCGAAAACGCTCACAATTGCTTTATGATTTTTGATTTAAGCCTTTCGACACCTTCCACAAAAGTTATAGAGCCTAAAAAATTTAAGCCTTTTTTATTTTCCTTACTGAGGCAGTTTGATGATTTTTTTTTTTTTGTCTTAACCGTATTTTAAGCTTTTATAACGAACGACTCAATTCAAATTTTTAGGCCGGTTACGGGTACGGGCTCCCGCTGTCACGTCTGTACGCGCGGTATTTTCACGGCGATCTCTTTTTGATTTCTATGGAGGGTTACGGCACTGACGCCTTCATTTACTTAAAAGTTGGCACAAAATCCCATTAGAATTCTCATGTTTTTCCTTTTTTCAGGCCCTTCCTGTAGATGCCCAAGAAGTGCTCCCTATTTTCTCAGCATCTTCCAAGTATGTTTATTATGTTTTTATCCCCCATTACGCTTCGTTTTGTTGCAGGCGTAGGCTTACGAAGGGCCCTTTGATCGGCGACTGGACCGGCACTATAAATTCTTAGCGAATGAATCAATTCTTTTAATTCTATCTGTATTTACTAGTCAAGACACTAATTATGTTAAATGTTCATAAAAGTTCTGCAATAACTCTAAATTCAACGGTGCATTTTACTCCATGACGGTTGCCTATAACTAATAGAATAGTCACTTTCGGGACAACAGAGAGAATCTTTATAGAAACAACAAAAATAATTGTCAAATTAAAAAATACAATTAAGGCAAAGCAAAACAATTTTTACATTTAATAAAATTTGAGTCAGTTTATATGCAAAGCTGGGTCCAATGCTGTGGGTATTGAGATCGGTAAGGCAGACGAAGTCTCGGCTATATTGTTTACTTTTAGTTAGAAACGGTTTCGTCTAGATTTATAGGCTTCGTCAGTCGGTGCCCCTTCAAAGCGCCTTAAGGCGATATTTCGAAGCCAAGCGTGTGACAGACTCCCTTCGGTTCTTCAGCGTAACTTTCTTCGCGATTACCAAAGCTAAAAAAGAATGAAATTAATCGCAAATTCTTCTATGTTCAAGTATTTGACTCAGATACAAAAAGTGAGGTTTGTGGCCAAATAAATGTCCTATTAAAGTGTGCCTACCAATGGTTATTCCGTTGCCAATTGCAATCAGTGAGAAGAGGAAGGCGAGGACGAGCACTTGCCAATCACGAGAGCAGTTCAAGCGGAAGTAAATATCGAAGAGCACGTAGGCACAATATGCTTGGATGAGCTAAAATGAGACGAAAAATGAGTTTTAACTTATTAAGAGACTTACGTATCCGACGATTAGAAACGGCAAGAGAAACGTCTGAAATGGACGGGCGAATGTTGGGAACCAAAACGAATGAGCTGTTCTTACCAATCCTTTGAACATCCAACTGCTGAAACCTGCAAAAAAAGAAGCGCACCTTTCGATTATTTCTCATATTAACTGGATTTACCTTCGACGG
Source organism: Heterodera filipjevi (assembly GCA_039877585.1). NCBI lineage: Eukaryota > Metazoa > Nematoda > Chromadorea > Rhabditida > Heteroderidae > Heterodera > Heterodera filipjevi. Next base: position 823,579 of record JBDPZO010000008.1, on the reverse strand, counting down.
TAATGTCCATGGAGTGGCGCTGTCCCAAAGCATCTGAAAAAAATGAAAAATCAAACAAAAAATTTATAAAAAAAATGATGGAAAATATACGTAATCTGCGCAAACAACCCGTCTGGTATTTGTACATAAAACGAAGGGAAATGTCAAAATGAATTTAAAAAATCGGCTTTTTGCCATTTTTCTTTACTGGATGATTTGCACACTGCTCACGTAGCAGACGAGCACAACAAATACCGGTCGCATCTGTTCGTAACACTCGCCGCCGCTCCACGTCAACGTAATGCAGCAAAGAACGCAGGTGATGTAATGGTGCAACACCTGTGAAGAGAGAAAGGAAATTCAAGCAGTACACCACCAGGAATGGGAATAAATTACAGAAATGCCACCACCCCCTCATTAATGCAGTGAAAAAGAAACGGTTGCTTCTGCTGATTATAACACAAAATCAGAGTCCAATTTTAACAAATTAACGGGGAAAGAAAGTGAAAATTATTGTCTGAAGAGTTGGCACTCACCCACCATCCTTTGATTCGCGACCCGTTCAGGCGAAGAATGGACTCGCGAATTGTCTAAAGAACGAAACATGCAAAGGATAAAAAGAGAATAAATCAGACAAATGTCAAAAAATTTCTCACCAAAGTGCAGTAGTACCAGACTAACAAAAAGTTGCAAAAAGCATCCAAGGCACGGAAAATCGGTGGCAACAAAATTACAATGAAAAACACGGAAAGTATCTGTAAAGCAAAAAAGAAAAAAGGTTATAATATTGAAAAGTGAAAATGTATTATTTTTTATTTTACGGAATTAGAGCACCGAAAGTGCATTTATGTTCGAAATTTTGTGTGAACTTACGACGCAAGCGACGGACAGTTTAAACGACTCGTACTCCTTTTTGTAGCGGTAACGCTCATCCGGACTTGGCAAAGTGAGGTTGAGATTGGAGCCCAAAATGATGTTGAGGTACAATCTGTGACAAATACGGGTTGTACTATTGTCATTATTATATTATTTGTGTATTTTTTATTAATTGTTCACCCATTGTCACGGAGGGGCACTTCCCTTGCCATTTCGGCAATTTTCCCAGCCATTTGCTTCGCCCGCGTTTTCTTAGCGCCCAATTCATTTTTGTCGTCGTCGTTAAGTGCGTCCTTCTTCAAAAGACTAAAAAGGAAAAAACTTACGAAATTTTTATATACAAATGAATTTCCTTCATGCGTTACCTGTCAATGTCGTGGCAAAGCTGTTTCAGAAGGTACTTCCTAAACGCAAAAAAAAAGAGGATGGGGAGTGTGAATCCAATTTGCCTACAAATGCTTGACGGTCTTTGCACAGCCTTCTTGCACTGTACACACTTCCCGGTACGAACGAAGGTAAGCCAAATGATCGGCCTTAACAGTGAGAAGGGGAGGGAAAAACCCCCGTCAGAAAGACAGCAGCTATTTTTGAACGGATTGTTTCATTTTTTGTATGAGATGGCGCTATTCCTAACCAGTTTTTTTTTTTTTTTCATTGTTTTTTATTATGCATTATTTCCAGGTCGAATCCAAAAGAAAAATATCATATTTGTGATCAATGACCTCAAAAACTAACAAAGAATAGGGAAAAGAAACCCAATGAATAATAGAAATTTAAAAAAAACTGGAGTACTTTAGGAATAGCCCTTATACTTTGAAATTGATCCGAAGCTTTCAAGGGGATTCTCGCCAGGAACCTTGCCTCGGGGATCCTATTGTAAGATATAATATTTGACATTATTCCATTTATATCCTATGATGGAACCGATGTGCCCACCTCTGCCTTTTCAAAGTCCGTGTTGTACGTCTCCCACTCCTTGTTAAATTCCTCCAGCGATGTCATTTGGACTTTTATTGGCGATGATAGGTAAAAAAAAGGTGATTTAATGTCTTTTTCCTTAAAAAGGAATAAAAGCAGAAATTACAGTGGAAGAATAAATTCTCAAGTCAAATACATAATAAATGGAAACAAATGAGGCATCCATTGAAAAGAAACATTTAATAATTCTTTTGACATTTTTATACATGAATTTGTCATTTAGCAGTAATGGTACAATATTCAATAAATAAAATGGAAAACAAAAAATGGAACAGCCCTTCGCTCAGAATCAGTGATAATGCAAATATGGAGGAAGACACATAAATTAATTAAAAAAACGAATGGGTATTATGAATGAATGTTTGAATCTGATGAATGAAAAAGGTGGTGTTCAATATACACACATTTACATTACATATTAAAATGAATTTGAAATTGAATATTGCAATATTGTGCCAGGTAAATTTGAAGAATATTCAAAGAAAAAATGTGAACAAAAAAAAGTGAGGACAGAGAGAAAGGCACAGCAAACAGTGCAACAGGCAGAGAAAGAATGAATGGTAAAAGAGAACATACAAAATGAAAAGAACAAATGGACGCGTACTGTTAACGAATGTCTCAATATGAAATCGAAAATTGTTTGATCGATTGATTGGATGACGGATTTGACTAGTGATTGATTGGTCCATTGGCCTTTGGCTGGTCAAATGATGGTCTCCTTCTCCGCCAACGGCTTTCTGGCTATGATTTTGTCAAATTCCTGCTGCGGATACACGCCCTTCCCAATGGGTCGGCTGTACCGGTCCATAAATTGCTCCACAGAATCGCCATTCTAAAAATGTTATTTTGTCCGCCAATTTGCTGCTTTTCCTCTCCCAAATATGCCATCCAAAAATGAGTGCCATTTTCTGTTCATTTCTCTCCCCCAAAATTTGATGAAAAGGACCGTTGCGTTCCGATACACGCGGCTGCTCGGCGGTGCCATCAGTTTTTGTGCCTCCGGAATTTGCATCGGATACAATTCGGCTCGGTGCACTGCCAACGCTGGGCCCCAGTCATCCGTTGGACACAGTAACTCTCTGATACGCTTAACATGCACACATTTTTTGTATGATGATAAATGATAACTGTCGTCACTTTAGTGAAGCTGCCGCTAACAGAGGAAAATTGGTAGACGAACATGAAGAGAATGATGAACACAGGGGACAGAGAGATGGACCAGCCAAGCCAAAGTGACCAACGGGGGAAGAGGAAGGAGTTGTACTGCAGTGGGTTGTGTTGCAGCCAAACCAATGAGAGAAGAGCCTTAGGGGGGTAATAATTAAAAGGCAAAAAGTGGCAAATGGCCAAAAAGTGATACCAAAAGCAAAATGGGACAGAGGAACTTCCAAAGGATCTTCCACAAAAGGTAAAAGGGCGGATAAAACCCGATCTAAATATAGTGAAAAAATGCAATTAATAATAATAATATAATAATGCTAATCACCATCCATTTGACATTGTCAAGGAAATTGTCAACCCCTTAAACAGGGAAAAGTGCCGTTCAATTGGTCAAATGATGAGCAAAAATGCCAAACGACCGACCATAAACCCAACAGACGGTCATGACCTCGAAAAAGCCAATGATAATCAGTGGCCAAGTGGCGGAAAAGTGCTCGAATAAAACAATCCAATAAATACCAGCCTTAAGGGAAGAAATTTTTTAATGAGGGAAAAACATTTAAAAAAATTGTTGGTTTTACCGCAGTACACAGCGGAAGACCCAACAGAAAGAAAGTGAAAAGTGTGAAGGTGAGCACATGGCGATGGTTTCCTTAGAAAGAGACGGACGAATGAATGGAAACCGAAATTGAGGCGGATTAATATTAATTGAAATTAATAAAAAAACACCGACGTCGAAGTCGTTCAGGGAACTGATCGCAAATTGAGCTGACCTACAATTTGGGTATAAAAAGACGAAATTACTATCATTAAAACAATATTTGTAATGTAAAATTCAGTCCATTAAAAGCCAAGTTGAAAAGCAAAATAATGACTTACAATTGTCTCGACAATAAACAACTGAAAAATGAGAAAATTACACAGATTCAGTCAGTGTAACCAGTCCTCCCATTTCACAAACTTCAGTGTTGAAAAAGACGAAAGCGACCATTGTGAAAAAAAGCAACGAATAAATTTGAGCGACTGGCAATTTGGAGAGGGCTTCGACAAAGAAGACGAACACGACCTTAACACAAGAAGAGACGAAGTTATTTAAAAAAGATAAATAGTCCATTATTATCACCCTATTATGGTTGATTCCCGTGTTAATTAGACGGAGGAAAAAAATTTAATTTAGAAATCACATCAAAACACTTTATGGAGTCATTTGTTTTTTTGCGCCTTCCTTTCCACTTTTGGTTCGGCTTTACTTGGATTCCCTCTTGGAGATGGAACTGCTCAAAAGGGATGCCCATCTCATGGCAAATGAAGCCAATGGTGGAGAAGACGAGGGAAGAAATGAGCACGGAAGTGACGAAGTCCACCAAACCGATGATCTGTGAGAAAGCGGAGGATGGGCACAAATTAGGCAAATGGGGGGAGAAGCACTCACCCAAAGATCAGAGAAAATGTTGTTGTGGAAGCGATTGTAGCTGGACAACATGATGAAGCCACCAGTGCAGGTGGACAGCGAATAGAACACCTGAATTGCGGCATCGCCCCACGCCTAAAGGGAGAAGGAATGGACGGACAGAGAGCAAAATTTGAGCAGATCGACCCTTCCGAATTCAGTGACTTTTAAGTCTTGGCAAATTAAGTTCATTAAATTGGTAACAATAGGTTTTTTGAAAAAATTTGAGGCCACGGATAAAGAAAAGTCAAACAAAACGAAAAGCTCACAAAATACAAAAACAAAAACGACTCAAAAAACTGATTATTCAATTCTTTGTTAAAAAAAAACCTAAGATTTGAAACCAAAGGTGAGACAAAGTGAACGAAGTAAGAAAAAAAACGTACGGTTAAATCATAGAGAATAGTCCAATCGGGTCGCATGTAATGAAAGAGTCCATCGACAGAGCCGGGAAGAGTGATGAAACGGATGAACAGCGCCACGAGGACAACGTAAGGGAAGATGACGAGGAAATAGACGACTTTTCCACTCGTTTTGATCCCTTTGAAAGAGCACAGAAAGACGAAGAGCCAAGAAATAAGCAAACAACTTAAATGGAACCAAATAAATATGTCATAATATTCTGGTGGGGCACACATTGCCAACTGCCAATTGATGGTTTGGAAGTCGGAGATGCCGGACGAGAGCATTAGAACTTGGTTACTTAATGGGAAAACAATTTTTAAGAGGGGGACATCCGGTGAAATGCAATGGTAACACTGGAAATATTCCACGCTGGGCATCACTCCGCCGGCTTTCGGACCATCGGCGGACGCAGTGAGTGCACTTCCATTGTTGTTTTTGCCGTTGTCAAAATCGGATGCCAGATTTTCGCCAAAATTGGCACAACTTCCATTCGCCAAAATGACGCCGCTAAGCAGCCGACACGTCTCAACGGCACCCTTATTCCAAACGGAACAATCTGAGGAGGCAAACGTTCATTAAGATGAATCAAACTAATTATAAATGAAATGGGACTTTCGCTGTTCCAACTGTTCCCGCAAGTGGCCCATGGCAATGGAAATTTGAGCGAATTAATCATGTAATAGAAGGCCCACGAAGTGATCATGTTGTAGTAGATGGAGATGATGCACGAAATGAACACCATGGAAACGCCGACGCCTTAAATTAGGACGAAAAAATTGCGAAGAGACATAAAGACAAACGACGACCTTTGAACAGCGGAGACATTTTCCAAACGGAGAGGGGACACAAACTGATAAATTGGCCAAGAGAAAGTTCCTAAGAAAAAATGGAAACAAAAAAAAATGTTTAGATAAAAATAATTTACAATGAAACAAATTGGCAAGGCAATGAGCAGAAACAGGACAAGATACGGGATGAAAAAGGCGACTCTGAACATAATGAATTCCAAAACAAAGTGAACGTATTGATAACCAACCCGCCATGAATGTTGCATTGATAGGGAAAGCGCCAGAGATTGCCGATGGCAAATGTATAGCCGAAGGCACTTCAATATAGAGGGAAGGGGGAACGGTAGGGATGGATGAGAAATGTATGAATGGCCCAACCTGAGCAGGTAGTCCAATTTGGATGACCAATTGCCCCTTATCCGATTCTCGTCTCCCCCTCCTCCTGTTTCTTCAAAAGGGTACTCAATGTAAACGCCGGGTTCGTCATCACCCTCCATTTGTGTCACTTTTAGACCAAAAAATATTAAAGCAAATTCAAGGGAAAAATAACAAAATCAGCAAAATAAAATAGAAATTCCACTTATAGCCAATTTGTGGCGTTAATAAATTTAATAAAGAATAATATTATTTTTTGAAAAGAATATTAATATTTTATGGCAATGAATACGCTGAACAAAACTTGTGAAAAGAACAACAAAATACAAACAAAATTATGAGCGCAGTAAGAGAAAAAAAAAAACTTTTTGTAAAAATTTGTGAGAGACTAACAGATGTAACCTAAGAACTGCAATACAATAGGAAAACAGACAAAACATTGAACAAATTCACTGGTGAAAAAGAACAAACGGAGGGGGAAGGGACAGTCGGAAGCAAAAAAATGAATGCCTAAAAATGCCAACGGCAGCAAAAGGATACAAATGAATGTCTTCAACGAGCATTTGTCCTTTGCTGGTAAAACAAAATGTAAGCCGACTCGGAGTTCTTTTGAGCATTGCTGTCCGACAGGCCAAAGAAGTCCTCGATGGACGACTCGTCCAGCTTCTTTAATTGCCATATTATTGCTTTTATTTGTCTGTTATTTCAATTAAAATTTTGTCAATTTTTTTTTCTTACGTCGACAATATCATCGTCGAAAAGAAGCCAATACGAGTGGGACTTGACCAACGTAATGTAATGGCCTCGGTTCGGCGTGGAACCACAATGGACCACAACGGCAACCAAGTCATAAATGTGATCGCTCTGGGCGGAAGCGTCCTTCTGAAGAGCATATGGATAAAAAAATTGTGTATTTTTATTGTCCCTATAAAATATTGAAAATGAACTGAAGTCAGAAGTGTGTCTAAATGTTTTATTGAGGTTCCTTTCGTTAACTCTCACCACATTGGGCAACCGAAGCTCCATCGGGAACAAAACCCTGTAGGACAATTTGGTGTGCCGGTTCAGCTGCTCAACGTATTTGAACCGTTTCAGATGGAGCGCGAGCAGTTGGGGCAATTTGCGAATGCGCATTCTCTTCTGGGCTTCCTAAAGGAAAAGGGGAGAAGAGATGGGAGTGGTTAAATAAATATATTCTCACATGTTTACTGCCGCAAGTTTCACACAAATATTTCTGATCACCCGACAGAGTTTCCATGTTTGAGAAATTCCTCAGACAATGACTTATGGAAACATTCTGAACCAATTTGGATGAATCGCAATGATTGGACAAATGAAGGCACCTGTTCAATGTCGACACTCAAATCCAAAAAATCCTCGTCTTTGCTGCTGATTGTTTCACAATTAAGACATTTCGTTTCGTTGGTAAGTGTCCCTTGAAAAATTTCTTGAATCCATGTCAAATCTTGACCAATGGTGTCAGAAATGCTAAATATAAAAAAAATTTTTGGTTAAAATTGCTTTTAGAAATAGACCTGGCCATTTGTTTTGCACCAAAATCGGTCTGTTGGTTTTTTGTATTTGCGGAAAACGACCGTTTGTTTGTTCCCATTACGTTATTTGCATTTCTCAGACTTCCGTCAATTTGCTCCTTCCTTTTTTCCTCCATTAACACTTCGGAAATCGCGTTCAATAAATAGTTGAAGAATTCATGCGCATCTTGTTGCATAAAATTGTCGAATAATTCTTAAAACAATTGTACTTAAGTAAAAACCTACACAGACAAAAACGAAAGTGTTCAAAAGAATGCTTTCTTATTAGTATACTACTAATAAGTTGATAATACCGTTTTCGCGTTTTAATTTTGTGACGAAACGTTTGGGAGCAATTGTTCCAACCCTTCTCTTCTGACTCGAAATATTTGAGAACAGATCAGCAAGACAGGTGAGCAAATTGTCGCGTTGCATTCCTGAAATGACTGTTATTTTATAATTAAGAAATTTACGCAAATAAAAATTACGAATTATTTTTTTTTTTCGAAAATTTTTACAATGCCAACCTGATTTTTTGTGCGTTTGTTTATATGCCAAAATCTTTTCTCTGAACTGCTTGCAAAAATACAGTGCCTGGATCACTGAGTTTGCATAACAAGTGTTGCCAAACTTAAAAAATGGAGCAAATAACCATTAAATTAGGAATTTAAATTTTAAATCTAAAATGCCTACATTTATAAGACCATAGAAATGCTCATTTGAAAAGACTTGGTCCGCGCTAAGTTCTTTTTCGAGTTGGGACGATGCAGTGGTACCCTAAAGTATTTTTTTTTTAGCTATTGTCACTGTGCTGTATTACCATTTTTTTTCGACTACTAAAATTATTGCCGCTGTTGTTTTTGGAAATGCATAAGTTTGTTTTTATCCTAAAATTAAAAATAAATCTAAATTAAAAGTAAAATAAATTGTAAATGAAATGCTGGTGAACCTAACTGAGGCTAAAACCAACTAATTTTTCTCTTAATGCAGGTTTCTCATCATTGGTCCTTTATTTCAAAGGACGTCCTTTATTTTTGGCTTTCATCATTGAAAAATTGAAACGTCCTCATAAATCCACAAATATATTTGAAAACTACGTTTTGCCCATAAGATGTAAAAGAATTTTCATTTCCTGGGAAAGTTTAAAATTTTTTGGGCTAGACTTCAACTCAGCCCCCATAAGAAAATTAAGTAATTATTTATGGTCAGAAATTGTTTATTATTGCATTTTATTAATGGGAAAGTGTGAAAAGGTGACTTTTAAGCCATTTAAACCGGTTTTCGAACCAATTAAAAACCCGAAAAAATGGACAAAATGAGGCATTCCTAACCCTTTAAAACGGATGAATTAGGACAAATTTGGTATCATTCGAAAGCTCTTGATGAGATAAGGCTAAGAAACCGAAAATTTTCGTTTTTAGTAAAACGCAGTTGGTATTCCACTCTTCGACCGCGTAATTGACGAAGCGGGTCATTTTAGCGTGGGCCAGTTTAGCGTGGCTGGTTTAGCGTGGCTGGTTTAGCGTGGCCGTTTTAGCGTGGCCGTTTTAGCGTGAGGGGTCGTTTTAGCGTGGCCGTTTTAGCGTGGGGGTCGTTTCAGCGTGAGATAATTTTTAAAATTTTCAACAAAAAAAACAAATTGTTTTTTAATTTATTTTTTTGTTTATCCTTAGTTTGTGTGTGTGTATAGTTTATTTCAACATTTCATTTAAGTTAATTTAATCTGAGCGAGAATCACCTATCTAAATGGCACAACAACAGCCAATTATTGTGACAAAGCGAAGCAAAATGAAACTTCAACACGACGAAGCTCTTTGGCCAATAGCAATGGTGGACTCCGTAATTGTGGAGATGCGAATTTTCGGCAACAATTAAAGGTGAGTAGGGAATAAAGACGATAATTAGAAGTTCTTAGAATTTTGGGGGTTTGAAAAATTTCTTTATTTATTTTTTTTCATTTTTAGCGCATCTAACGTTTGCGTCACAATTAAAATATCCCGCCAGCGTTTTCCATTGAATTTGGAAAGCTTCGAATTCCGCCGACATATAGAACATAGAAAATACAAGAGTAACGAAATCGAAGAGCAGAAAAATTGTTGGTAATTTTTTGCTTATTTTTGCCTGCCCCATTAATGCTACTCACGCTAAAACGGCCACGCTAAAACGACCCTCACGCTAAAACGGCCACGCTAAAACGGCCACGCTAAACCGGCCACGCTAAACTGGCCCACGCTAAAATGACCCGCTTCGTCAATTACGCGGTCGAAGAGTGGAATACCAACTGCGTTTTACTAAAAACGAAAGAACTAAAATAAAAGGTATCCCAGAACATCCTAAATCACAGCATATTGTATTTATGTTCAACATTTTTGTTTTATTTATTGTGCGTATATAACTTATTTGGTTAATGAATGTGAAATTATACTGGCCATAGTTTATATATTTACGACAGAATTGAAGATAAAACGAATGAACACATTATGATATTGTAAGTGGGATATTAAACGAAGTGGCGCACAGCCAGACATTCATATCAAATGGTATCACAGCGTCCAGGTGTTGTCGTCGTATATGTCCAATTCCTCATCTGACTTCGGTTGAATCCAATTGAATCCGTCCATGGTCACTCCTCGCATAGCGTTGGCGCTCATTCCATTTGCAAGAAGAACATCGAATCCCAGCCACATTTGATATTTGACCCTTCCACCGAAACTACTTTTTTAAAAATAGAATTTTACAAATGGGGACAAATTAACACTGAATTTTAAACAAAAAAATTCTCCAGACCAGGTTGTACGAAGATATTCACCGGAATGATGTTGACGGTCATATGGATATAAAATCGTCCTCCAGACAATTACCTAAAAAAAGGAAAAATACGGTTATAAAAATTCAGATAATTACCTAAAAAAAGGAAAATTAATTTTGGAGAGGGAAGGTAATAAAAAAAGAAATTAGGACCATTGCGAATGAATGACAATTGAGAGAAGGGAGTGGTATTTATATGAATTGGTAAGTGAAAAAAAAGATGTAGAGAAAAAGTTTTAGGTAAATTAGAGGGTCCATGTTGTTTCGGCCCCCACGTTTCGGCCCCCACGATTCGGCCCCCACGTTTCGGCCCCGGACACGTTTCGGCCCCAAGCCAAAAAAAGTAAAAATCATCTTAATTTTTTGAAAACCAAACCCCTTAGTTTTTTTTAAAAAACCGAAAACCCCTAGTTTTTTTGAAAAATATAATTTTTCGTAAAACTAACCTTATTTTGAAAAGGTGGAAAATACAATTTTAGAAAAGTAAAATACCATGAGTCCAATTTTCTTTTGAATAAACAGTAAAAAAACAATAAAAGTAGAAAATTTATTTATCATGGGTTCATATGGTAATTGCGAGAAACTCCACGAAGAAATTCCAAGATAATGTGAAATTGATTAGGATTTTGACAGTAATTGTGATACACATTATCGGAACATAACCGCGTACTTTCTCAAGAATTCGCTGATCAGCGAACAAGTATTTGCGTGCCTTTTGTTGTGGTTGTCCGCCTGCAATGAACGACGCGTATTTGAAAATTATTTGGTATTGATTTACCTGCCAAAGATTTTGTTCTTTCACTTTCTTTTGTAAATTTCTTACAAAATGAAAAAACAAAATTTGATTTGGCATGCTGGAAAAGTAATGGAAACTGCGTTACTGGCAGCTACTTCAAAGTCCAAATTGAATGCTGTTGGAGCGAATGTCGGCCACGCATGACGTAACAAGTCGAACATTCGTTCATACGATGCCTGTGCCTTGGAAGTAAGCAGAAAATGGCACACCGGAATAATCCAGTTGCCTCGCCTAAAGTCCAAAATAAGGCTAAATTGCAAAAAACAAAATTACTTTGCCAAAACAGTGTAGATTTGGTAAAATAATGGCGGCGCAAGAGAAAACGTCCCATCGCCGTAGCACTCATGCATACGGTCTGCCCAACGCCCAAATGATTCACGCCCGAATAGCAAAACACTTAAAGGACCAAATAGTTTTGCGAACAAAAAGATAAACCTATTTACCGCTGCGGATTTTCGTTTCCATGCTCAAAGTATACAGCGGAATCACCAAGAAGGAAGCGTTCTTCAGCGCCATCTGTCGAGGTGTATGTTCGGTACGCTGGCCCAAGTACTAGCTGCTCTAAATTGGCAGGCACTACAGGCGGAGCATTTATTTCATGACGCGCCCTTCTGATCAACTAAATACAGTTTTCCTTGCAAAAAGTAAGAGATAAGTAAGTACCTCATTAGAGGCTTGTTTTGTCACCAGCACACAAGCAGGTGAAGGAACATTTTGCAATGCCTCGGAACGGATGACAGAAGGTGGTTCGAAAGTGGCGATTGCGCGACGTTTGATCGCCGTCGTGACTTTTTGCCATCCACACGTGATGCATTTGCGGGGCAAGTGTGTGCCGTTGCAAGGCGCAGAAATTGGTCGTTGAGCCCTGTCCAAATTCGTCCTCTGCATTTGTTTTCACTGTCCTTGAATTCACATCGCAAGGATTTTGTTGTTCCGTCAGTACTCATTTTAGCGAAGGTGTAAAGATGCCCTTCATGTGGTAGCTTGACTTTTTGTTTTTTAGTTTGTATTGTGTTTGCCATCTAATGTTTAACGAATTACAACTAGAAAATTAAGTGTGCAAAAAAAATTAAAAAAAAATGTCAAAAAGTACAGAAAATTTTTTTGTGACTGCTTAATTTGGTTTTTTCTATTTTTGGCTTGGGGCCGAAACGTGGGGGCCGAAACGTATCCGGGACCGAAACGTGGGGGCCGAAACGTGGGGGCCGAATCGTGGGGGCCGAAACGTGTGTGGCCCAAATTAGAAATGACAGACGGTCGCACGCACTCCAATTGAGTGTGGCCGATTGAGTATGGGGCATATTTAGTGTAACGAAACTTTTTGGTTGAATTTCTCAATTCTGTTAAACATTTTGAAAGCATTATGAATTTTTGTATCAAGAACCACATATTGTTTCAAAGTCCGTCGGGTTCTTTAGGCGGTTATTGACTCGGGCGACGGCTGTATCAAATTTGGTGAAAACTTTTCAGGGCAGATTGACGTTTTTTTCTCTTTTCGCCATTAATTTTTTTGTACAAGCGCCATCGGGTATTTTGGGTGTACCTCAACTGCGGACCGACAACTGCGGACCAGCCAACTTTAGAACCTCATAACTTTTTTCTAACTTGATGAAATTCTTTAATTTTGGTATCAATCGGTTGCTCTACGTGTTTTGAAGCTTTCAATAAGACATTGTTAAGCCATTTGATAATTGACCAAAAAGTTTTAATTTAATATTTGTAAAAAGCCATAAAAAGTCAGAATTCTTGTGACTTTTGGTTTATAACTTTTTTATAGATCAGTAATTTTTTTTAATTTTTGGAGCACTAGTAGAACTCTTGAAGGCCTTTCGAATGACAGCAACAATTTTTTGTTCGAATTCGGGGTCGGGGTTCGGAATTGGGCAAAACGGATGGTATATTCTTGTTCAGCGACCCCAAAACCCTTAGAAACATGTTTTACATGTGAATTATCAATTTAGACTTTTTGTTCGAATTCGGGTTCGGAATTTTGAAAAACAAATGTCACATTCGTGATCAGCACCCAAAAGCACCCTAGAAACGACTTTTTATTTGAAAGTTTCGGGGGGGGGGGGGTCGCAAAACCGAAAAGTACCAATTTTTCCAACTTTTAAATGGACTTGAAATGTATCAAAAATTACTTTAAAAAATTTTAAAGTTAATTGCATTGCTATTCGTTGGTCATCGTAAATACAATTTTAAAAAATTTCATACACAAAAAAATAGGAAAATAAAATAATAGGAATGATTAAATGGCATGTCATTTGAAGAGAGTTCAAAATGAGGGATGGTAAGAAGTCAGTTCTTGTCACGAAGCTCCCACTCAAATACAGTGTCATTTTTCTTGAAATAATCCATTTTTTTGGGGGGGGGAGGGGTTGGAAAAAAAAGCCTCGGTGTTTTTTATTTTAAGAAAAAAATGTATGCTTATTGCTTTTCTAAAAATTCTGTTGAATAAATAAAAGTTTTGAGAATCGATATTCGGAAAACAGTCAGTCATCAGACAGCAAAAAGGAACCGATCAGAAAATCCGGGCCAAAAAACAAATGGAATGACACAAATTCATCAAGAAGAATTGTTGATTATTTATTTGTATCGCTTCGTTTTCGTACTTCTTTCCTTCTTTTTGTGTCCATTTCACTCGTTCCCTTCTTTTTCCCTATCGCCGTTGCACCGTGTCACCACCACTGATCAGACTGATACTGTAGGCGGGCGGATGGGTCAGTTCATGGTAACCGTAGTTGGAAGTGGCGTACGGTGACGTGAACTGTAAATGGGTAAGAAAAGTGCCGTCAAGTAAACGTAATGTTAAGAGGTTTCTTTTTAATCCTTTTCATAGCCCTCGGCTTTCTCCCCCTTCCCCCCCCCCGCCCAAATTGACGTGCCGATTGGTTGACGTGCCGTTCGTAAATGCGCACTCTCTCCAATAGTTCGTTCGCCACCTCCGCTGCCACCGCCTGCAATTGCACGCGAAGTCGCTCCTTTGTGCTCAGTTCGGTCTCTGTGCGTTGCAAATGCCCCAACAAAAGTGACGCATTGAAGCGCAAAGCGTGCACCTGCGCAAACCAATTAGCACTAATTAGGTAATTAGCGATTTGGAATGAAAGAATCAAAAGAATTAATTAATTGTTCATTACTTCTCGCTGCAGTTGCTCCAGCTGCCCACACACTTGTTCAAGCTGAGTACGCACTTGCACCTAATTGGTAATTGGCCTTTAGATTTAAAAAGAACGGTGATCAGAGGGGGTGATCTAAGTCAATAGATGGCATAAAAAAGCCTAATTAATGCCATTAAACGAATGGATTCATTTCGGCATCACTTGCCGTGTCGGGACGCAGCTCCTCCAGGAATTGGATAACCGCGTCCAATTCGGAGAAATTTGACGCGACCGTTTCCGTGGGGTTTTCACTGCCCTCGGCGCCAGCATTGGCCTCAGCATCCGCAGATCGGGACAAACGGCGAATCCCGGCGAGGATGCCATCCAGCGCAAAACGTTTGGGTTGGGCGCAAAACTGAAGAAACGCCGAAAAATTGAAAATTAATCATCGCCCAATGTCAGAGTTGTTGATAATCAAAAAATAAAATAACAGCAGATAATAACTCCACAAATCCCAATTATTTTTATGAAAAAGCACAAAATATTCAATTTTGCTTCTGCTGACCTGCTCCACCCCGCTGATGTTCCATTCCGGCACTTTCACTTGGCCCAAACGTTGCAATGCGTCGCGCATCGGCGAACTGAAAAAGTGCCATTGGCGAGCGCTCAGACGCGGGTCGTCCGGCATAATGCCGCGGGAAAGGGCTTCATCGATCAGTTGATGGGAGGAAAGATTGTCCATGATGGATCGTTGCTGGAAAAAAATACAAAATGGGAAGTTGGAGAGACAATAGAAAATGTAAGGAAATGCCATCCAAAGATTTGTTAGACCATTAAAAATGCCAAAAAAATCATTTGTTATAGATTAGAGGAATTAAAAGTGAATGAGTGATCAGTGATCGTCAACATTTGTCAGTTTATTTGCCCATTGACCAAGTATTGGTAGTCGTCCTGAAGACCTTCTCGTCCGACCAAATAAATTTGAGGCATAAAATGAAAGCGGAATTTAAAAACGCAACAACAAACAAGTTTATAAGATGCAACAATATTTTTTTTGGTCAAATTTAATCACTTCTTGATACGTGGCAAATTAGGCTGCAAAATATGTCCACATAAGTACAAAAAATTTTATTAAAAATATTACCGGAGCTTTAATGCGCTTCGCCGGTTGACTTTCCACTGCGGACGGAATAATGGGCAACTTGGACGTGGATTGGGGGTGCTCAACGTCTAGGTACCAGGACGCTGGACAGTCTTAAAATTGAAATTTTCTATAAGTAAAACAAAATAAAAGGCTCAATGGAATAAAGCACCGATGACGGCTCGGATTTAGTGAATGTGTCAAAACGAGTTGGAACATGCTTAAATTCCACAATTTCATTAAAAAAAAGGAGAAATAGTCTTTTCATTATCTCATAAATAAAACTTACGAGAGTATTGTGAAGATCAGTCAGGAAATTGTAAATAGATGGGTCGCGAAACGCAGAAGCATTGACTAATACGGCCTTCCAGCATTCATTGCCACTTATTTCTTTATAAGTGCTCCGAAGCTCGTGCAACACCTTAAATGGTGTGGATCTGAGCTGGCAAACCCTTACTTAAGCACAAACTGTGCGATGGAATCCAATCACCCGGGGGTACACAAATTTCCAAAGGGAATGAGAGGCAGAAAGAATGGAAAACAGATTATTTCGGGGACTAATAAAAAGGGAAATTTCATACAAAAGTTCGGGCGGTAATCGCTTTGGGGTTAATTTTCTATTTGGGAACATTTATTTAAAGGGGCAAGGGAAAAAAGAATAAAATTAAAAGGCCAAAATAGTCAATGCAAATAGGCCATATGATATAGGGGGAAGAGAAAGACAAACGATGAAAGCAGTGCATATAGAAAAGTATTAGAGAGAGAGAGAGTGAGTGGGTGAATGAAGTGCTTGCTGCTCTCTGCCCATTTTCCCTTTCCCTTAGGAGGACAATCCTTTGGTTATTCATTTCTCCTTATTCACAACATTTTTTCTTTAGACTATATCAATTAAGATATTTCAATTAAAGGAAACAATTTTTATTGGACCGAAAGAAACAAGGATTTTTGTCAAAAGAAATAGTAAAACTGACCGTTTTGGGCACCTCGAGCTGGTCAATACGAGTGCCCATTTGAATGGCCGTCTTTCTCTTTGCTAGCAACTCTTTTTTATCTTGGCCGCTCACTCCACGCTCGAGGAAACTGAAAATAAGGGCGCGTATTTTTTTTTGGTTTTTCGCAAAAAATCTTTCCATTGGGACAGGGACGAAGATGGGGGGGGAGGGGGTTTCCTGAAAACTCAGCCTGTCGCTTGACTTTCTCAGTGGAGCAGCACTCCTCCCACCACCCCAGACAAAGACCCTGCGTGTTCGCATCTTGGGAGGAGAAGGGGGGGGGGGGGGGGAGTAGTTGCATAGCCCATCAAGCCCGTGATGACTTCGTTACCTTTCAATTTCCAGTAAAATTTTGTCCCGAGCGCTCTTCCTAAACGCAAAAAAGGTTGAGAAATGTTACGACATCCGAAGCTCCTACAAATGCTGGACGGTCTTCGCACAGCCTTCTTCCATCGTACACATTTCCTGGTACGAACGAAGGTAAGCCAAATGATCGGCCTAAACAAATGAAATTAGAGAGGGGGACATAAGCCAGACAAACTGAAGATTAGCAGCTAATTTTAAGAGGATTATTTCATTTCTTGTACGAAGTTAACTGTAAAATTGGCTCGGTGCTTTTGAAAACCGGCCCTGAGGGCCTTAAATTTTAACAAATTGGAACCGAAACAATAGAACTTTGGCAATGTTTGGCATTTATCCTCTAATAAAACCGTGTGCCCACCTCGGCCTTTTCAAAGTCCGTGTTGTACGTCTCCCACTCCTTGTTAAATTCCTCCAGCGATGTCATTTGGACTTTTATTGGCGATGATAGGTAAAAAAAAGGTGATTTAATGTCTTTTTCCTTAAAAAGGAATAAAAGCAGAAATTACAGTGGAAGAATAAATTCTCAAGTCAAATACATAATAAATGGAAACAAATGAGGCATCCATTGAAAAGAAACATTTAATAATTCTTTTGACATTTTTATACATGAATTTGTCATTTAGCAGTAATGGTACAATATTCAATAAATAAAATGGAAAACAAAAAATGGAACAGCCCTTCGCTCAGAATCAGTGATAATGCAAATATGGAGGAAGACACATAAATTAATTAAAAAAACGAATGGGTATTATGAATGAATGTTTGAATCTGATGAATGAAAAAGGTGGTGTTCAATATACACACATTTACATTACATATTAAAATGAATTTGAAATTGAATATTGCAATATTGTGCCAGGTAAATTTGAAGAATATTCAAAGAAAAAATGTGAACAAAAAAAAGTGAGGACAGAGAGAAAGGCACAGCAAACAGTGCAACAGGCAGAGAAAGAATGAATGGTAAAAGAGAACATACAAAATGAAAAGAACAAATGGACGCGTACTGTTAACGAATGTCTCAATATGAAATCGAAAATTGTTTGATCGATTGATTGGATGACGGATTTGACTAGTGATTGATTGGTCCATTGGCCTTTGGCTGGTCAAATGATGGTCTCCTTCTCCGCCAACGGCTTTCTGGCTATGATTTTGTCAAATTCCTGCTGCGGATACACGCCCTTCCCAATGGGTCGGCTGTACCGGTCCATAAATTGCTCCACAGAGTCGCCATTCTAAAATTTATTTTGTCCACCAATGCTGCCTTTTCCTCTCTCAAATATGCCATCCAAATGAGTGCCATTTTCTGTTCATTTCTCTCCCCCAAAATTTGATGAAAGGGACCGTTGCGTTCCGATACACGCGGCTGCTCGGAGGTGCCATCAGTTTTTGTGCCTCCGGAATTTGCATCGGATACAATTCGGCTCAATGCACTGCCAACGCTGGGCCCCAGTCATCCGTTGGGCACAGTAACTCTGTTTATTGTATACATCAGAATTACCATTTCGGGTTTTATAGTAGACTCCTTTGAAATTGACACCTTTGTTAATGCCGTTCGTAAAGCACGTCAATTTTTCAAAAATTTCCTCGCGGCGCCTGTCTGCTCCACCGGACATCCCCTCCCACCCATTAATAATCAGGGTAATAGTGTGCTTTGTCCCCCCCCTTTTTTGAAAAAAAAAACTCAAATTTTTTTTGGTCTTTAAAACATGTTCTAGGGGGTTTTCGGGGTCGCTGATCACGAATATGACATCAAATTCGACCAATTCCGAACCCCGGACCCGAATTCGAACAAAAATCGAAAAAATAAATTTTTCAAAATCCGCATTTATTGCCCAAAATCAATTTAAATGCACGGAATGTAAAAGAGAAAGACGCATGACAAAAGAAATACACAACTATTCACATGGGTAAATATGTTTGATATGAGCCCACAAATGAAAGAAACCATCGTCACCAAATCGCTTACGCCAAAGAAATTCGGGGAAATATGTATTGTAAGTGCCAGAGACATTGCCAGATTGGGGACGGAATTTGCAAAAGCCAGCAGATTTTGAATTGGAGAGGCCAACAAATGGCCATTCCGTGCATTTAAATTGATTTTGGGCAATAAATGCGGATTTTGAAAAATTTATTTTTTCGATTTTTGTTCGAATTCGGGTTCGGGGTTCGGAATTGGTCGAATTTGATGTCATATTCGTGATCAGCGACCCCGAAAACCCCCTAGAACATGTTTTAAAGACCAAAAAAATTTGAATTTTTTTTTTCAAAAAAGGGGGGGGGGGACAAAGCCGGAACGGGTCATTTGAGTCGGGCCGTTTGAGTAGGCCGTTTGAGTCGGAGGGGTCGTTTGAGTCGGGCCGTTTGAGTAGGAGCCATTTGAGTCGGGCTACCATATAAAAGTATATCGGGGTCAAAAATATGAAAATCTAATAAAAAAAATAATTTTGAGTTTCTTCTCAGTGTTTTTTAAGCTAACATGTAAGGCTAAAATAAAAGAAAAAATAATATAAAAGAAAATTATTTTAATTGATCCGTGCTTAATGTAGGGTAGCACGTAACGCGGGACTTCTGGCAAATACCAGGGCCGGGGGGCATCTGGCAACATGACGATTCGTCCGGCAACGATTCGTCCGCCCATCCAAAAAAGTGCCAAAAACATAATATTACTTTAAATTTTTGTAGTTTTTCTTTTGGCATTTTTTATAAGTTCTCTTATTAACTATGTCAGATGTTAAAAAAGTTAAATAGTTTGATGTTTTTGGCACTTTTTAGCCGGGCGGACGAATCGTACGTTTTAGGCTGGGAGGACGAATCGTTGACGGACCAATCGTCGCCTGGACGAATCGTCGTCCGGACGAATCGTACGGCAGCGGTCCCGTACAACCATACTTAATATGTATATAGGGAATCCATTTTCAGACATTAACTTCTTTTTATATTCTGAATAGAAAACATTGTTTTTCTGATTTTTTTTTCGGAAGAACAACGACAACCAAATGATAAATAAAATAACTAAGCACAAATTTAACCAATGCTAGCCCCTTTGATCCCGATGTTTTTCTCGCTGATGTTCCTCGAGATTACGAATATTTAGCCCATTTTGGGTTTTGTAATGTAACTTAATATTTTTTTGTTTTATCTTATAAAAAAATTGAATTTTAACTAAAAATTAAATGTTGTATTATGGGTGGCTCTCCGACTCAAACGGCCCGACTCAAATGGCCCTCCTACTCAAACGGCCGACTCAAACGCCCCGACTCAAACGGCCCGACTCAAACGGCCAGACTCAAATGACCCCCACCGGGACAAAGCACACTATTACCATAATCAGTACCGCTGGCAAAAATGGTGAGATTTAAAATCATTTCTTTTTTATTGCATATATGTCATTCCAAAAATTTCGTTTTTTTTTTTTTTGTATCCGGAATTTTCAAAACCGGACCCCTTTGTTTTTTGGAAATTAACCAAACTAAAAAATAGGGTTCGATTTTCAAAAAATTTTAAAAAATTCTTGAAAAATCAAAAAAACCTTATGGAAATTTTTTTAAATCTTACGCTAGTTTTGAAAATTAAACAAACTAATTGCTAGGGCTGCCAAAAATATGCACAAATAGTGGCCAAAATATGCACATAATTATGCAAATAAAACAGTGAAATAAGCGGCGCTAGGTCAAAATGTCCAATGGACAAAATGTCCAATAAGCCAAAAACGGTCAAAATGTCCAATAAGCAAAAAACGGTCAAAATGTCCAATGGACAAAATGTCCAATGGACAAAATGCCCAATAAGCCAAAAACGGTCAAAATGTCCAATAAGCCAAAAACGGTCAAAATGTCCAATAAGCTAAAAACGGTCAAAATATCCAATGAAAAAGTTAAAATTCGTGTGTAAATAATGCTTATCATTTTTTCTATAAATTAAGTAATCGGGATTGAAAAAACGGTTATGGCCAAAATCCTAAAATTGTGGAAAAATGGCTTTTTTGTCCATTGGGCATTTTCATTGGACATTTTGACCGTTTTTTGCTTATTGGACATTTTGACCGTTTTTGGCTTATTGGACATTTTGTCCATTGGACATTTTGACCATTGGACATTTTGTCCATTGGACATTTTGACCGATAGCCGAAATATGCACTAAATATGCATAAAAATCGTAAAAAATGCATTAAAAAAGTTGAAAATTAAGGGTGCAAATTTAGTTAAAAAAATTTTATTCCCCATAATTTTATCGGTTGTTTTCCCGTTTGAAAACCAAAAATTCTAAAAAGCTAGATTTTCAAAAAAAAAAAAAAAAAGGTTCACCCGAATAAAAAAATGACTAAATTGAAAAATGGGATTTAAAATTTTAGGCATACTCAAAATTTTGTACGAATTTTACAAAAAAAAAACTGAATGTTTACCAAAAAATGGCAAAATATGCACGAAAAATAAAAATATTTACCAAAAATGGCAAAATATGCACAAAAATCCAAAATATGCAAATAAAAGTCCCCACTTTTATAAGCAAATAACAAAAAGAATATGTTTTTCCTACTAATTAGACCGAGTAGAATCCAGGAAAAAAATATGCATTTGCATAAAATTGGCAGCCCTGGTAATTGCAAATGGGTTTTTTAAATACTGGTAGGCCAACTGTCTATTACACTAGGGCCACCCATGTTTCGGCGCCCACATTTCGGCGCTCACGTTTCGGCGCCAAGCCAAAAAAAAAGCAAAAACAAAATAAAGCTATCAAAAAAATTTTTCGTTTTCAAATAGGGGCCCCCTAAACCCGGTAGGGGTCACTTTAGTCGGGCCATTTTAGTCGGGCCGTTTTAGTCGGGCCACTTTAGTCGGAGGGGTCATTTCGTACAAAAAGGTCACGTAGACATTAAAAAAATTTTTGAAAACCCAGCCCTAGTTTGGTAAAAGCGAACCCCCTAGTTTTTTTAATGCTCAACTCATATATTTTGTTGAAAAAAACCCTAGTTTTTTAAAAACTAACCCCCTAGCCTTTTGAGACATAACCCTAAATTTTTCTGAAACGTAACCATAACCTTAAAAACCTAGCCCTAATTTTTAAAAATTTCTTATTTTTGCAAAAAAACTGGGTCAAGTTTTAAGAAACCTGGGGGTTAGTTTTTCAAAAAACTAGGGGGTTAAGTTTTCAAAAAAGTTGGATAGGATTTTTTCTATTTTTGGCTTGGCGCCGAAACGTGGGCGCCGAAACGTGAGCGCCGAAACGTGAGCGCCGAAACGTGGGCGCCGAAACGTGAGCGCCGAAACGTGTCCGGCGCCGAAACGTGGGCGCCGAAACGTGAGCGTCGAAACGACCAACTTAAGCTCTAAGCTTGCTTAGGCCTAGGCTTAGGGGCCCCTAGTAAAGATCTTGATAGATTTATTTTGTTTTTGCTTTTTTTCGTTCGGGGCCGAAACGACCCCGGCGCCGAAACGATATTGGGGCCGAAAAACGGGGGCCGAAACGCCCTGTACCCGAATGGACGAGGAACAAAGAAATGTTATTTTTTTCAAGTAAATGCAACTTTAAAAAATTTCATACACAAAAAAATAGGAAAATAAAATAATAGGAATGATTAAATGGCATGTCATTTGAAGAGAGTTCAAAATGAGGGATGGTAAGAAGTCAGTTCTTGTCACGATGCTCCCACTCAAATACAGTGTCATTTTTCTTGAAATAATCCATTTTTTTGGGGGGGGGAGGGGTTGGAAAAAAAAGCCTCGGTGTTTTTTATTTTAAGAAAAAAATGTATGCTTATTGCTTTTCTAAAAATTCTGTTGAATAAATAAAAGTTTTGAGAATCGATATTCGGAAAACAGTCAGTCATCAGACAGCAAAAAGGAACCGATCAGAAAATCCGGGCCAAAAAACAAATGGAATGACACAAATTCATCAAGAAGAATTGTTGATTATTTATTTGTATCGCTTCGTTTTCGTACTTCTTTCCTTCTTTTTGTGTCCATTTCACTCGTTCCCTTCTTTTTCCCTATCGCCGTTGCACCGTGTCACCACCACTGATCAGACTGATACTGTAGGCGGGCGGATGGGTCAGTTCATGGTAACCGTAGTTGGAAGTGGCGTACGGTGACGTGAACTGTTGTTGTTGCTGTTGATTTTGGTGTTGTTGCGTCGTGTACTGCTTGGCCCTGTTGGGGTTGTGTTGCTGCTGTGCTGGCAACAAGTGGTACTGTTGCTGGTGCTGCTGTGAGCCAACCATTGCGTAAATGTCAGTGGCGAATGCGTCGTGACTTGGCGACGAATTGCCGGTGTGCAGGAGAGGACTGAAAATAATTTAACTTAATCGAATTTGCTTTTGCCAGAGGACTGACTATTTGAGATAGGGATGAGTGTGTTGGTACAACGGGTTCAATGCGGTGGCCAACAAAATGATGGGCAGAAGAAGGGCCAAGCCGACGGCCATCGCAACCCAAAGGGAATTCTGGGCAAAACCATTATTAAAATATTAAAGTTCATTAAAAAATGGAAATTAAATGAAAAAGCGAGACCAAAGGGTCCAATGCGTAATCGCAGAGGGCGAGGCGCGTATTACTCGCAATGGCGGCGAGCGGAACACAACTCGACACTTCTGTGATCATCTGCAGAAATGACAACAAATTAGTGCCAAATGGGTAAGAAAAGTGCCGTCAAGTAAACGTAATGTTAA
Source organism: Heterodera filipjevi (assembly GCA_039877585.1). NCBI lineage: Eukaryota > Metazoa > Nematoda > Chromadorea > Rhabditida > Heteroderidae > Heterodera > Heterodera filipjevi. The sequence continues at coordinate 800,173 of JBDPZO010000008.1, read as the reverse complement.
GAGGTTTCTTTTTAATCCTTTTCATAGCCCTCGGCTTTCTCCCCCTCCCCCCCCCCGCCCAAATTGACGTGCCGATTGGTTGACGTGCCGTTCGTAAATGCGCACTCTCTCCAATAGTTCGTTCGCCACCTCCGCTGCCACCGCCTGCAATTGCACGCGAAGTCGCTCCTTTGTGCTCAGTTCGGTCTCTGTGCGTTGCAAATGCCCCAACAAAAGAGACGCATTGAAGCGCAAAGCGTGCACCTGCGCAAACCAATTAGCACTAATTAGGTAATTAGCGATTTGGAATGGAAGAATCAAAAGAATTAATTAATTGTTCATTACTTCTCGCTGCAGTTGCTCCAACTGCCCACTGCCATCCAAGGATTTATTAGACCATTAAAAATGCCAAAAAATCATTTGGTATGGATTAGAGGAATAAAAGTGAATGAGTGATCAGTGATCGTCAATATTTGTCAGTTTATTTGCCCATTGACCAAGTATTGGTAGTCGTCCTGAAGACCTTCTCGTCCGACCAAATAAATTTGAGGCATAAAATGAAAGCGGAATTTAAAAATGCAACAACAAACAAGTTTATAAGATGCAACAATATTTTTTTTGGTCAAATTTAATCACTTCTTGATACGTGGCAAATTAGGCTGCAAAATATGTCCACATAAGTACAAAAAATTTTATTAAAAATATTACCGGAGCTTTAATGCGCTTCGTCGGTTGACTTTCCACTGCGGACGGAATAATGGGCAACTTGGACGTGGATTGGGGGTGCTCAACGTCATAGGTACCAGGACGCTGGACAGTCTTAAAATTTAAATTTTCTATAAGTAAAACAAAATAAAAGGCTCAATGGAATAAAGCACCGATGACGGCTCGGATTTAGTGAATGTGTCAAAACGAGTTGGAACATGCTTAAATTCCACAATTTCATTAAAAAAAGGAGAAATAGTCTTTTCATTATCTCATAAATAAAACTTACGAGAGTATTGTGAAGATCAGTCAGGAAATTGTAAATAGATGGGTCGCGAAACTCAGAAGCAAAGGCCAGAATTCTCTTCCAGCATTCATTGCCACTTATTTCTTTATAAGTGCTCCGAAGCTCGTGCAACACCTTAAATGGTGTGGATCTGAGCTGGCAAACCCTTATTTAAGCACAAACTGTGCGATGGAATCCAATCACCCGGGGGTACACAAATTTCCAAAGGGAATGAGAGGCAGAAAGAATGGAAAACAGATTATTTCGGGGACTAATAAAAAGGGAAATTTCATACAAAAGTTCGGGCGGTAATCGCTTTGGGGTTAATTTTCTATTTGGGAACATTTATTTAAAGGGGCAAGGGAAAAAAGAATAAAATTAAAAGGCCAAAATAGTCAATGCAAATAGGCCATATGATATAGGGGGAAGAGAAAGACAAACGATGAAAGCAGTGCATATAGAAAAGTATTAGAGAGAGAGAGAGTGAGTGGGTGAATGAAGTGCTTGCTGCTCTCTGCCCATTTTCCCTTTCCCTTAGGAGGACAATCCTTTGGTTATTCATTTCTCCTTATTCACAACATTTTTTCTTTAGACTATATCAATTAAGATATTTCAATTAAAGGAAACAATTTTTATTGGACCGAAAGAAACAAGGATTTTTGTCAAAAGAAATAGTAAAACTGACCGTTTTGGGCACCTCGAGCTGGTCAATACGAGTGCCCATTTGAATGGCCGTCTTTCTCTTTGCTAGCAACTCTTTTTTATCTTGGCCGCTCACTCCACGCTCGAGGAAACTGAAAATAAGGGCGCGTATTTTTTTTTTGGTTTTTCGCAAAAAATCTTTCCATTGGGACAGGGACGAAGATGGGGGGGGGAGGGGGTTTCCTGAAAACTCAGCCTGTCGCTTGACTTTCTCAGTGGAGCAGCACTCCTCCCACCACCCCAGACAAAGACCCTGCGTGTTCGCATCTTGGGAGGAGAAGGGGGGAGGGGGGGGGAGTAGTTGCATAGCCCATCAAGCCCGTGATGACTTCGTTACCTTTCAATTTCCAGTAAAATTTTGTCCCGAGCGCTCTTCCTAAACGCAAAAAAGGTTGAGAAATGTTACGACATCCGAAGCTCCTACAAATGCTGGACGGTCTTCGCACAGCCTTCTTCCATCGTACACATTTCCTGGTACGAACGAAGGTAAGCCAAATGATCGGCCTAAACAAATGAAATTAGAGAGGGGGACATAAGCCAGACAAACTGAAGATTAGCAGCTAATTTTAAGAGGATTATTTCATTTCTTGTACGAAGTTAACTGTAAAATTGGCTCGGTGCTTTTGAAAACCGGCCCTGAGGGCCTTAAATTTTAACAAATTGGAACCGAAACAACAGAACTTTGGCAATGTTTGGCATTTATCCTCTAATAAAACCGTGTGCCCACCTCGGCCTTTTCAAAGTCCGTGTTGTACGTCTCCCACTCCTTGTTAAATTCCTCCAGCGATGTCATTTAGACTTTTATTGGCGATGATAGGTAAAAAAAAAGAAGGTGATTTAGATGTCTCTTCCCTAAAAAGGAACAAGGAAACATTCAAATCAAATACATAAAGAAATGGAAACAAATGAGGCATCCATTGAAAAGAAACATTTAATAATTCGTTTGACATTTTTATACATGAATTTGTCATTTAGCAGTAATGGTACAATATTCAATAAATAAAATGGAAAACAAAAAATGGAACAGCCCTTCGCTCAAAATCTGTGATAATGCAAATATGGAGGAAGACACATAAATTAATTAAAAAAACGATTTGGTATTATGAATGAATGTTTGAATCTGATGAATGAAAAAGGTGGTGTTCAATATACACACATTTACATTACATATTAAAATGAATTTGAAATTGAATAATTGCAATATTGTGCCAAGTAAATTTGAAGAACAGTTAAAGAAAAAATATGAACAAAAAAAAGTGAAGACAGAGAGGAAGGCACAACAAACAGTGCAACAGGCAGAGAATGAATGAATGGTAAAAGAGAACATACAAAATGAAAAGAACAAATGGACGCGTACTGTTAACGAATGTCTCAATATGAAATCGAAAATTGTTTGATCGATTGATTGGATGACGGATTTGACTAGTGATTGATTGGTCCATTGGCCTTTGGCTGGTCAAATGATGGTCTCCTTCTCCGCCAACGGCTTTCTGGCTATGATTTTGTCAAATTCCTGCTGCGGATACACGCCCTTCCCAATGGGTCGGCTGTACCGATCCATAAATTGCTCCACAGAGTCGCCATTCTAAAATTTATTTTGTCCACCAATTTGCTGCATTTTCCTCTCTCAAATATGCCATCCAAATGAGAGCCATTTTCTGTTCGTTTCTCTCCCCCAAAATTTGATAAAGGGACCGTTGCGTTCCGATACACGCGGCTGCTCGGCGGTGCCATCAGTTTTTGTGCCTCCGGAATTTGCATCGGATACAATTCGGCTCAATGCACTGCCAACGCTGGGCCCCAGTCATCCGTTGGGCACAGTAACTCTGTTTATTGTATACATCAGAATTACCATTTCGGGTTTTATAGTAGACTCCTTTGAAATTGACGGTAGGGGAGGTTTCATTGCCGCGCTTTCATTGCCGCGGTTTCATTGCCGCGGTTTCATTGCCAGCGGTTTCATTGCCAGCGTTTTCATTGCCGGCGGTTTCATTGCCAGCATTTCAGTACAGCCTGTTTCAAAATTAAACGTAAAACTTTTTTGGCATTTCACCTACTTCCCAATGGACAAATCGAGCTGAAATTTACCACCCATCCTTCCCCATTAATATTAAGAACAACATAATACATCAGAAAGTGTAGAAAAACTGTTATGAACCGAAATTGCCCAACTTTTTTTTTCGTAATTACAGGTTCAAACTTTGACTTTACTGTCTAATTTTAATTAAATCAAAGTAGCTGTGAACAACATTATAGTAAATAGTAACCTCCAAAACTTGTCATCCATGTCAGTGTGCAAACGACATTTGCATCTAATGTGACGGGTTCCGAACATAACAGTTCCAAAAGTTGACGTCTCCAAATGCGTTTGATCTTTCAAATACATACGGAAAACAGTCGTGCAATAACTTTTTTCTTCCACGTTTAGTTTTGATTTCACTAGCCATTATTATTGATCAACAAACAAAAACTGATAATGAATATAAAAAAGCATAAAAATTTTAGTAATAAATTTAAAAATTAGGGCAAAAATATCAATGACATTGTGGTACTGAAAGCGCTGGCAATGAAACCGCTGGCAATGAAACCGCGGCAATGAAAGCGCGGCAATGAAACCGCGGCAATGAAACCTCCCGTTCCGGAAATTGACACCTTTGTTAATGCCGTTCGTAAAGCACGTCAATTTTTCAAAAATTTCCTCGCGGCGCCTGTCTGCTCCACCGGACATCCCCTCCCACCCATTAATAATCAGGGTAATAGTGTGCTTTGTCCCCCCCCTTTTTTGAAAAAAAAAACTCAAATTTTTTTTGGTCTTTAAAACATGTTCTAGGGGGTTTTCGGGGTCGCTGATCACGAATATGACATCAAATTCGACCAATTCCGAACCCCGGACCCGAATTCGAACAAAAATCGAAAAAATAAATTTTTCAAAATCCGCATTTATTGCCCAAAATCAATTTAAATGCACGGAATGTAAAAGAGAAAGACGCATGACAAAAGAAATACACAACTATTCACATGGGTAAATATGTTTGATATGAGCCCACAAATGAAAGAAACCATCGTCACCAAATCGCTTACGCCAAAGAAATTCGGGGAAATATGTATTGTAAGTGCCAGAGACATTGCCAGATTGGGGACGGAATTTGCAAAAGCCAGCAGATTTTGAATTGGAGAGGCGAATGACACCAACAAATGGCCATTCCGTGCATTTAAATTGATTTTGGGCAATAAATGCGGATTTTGAAAAATTTATTTTTTCGATTTTTGTTCGTATTCGGGTTCGGGGTTCGGAATTGGTCGAATTTGATGTCATATTCGTGATCAGCGACCCCGAAAACCCCCTAGAACATGTTTTAAAGACCAAAAAAAATTTGAATTTTTTTTTTCAAAAAAGGGGGGGGGGACAAAGCCGGAACGGGTCATTTGAGTCGGGCCGTTTGAGTAGGCCGTTTGAGTCGGAGGGGTCGTTTGAGTCGGGCCGTTTGAGTAGGAGCCATTTGAGTCGGGCTACCATATAAAAGTATATCGGGGTCAAAAATATGAAAATCTAATAAAAAAAATAATTTTGAGTTTCTTCTCAGTGTTTTTTAAGCTAACATGTAAGGCTAAAATAAAAGAAAAAATAATATAAAAGAAAATTATTTTAATTGATCCGTGCTTAATGTAGGGTAGCACGTAACGCGGGACTTCTGGCAAATACCAGGGCCGGGGGGCATCTGGCAACATGACGATTCGTCCGGCAACGATTCGTCCGCCCATCCAAAAAAGTGCCAAAAACATAAAATTACTTTAAATTTTTGTGGTTTTTCTTTTGACATTTTTTATAAGTTCTCTTATTAGCGGTCGGGGTCATTTTGGCGTGGCCATTTTGGCGTGGCCACTTTGGCGTGGCCGTTTTGGCGTGGCCATTTTGGCGTCGTTGGTCATAACTTTGTCCAAAAGAAAGCTAATTGAATATTATTACTACTATTCGATAGCTCTTGGTAAGCTTTATAAGCCTGCATAATTTCAAAAAATTTGGTCCACCCAATAAAAAGTTAGGTTCAAAAACGTTCAAAAATTCGAGAAAATTTCTGAAATTTGAAATTTTTTAACTTTTTTAAACATAACTTTTTATTGGGTGGGCCAAGATTTTTAAAATTATGTAGGCTTATAGAGAACACTTGGGGCTATCGAATGATACTAAAAATATTTAATTTGGTTCCCTCTGAGAAAAGATATCCTACGACGCCAAAATGGCCCACGCCAAAGTGGCCACGCCAAAGTGGCCACGCCAAAATGGCCACGCCAAAATGACCCGTTTCGCTTATTAGCTATGTCAGATGTTAAAAAAGTTAAATAGTTTGATGTTTTTGGCACTTTTTAGCCGGGCGGACGAATCGTACGTTTTAGGCTGGGAGGACGAATCGTTGACGGACCAATCGTCGCCTGGACGAATCGTCGTCCGGACGAATCGTACGGCAGCGGTCCCGTACAACCATACTTAATATGTATATAGGGAATCCATTTTCAGACATTAACTTCTTTTTATATTCTGAATAGAAAACATTGTTTTTCTGATTTTTTTTTCGGAAGAACAACGACAACCAAATGATAAATAAAATAACTAAGCACAAATTTAACCAATGCTAGCCCCTTTGATCCCGATGTTTTTCTCGCTGATGTTCCTCGAGATTACGAATATTTAGCCCATTTTGGGTTTTGTAATGTAACTTAATATTTTTTTGTTTTATCTTATAAAAAAATTGAATTTTAACTAAAAATTAAATGTTGTATTATGGGTGGCTCTCCGACTCAAACGGCCCGACTCAAATGGCCCTCCTACTCAAACGGCCGACTCAAACGCCCCGACTCAAACGGCCCGACTCAAACGGCCAGACTCAAATGACCCCCACCGGGACAAAGCACACTATTACCATAATCAGTACCGCTGGCAAAAATGGTGAGATTTAAAATCATTTCTTTTTTATTGCATATATGTCATTCCAAAAATTTCGTTTTTTTTTTTTTTGTATCCGGAATTTTCAAAACCGGACCCCTTTGTTTTTTGGAAATTAACCAAACTAAAAAATAGGGTTCGATTTTCAAAAAATTTTAAAAAATTCTTGAAAAATCAAAAAAACCTTATGGAAATTTTTTTAAATCTTACGCTAGTTTTGAAAATTAAACAAACTAATTGCTAGGGCTGCCAAAAATATGCACAAATAGTGGCCAAAATATGCACATAATTATGCAAATAAAACAGTGAAATAAGCGGCGCTAGGTCAAAATGTCCAATGGACAAAATGTCCAATAAGCCAAAAACGGTCAAAATGTCCAATAAGCAAAAAACGGTCAAAATGTCCAATGGACAAAATGTCCAATGGACAAAATGCCCAATAAGCCAAAAACGGTCAAAATGTCCAATAAGCCAAAAACGGTCAAAATGTCCAATAAGCTAAAAACGGTCAAAATATCCAATGAAAAAGTTAAAATTCGTGTGTAAATAATGCTTATCATTTTTTCTATAAATTAAGTAATCGGGATTGAAAAAACGGTTATGGCCAAAATCCTAAAATTGTGGAAAAATGGCTTTTTTGTCCATTGGGCATTTTCATTGGACATTTTGACCGTTTTTTGCTTATTGGACATTTTGACCGTTTTTGGCTTATTGGACATTTTGTCCATTGGACATTTTGACCATTGGACATTTTGTCCATTGGACATTTTGACCGATAGCCGAAATATGCACTAAATATGCATAAAAATCGTAAAAAATGCATTAAAAAAGTTGAAAATTAAGGGTGCAAATTTAGTTAAAAAAATTTTATTCCCCATAATTTTATCGGTTGTTTTCCCGTTTGAAAACCAAAAATTCTAAAAAGCTAGATTTTCAAAAAAAAAAAAAAAAAAGGTTCACCCGAATAAAAAAATGACTAAATTGAAAAATGGGATTTAAAATTTTAGGCATACTCAAAATTTTGTACGAATTTTACAAAAAAAAAACTGAATGTTTACCAAAAAATGGCAAAATATGCACGAAAAATAAAAATATTTACCAAAAATGGCAAAATATGCACAAAAATCCAAAATATGCAAATAAAAGTCCCCACTTTTATAAGCAAATAACAAAAAGAATATGTTTTTCCTACTAATTAGACCGAGTAGAATCCAGGAAAAAAATATGCATTTGCATAAAATTGGCAGCCCTGGTAATTGCAAATGGGTTTTTTAAATACTGGTAGGCCAACTGTCTATTACACTAGGGCCACCCATGTTTCGGCGCCCACATTTCGGCGCCCACGTTTCGGCGCCAAGCCAAAAAAAAGCAAAAACAAAATAAAGCTATCAAAAAAATTTTTCGTTTTCAAATAGGGGCCCCCTAAACCCGGTAGGGGTCACTTTAGTCGGGCCATTTTAGTCGGGCCGTTTTAGTCGGGCCACTTTAGTCGGAGGGGTCATTTCGTACAAAAAGGTCACGTAGACATTAAAAAAATTTTTGAAAACCCAGCCCTAGTTTGGTAATAGCGAACCCCCTAGTTTTTTTAATGCTCAACTCATATATTTTGTTGAAAAAAACCCTAGTTTTTTAAAAACTAACCCCCTAGCCTTTTGAGACATAACCCTAAATTTTTCTGAAACGTAACCATAATCTTAAAAACCTAGCCCTAATTTTTAAAAATTTCTTATTTTTGCAAAAAAACTGGGTCAAGTTTTAAGAAACCTGGGGGTTAGTTTTTCAAAAAACTAGGGGGTTAAGTTTTCAAAAAAGTTGGATAGGATTTTTTCTATTTTTGGCTTGGCGCCGAAACGTGAGCGCCGAAACGTGTCCGGCGCCGAAACGTGGGCGCCGAAACGTGAGCGTCGAAACGTGTCCGGCGCCGAAACGTGGGCGCCGAAACGTGGGCGCCGAAACGTGGGCGCCGAAACGTGAGCGTCGAAACGTGTCCGGCGCCGAAACGTGGGCGCCGAAACGTGGGCGCCGAAACGTGAGCGCCGAAACGTGAGCGTCGAAACGTGTCCGGCGCCGAAACGTGGGCGCCGAAACGTGGGCGCCGAAACGTGAGCGCCGAAACAACATGGACCCATTACACTAAGCCTAAGGGATCCCTCGAAAAACAACCAACTTAAGCTCTAAGCTTGCTTAGGCCTAGGCTTAGGGGCCCCTAGTATTAAAAAAGATCTTGATAGATTTATTTTGTTTTTGCTTTTTTTCGTTCGGGGCCGAAACGACCCCGGCGCCGAAACGATATTGGGGCCGAAAAACGGGGGCCGAAACGCCCTGTACCCGAATGGACGAGGAACAAAGAAATGTTATTTTTTTCAAGTAAATGCAACTTTAAAAAATTTCATACACAAAAAAATAGGAAAATAAAATAATAGGAATGATTAAATGGCATGTCATTTGAAGAGAGTTCAAAATGAGGGATGGTAAGAAGTCAGTTCTTGTCACGATGCTCCCACTCAAATACAGTGTCATTTTTCTTGAAATAATCCATTTTTTTGGGGGGGGGAGGGGTTGGAAAAAAAAGCCTCGGTGTTTTTTATTTTAAGAAAAAAATGTATGCTTATTGCTTTTCTAAAAATTCTGTTGAATAAATAAAAGTTTTGAGAATCGATATTCGGAAAACAGTCAGTCATCAGACAGCAAAAAGGAACCGATCAGAAAATCCGGGCCAAAAAACAAATGGAATGACACAAATTCATCAAGAAGAATTGTTGATTATTTATTTGTATCGCTTCGTTTTCGTACTTCTTTTTGTGTCCATTTCACTCGTTCCCTTCTTTTTCCCTATCGCCGTTGCACCGTGTCACCACCACTGATCAGACTGATACTGTAGGCGGGCGGATGGGTCAGTTCATGGTAACCGTAGTTGGAAGTGGCGTACGGTGACGTGAACTGTTGTTGTTGCTGTTGATTTTGGTGTTGTTGCGTCGTGTACTGCTTGGCCCTGTTGGGGTTGTGTTGCTGCTGTGCTGGCAACAAGTGGTACTGTTGCTGGTGCTGCTGTGAGCCAACCATTGCGTAAATGTCAGTGGCGAATGCGTCGTGACTTGGCGACGAATTGCCGGTGTGCAGGAGAGGACTGAAAATAATTTAACTTAATCGAATTTGCTTTTGCCAGAGGACTGACTATTTGAGATAGGGATGAGTGTGTTGGTACAACGGGTTCAATGCGGTGGCCAACAAAATGATGGGCAGAAGAAGGGCCAAGCCGACGGCCATCGCAACCCAAAGGGAATTCTGGGCAAAACCATTAATAAAATATTAAAGTTCATTAAAAAATGGAAATTAAATGAAAAAGCGAGACCAAAGGGTCCAATGCGTAATCGCAGAGGGCGAGGCGCGTATTACTCGCAATGGCGGCGAGCGGAACACAACTCGACACTTCTGTGATCATCTGCAGAAATGACAACAAATTAGTGCCAAATGGGTAAGAAAAGTGCCGTCAAGTAAACGTAATGTTAAGAGGTTTCTTTTTAATCCTTTTCATAGCCCTCGGCTTTCTCCCCCTTCCCCCCCCCCGCCCAAATTGACGTGCCGATTGGTTGACGTGCCGTTCGTAAATGCGCACTCTCTCCAATAGTTCGTTCGCCACCTCCGCTGCCACCGCCTGCAATTGCACGCGAAGTCGCTCCTTTGTGCTCAGTTCGGTCTCTGTGCGTTGCAAATGCCCCAACAAAAGTGACGCATTGAAGCGCAAAGCGTGCACCTGCGCAAACCAATTAGCACTAATTAGGTAATTAGCGATTTGGAATGAAAGAATCAAAAGAATTAATTAATTGTTCATTACTTCTCGCTGCAGTTGCTCCAGCTGCCCACACACTTGTTCAAGCTGAGTACGCACTTGCACCTAATTGGTAATTGGCCTTTAGATTTAAAAAGAACGGTGATCAGAGGGGGTGATCTAAGTCAATAGATGGCATAAAAAAGCCTAATTAATGCCATTAAACGAATGGATTCATTTCGGCATCACTTGCCGTGTCGGGACGCAGCTCCTCCAGGAATTGGATAACCGCGTCCAATTCGGAGAAATTTGACGCGACCGTTTCCGTGGGGTTTTCACTGCCCTCGGCGCCAGCATTGGCCTCAGCATCCGCAGATCGGGACAAACGGCGAATCCCGGCGAGGATGCCATCCAGCGCAAAACGTTTGGGTTGGGCGCAAAACTGAAGAAACGCCGAAAAATTGAAAATTAATCATCGCCCAATGTCAGAGTTGTTGATAATCAAAAAATAAAATAACAGCAGATAATAACTCCACAAATCCCAATTATTTTTATGAAAAAGCACAAAATATTCAATTTTGCTTCTGCTGACCTGCTCCACCCCGCTGATGTTCCATTCCGGCACTTTCACTTGGCCCAAACGTTGCAATGCGTCGCGCATCGGCGAACTGAAAAAGTGCCATTGGCGAGCGCTCAGACGCGGGTCGTCCGGCATAATGCCGCGGGAAAGGGCTTCATCGATCAGTTGATGGGAGGAAAGATTGTCCATGATGGATCGTTGCTGGAAAAAAAATACAAAATGGGAAGTTGGAGAGACAATAGAAAATGTAAGGAAATGCCATCCAAAGATTTGTTAGACCATTAAAAATGCCAAAAAATCATTTGTTATAGATTAGAGGAATTAAAAGTGAATGAGTGATCAGTGATCGTCAACATTTGTCAGTTTATTTGCCCATTGACCAAGTATTGGTAGTCGTCCTGAAGACCTTCTCGTCCGACCAGCTTGAACTTCTTGTCCAGCCCGAGCATGGTGTACAATGTGTGCTGCTGGGCACATTCGCTGATCAGATCAGCCGGACGACGTCGGGCCGTGAACAGCTGATCAAATGAGAACTGATCAGCTGATGAGGACAAAGACTTATGGGGCGAGACGGACGACGGACGGTCCAACCCGTACAGGTGGACGAACCGATCGAGCAACTGAAAGAATGGCATTGAATTTAAATGAAAATAAAGCAAAATTTATCAGAAATATTTATAAAACCGAAAGAAAGTCCGGCCTTTGCAGCGGCTCCTCCAAAGGACGGCACACCAAATGAGCGGCATTGGCACCGATCAACATGGCGAGAGCAGCAAGCAGTCCGAACACACTCATCAAAGCCAATGAGAGCCAAATGGAGCTGAGGAAAACATCAAAGTATTAAATACAAAATTAAATCTGATCAGAGTCCTTTGATCGTCTGATCACCCGCCAATTAATCAATTAGAGTGATCAATTCTGTGTACCATCAAACATTGAAAAATGCAACCATTAGGGCATTGTACCCATAAACTAATCGGAATACCATTTTTGTCGCTAATCAGCGAACTCACCAGGAAAAGAAGGAGGTGCCCGTGGAGCGGACGCAACAGTCGTCGTCGTATTCGTTGGGCTGCCGACCGCAACAGCCGTAGCACAGCCCAAGGAGCAGTGCCAATGCCACGAAGGCAAACAGTCCGGATACCTTGGCAAACGAAGGGACAAATGGGAATGAAAAAGGGTAAAAAAAGAAAAGCAATAAGTAGTGCCAAAAACGGAAGGGAAATGCCAAATTAACCATAGATAGGCAAATTTATATGAGGAAAAAGCCATGCCAATTTGATGACTTAGACATTTGTAACACAAAACAAAAACCAACCACGAGAGAGCCGATCCATCTAAATTGGGGAAGTGAAAAAGAATATTATAAATCAAAATGAAATGCCAAAACAGCCAAATGCCATGCCATTTGCCAACATTTATCCCACTATTTACCCCATGTGCACGGCGCGTCGGAAATGTTCACGATGAAGCATTATTGGGTCCACAATTTGTTCATCCAAAAAGCGCAAGTCAATGCCTTTGATTGTGGAAGTAAGCTGATCCTGCAGTGCGTTCAACGTGCGGTCCAACGCGTGCAGACGGTCGTTTGCATCTGATCAGAGACAGGGAAATCAGGTAAAAAACGACTGATCATAAGAAAGAGGCGATAACGGAATGATCAGAGAGGAAGACCAATTTATGGGGCAAAAGGAGAGGGATTAATTGTTCTGACTATGAGCTAATTATTAACACCGTATCAGACAAAGGATTAAGCATCTGATCAGAAAAAGAATTTTTTCAGCTGACCGCTTCTGCGCGAGTCGACCACCTGCTGCACGCCCCGCTGAAGCAGTAACATTGCCTCGCTCGCCGGCGCAAATTTGGCCTCCAGGTCCAATTGTTCGATGTCGCGCAGTGCCGGCGGCACTTGCTCAGGCAACAACTCCGACTGTTCAATGCGATAGCAAATTGGCATCCAATGTAAAAAGTGTTCAAATAGTCATTGGCCTTTGCCGCACCCACCATTTCGCGCATTCGCTCCACACTTTCCCATTCGGCGGTTGTTTTGTCCTCGCCCACCGCATCCGCCAGCCCCAACACCGGCGCCAGTGCCTGTCTCGCCTGGTGGCACAATGCAACCCGTGTGCCGTCCTGACAATGAATTTGTGAAGAGAAATTAAAATGTGCCGCACTTTCGCGGTCCGTTCGCACTCGCGCAGTTTGTCGCGCGCCTGTCGCAACCGCAACAAGCGCATTTGCAGCGCATGCCGCGCGTCCAAAACTCGCGGAAGCTCGCGGCTCAACTCGTCAAAATGTTTCCGCATTGGGCCAGCGTCTGCAAATTTTAATAAAACTTTAAGTTGAACTAATCCATAATCTCGCTGATCACTCATTATCACTTAAGTTCGCTGCCTAATTATACTAATTACTTTCGCGCCCATTGTCTCATTGGCCAATTAATGATTTCTCCCCCCCCCCCCGCCCAATTAGGCAGTGATTTGATTTGATCATTCATTTATTCCAACAAATGATGCCGTCTCTCATTTTCTCCCGCCTCCCCCCCCCCTTCCGTGCGTACTGTTCGCCTTGTCGATCACTTCGCTGATCAGTCCGGCGCCCGTCGCTTTCTTTAGCCTTTCCACCACCGCTTCGCCCGCCCCGTCCAATGCTTTGTTCAGCGAGCCGTTAAGCACAAAGAAATCGTCCCGAAGCAATTTTCGAACCCGCTTAATTGAAACGTTTAAAAACAAAAAAATTACAAATGAATGACCTCAACAGTTTCGGCACGATAAATGAACACGTCACTGGCACAATAATGGAGACGGGTGGGCAATTCGTCGAGTCCGTGCTGGGCATACTGAGTGTTGATCAGCAAAATGGCGGCACAAAAACTGAACATTCGAATAATATGCCATTGACTTAGGCATAAGCATTTTTTAAAACTGAATGGCATAATAATGTTCAAATGACACGAAAGCCCTGCTTTGTTGACACTTTTAAATTGATTGGGCTTCTTAAACACGACTTACGGCATTCCGACCCAAAAAAGGCACCCAACCGGAAAAAGCCATGGGACAAACAAATTCAACCAATGGTATTTGATCAAATAGAAAAGCCAAATCCGCGGTTTTGTCCCACTCTCTTCTGTTGGAAATGCTCACATGTTCGCCACTACGAGCAGTCCGAGCAGTGCGTTGAGCACCAAACGGCGGACGCCGTCGAAGCGGCGGTCGGTGAGCAAAGCCTTCTCCGATCGCTTTGAGCCGCAACAGCAGCAGGACACGCACCGATAGACCAAATAGAACAATGTGAAGAGGGGCGGCACAAAGACAAGCAGAAGCGCACCGATCAGCCACCAAAATTCAAATTCCATCCACTGATCAGAGGGGGGGGGGGGGGTAATTAGATAATTAGCATTAAGGGGTAATTAGCATAATTGAAAAAAATGAAAAATTATAGCGGGAATTTATATTCATTGGTGCCTCTTCCACCTGATCCCTCCTCTCCACAAACGATTGTTGCCATGCTTCAGTGTTGCCAAGCAAAGCATCGTCAGAAAGAAGTTCTGAGTAAAAGATCAAAATGTTAATGACCATCAGGTTGGACATTTTGTCCCTGTCTGATCAGTACACTTCAGTTCCGATCAATACCACTAAGTTGTACATTTGATCACTGATCATTATACACTTCAGAGTTCTGATCAGTTCAGTAACAAATTTGCGAGACAATTCGTCGCACTTTCGTGGGGAAATGAGCGCGACAGTGCGTTGATCAGTGCATTTTGCACGCGTTGCAACACGCGCATTGCCGGGTCCGCTTGGTTTGTTTGTTCCGCGAACATTCCGCAACGGTAAGGCTCCGAGGCGCGGAACGGCTCAAAGCGCAGCAAAGGCGCACTTGTGCCGGACAAAGTCACATTCAGCGGCGTAGGAGTTGTTGTTTTTGCCGAGACTGAAGCGGCGGCATTGAACACATAGAGCAGAAAAGAGAGAGTGTAAGGATATGGGAAAAGATAAAAGGAAGAGAAAGAGGGAAAAGGAGAGAATGAGGAAAAAGGAGAGAAAGAGGAAAAGGGAGACAAAGAGGAAAAAGGAGAAAGAGAGGAAGGCATTTGTGACGATTTGGGATGGTGATTTACATTTATTAGCAATCGCCGCGAAGAATGTACATATGATCTGACAAAAAACCAAAAGAAAATAAAAAAATAATAAATAAAAAAATGGGTAAACAAGTTAAAATTGTTCAAATAATAATTTAATAATATTTGTTGAATAATTAATTAGGGCATTTCTCTGTCTGTCGCTTATAAATTTGAGCGATTTCTGTCCCATTGGTCAATTGGCCCTTGCCCGTCCTCTTTTTTGAGGTGGACAATAATAATCACTTCACCTCAATTCAATCCCTTCCGATCGATGGGTATCCCTCCCTCCCTCTCTCTCTCCCCTTCGCCCTTTTGGCGAATTTAAAAAAAGCAAACATTCGAATCGCCCGTCCTTCACCGACGGGGTTGTGGGAAGGGATGGGAAGTGATGGATGATGATGGGTAGGACGAAGAGAGAGAGAGAGATAAGGGTAAAAATGAGAGGGGACGAAGGGGGGGGGGGAGAAGAGGAGAGAGACAAGGGGGGGGCGAGGGGGGAGAGATTGAAAGGGCAAGAGGGGGGGGGGGGGAATATGTAATTATAACAAAAAGTGAAGGGGGAAACATGAGGACAGAAGCAATGAGAGAAAATTATTGTTTTAAAATTGATAATTAGCAAAGAAATGATAAGAAATTAGCCATTTTGTTTGTCAATCAATTTGGACGTTTAATTACGCTAATGAGAGGCCAAAAAAAGGGACGGAAAAATATCACAGCAAAAAAGTTTCAAATAAAATTAATTTATGAAAAAATTTTGGACATAAAAAAGGCAAATTTTGATGAAGGAAATAGCAAATGTTTATGCTCATTGTTGGGGAATTGAACCAAATAAAGCCCCCCCCCCATTTCCCTTTTATGGACTAAAAATGCCCTCGGGGCACACAGTAATTAGTCAGTCATTAATGCGCAATTTTTGCCGCTTTCCCCTCGGGGCACGACGCCGTAACACCGGCGACGGCATAAGAGCAACAAATTGGATTAATCCAATGCAAAGCAAAGCAATGGGAGAGCGCATTGGGCAAGAAATGGTGGAGGAGGTGGTCAAAGAGAGTGCAACGAAACTTAATTTTCAACACGGAAGCAAAAAATTATAGGAAAATTCGAAAAAAAATAATCATTTTTGGGTATGTTTTTTGGTAAATAATAGTACATATATTTAGGAAATAATATTTTTAATTTAATTAAGGGGATAAATATAATCAGAAAATATTCGAATCAAAACTGTTCTGATCACGGCTCTGATCAAATTGTTTTTTTTCATTAAATTAATTTTTTTGAGCTTTTTATCAACTAATGCCTCAAACTCTGATCACTGTTCTGATCACTATTAATTTCCTTTTCTCACTGATTGTTGCCCATCTTCCCTCTTTAATTAGTTAATTATCCTCTAATTGCTTCCAAATTGTCGTCCCCTTTCTTTTGGATTTGCTTTTGTCTGCTCCGCCTTAAATTTTCGTCCAATGTTTTGTGCTTCAAAATTGGCTTTTGTGTTCAATCGCGGTGATGTCTGCTGATGAAAGCGACTGACTCTGTTCTACTTATGTCCGATGAATTCAAATGAATGGCAATTAGCATTTTTGGGGGGCAATGGAAGCGCATTTTCAAACGGGCAAATGGCAGACAAAAGGCCAAAAATTCAAAAGAAAAAAATGAATGCAATATTTAATGGGCAAATAAAAATGTAACAAAGTCAAAAGGTGTGTTTAAGAAAAATTAAATAACTAAAAAACTTAAAAATTTATATTTCAAAAATTAATTTTTCTTCGTCCTTTGATTTTCGTCCGCCATTTGCAAATAATTAGTAAATAATACTGCTGACCCCTTTTGATGAATGCCGCCGCCCTTCACAGGCGAATTTTGATTTTCGGTAAATAAAAATGGGGGGGGGGGGGGGGGAGATTAAGCATTGAAAAGAGACAATGTGCGAGAAAAACAGGAAAATATTGGAAGCAGAGAATTTCGACAATTACATCGATTCATCCGCCGCAGGGCAACGGCGGATAATTACAACAAAAAAAAAAAAGTGACGGAAATCCGTCGATAATTTTCCAAAAACTGGCGAGAAAAATGGGCAAATAAAAAGAAATCAAATGCCAATGGCAAATACAATTTGAATTTCGTTAAAGAATCACCTCCTCACTCGTGCATGAATTGAATAGGAATTGTGCCCCTTAAAACCCAATTTGCGCCCGAAGGGATGCGAAAAGAAAAAGAAAAATGGGGGGGGGGGGGAGGGAATGTGCAACGAATGCCCATCGATTCCCCCCCCCCCCCGCCCTTTTAATTTGTGTTTGGGTTGGCTTTTGCCCATGGCGACTCTTCCGTGGATTAATGTATAATATAAAGAGAGAGCAAGTGGAGAATGAAACAAAATTTTTCAAATGAGAAAAATTTAAAATGCAAAATGTAAAACTCAAATTTTTACAGTGAGAGGGGGGGGGGCAGTATTATAAGAGGTATTAAAATAAATAAAAAAGCAATTATTTAAAAATGGAAGAAAACAATTGCCTTTGCAATTTTAATCCATTTGTCTTAAAATTGTAACCAAAAAAGGAGAAAAAAATCGATGGCAATGTGTAAGTCCAAAAACAATGGCAAATGCCGTTCCTAATATTTAGACGATTTTTTTTTAATAATTATTTCCTCGATGTATAGAAATTAACTTTTTGGCCAAACGACCCCTTTCATAGAGAGAGTCATTAAGGTAACGTAATAGCGATAATTTTGGCGGAACGGACGGAGTTGCGACGGACAGACAAATGGAGGGGGGGGGGGCAAAGTAAAGTAAAAAAAAGTGATCGGAGTGATCGGATGCTTTTTAAGCGAAGGAATAAACACCACTTTTATTGGTGGAAGAACATTAATCAGAAGCAACAGCATTTGTCCTTCCCATTAGCAGCAAAAGAAAAAAAGGGGAAAGGGCAAAAATATTGAAAAAAAATATATGTTAAATGCAAAAATAATCCAAAATTTATACAATTTTTCTATAATAATATATAATATGTATATATAAAAAAAATCGGAAAGTTTTTCTAATTTTTTTCGCTTTGGGAGAACAAATGACCGCATGCCGTCCCTTTTCTTTCGCCAAAATATTCCCAAATGAATCCACAAATTACCCCCCTCCCCCATTAATCCATAAATCTGTCGGAGCATCGACAGATCGATCAGTGAGTGTTCCAGTTTATTTGAGGGGCATTTTACATTTGATGGGATGCTGGACGAAAGAGAAGGGAATGGCACCGAAAGTGATTGTCGCCCTCATTTAAATTTGAACCGACCATTGGCATTCTGTGCAGCGGAGGACCAGTTTAATGGAGGGACAGAATGGGGACTGAATTGACCATTGAATTGGGGCAATAAATTTGGGGAGACGTCGCGATTTGCGACCTTGGCGAGGGATAAGGGGGCGGTGAGGAGACGAGGAGAAAAATGAGAAAAATGAGACGAAACGGAGGGAGGGGGCGAAAGGGGGAGGGAAAGAGGGGGGGGGGGGGAAGGGGGGGGGGGATGGCCTCGATACGAATGCGACTTACGGCGGATGGGAAGGAATTGATGGAAGCAATTGGGGAGAGAAAAAGCAGACAAATTTATTCGTTCTTGGATCTTTCAAAAAGTAGTGACATCTCAAGTGAACAGCGAGTGCTCCTCGGATCAATTTGTTTGCCCTCGGCATTTTCTGCCGCTAATTACCCACCGATTTGGCCAAATTTGACCCAACAAAAAGCGACCTGCTGAAAGATATATCGTATAATCCGATCAAATGTTTATGAATAGAAGCGCAAATAGATGCGAAGTTACAAAAAACAACAACGAAATAAACTTGGCGCGACAATGGAAAGACGGGCGGCGGTTGCTGAAGGAAATGAGTGATGTTCGTTCGTTCGTTCGTCTTTCATCCGTCGGCGTCGTCGTTGGCGGATGGACCAGTTCTTCCCCTCCGGGCAGAACTACAAACATCCCCCGCCCCCACATCCCCAAGTGGAGGATGACGAATTGTTTTGTGTAAAGTGGATTATCGGAATGGACGAACGAAGGGATTTTGGGAGGGGAAATTCCCCCCCCCCCCCCAAAGGGATGGCCCACCGGATGGAATCTCTTCCCGACCAAAGCGGACGATTGGCGGAACGACCGACTGCTGTTTGGTGGTGGTGGCCATTGGCCACTTCAATTGGCCATCGGAAGGGAAAAGCGGGGGACGAATGAATGGGAGGGACAACTGCTTCGGGAATTGGACATAAGCGGGAAAAGGAGAAACACGACTGCTTACCAATTTGGGGGAGGGACCGAAAATCCCGTATTGTTTCGAATTGGGTCTTAATTTTGTCCGGGTTGGGTTCGAAAATTAAATGTTTGATTTCTTCGCATTTGTTAAAGCAACTCTTTTTTCAATCCGTGCTTATTTATAAACAATAATTCAAGTGGAATAATCAGCAGCAGAAGAGCGAATGATGAATGATCAGAAGAAAGGGGATGAGTCACCTCGGCAAAAAAAAAACCCATCACCGCCGGCTAAAAGCATTCGTTTTTTGTTTTATTTATTTTGTCCGATAACTGACAGAAAAAGAGAACAAATGGACGAAATGAAAGGGACGAAAGATATGAGAAAAAGAAAAATAATAAACAAATAAAATAAAAAAAGAAAACTCTAATGGAAAAAAGAAAAAAGCCATACATTGAACTGTGAACAACAAAAAAGCAAAGTAAATTCAAAGGAAATTATTTAATTTTCCATTTTTATTTATTTTATTTTTTTCGAATTTTCGATTTATCTCTCCGATAAATGCTCAAAAAATGGACTAATGTGCAAGGAATGCGGAAGAAACATTCAAATTTTGCTGGATTTGAAGTGGGAAACTAACGAAACGGTGCTAGGTCGAAGTGACAAAAGTGCAGATGTGGGCGAAGTGACAAAAGTGCAAAATATGCTGAATTTTCGAGTAAATCATGTCATAACTTTGCTCAGACGCAACCAAATTACATAATCTTGGTATCATACGATAGCTCTTACTTGTTTCTATTAGCTTGTTAAATTTCAGAAAATATTATTAAGTTTTTCCAAAGTTATGACCAAAAAAGTGAAAAAAATTGCTATAACTTACGAAAAACTTAATAAATTTTTTTGAAAATTAGTAAGCTAATAAAGCTACTCAAATGCTATCGTATTATACCAAGATTATTTTATTTGGTTGCGTCTGAGAAAAGTTATGACATGATTTACTCGAAAATTCAGCATATTTTGCACTTTTGTCACTTCGCCCACATCTGCACTTTTGTCACTTCGACTCACCACGTAACGAAACGAACGGACGCCTTTCTTCGCCGAAAGCAAAGGGACGGACGGACAAAAAGTCGTAATAATTGCCCAACCAAATTGGGAGCATTCATTTCACATTGATTAGTCATTCATTGGAGGTAGGGCGGTTTTTTGCAATTTTTCTTTTGGTTTTTAACCGAAAAAGCCGACCAACCGACCGACTGACCCATTTGTTTCCAACTAATTGGTCAGCACAGGAATCATTTTGATCACTTTGTCCTTGAGATGTCACAAATTGGTAACCAAAAAGGACGACCAATGACCGACCGACAAATTTGGGACTGATCACTGATCAATGGTGGATAAATGAAGAATGCCTGATCAGTTTCGATTACCATCAGCAAATCCTTCCAAAAAATTGGTGGTAAAATGTAATGTTTTTTGTTTGATTAAATTTTCCGATCAATCATAATTATTTAATTTTCCTTTCTTAATAATTCCGTTTTCCGAGCCATCTCCAAACATTTTTTTAACATTTATTTTCTTGTTCTGTTCCTTTCTTCATGATAACAATCTTTCCATCAATCTTTTCTGTCCATGCCCCTCCCCTCCCTCCCTTTGCCCCTCTTTTCCCTCTCTCTCAAATCATTTCAAATTTTCAGAATGCTCTTTTCTTTCTCATTAACCAATCCCTCTCCTCATTAACTAATTAATTAATAATTAATTAATTATTGTATCAATTATAATAATTCTTTTGGCTCTTTTGCGTTTCTCTCCGCCCTCTTCCCAAATTGTTCTTTCTTCTTCTTCTTCAGCTTTCATTTCATTCTTCTGTTTTTCCGACGGTCTCTGCGCAACAATCAGAGAATTGATGAACACTCGCGGGGAAATCGATCAGAGTGAGCAAAGTGACGGACAGAGACAGAAGAGAATTCAATCATTCGCCCGTTTCACTCATTGCCCATGGAAATGCGAAATTTTAAATTTGGCATTTAAATTACCAAAATATTTTAAAATTATTGAAATTTCCACAAATTATTTTTCCTTTTCTTCAGTCAGTCAAAATGCAAATCAAAGTCTGTTTCTAATTGTGAAAAATGTTTAAAAAGGGATTAAAAAATGCGCCTTCGTCCGTTATTTTCTCTTCTCATTTTATTCCTTTCTTTTCGCTTTTCGCCAATTTTGGCACGCGCTGACAATGAAAATGCCGAAGAAGCGGAAATAAGTAATAAAGTTGAGCCCGAAAGGCCAAATGGTGACGGAGAAACGGAGGAACAGTCCAAAGACCCTTCGGGCGGTAAATTCTCATTTTCCGAAATTCACAAATTGAATTATTTTTGAAGGCTTTGGCACGGACATCGATTGGGTGCCGTGGGATCAGGCAATTTCGGTGGCACTCGATTTGAATCGGCCAATTTTTCTGCTCATTCACAAAACGTGGTGCGGAGCATGTGATGGTAAAATGTCAATATTATTAATGAAAGTATTATTCTGATAACAAATTAACATTTGGAAAAAGGTTGGACATAATTTGGACATGGCATTGGACAGAAAAGTGAAATCCCAATAAATTTAGTCTGATCAGTTATCGTTCTTTGATCGGCGCATCATTTGATCAATTATGGCTCTGTCTTTCGGCCCTTGATAAAAATGCCAAAATTGTGCGACATTCGCCAAATTCTCATTTCTTTCAGCGCTCAAAAAGAGTTTTGCCACTTCCCCCAAACGGAAGGAACTGTTGGAACTGAGCAAACAGTTCGTAATGTCCAACACGGAGGACGAGGACGAGCCGGAGGAGGAGGAATACGCACCGGACGGACGATACATTCCGAGACTATTCATTCTCAGTGAGTGAAAATGGGGGGAGGGGGGGGGAGGGGGGGAGGGGCATTGGTGAAATTAACGTCGTCAGAGTCAGCAGGAGACAAAAGGCCAACCCACGGCCAATTTAAATAGTGCCCCTTTTGACTGACGCTTTTCCTTTTCAGACAAATACGGCAAACGCCTTGCGGTGGACAATAAGAAAAACTATCCGAGCAATGTTGCCTATTTCCCGCAGGGTAAGAAGGGAGGAAAACTTTGATTGAGGAGACACTGATCAATTAAGTTCCTGACGTGATCAGAGCGATGAAAATGGGCGTGGAAGAGTTTGAGAAGGAGCAAAATGAGGGAACAGAGAAAGGGGAGCAAGCAGCAGAGACTGTGGTGGAGAGAGAGAAAAAGGAAAAGGCGGAGGGAAAAAAGAAAAATAAAGGGGCAGAGAGTGCAGCAGAGAAGGCAGCCACAAAACAAACAATTACCTAATTAATTCATTATGTTATTGCAGAAAAGTGCCAAATCAGAAAAGGAAACAAAAGACAAAGAGCCAAAAGCGGCGGAAGAAGAAGCCGGCAAAGGTGGATGCCCACACGCGGCAGGGAAAGCGGCGGCAAAGAGAAAGAAGGAGGAAGAGGCGAAAAAGAAACAGACAGAGGAAAATAGCACTGGAAAGAAGGAGACAGAAGAGAAAAAGAAGCAGACTGAGGAAAATAGCACTGGAATGAAGGAGGCAGGACAGAAAAAGAAGCACACTGAAGAAAAGAACGCAGGAAAGAAGGAGACAGGAGAGAAAAAGAAGCAGACTGAAGAAAATAGCACTGGAAAGAAAGAGGCGGGAGAGAAAAAGAAGCAGACAGAGGAAAAGAGTACGGGAAAGAAAGAGGCAGGAGAGAAAAAGACAGACGCAAAGAAAGCGGAACAACACAAAACTAAAAAGGGAGGAGAGAAAGAAAAAAAAGAACTTTAGTAAATTTTAATTTATTTATTCTGTGCCAACAAAATCTCGACCTGAACAGAAAATCTCACCCAATAAGGTCTTGAATAAATTTCAATGAATTGGGATTTTGTCGGGTCGACATTTTGTGAGCGCATCTTTTTTTGATCATTATTTAAATAAAATATTTTACAAATTTAACACATATTAAATGACTAATTAATACTCTGTCTTCTTCCTTCATTTCCCACACTCTCTCGCCTTTGCTCTGTTCGTCTCCTGCTGTTGCACTCTCTCCCCACATTATAAGCTCCCTTTGTTGCTGTGCCGTTTCTCCAATGTTCTGTCCATGTTCAGCAAAACAATTGAACGGGAAGGCCCTCGGGTTGACTGTTGTGCGATGGAAATGGAATTGTTTGACAGCCGTCGGATCGCTTCCACCGCACTCAAAAGACCGCCCTGAATTAGAATTTGGCTTTGGCGTAATGTTTTGTGCCAATTTATGATCAGTCAGTGATCATTGAACATCCCCTTCCCACCGACCTCCGATTTGACCTTCCGCCCGGGCCAAAAGCCCTCCTCTTCGCCGGAAGTGGAAGACGACGAGGAGAAAGAGCGCGAGACGGACTCACGCCAACCTTCGGATGAGTCATTGGGCGGATTGACGCGCATCATAAACTCGCAGAGTCTGTGCAATTTTTTATGTATTGCAAATTTTAATGCGAGAAATTTTTTAAATGATTTCGAATGATAAAATTTAATAAAATTTAGACGAATAAAAGAATTGAAATATAATAGAGGAATCTGTTCGAAATGGAAGACCCCTTCTGATTAGAAAGATGGCATAATAAATATAGAACAAGATCCGGGACGGGGGCCTTATATTGTCGGAAATAGGGCACTTTGTCATTGACTTATTATAGTCTCTCGGGGGATTATTCATTGTGGTCCCGAGTCACGGCACTTCAATTTTGGCATATGCCTTTCCTTTGCCCCCCACCCCCTCTTTCCCCTGTACTGCTCGAAGTCGCGGGACTGTAATTGCAGTGATGAGCGCACAAAATTGCCGTTGGAATTTCCTGCGCCGTTGGAGGAACAGCCGGCGCGGGAATGAGGCTGACGCTTAGCCGAACGACGAGTTCTGTGAGGTGATGAATTGGCAGTCAAATTAATGCGCAATAAATCAGTCAACGGTATCCCAAACGAGGTACTGTGAACTACGGTATCTTTGTGGCTACAGTAATACCTTGTCATGGGCAATCCGGCGAATGCGCACAGCCGCGTTGTCCACGACATGCCCAACGGATTGTCAAAGTATCTGCGCTTGCGGCGGAGGAGTGAGGAGCGGAGGAAAGCGCATGTAAACATTTCAATGTACGAAGAGCGCATGCGTTCGTTAAAATACGCGTAGATTACTGTAGAAATACGATATTTTACTGTATAATGGCCGTAGCGTAGGGGAAAAAGCATGCAAAGAAAGAAAAGATGCTTAAAAGGAAAAAAAATGAGGACAGATTATGAAAAGAGAAGAGTGTATTAGAAGGGATGGGGGAAGGGGAGAGAAACATCAAAGGAAGAAAGATGCGAAAAAGGAGAAGAAAGCATTGAGAGAGAGAGAGTGAGAGGGGAAGGACAAGAGATAGGGGGAAAATGAGAGGAGGGGAGGGAGGGGAAGAAACATCAAAGGAAGAAAGATGCGAAAAAGGAAAAGAAAGCATTGAGAGAGAGAGAGTGAGAGGGGAAGGACAAGAGATAGGAGGGGAAAGGTTGAGGCGATGATTTTGAGGGTATTTATTTGTTTTTTGATTTTGATTTTTAAAATTTTAAATATTACTCGGATTGCACGCGTGGTTGAGCAGCCAAAACTGAATGGGAAAATGAATGGAAAAAAACATGCTGCTGATCAAACCAAATGCAGGACGATCAGTGACGGGTTGGCAAGTCGAAAGTGCCGATGGAGCAGAGGTTTTGCGAATTGGAGGGCGGAGGAGGCGGCACAAAACAAAGAGGGGTAGAAGAACTGAACACGAAACATGAAAAGAAATGCCGGCACAAATTCCAGAATTAAAATTTGTCAGGAGCTCCTTTCCCGGCGGAAGATTTCGCCAACAAAAAAGGGTTCGGAAAAATGCCGGCGGAGTCAATCCCATCCCGAGCTGGCCCGAGGGTCTTTTGGTATTCCTTTGCTATTATTTTGAATTGTCCATTTGGTTGGTGCCCACCTGAAAGGTCAGTCGTGCCTGTTTTCGGAAACGATTGGCCGAGTCCGCTCCGAGTTTTTTGCTAATGATCTTTTTGCGGACCACAAAAATTTTATGAAGGACCTTAAAAGGGTTTTCAAAACTTGCAACAAAAGTGTAAGGAGCCGACCAAAGAGGAGCAAATCCATTGGAAGGCGACACTGACGCCGAGAAGGGCCAACGAAGCGCGGGTCAGAAGGGCTAAACGAGGCAAAGGCGATGTTTTCTGATCATTCCGATCATTTTTTTGATCATTTTCACTGGAATTAGTAGCCCTAAAAGTGCATTCTTTGTGACCTTCGCGTTGGGTGCCCTCCTCGCGCATTCCAACGGTCCAAAGGGTCGGCTGAATGGCCACCACCGGCACTGGTAAAGTGCCAAGAAAAGCTATGATTTTTAAATATTATTTATTTATATTCGATGAATTTTAAATTTACCCAATGCGAAACCAAAGGCCCAACTCAGCACCGATGCAATTAGTGCCACCCAAACTTGGTTCAACTGTTTGGCACGCGTGCCGTAGAAACGAATAGCCACGCATCTTTTTTTAATATTTAGAAATGTGAAAAAAATGAAAATTCTATTTGACAATAATATTAAATGAAAAAAATAAATGAAAAAATAAGAATAAAAAGAATAATTTTTTGTATTAAAAAGGTTTTTTCAGAGAAAATTAAAAAATAAAGAAAAATTATTATTACTGATACATTCTTATAATGAGTAAAAAACAATTAGGCCCAACTGACCGATTGATGCCAAGATAGGCGTAAGACAAAACACCCGTGGTCCATGAAGAAATTTCGCCAAAGGCAATGCCAAAATCGAAAATGCCGGCGAGGCGTTCTTGGACCATTTGGCCAGAAATGTTTTTTTGGCCGTCGATTTGGTCATCATTCCCTGTTGAGGTGTTATTTGCCAAGTGCATCTTTTTCTCAGGTGCCATTATCAGCGCACATCCGCAGGCGACGCCCGCGACGATAAGCATGGCACAGTCGGCAATTGCCACCCAAAAACGGCAAATGTAAAATATGAAAAATATTTTGTACCGAAATTTGGGTTTTTTCTCTGATGAGAGTTTACTTTTTACAAAATAAATATTTACATTTGCCATAATAGTGTAAGCAGAGAGGCGATACACCTGAAAAGCAAATGGTAATTGTGAGAGAGAGAGAGAAAGAGACAGTGACATATTTAGGAAAGTCGGAATTGGGCAATTCCGGTAACAAAGTCGGACCGGCATTCGACAAGGGACCCTTTCCGGTTTCGAATCCCGAACTTTTTTCAAATA
Organism: Heterodera filipjevi; assembly: GCA_039877585.1. Classification (NCBI taxonomy): domain Eukaryota; kingdom Metazoa; phylum Nematoda; class Chromadorea; order Rhabditida; family Heteroderidae; genus Heterodera; species Heterodera filipjevi. The sequence goes on along the minus strand of JBDPZO010000008.1, from coordinate 773,550 downwards.
CCACCAGTCCAATGACGGGTGACACTCCGCCAAACGGTCGGAGCCCTAACATATGAGAGATATTTATTACAGTGCGTAAGTCTAACAGATAAAGAATGATCCATTTGATCAGAAATGATTTGTCTGCTCCTCCTGCTGCTGCTGATCACCTCCACCCACCCACCCGTCTTGAAGCGATCATCACACAAGTGGCCCCGTTCAGAACTAAGCCGACCAATGCGATGCCAATGTAAAGGCAGCCGACGGCGACCGATTGGCCTTTGGGACTCAAATAGCCGTCCTCCCACATGGCCAAAAATTGGAATTATTATTTTTTACTTTAAAATTAGAAAACAATCTTTTTTGTGACATTTTTTGATTGTTTAAAACGCCGAAAGCACAAAGAGGGATAGAAAATTCGAATTATGATTGGCATTGACGGCACAAACAAAGACAAAGAGAGAGGGAGGGAGAGAGAGAGAAGCGATGGGGGGGCCGTCAACAGCACGGAGGCACAGAAAGTGGGCGACGGGGGGAGGGGGGAAGCGCAAAATTGAGTTTTGCCAACTAACGAACCCTCGGGGGTAACGAAAACCCTTTCGGAGAATGACGCCGGGAAAAGCATTCCGCGAGGAACGGCACTAAAATAAATTGGGTGCCAAAAATCCATCGCGACAGAAAAAAAAGCCAAAATGTCGAAAAAAAAAATTCAAATGAGCCTTGACTATATTAACTCATATTTTTCATAATTGATTAAATTCTTCAACCAAATTAATAAATGGCCAACTCAGTCCGGCACTGATTTGCCACGGGGGACTTAGTTGGGCTGAGTTGAGTTGGGCGTGTGCCGAGCAGAAACGGCAGGGAGGAGAAGGGCGGGGGCACTTCAGCGGCGCTCATCCGCAGTTGCCGGAAGGGCGAAATATGTCATGGCATTGCTTTGCCCACTGCCAAAGGCATTTATTGTGCCGAGAAATGTCATCCTCCCATTCGTACGAATTTCCAAAAATGGCTGAATGGATTTTGAATTGAGTAGGACGAACGGACAACAAATGAACCAACCAATGAAAATACCGTCCTTTTAAGTGTACCACGAATTTTAAATTTTTTTTTTCTGCCAAAAGATTACACTTTTTCCGAAAAAAATTTCATTTTAATTTAATTTAAAAATTGTCAATTTTCTCAATTTTTTTAAATAAATTTTTTCTTCAAATTATTACTTCCAATATATGTTAATGAAACAATACAATAAGATGCATAATGCATAACACAAAGTGCTAATTGTTGGGTTCATTCAAGTCATTAATTGTAAGGCATTAGTTTATTTATAAGGCAAATAATATTCAAATTGTCCTCCCCTCCCCCGCCTAATTGGATTATTAATTATCCCCCTATTTTACATATGCTCTGCTTGAAGACACACAATTATGTGCAAACAAATTATAAATATGCAATGCCCGTGGCGAAGGGGGGGGGGTGATTAGGCGAAAGAAAAGAGGCAATTAGGCAAAGAAAGGGGGGGGGGGGGGGGTGAAGGTGATTCGGAGGAAAGATTGATCAGAAACAGAAAACCAAATGACAAGCACTGTAAACTCGAAAAATGATCATTTATGTCCCAATTTGGCCTATTTCGCGTGCCTTTCCCCCTCATATCGCTATGGGAATTACAAAGAGTTCATCTTCTGCTGCTCCTGATCCGTCTTCTTCCCCTTCACGAGCCTCAATCTTAGCCAACAATGCCCGTCGAGCCATTTCCCGGAGGGCGTGGTCGTCCCCGGCCCGCGTCCGTCGCGCAGTTGGCGTGGGAACAGTCGCCAGGGGAGGGCATCGCCTAAAAATTGACCAAACCCAAACTGAGTGCAGAGAATCAGACATGGTTAGGCATTTGTCTGATCAGGTATAAACCAAAGCCTAACGATCAAATGTTGGTAAGACTTTAGTTTGATCAGGTATAAACCGAACCACGAACGGTCAAACGTTCGTTTGCTTTGTCGGATTAAAACGATCAATGCGTTTCCTTTCGCCGTACTTTTGCCATTGGTGTTGCACCCGACGACGGCTGATCAGTTTCGCAAATTGAAAACAGCGTCCCGACTCATTCCAAATATGCGAAGGGTGCGTCACCGGTCGACCGGCACGCGAAAAGCCAATGGGACGCGCGGCACTGAGCGAAGTGTAACCGGAAGGGGTCATATCCTCCCGCAGCCGACACAAAGGGTCATTGAGGGAGCGCGGGGTGCGCTGAAACATAAAATTTGGTACTTAATTAAAAAGAATATTAAAAATGCTGCCTTTCTTGCGACCAGTCCCTGCCGCCGACCCAAACACAGCAAACGCCCGCTGCGCATGTGCACGAGACGGAGCAGTCCACGCGCAGCGCGTTCACCGGCCACCAATTCGGGCGAAAAGAGCGCTAAAGGGAGACGGCGAATTTGGAGGAAAGGAAGACGCGGTAAGCTTTATGGGCACTCACTTCGGCACTCCTCGTCCGCTTCGCCCGTGCCGCCTCTCGCGTCCACCTTCCCATTGTCCGCTCGAACTCGCACAAATGCCCTTGAGCATTGGCTGAACAATTGCCATGCGATCATTTCGTTGCCAATGCCTTTGGCGTTGGTGCCATTTGTCTTCGTGTTGTGCTGCTGATACTGCTCAATTCCCTGCTGTTGTTGTTGTTGTTTTTCTTTCTTTGGCTGTTTCAGTTCCTCCATCAATTCGGCCACCAATTGTTCCGTTCGTTCGTCTTCGCTTCCACCCGCGTTTTGCCTGCGCCGTTTTTTCACGTAATGCGAGTGCCGATGGGAACGGCGGTGCGCATTCGGTGCCATGGCATTTTGCCATATTCTGTTCGAAAGAACATGAAAATTGAAAACATAATAAAACCAGTCATTTTGAACTTTTTCCTTTCTGCAGAGTGTTCCATGCCGATATTTGTTACAGTAGCGTAGACAACAAACTGAATACTGTAGGTAGAGGGAGACGGTGCGGGCGACGGTAGCGTCCTCATTCTGGGCGGCATCTTCAGCTTTGGCCCACAAACGTCAAGCGAAAGCAATGACAGCAAAACCATCAAACAGCAAAGTGGAAATTGTGTAAATGGCATTCTGTTGGAAGGGACAGTTACCGTACCAAATGGGCATTGTTAGTGACAAACCTACCGTAACCGAGGAATTGTTTGGAACTTCTCACTTGGGCTGCTAATAAACATTTCTCCGTGTGCATTTGCTAAACGGCGCCGAGTAATTTGGAATTTTTTTTTCCCCGAAATTTTAAATGAATTGCGAATGCCTTCAAATAATGCAACAAAAAACGAGAGAGAAACAGCAGCCGTATTCTGTGACGATTTGCATTTGAAAACAACAGCAGCAGATGGTTTGGCTTGCCCCCGGCGGGGGTTTCTTCAGAAAAGTGCCCCTCTTCCCCTCCCCCTCTCCCCAATTCCCTTCACTCTTTTCCCCTCCTCCTCATCCTCCTCACCCCTCTTTCATTTCCCCTCCCTTTTCCCCCACTCTCCCCTATCTCTTCCTCTCCTTTTCTCTTTATCCTCCTCTCCCTTCTTCCCCGCCCCCTCTGTCTCCCTCCTCCTTTTCCTCGTCCCCTCCCCCGTTCTGTGACAGCCCCCCGGGGGTTCCGGAATCCATTGTCGCGTCCTTGTCGCCATTGTCATCATCATCATCGCCATCAATTGCCCGTTGCCCCTCTAGCGGTTTCTTCTCATCCCGCCCCTCCCGGTGTTGCACCCACCCTATTTCTGCTGATGTTGAGCCAATTCCCCGAGGACGAAGAAGACGAACCATTTGACGCGCATCTTTCGCCCCGCCCCGTCCCGCCCTTGGGCGATGTGAAGGATTGTAGAAACGAATGCATAAATTGTTGTTTTAGGCAAGGGCGACGAGGGGGGGGCGGGTGAGGGGGAGGGAAGGGATCAAAAGAGTGAGAGGAATGAGAGGGGAAAAATGAGAAGGGAAAAGAGGAGATGGACGAGAGGGGAGGGAATAGGGGGAGGGATGAGAAGGGAAAAAAGGAGATGGACGAGAGGGGAGAGGGAGGGATGAGGGGAAAGCGGGGGAAGGAAGAATGAGTGGAGGATGGATGAGAGGGGAGGGGGAAGTGGGAATTAGGAGGAGAGGTGAGGGGAAAGGGGATAAAAAGGACGAGGGATAGAATGGAAAAGGGATGAAAGGAAAGGGTGGGAGGGATGAGGGAAAGGGGGAGAGGGGAGATGGACGAGAGGGGAAAGGGGGGGGAGGCAATAAGAGGGGGCGGGGGGGGGGGGAAATTGCAATTAATGAGACGGAACGGAACATGACGAGCAGCAGCAGCGGCAGGAGGAGGAGGACCAATATGACAGAAGACGGGGGCGTGGGATGAAGGAGTTGAACAAGCGGAGATGCGCATGATGGTCACGAACTGCGGGTGGCAATGCGATGAATTTGTTATTATTTCCCCTGGGGCATTGTCGCAAATGTCAGCAAAAAAAAAGAAAAAAGAAAATAGAACATTTGGCACAATGGTTTTCTAATCAAATTTGGCCTTTGATAAAATGGATATCTTTTTGGAATTTTGATAATTAAAAACCAAAAAACAAAAACTTTTATTTGCATAAACATGAAAAAAGTTTGACTTAATTTTCTACTGCTCTCAAAACAGCAAAGTCACTTTTTGCCATCAGGGAATGCCGAAGTGTAGGCGGAAATGGCCATCGCGTAATTACCCTTAATTAATGTGCTAAAATTCCTTTGCGCGTGCCAACCGCCGACAGTTGAATGCCAATGCCAATGGCAGCTGACTCAAAGTACTCATCTCGCATATTTATTTTGGCAGTGCCATTCTTCAGCTCTTATTTGGCTTCTTCATGTTTATATATGCAGGGCCATTATCCTTTTATTGAAAATAGAGAAATTGGCGAAGTATTCGCCATTTTCCACTTTTAAGGTGCCAACGAATAATCCTTTCCGATCCAATTCATCTCCGTGTTCGTCTTCAGCTTTCACCCAATTCATCAAACGGAGAATGCCCTCTTCATCCGCTGTACTGCTCCAATTTGTTGGGTTCGCCTTCTGCATGGTCATGTGTGTGGTCATCGTCAACCCAATGGCAAATGCCTTTCCCGCTGCTGTTAGATTGCAATTGCGCGACACTTATTCGGACCCAACAGTTCGTTAATTTTTGGAATTCAATCAAAACTATTTCAAATGAAATGGATGAATGAATCTCAGCGCTTCTTCCTCCCCGATGCCATTCTCACCGACAAATTACTCTCTTCCGCCGGCCCCGTCCATTCCTTTCGCCCCGCAGTGTTCGTCAGATCGGTGAGTCCGGTTAAACGTTACTTTGATTCGTTGGCCGGCCAATCACTGGGCAAACGATCGGCGGCGCCTCGGGGGACCATTGAAGACGGAGACGAAATGACACAAAGTGATACACTACGGACAATGCGATTTAACGTATTGCGGCCCGGATGGCAAATGTGGTGAGAGATTGGAGAGGAGAGAGAGAGAGACAAATAAACCGAGAGAGTGCGAGGAGCACAGAGAACGAGAGGAACCTCAAGCGATCATTCATTGATGAGCAGAAAGATGGCATTGAATAACTGTTAAATTGTGCCAACTGTTTCTGACTTTGCCGAAGTAAAGGCAGAAAATGGTAAAACGAAAAATTTATGGAGAGATTCAAAAATACAGCCTTAGTGATGGAAAAGTCGGGACAAACAAACCATTCGGACTTCGGTCTGTTGAGTTAATGACGAAATGCCAATTTTGGCAATTGTTAAATTTAAGCGAATTTTCAATTGCCATTACTTTGTCGGCAGCGCATTAAAGTGGCGATAAAACTTGTAGAATTGCGATAAGAAAATGAAAAGATTTCTTTGACATTTTATTTTTCTCTCCCAAATGTTGAAAAAATGGTAAAAAAAAACAAGCGAAAGAAAAGACAACAGCAGAAGAGAAAAGAAGAGAAGGTTTATTTGGCGATTCTAATGGAAAAAAATAAAAATAACAAAAAAATAAAACAAAGAAAAGGGCAGAGGCCAATTGATAGAATAAAATAGTTTCAGTGATCATATCTTTTGAAAGATTCCGTTTTATTTTACCTAAAATCTTTGACCTCCAACTGATTGATCACCATGCTAATTAGCCTCACTCTCCCCCAGGCCCATCGGTCTAATCATCGCTCTCTCATTCATTCATTGTCCACCGTTGGCATTGCCTCCTCCGGCAATGGATGGCGAGTGCTGTTGCTGTTCCTCCTCATCCTCGTGAATTGTTTGCTCCACAATGCTTCTCCTGCCCATGCCGAATGGCGTCGTCATGAATAAATTAGTCGACGAATCATTCGCATAATCACCGAATTCGAATTGCACACCCCGAAGCAGCTGAATGATAAAAGGGGACAAAAAGTAATTAGAAAGGCATTGCTTAAATGGTTTTTCATGTACTCCTTGCTGCTGTTGTTGCTGTTGTTGGTGGTGATGCTGGTGGTGCTGTTTCTGCTCCAACTCTTCGCCCTCCCCCTCCCTCTCCTCCTCATCCTCCTCCTCTTCGTTCTCCTCTTCGTTGAGCCGAACGCTGCTGACCGCTCGCTCAATTTTGCCACAAATGCCATTGGCAAAGGCGAACTCATACGGCGCAACCCAACGTTCGATTGACCTGAGGGGAAAAGTTTTAAAAAAAGATAATTAATAAAGAAACCGTTGCAAAATGCCAAACACAAAGCCCGCGACGGTGAGTAAACCAATTGAAAAAGGGAAAAGAAGAAAAGGGGAAAAATGGCGCAAAGGACGGGCGGACGAAACTGTGCCAAAAGCGAGGAAAACGGAGAACAGAGAGTCGAGAAAGGAAATCTGAAGGTGGAAGAGGGAAACAAATTGATCAATTTTTCCATGACTGATAAGTATGCCAAAAAATTTTATTTAAAGTATTTTTTTTAACTTTTCTCTCACTTTAATTCTCTCTCCTCCCCTCCCTATCTCTCTTTCTCTTAATTGACCTTTAACATTTTCTCTCTCTCATTCTCTGTCTCCCTCCGATCACCTTATTTTCGTCCTCTTCGTCCCCAACTGTTGCAATGTCCACTACAATGGCAGCGATTAGAACGGCGCCGCCGGCCATCGCCAAAATGCCAAAATTGGAGGCTTTTCTGAAAATGAAAAACAGAAAATTACCCATTAAACGCTAATTTATTTATCAAAAATAATTTTTGCCCAAAATTTGCTTCGATCAGCGCATTGGCCGCCTTCACACAATGGCCAATGTGAATGAGTGTCAGGGGAATGCCGAACAGAATGAAAAGAGCGGACAGCAATTTGGTGGCGGGGCCGAAATGGGACGGGGCAATTTCGGACAAAGGGCCGCCACCTGAAAAAGATAAACTAATATTTATTAAATAATATAAAATATCATATCATCTTTTGAAATTGTTCAAAAATTGCCCATTGTGGTGAAGGACATGAACAATGTGCGCACCGCGTCAGCAAATGCCCACGGGTTGGATGACGGAGAGGGGGTGGTAGCTGTGGCACATGGGCCGTCAATTTGTGCCGCTTCTGAAGCCATCAGTCGTTCATACGCGTCCAATTTGACATTGGCCGCCAGTGACCAATCGGACTCTTACGAAAGATAAAATGTTTAGCAAAAACACTAAATTGCGGCGGCATTAATTAACTGCCGAAGTGCCCTAATGAGGTATTGTCGTCATTTGACATTACGATTCGAATATCCAATTTCGGGGATTTGACATTTGGGAAACTCCACATTTGGTTAATATATGATCTTCTGTTATGTGTAAAAATTCATCACAATTTCGGATTCTCGACAAATCCCTAAATTTGATTATGTATTGCCATATCATTTTTAATTGCCACTCTTTAATAACGATCGATGAACACTTTGAATGAATGCCGTCATGGTTAATGAGTTTCTCCCATAAGTGATCGGTTGTCCCGGTGCTGCATTGGAATGATTTGTGGCATTTAATTTTGATAGAAATAACGTTTCCTTTTTTTAATAAAAAATCTCCACTTATCAGATTCCCAAAAATTCGGACACCGAGTCGTCAAATGTCAATGCCATAAATGTTACACCACCGTATCCTCCCCCCGCCCTCCACCGCTCTGCTATTACCGTACCCGATCGGGCGCCCACCGACTCGGCCCAAAGGGTGCTGATCAGTTCGTGCCGCTCAAAGTCCATGCGTCGGCTGCGCTGCAAAGCGTGCGGCCGTTTGCTGACGTGCGCCGTGCGTTGAGCCCATTCGAATTGGCCAAGCAAAGACAAAAGGAGGGCACTGAACAGCAGGTGGACGAGCAATAGCAGAAGGGAGAAGACGGCACGACGGAAGGCCAACTCGAAGGAGGAGCCCAATCTCAGAGGCATTTAGTAGCGGACATGGAAAAGAATGGCGAAGACGACGATCAACTGAAAAACACCGGGGGGGGGGGGGGGAGTTATTATAATTAGGGACCAACAGCATTACTTCTGACACGCACAAACAAAACCACAAATGGACAACCAATAACAATAAAATTAAAAAAAAAACGATTTGTCACCAAATTTAGGGTTTTCCAAAATTAGAGTAATTAAATGCCCAAGTGTTTGTGGGTTGGATGAGTGCTTTTGGAATTATTTAGCTGAGGTTTGCTGCTTGAGGCAATCATTCACAGTTATTGATCAGATCAATGCAACGCCGAGAAAAGGCGGAAAGAGAGAGGAAGAGAAACGAAAAGACAGAGAAGGTTCATAGACAAAAACTGAACTGAAAATAAGTAACCAACAAATTTATCGGACAAAAATTTGAGTCAATAAAAGCATCAAAACGATATTACTGCAAGGAGTACAATAAAACGGATATACGAAAGAATTAAAACCGAATGATTATATAATGTTGGGTGTCGAGATTATATGCGGGAATACATAGACACAATAAAAATCGATAACTGGCTGCTGTTCATTGCTTATTGTTAGGGTTGTTCTGCGCCGACTGCTGTTTCTTAGCGAACTTCACCTTCTTTTTCCCGAGTGCCGACACCACAGAGTTGCAGCTTGACATGGTATATTGCCTGAATGTTTGAGGAGCAAAAATAGTTTAAAAAATTAATAAAACTAACATTGTGTCAAATATTTTGTTCAGCTCAGTCCGACTGTGCTCCAGCACCTTATCCTTCAGGTCCGAGTTGGTCTTTAAATAGTTCGGCATGAATTTGTCGGTCAGTCTAAATGTCGTCGCTTACCGTTTTGTCCATCTCCAATTGCATTGCTTGCTTGGCTCGGCTCAACTCCTCCATCTGTTTTTGCAATTCTTGCATTTCGTTGCGCAACCGCACAATGTCCGTCTCCCGGTCGCGCAACTCGTGCGTAAATGCGTCACGTTCCGCTGTCACTTTAAGCATTTTCTCGTGCTCCTCCGTCAACGATTGCTCAAGCTGACGCTGTTTCGCCTCCATGTCCTGGTAACTCTTGCGCAACATCTCAATTTCGACCATCGTTTCATTCATCTGATTAAATAAATAAAAACCGTTTTCAGTCATTGAAAAATCATATAACATTTCCCCCACCCCGAATTTTTTTTTTAATTTCGGGGGGGGGGGGGGGGGAAACCGGCGTGGGGAGGGGGAAACGAGCTGCTCCGACCAAAAATACCCCCGACTTTTCAAATGGGGCTAAAACAGTATTCTAGATTTAATTCAACTTTTTAACCTGTTCCCTTTCGTTCCGAGTTTGCGCAAACGATTCTTCCATCACGGCGAGCCCCCCCTCGGAAAGCATGGATTGTGCTTCTCCGATGGAAACGTCTAAGTCCAGCTTCAGTGCTTCCAGCTTCTTGGCAATGTCCTCGCCTAAGGCTTCAGCCGATCCTCCAAGCATTTTGAACAGAGTTTGGAAAAATTCCGCAGTCCCACGCAGCTTTTCGAACATCCGCATACACACTTCAAGCAGAGTTGAGGTGCGAAACGTCAGATTGGCAGTGAAAAATGAGCCGGAAGTCAAATTGTGACCATTTTCAGTTTCGGGTGACGAGGTCTTAAATTGGGTAAATAGATAGTGTAGAAAAGCAGTTAAATTATTAATAAATAGCAGTTAACCTCGAGTTGAAGTGCAACTTCCTTGGAGAATCCGGCAAACGAAGGCATAGATGACATAGTGATGGAATCTTGCACTGCCAGATGTTTCATGCAGGCATCAAGATCCTTGTCGCCCACGGAAAGGTTGGAACGAAACTGTTCATTGCCGGCTCGAATCTCTGCCAGTCGTTTATCAGTCGAAAAAATGAAAGTAAATTAAACAAAAAACTAAAAATCATTCACGAACCACTTTCTTGTAAACCGAACGGAGCATGTCGAATTTATCAGGGTTGTTGGAGCAAATGTCGCGTGATGCCAAAAATGTGAAAATATCATTTTGAAGTTCGGTAGAGTCACGCTGATTCTTGTCCAAAGTCTCCAGAATCATCAGCAAATGCGCAGCGATTTGATCGGCATCTTCGACATTACACAAGTACGACTCGTCGACGACATCGAAATCGGTTTTTGGTAAAAGGCCAGTCAGTATCTGATTGTGAGCCTGTAAAATGTGGTGGTTATCTTTTTGAGGTTAATTCATTGAAAACTTTTGGGGTGGCGTCGTCTATCTTTCCATTTTGAATGGCCTTAGGTGTGGCCAACTGGTCGTCAAACTCCCCACGCTGTATGTGCCATACTCGAGACTTCTCGTTTTCAAGCTTTTCGCGCAACTAAAATTATGAACTTTGAAACCATAGAATAAACTAAGTAATTTCTGTACCTTTTCATTTTCCTCCTCCATTTCCATGGCTTGGTTCCGAAGTTGCGAGATTTGTTTGTCTCTCTGGTCTAACTGCGTGATGGTTGCCTTCTCAAACATGTCGTGCTTCTTGGACATCTCCTCATAATCGCTTCGCCATCGCTCAGTCTGATCTTTTGCCAAGAGCAATTCCTTGTTCATCTTGACCATCTAAAAAAAACGGTAAAAGCACATCGTAAGGTTTTACACAAAACCTCGTTAGTGCAGTCTTTGCCCTGCGCATCTCTGAGTCGAGGCAAATTGGTGAGGAGTTCGGTGTGGTCACTTTCCAAAAGACGTAATTTGCGCTTCAAGTATTCAATTTGGTTATCCTTCTCACTTATTGCAAATGTCGAATGTCCTAAAAAAACAATAAAAAGTACAATATAAAATACAAATGGACAGCCAAACCGGAGCTGTTGAGACTAAATCCTCCGTCCATATTTGAAGATTCCATATTTAGTAAGAATGTTACGTGCTTTAATGAAATCTAAAAAGATAATTTTTGTTTAGGAATAGGAAAGCAATGAAGAGGGGAATGAAGAGCACCCGCTTATTTCTGGCTAAAATCGCACTTTAAAAAAAGTTAAAACGAAATTTAGCGGGTAAATTTGGCAAAGAAGGAAATGAACCAGGACATTGTAGTACGGCTCTTATAGTACGGTCTCCTCACATATGCTCCGCAAGAAAATTTAGCACAAAATCACATAAAAACCCCGATATTTAATTTTTCTTTTTTGATTTTTACTAAGGATTTTCTGAAAGTTTTATGTAGCTATACCGCAACAAATTATTTAAACAAGAACATAATTTAGCTGTTTTTCAATGGATGGGGCGAGTTCAACTTCAGCAGAAAAGAGTGATAAATTCTCTGAATTTTTGAATTACTCCAAATGTTGGACGCTGAAGCAAGACAAAGAGGTTATTTTGATTGGGAGGGGACACAGCACAAAAATATTCGTAAAGAGATTGTTTCCTTATGGTTTTTGGTATTTTTAATTCAGTTAATATTATTTTTTTTTTCATTTTTCTTATTGTTATTTTCAGCTAAAGGATGCCTTGCAAAGCACCGTTTCCGGGATGTTAGATGCGATTCGACACTTCGAGAATGTCGGCAAGGCTTTGGAGTCGGAGATTGAACTATTCGAGTGTCGATTCGAGAACATTCACAATCGAATTGGATGTTTAAAGATGGAAAGACTCGTGAAAGAGGTTTAAAGAAATAATTCACCCAATCGAAAGCACTCACTTAGCATTTTTAGCAGGTCGACGAAATCCCAGTGGATTTGTTACGCGGGCGTTCCAAAAAATCGTGCAGAGAAAATTTGGTGGAAGAGGTGAATGTTAATGTTGTATCTTTATATTTTCAATTCCTACTTTTATTTTCTGCATTTATAGTACATTTTTTACCTGAACTCGTCGGAATTAGTCGCGATTCCGGTCGGCAAATATTTACCATGATTTCCAAATTCCATCCCTTTTTCTTTTTACTCCCTGATTAAAAAAATAGAGGTTAATCGGTGCGGAGCCGTTATTTAAAAACCATCATTATGAAAAATTTTAACAAAAATCTAATCATAACTTCGCTCTAAAGCTACCAAATTTTGTATTCTTGATATCATTTGATAGCCCTAAATCTTCTCTATTAGCCATTTTAATTTCAGAAAATTTCTTTGAATTCCAAAAAAGTTATGACAAAAAATATTTGAAAAACCTGCCTTTTTTGAATTCCTTTGGCCATAACTTTTTTGAAATTGAAAGAAATTTTCTGAAATTAGACTGGCTAATAGAGAAGACTTAGAGCTGCCAAATGATATCAAGAATTAAAAATTTGGTAGCTTTGGAGCGAAATTATGACTAGTTTTTTGTTAAAATTTTTCATAAGGATGATTTTTTAAATAACGCCCTTTATGATGGTTTTTAAATAACGACATAGCACCGTTTAATCTGCACCAATTACCAAATTAAATTTTTAATGATAACAATTTCTGGATTTAAAAAATTGTTTTTAATTTACTATGAATTTATCTTATACGTTTTTGGGGCCAAGTGAGGGTTTCGACTAGCACCTTTGAATTTTGCAATGGATACCGAAATATACGCATAATACAAATTCAGATCAACCGGAAGGAGTACGAACAACAGACCATTAGCACAATTTCGAATGCTATTCGACGTGGTTTCGAGCTATTCGACATTCAACAGGACAAACCGTGTGGGAGCATCAGAGTCGATACTCAAAATAGGTGCGACCCATCCGATCCGTCGACCAAAACAGAATTGCCGAAAGAGAAGCCGGAGGAATTTGTCAATGCCTGGGACGGAATCAAATTTCTGAGAAGCTTTGAGCGAAGTGAACTGCCGCCGATCATTGGCTCTGCAGAGTTTTATGAAGCAATGAAAAGAGCCAACGAAACGGAGGCGGACAGTCCAACGGCAAATGAGCGGAGAGTGGCGAAGTGAGTACAAAGCGAAGACGGAGATGGTCAATCTATGGCACAATGCCATTATTGCTAATTTACACCTTTTAAAAGCAGCCCATCCCTCCCGGCGCCAATAACCGCGACAACAAAAAATGAGGAAGAGGATATCGTCTCCGTCTCATCGGGACGTTCTGTTCCACCGCAAGACCCCGTTGTTGTACAACAATCACCTTCAATGCCTGAAAGAGGAGGCGACACATTGACAATGAGAACGGCACTGATGGAAGAGATAACGGAACGAGCACGAAAAAGAGAGGAGGAAAATGATAAGACAGAGAAGAAGGAAAGAGAGAAATGCGATATAGGCCGACAAACGATGAGAGTGGAAGAGAAACGAAAGATGGATGAGAAACTGTGGTCAAAAGACGACGAAAAAGAAAGGCAGAAGAGAGGAACAGGTGAACAACAACAACAGCAGGAGGGCAATGAGAAAGTGACAGACAAGCAGAGACAATTGATGGCAGAGAATATAGAAATAAAACGAGAGATTGGGGAAAGACATAGAATCAAAGAAGTCACAGAACAGAGGCAGAGGAAAAAACGGCGGAGTGGCGAACGACGCGTGAGGAAGAGTTTGTTCAGCAGCAGTAGTGAGGAAGAAGGCGAGGGGGAAGAGGAAGAAGAGGTGGGTTAATTGCGCAGAAATGAAATGTTTTTCTAAGGTCCAATTGGCCATTAAGGGGGAGACACAAAGAGAGGGGGGGGGGGGGGCAAAACTCCGCCGCCGAAACTCCGCCGGCCGAAACTTTGCCGGAAAAATTGCCAAAAACCCTTGAAATTTTTCAGAAAAACTCCCAAGGCTATTCTTGAAGAAAATTTCCGAAAATAAATTTTCTTCAAAAAACAGCCTTTGGATCAGAAAAATTTGTCGGGTTTTTGGCAATTTTTTTCCCGCGGAGTTACGTCTCGGCGGAGTTTTGTCCTGCTCCGGGGGGCGGGGGGGGGGGGGCAATGATCACTTGAGACAATAATAAGGTTGGTATAAAGAAAAACGAAAATTACGAAATGAAAACAGTGAAATTTGAATTTTAAGTCTGGAATAAAATAGGAGAATTACGGTCGATTCTTTGTGAAATAAATCATTTAATTTTACCTTTCTTTTTTATTAATTTATTTTAGCCTTTTAACACTTCGGTCAACTCATTGCGGCCTCTGTTGGAGGACCGAACACACAAATTGACAAAAGGCCCAGATTCGAACCTCGTAAGTTTTTTCCTTCAATTTTCAATAAAAAATTATTGTCACATTTTTCCACCTTTTTTCATTCTCCCATTTTGTCGCTCGCCCATTTTTTTTTTTGTTTGCAGATTTATTCTCAGGAACGAAATTTATGAGATGTAAATCCATAAAAAGGTGCGAAAAATTCAAGTTTATCTTTTATAGTCTCACAATCAGTCCTTTTGGTCTTTCGTTTTTAAATTCCCAAAAAAATAATTTGTTATTTTTTTCATTTTTTTGAATTTAACTCAAGAAAAAGATTAAGCCTAAAGCTCATAAAAGCTTGGAAAATGATTCATTTCACCACGTCACAATGTGCGAAGTGTCACATGTTGAGGGGGGGGGGGGGGGGGGGGGAGATGGGGTGATCACTGATCAACTCATCTTTCGATCAATGCTTTTCAGGGGGCGGCCTCGGATTTGGATTCTGATAAATTCTCTATTTAATCTGTGACTGCTTAATTTAAATGATAACTCTTGCAAACAATTGGGTTATGCTACAAAATTCATCAATTGGTGTTAGAAAAACTTAATTTTAATAGAAGAAAAAACGAACAAACATTGACTCCTTATTTTCCTTTGCCATTCATTTGGATA
This sequence comes from Heterodera filipjevi, assembly GCA_039877585.1. Taxonomy (NCBI): domain Eukaryota; kingdom Metazoa; phylum Nematoda; class Chromadorea; order Rhabditida; family Heteroderidae; genus Heterodera; species Heterodera filipjevi. Next base: position 758,480 of record JBDPZO010000008.1, on the reverse strand, counting down.
TCTCCTCTTTTTCTTTGTTTGCTCTTTTCGTCTGTTCGCTCTCTCGCCATAAATCCTTGTTCTGGTACTGTATAATACTATAATTATTATTATTTACTGTTATCATTCATTTGCCATTGACTCACAGCTGTGCTTGCTCTTCCCGGCTGAGGATGCTTTTCCTCCTCCCACCCACTCCTTTCGCCAATGCTCTTCTATCAGTTTGACGAGCGGGGGGCGGGGGGCGGGGAAGGCGTCATTTGGGGGGAGGATTTTGTCCAATCAATTCATAGCTCAGCACAAAAAGTTTCTCATTTGCGAAACCCGAAATTGAAAAAAAACAATTTGCTGTTCTGTCTTCATTTTCTTTTTCTTTTGTATTTTTTAAATTGTAAATTTTTTGTTTCAAGCTTTCACTTACAAATATTAATTGTTTTTTCATTTGCTAATCCATCGCCCTCTTCCCTCGCCGGCCTTATTGAATTCACAAAGACACAGACTGACCCGACTCATTCATTATGTCCAAGCCCGTCTTCAAGCCGTTTGATATGTCTTTTTCCGATCGCCTTTCGGCCGCCATTCAAAATGTGCCGGTCGGATTCAGACCGGTGGCGATGGACTTTACAATACATATATCTCTCTCTATTTTATATTTTTGTTATAGTTGCGAATTTTCTTGAAGTTTCGAAAAGTCTATTAAGGAACCGTTATTTATTATCAGTCAATTCAGTAATTCTTCGTTCTTTTAGGGTCGCTCTTTGTCCCAACGGCCTCTCTCTGTCCAATCATTAGGCCCATGTGCCGGAGACGGAGCATTGATCACTTCGGCCGACCACAGCACGACCATCGCCGGACAAGCGCCTGCTTTGGTGCGCAAAACGGAGTCGGCCACAACAGTGTCAGTCGTTTCCAACAACGAAGAATTTGGCCCAACAAGCGTAAAGAACAGAATTGCACAAATTGGTGCCCGAATTCCGGTGGGCAAACGCACGGCGGACGGCGCACGACGGGAGGACGATGAGCAAAGAATGGAACGCACCACCGCAACTACTACAAACACAGCAGCACCTTTGCCAACCGAAGCGATTAAGGTGGTGTGGGGTCTGCAAAATGACTGAAACTAACGGTCTCAAGCAACCTGGAAAAGTGATTAGACAAGCAATGGATTATTAGACAGAATGTATGCCCAAGCTTACTGATCAAAATTCATTGGTAACATATTACTAACGACAAGGAATAGGTGTTCCAGAGAATTGGCGATTAATCATTAACTAAATGGGTGATTGGACTCTGATCAGATACGGAATGGGACGGATTGTGATAGATTTCTGATCAGATAGCAAAGAACGCCAGGCCACTTATTGGGCCAAGAATGAATGGTAAAAGAAAGACATAAATTGATTAAACTTTACCATTTTGATCGTTCGTTATCAGACGCGTGCTAAAGCTCCCTCTGCTCGGCGCGCGCCGTCTCAACGTATTATCAACGGCAAACCGCCGTTGCCCTCTTCTTCTTCTTCTGCACCTCTTGAAGCAGTAAGAGAAACACCGCAACAGCACAAGAAAGAAGGAGAGAAAAGGCCGACGTTTAATGGAGCAATGAAAGTCGGTGATGAAGATAAGAAGATGCTGACGAGTCAACAACCATCGAAAACTGTGGGAGATGGTGAACAACGGTCATGCAGCGATAAACCTCCACTTTCTACGCCTGCTACAAAAGCCAAGTCTTCTGCTGGTCCGCCACAAGCAGTGCCAAGGACGGCACCGGCAAAAACTGTGCCACCACCGGTTAAGCCGAAGACAACAGCACGTTCCTCCATCTTTTCTTCGTCCAGCAGCGATGACGACTTAGGCTTTTCCAAAGTGATCGGCACGGCCAAAGTAAAGGTGCCACCACAGCAACAGTCTCATGAGGCAAATGAACTGTCAAAGGCAAACCAGACAATTCCCTTGGAACAACAGCAAAAGCCTCCACCGTTTAGCTACAAAAAAACTGCCGGTGCGTGGGAGAGGGGGAGGGGACGATGGTATAGCCTTCAGCACCGTTATTATTGAGCATTTTTTTGGAATGAATTTTTTACAGCGCCTGCAAAAATACGTAAGAAAGGCCTTTTCGATGATTCTGATTCTGATTTCTGAGGCGGCTTATTGCGCGAGTGTGATTTCGGGTCCATTAATGCGAGATAATTACTACAAAGAGAATGATATTATGATATTAATGCAATTGTGGTACAATTTCAATATTTATTTGCCTATAATTTCTTTTATAGTACCTATTGTCACTTTAAACCTTTTCATTTTGAGCATTAAATTAATTTTAATTACTTGTAATGTTCGTTTATCTCTGATTTGATAATTCTGGATAGAGACCGGATTTTTCAAATCCGCAAGGCCGGGCCGGGCTGACTTTTTCAAAAGCAGCAAGGTTCCGGGCCCTGCCGCTCAAAACCTTGTCAACCTTGTTCTTTTAAATTGCCGGGCCCTGTACAAGGTTACAAGGTTGTAAAAAAAATTTCAAATATGTTTTTATTATGGTTAAAAACCCAAAAATGGAAACGATTGGCTTGGTATAATAACAACCTTTTATCATTAAGTGTAAATGGGCATTAATAATTGTAATTGAGCTGGATTTGAAAAAAAATAAAAATGAACTATTCTTGCCAAGATCATAACCTTGTAAAATCCTGTCAAATTCCACAAGGCCGGGCCGGGTTGGCCTTTTTCAAAAAAAAACTGCAAGGTTCCGGGCCTTGCCGCTCAAAACCTTGTCAACCTTGTAACCTTGTCAACCTTGTTTTTTTCCAAAAAACGCAAGGCCGGGTTGCCGGGCCTTGCAAAACCTTGTACAAGGCCCGGCCTTGTCCGGTCTCTAATTCTGGACATAAAATAGATATGGCGAAATTGTTTGTTTCTCCGTTCCGTTAGAATTTTTCGTTTCGATTTACTTCCTTGACGTACATTGTTAAATAAAGCAGCGAGGAACCGAATCCAATTATTCTTGTACAAGGGAACACATCTTTTGTGGGGGTTTGCTAGTTCAAAATGTGAAACGGACAACAGAACGTCGAAAATCGGCGGGTGGGGGCGTTTCCCCTGTCTTTCCTCCCCTGCCCTCTCAAATTCGTATGTTTTACAATTATTGCACACTTTGCTCTAATTGTCAGTTAATTGTTCACATTTTGCGTAATATTACTAAAAATAAAAATCACTTAATTGGGAATAGGAGCGTCTTCGGTGGGTTTAGCCCTTATTTACTAACCGACAAAGAATGCATTGCGGGACAGCATTTATTGCTTTCATTTCTCCATTGTTGCTTGAAGAATTTAGCAGGCAATTTGGCGATACTTTGAAGGCAGATGGATTGTCTGGGCCGGGAAAGGGCCAACAAAGTTCGAGATTAGGGGTCTCCCATTTTAAGTTATCACAAATTACCAATTTATTGCAATTTCACCGCGTGTCCCAATGCAATGATTGTGCTGCGACTTCTCTCCCTCCCCCCCCCTCCCTCTTTTTTTGCTACTGCTTCTGCTGCTCGTTCCTCTTCCTTTCACCCCTCTCTTTTCGTACACACATTTCCCTTCGCTCCGCACACACAAAGAAAAAAAGAAAAAGGCAAAATGGGAGGGGCAATAAATAAAATCGGACCCAACAAAGGATAGGACGACGTTTTTGTGGTGTGTGGAGGCGTTGGAATGTGCTCAGCCCATCGCATACGCCGGAGGAGGGGCCAAAGATCAGTTTCAACAAGCGGCGGTCGTTGGGTTGGGGCAAAACGATATGCCAAGTATTTTGGGAGGGACGGACGAACATTTTCGGGAATTTCTTCCAAATGGTTTTTTTTATTCTATGCGAAAAACTATTTGGAAATTTCACTTTCTTCACATTAATTTGTTCTTTTTCGGTTTCGTCGCCCCCCCCCCCGGCGCAATTTATCTTTTGCACAAAGAAATTTTCTTTTCCTTGGCCATTCCCTCTTTCTCATTCCCACCAGTCCCCGCCTCCACAAAAGCAGCACAAAGGTCGTTTTGTCTGGCCTGACCCATCCCCGTCAGGGGTCGGCTGGTACGACTCCATCCTCCCCCCCCCCCATCGCCTCACAAAAAACCCCGTCCCCCTGAGGGAGGGAAGGACGGCGCGGATCTGCTGCTGAAGCCTCCGAGGGGCAAAGGTACACCAACCAATTGCACCGTCGTCATCAGTGCGTCTCGTCTATTTCTTTCATTTCTGTGCCCCCCCCCCCTCCAAATTCAAAATGTTGACGAAAGTTTAATAATAAAAAAAAATAAACAATCTAAGGGATTTGCATTTTGGGAGTTGTTATTAAGTGATTAAAATTCGTGACTATTTTCATTTAAATAAGCATATTTCGATGCGAAAATGTCCCATTTGTTTAATCATTTGACATTTGCCGGGCTTTTCTTCCCCCGAATGTTTTTTGCTATAACTTTGGCTCCATTTTTCACATTCCTCCACCATTTTTTGCCATATGTCTGGGATTGTCCGTCCGTCCGTTCGTTTGTCGGCTGCCACTCTTATGCTAAAAATATGTGAGCACCACCACAATGTTTGCTTTCCCACCAATCCCTGCCGGGGACGGCGAGCGGCGGCTGCGGCTGTCATATCGCAACATTTCGTCAAAAGTACACAAAAATTGGCGTTGCGGGGTAAACATACTGAAAATATGTGCAAAAAATGCCTCGCGGGGATGGGACGAAGCGGTCGCTGCCGGCGGCGGTGCCCGCGCAATGCACGGAATGGCACTGCCTGCGCCGCTCGCTGTATAAATAGCGCATGCGATCAGACACAGTGCCACCATTTGTAGACGCTTAATTTTCGTGGAAATGGGGCACAAATAGCCAAATTAGTGCAGTGTCAATGAAATATGAGTGACGACTTACTGACTTTGATTGACAAAACACTTTTTAGCGCATTATCTTTCATAAAACTGTCTTATGCAAACAGGAGCCTTTTTGGAGATAAATTTATAGAAATTTTCTTTTTCCACCTCACCCTTTCTTTTACGATCGTTTGATCACTTACTGCGCAATCTTTTGTCCAATTCAATCATGATCATTGGTCCTTCCTTTCTCTTAATTGAACCTCATTAACCTTTATCACCATTTGATCACTAATGATTTTCCTCATCAATTCCCTTTATCACCGTTTGATCATTCCCTCCCCCCCCCTTTTCCTCTCCTTACTGTTTCTGTTCGATCATTGGTCTATAAGTGGTCAGCAATCGATTTTTCCCTTCGTGTTCTTCTTGTGTTCCTTGCCCCGTTCTCCTCCCATCTCCTGAGTACGGCGTAATCACTCCGTGTAATCTCAATGTCCTTGAACAATTTCATACAATGAGCGATTGAAAATCGCAAACTTTTCTTCAATTTTCGGTTCTTGAGCCTAACAAAAAAAAAAAAGTTTTCATTGAAAGTTTTAAGAGAATATTACGTTTTGCAGAGAATTTCAATCGCAAATAATTGAAATTTCTTCGTAAAAATTTTTAATTTCTCAAAGTTTTTCCTCTGTCTGCATGCTTAGTTAAGTATACTTATGCTTATGTGTGTGTATGTGTAATATATAATAGTAACAACCATTTTGCTCATAATAAATTCTCTTCACTTTTTTCCGCCAAAATGTTGCGGACGGACGGCGAATGCTTTTTTCCTTTCGGTGCAAAAAGTCACCTTTAATCCGCCAAATCCCTTCGGGCGGGGGCTGTGGAAAGGGTGAAGATCGGCAGTGAGGCGGGCGGTGATCTTTGGTCCAGCGCCCCGGGGGCGCTGAAGTGAGTCTCCTCCCTTCCCAATCTGCTGAATGCTGTTGCTGGAACGGATTATAACAAATTGGTGAGAATTTAAAGATGGGTAGGGGAGGGGGGGGGGATATTTCCAAGGACCACTCCCCCACTCCTTTTGGGCTGCAAATTACAGCCAATTCGGCAATTTTAATGCCATCGCCAATAAATTTATCAAATATTGCGAATTTGTGATGTAATAAGAAATGGGCAAATTGTTAGGCCTCGGGTGCAAATCGAACCCACGCCTGCACCCAATCCGTGGGCAGCTCTACCATTGTGCTACCGAGGCGTATTTGCCTTTTCTTTTTGGATCTTATCAACCCCCGCTTTCGGCGTTTTAATCACTCAGCCATCTGTTCCTTACAATGTCATTATCACTTTCTCTGTTTTGCCTTTCTCTATATCCTCCACCCCCTCTTTTTTTCCTTTACTCTCTCTCTCTCTTTTTCTCTCTCTTTACTCTCTCTCTCTCTTTCATCATCTCTTTCTCTTTTGTCTTTATCTCACTGTTTCTTTCTATAAAAAACAGCTTATTCGTCATTATTTCGCGCAGTCACTTATCACAGCTGATTATTGCCATTCGTCCGTCTTCTAAGACGATCCATTTTTTCTGGTGCTATTCAAAATCGCGTCATTTTTGCCTTCGAACTTTTCTATTTTTGATTTATATTTTATATGTAATTAAATTTTACTTAAAGTTTTTAAAATGTTTGGTTTTTATTAATAATTGTTTAAGTCGCTGCCGCCCGCCTCCAGCCAAAGAGATTAAAAAATGCTGAAATTTTTTCATGCCCTTTCAAAAAACCACAAAATGAGGCTAAAGCCTCACATCGGTAACCCTGGTTTTAACACTCATTTTAAAGCCTAATTGCTTTGGGTAGAAATATATTTTCAAGGGTCTTTTTTTTTGAAAATTTCGATCGTACCCCTGGGCAATTTGGTTTACTGTAGCTGGGTGATCGCTTTGCTTGACAGTGATTGCCTTTCTATCTCTATCTCACTTGTCTGCTCTCTCTTATTTTCTTTGCTTAGTCTTCACCAAATTTATCACGGAAGCGCATACATTTTTTTTTTGTTTTTGCATTTCCGTGTGTTGTCAGCTGACTGTTTTTATTTTTTTTTAATATTTCTTCTCTCTTCTTTTCCCTTTTTCTTGTCCATGTGCACTATTTCTCTCCCTATGTCTGTCTGTGTGTGTGTTTCGTTTCACTATTTCCCACTTCCTTCTTCAAGCGTATTTATCTTCCAAAAACCATTCTCATCCATTCGTTCATTCGTCCGCCCCTTTTCCATTCACTTTTCCACCAATGTGTTTGTTGTGTGTGTGGGTGTGCCTTTGCCTTGCTCATTCCCCCGTCTTTTTCCTTTCAATTTGTCAAATTTTCGGCCCTTTTCCTTTCAATGAGCCGACGACGGTCGCCTACCGAATGAATGCCAATTGGTTTAATGAATGTGCCGGCGGAAGGTCGTCTTTAATTTTTTTTTTCTTTTCGTCAAAATTTCTCCATATGTACATGTGTATTATCGTCCTGTGCTGCTCGAGAAGTTTGTTTCCGAGCGAACAAAAAATCTCGGAGTTTATGGCATTTACCACGACTAAATTCTTTGGAACTAAATTTCTAAATTTCTTTGCCAAGTCTTGGGGTTATTTTGCTACCCACCCTCTCTTCTCTCCCCCCCCCCCTCACCTCACCTCTTTTTTGTTCACTCATTCTCCCTCTCTCTCTCTCTCTTTCTGTATCTTTCTCCCCTCCTCTCCCTCTTCCCCTCATTATCGTCATCTCCATCATCACATTTCCATCGTCTGTCACCATTAATGGATACTGCCCAAATCCATTGCTTGTTTTTCTGCCCCCTTCTCCTCCATTCGCATCCGTAAACATTCATTCCCCCGTCGTCCCCTTCGTCAGCGGTCTTTTTGTTTGTCTATCTTTCCAACTGTGGGACACACAAATGTTGCATTATTATTATTACTATTATCTATATTATTATTATTATTTGGTATTGGCAACAGATTGCCGCTCTTTCCCTTCGGGGCTTTGGCTCGCCTTCTTTTCTTCTCCTCCCTTTCCGCTCTCTCTCACCTCTCTACACCCCCCCCCCCTTCCGCTCTTCTTCCGTTTTAACCTCTCTTTTACCCCCTTCCTTTTTATCTCTCCTTTATCCTTTTTCCCTTTTTCCTCTTTCCCTTTTTTCCCTCTTCCATCTTCTGCCTTCTCCTCTTTCGCGCTCTCTCTCACCCATCTACCCCCCCTCCTCTCTTACCCTCTACCTTCTTCTTCGTCCCTTTCCCTCTTCCTCCCCCCTCCTTCCGTTCTCTCTTTTTATCCTTCCCCCCCCCCCTCGTCTCTCTTTCTTCATCCTCCCGCTTCTCCCCCAGTCTCCCATCGTCCTCCAGCGGAAGCATCTGTCTCCAATCTTTTCTTCTTTTTTTTTTTTTGGTCGATTCGGCCTTGGGAAAGCGCCGGGTTAGGAGGGTGCGAAGATTGTTTTTGCCCGAAAATCACCCCGGAGGACGTGTTGTTTCTGCTCATCCGTCGCTGATCCGTCCGTCCTCTGGACAAAATAATTAATTAAATGTCGCTGCCGGAAGGCGGCGTTTTTCCTAAACTTTGAGAGAAGTTTAATTGTTTCTGCTCACTGCTTCATTTCCTTATATAAACACAAAAAAAGGGGGGGGGGGCTGAGAATTCTCTCAATTAGCACATCCGTCGACGGATGCTTTTTCCTTTTTTTTACGACGCCCATTTTCATCTTTATTATGTCGCTAATTTTGCGATTTCTTTCATATAAATGGGTTTATTTAATTTCGTTCACCATTAATTAATAATTTTCAATTGCCTTTTTCTAAATTCTAATTTCGTTTTATTTCTTTTTTTAAATTATTAATTCTTTTGCCATTTTCAGATTCTTTGCATTCCACAAATTTCATTCCACCTGCTGCTTGTTGAATATTGAACTTCCGCTTATTCTAACATTTCTTCAGAGGAATGGCCTTAAAAATAACAAAAAAACCAATAAAACTTTAATTGAATTTAACCCGAGAAAGTTTCTCACCAATATAAATCCCAATTATAAGAGAGAGAGAGATGAGGAGAGAGAGAAAGATGATGAGAGAGAGGGAGAGAGAGATTAGGAGAGAGGGAGAGTGATATGAGAGGGGCAGAGAGAGAAAGATAGATGATGAGAGAGAGGGGGAGGGGGAGAGAGATTAGGAGAGAGGGAGAGTGATATGAGAGGGGCAGAGAGAGAAAGATAGATGATGAGAGAGAGGGAGTTACAATAATAGAGAGGATGACTCATCAGTACCCCTCTCGAGAATTTGATGAGTCACCATTTCGCGTGCCCGAAAGTGCTGAAACATTCACTTTGGAGAAGAAGAGTCCAATGATGGCCTCGGGAAGAAACGAATTTTAAATGATAAGGAATTAACTAAATTTAAAGAATGATTCTGGAACGAAACAAATTAATTTGAAAGGGAATAATTAAGTGGTCCTAATTGGTTCATCAGCATCCCCTCCTCTCCCGCCCCCCGCCCCGGTCTATGATTTCCACCTTTTATAATGTTGGAAGCGCTTAATTAATGTTTTGCTTTTCAGCCCACAGCGACACTTCTTGGCATTGGCACTTTCGCGTGAGAATTCAATGCACTGGTCACTCACTGATCTTCAACCTTTCTTCATTTGGCAATGTATCGGTTGGCTCTATTTTCGTGGGTTTAACTTTTTGAAAACATTGGAAAATTGGGAAAGAGTCCGCGAAGTGCCAAAATGAGTTATTAATTTTTAGTCCTTTTCCTTTGGGAATCTTTTATTTCATGCTCTTTTCTCCGCTTCTTTTTGACCTCTTTCTCCGCTTCTCTCTCGCTCTCTCTCTCTTTCTCGCTTCAATCTTTCGTTCCTTCTCCTCCTTTTCTCTCAATTTATTTTTGTTTCTCTGCACCTTGTCCTCTTCTTTCTCTTCTTTCTCTTCTAGTTTTCTGCTTCTCTCTACATTTAATTCTCTCCATTCCTATCTCCTATCATCATCCTTCTCTATCTCTCTTTCCTTCTTCCCTCTCTCTCTTACTTCATCTCTCTCTCTCTCTCTCACTCTTTTTTTCTTCTCTCTCTCGTCATCTCTATCTCCCTCCCTCCCTCTCTCTTTCTTTCTTCTCCCTCTCTCTCAGTTTTCCTCTACCCCTCTTTCTTTTCCCATTCTCTCACTTTCGCATTCTCTCTATGCAAAAGTTTTACCGTTGTAATCAACAAATTATTTGCCATTCATTAGTGCTTTCCTCCGCTTCCGGTCCGAGTATCGAACGTTCCGAGTGTCGAATAGTGTAAAAAATGTCCGAGTGTCGAACGATTTTTTACGATTTTTTAATAGACGCCAACTTTAAAATTAGGGCTTAGTTTAGGCTTAAACTTAGTCATAAGCTTAAGCTCGGGTCTAGGCTTTTATGTTTTCATTTTTTTAAACAAAAGCCAAATTGGCTTTTTCTGGGCCATTCGACACTCGGACCGGTAGCCCTTTCCTCAGCTTCTTACGAGGGTTGCTTTGCTCATTGAGAAATTTCGGTGTTTCATTATTGTGGGGCATCCACACACTATTAGCACAGGGGCATCTTTTCTCGAGATGGTCCCCCGCTAATCCCTTCAGTCCCTTCCCACCCCCTCCCGGCGGGGCTTCCATCCCGAAGGTTCTTTCTCGGGACAAAACATTCGACGACGACCTATTTCGCCCCCCCCCCTCTCCGCCCACCCCCACCCCGCCTTTCCCACCCGCCGCCGGGGTGGTGCCGGCCCGTCCCTATCGCGCTCGCGGCGGTCAGCGCCCGAGAAACTATAGAAAGATAGAGGAAGAAATATAAAACAGTGAAAGAGAGAGACGACAGGAAAAGAAACAAATAATTAAAGGGGCGAGAAAAGAGGGGAGACAGAGAGAAAGAGGAGAGAGAGAAATGACACAAGAAAAAGTGTAAGTTGGAGGAGCACACCCTTTTCTTCCCCAGTCGAGAGTCTTGCCTTTTTCTTTACCAATTTCAGCACGCCCATTCCCTCTTCACTCTTCCTTTTCTCTTTGTCTCGCGACTCGTTCTCTCTCGATGCCCTGCGCTCTCTCGTTGTTTTTGTTATTGCTACTTATTTCTCTCTATTTCCTTGTTTTCGAGAGCAGCCCCTCCTCGCTTGACTGTGTGTGTGTGCTGTGTATTGCCTTTGTATAAACAATTTCAAAACCCAAAAAGCTCAATTATTCGTCGCTGAAATGAGTCAAAAACAAAACCCAAAGGCAATCAAAAAGAAACAGGATCCATAAACAAATCATTGGCATGGATCAAGAGCCCTAATCGCATTCATTTGCCAATCCAATCGAAAATCTGTGGTCGGCAAATGATCAAACGCCCCTTATATTTAATCCTGTGTGTCCGTGTCGTGCCGCCCGTACCCTGCTCTGACTGATGCCTACTCTTCCCCCACGGCAAATGGACTTATCAATCAGCTGATTTCTTCCTCCTTTTGTTTAACTCCATTTGGGTGCCGACATCGTCCGTCCGCCCATCATTGTCCCCACTTTTGTCGTCGCTTCTGTCATTTCTCATCAGTGTCTGTTGTGCGTCCGTTACCCCCCCCCCCCCCCGCTCTGCTTGCTCTTTCACAACCAACCATCCAAAAGTGTTTGTATGCTGTCAGCCAACCATTGTCATTTCGGGAACCGCCCGATTCGTCGCCGTACATTTCGTCGCGGTCCATTTTTTCTCTTACGATATATGACCAAAAAAAAAACAATTCTTAATGCATGGCGGTGAAATGTACGGCGACGAATTGACCCAGGCCCGCCATTCGTCCACGCCTCTGACCCTCCTCTGTCTTCCGTGGCGCGTGACCAATCTCCTCCCTCTCTCCCTCCCCCTTTCCCCTCCCACTCTGTCCCTTATCGCTCTTTCTCCCCCCCCCCGCACCATCGCCACTCAAAAACACTCCTCCGCCCCCTCTCCTTTTGCTATGTTGCCTTCTCCCCACTTTTCCGTCCACCCTCCCTCCTGCCTGTCCCCCTCTCTCTGTCCCCCTCTATCGCCTCTCCCCCCATCCGACCATTTAATTCCATTCTCAACTCTCTTACTTACTTCCACTCTCAACTCGCTCTCCTTTTCTCTTCCTTCCCTCAAGGGGAAAGGGTTTCTCTCTTTTTAGCGTTGTTTTGGTTACATTAAAACCCAACGGTTGGCACAATTCCATTCTCCTCCCTCCCCCGCTTCTTCTCCTTCTCCGCCCCACATTAATTTAAAGCTAATGGATTAATAAAATAAAGCTTTGGTGGTTATGGTTCCTGACCAAACATTAAATTTCATCCCATGTTTTTTTTAAACCCTCAAATTTCAAAAATGACGTCAATGCAAATGCGAATCGATTCGCTATGCTTAAAAATGTATTTTTCGGAATGGAACTTATTTTTAATCCCATTTTACCATTCAACCGGCGATTCAGAGCTTTTATTTTTGGCCAACATTCTAATTAAAACACAAGTCAATTTGGTCCTAAATATGTTTTATTCCGTGAAACGTAAAGTCTTTACCATTATCTGGCAACTTTTTCTTTATCAGTATCAGACTTGAAAATGGCGGCATTTTATTATTCCCCCCCCCCCAAACAATTAATATAAATCAGGCAAAATTTGACCTTCACTTCGCCAACTTCCCTCCCCCCCCCCCTCCCCAAATTCGTCGTTTCCCAAATGGCACTGGTTGGCACCCGAAGGGATTTAGCCGATTGAGACGGGGAAGGGGAGGAGAACCGGAGAGGAGGCGGTGGACGACGACGCGATGACCTTCCCCCGGCGCTCTTCCGCTAATGCGATTGGGTTTTTGGCGGTCCAAAAGCGCACAAATTAGCGCCGTTTGGGCGCTTGCCAAGTCGTTTCTCTTAACGGTTTTCTGTCCGTATAAATAATGCCGCCAGTCCATCCCCGGCGGGGAGATGTTTTGGTCACTTTGTCCATCAGAGACCAAACAAAGCCAAGTTTAATTGGTCCGAATTGTCAATTTCATCATTTTCCCATTCTTGCCTTAAATTGTCTTCTTTCAAAATTTACTCATAATTTGTTCCATCAATCATTTTTTTTTCATTTTTCGTTTCTTCCACCATTTCTTACACATTAATCATGGGACACACTGCTCCTCCTCCAATGGCCGTGTGTAATCGTCGCCTTTTGACGAGACTTTTGTCAATGATTAATGGCATGGCATTGCCCCCTCCCCCCAGGGGTAAATGTGAAAAAATTTGCATTTTTCATTTTGCTTTTCTTCGGTCATTTTCTCTCTAGGCGAGACCAATTCAAATGGCTTAAAATTCTTTATTTTGAACAATAAACAGCACAAAGTACTAGAGAACAAAATGCTGTTTTGCTTTTGTTCATACTCCTTTTTGACCCTCGCCTCACTCTCCCTTTTTCCTCTCTTTCTCTGCCTTTCCTAAACTGTCCTCAACTTTCCCTTTTTTTTCTCTTATCCCTCGCCTCACTCTCCCCTCCATATTTTTTCTTTACAATTGCTTCTTCCCTCTCCATCGCACACAAACACCGACTCGCTCAAAATGATTTTGGTGGGTCGGCCTCGTCAACAACAGCAAAAGAGGAAGACACTCACACTGCGGGCGAGCAATTGGCACAGAGCCAAGAGGAGGAAAGCGAGTGACTGACGACCGACGAATGAATGTCGAGGGGATGGGATGGACAATGTCCTTTCCCTGGTCCCTCTCCGCCCCTTGGGGCTCGTTCCTCCCCTTCCCTTCCCTTTCACCGCGTCCCATTTACTCATTTGCTGCTGCTGCTTTGCTACTAGCCATTGCCCACCCGTATCTCCTCCGCCCTCATCCGTTACCGGAGGGGTCGGTGCCTGTCCGCGCCGGCCTCCGCATTGCCCTGGCGGCGGCCTTCCTCCGCCCGCTCCGCCTCATTCTTTGCCTTCCCCCCCCCCACCACACACAGTGAATGAATGAGGGAGGGAGGGAGGGCAATACTGCCTGACTGTGTGCAGCAGCAGCGTCATTTTGTGTGCTACTGCTCCTCCCCCTCCCTCTCTGTGCTCCTCCTCTCATTTTCTCTCCTCTTCGCCCACTGAATGGAGGGGAGGGCATAAGCGGCGCAGAAGGACGACGACGACCACACAAACGCATCACAACACACACCCATCCTTTCGACCAATGACGAAATATTCTTCTTGCCTCCCTCCACTCCCAAAATTCCCCCCCCCCCCCCCCAATTGGACGGAGAAAAACATTTTCGAAATCTTTGCCGTTGGTGCGCAAAAGAGAAAACAAAAAAAAAAAGCATAAGCAAAATACATATATTTTGTACATTACTTTAGCTTCCTTTGAAACCTTCAGTTTTTTTTTTTTGCCAAATCGCTAATTTTCCACCTTTTTTTGAGCGCCTCGGAATATTTACATGTAAAAATGCTGTCCACCCAGCAGGGAGAGCGGGGGTTGGGCTCGTTGTCCTTAATCGTCACCGTCCGATGGATTCCCCCCCCCCCCCCCCTCTTCGACCGACCGTATTTTCTTTCCTCCATTTCTCATTCATTCCTTTTTGCCTAATTCTCTGTGCTGTCTGCTGAAAATTCTTTCTTTTGCGATAGCCCATTTACAGTTTTCTTCGGTTGTTGTCACCTCAAAGTCATTTTTTGGTGACCTGATTTTCCGGGCTTAGGCTCATCAGCAGCGGGGGAAAGGGGATAGCGTTTTGTCGTCCGTCCCGTGCCCTCCCCGCCCTTTCGTTGGCTTGGCTTGGCTTGGGTTTTGCCGTCCCCTCACCTTCCAACGACCGATAGACTTTCTCCCATTTAATGTGTTGGCGGGGGCGGGGAGTGAACAGGAGAGGGTCCTTCCCCCCTCTCTTCCCTTCCCCTCTGTCCTTTTGGTTCCTTCCTCGCCATTGGGTCGGTCATTCGTCCATTTCCCATTTGAGTCACATTTTTTTCATCCGTCGAACAACTGAGACATTTTCTTAATTATTATTTCTTCTTCACTTTTCTATTGCCGTATTTTTCAGGCGCTTTTAAATTTTCTGTCTCTCTCTCTCTCATTTTCTTTCTGCTCTCTCTCTCTCCTCCTCTTCTTGTCTCTATGTAATTCTCCGTCTCTTTTGCCAACAACGTCTCTTCTGATCAATTCGGTACACCGTGCTCGGCTCGGTCAACCCGTAGATCCGAACTAGTCTCTCGAGTCGGTGCCTACCACGGCATGGACCCCATTTGGGCAGACTGGCTCGGCGTTTCGGGTGGACCGTGCTGGGGACGCCCACGGCGATTGGCACTTACAACGAAACAACAGCTGAAACAACGCAATTACATTTTCCAATTAGTCACGCAGCATTTATTATTATTTCTTCCTAAATTATTTATTCTTCCAATGGCCTCCTTTTTCGCCCATTTCCAACAAAAATGGCAAATTCTCAGCACAAATGCCCTCCAATTAAAAAGAGATGGAAAATTTGAATTAAGGAAAATTTCGATGGCATAAAAAATGAATGGGAAATAAAAAGGCGAACTGTACTGAACAAAATGTGCAAATAAAATGTGATAATAGTAATTAGCAAAAACTAGTAATAGTCTTCTCTTACTTTCCCCTCATCGCCGTGAGAAAATGCCACAAAAAACGGTGGCAAATCGGTCGAATCCAAACAGCAGACTCGACGACTCCCACTCCAATGGCATTTGTTTCTTGTCCACCGATCGCGTACCACCATTTTCGGCACGGCACCACACGGGTTCCGTCAAGCTGAGGTAGTAGGTTGTATAGTTCTGGAACGGTATCTGTTGGAGGAAACTAGGCAGCCTGCTCACTCGCCAGACGGAACCCATCGCGGACACTCGGCACGAATTGGACCGATCAGCTCGACATCATTCTGCCGCCGATTGATCAGTTTCCGCCTCCTCTGTGTCTCTCTGTTCGTTGTTTTGTCTAATCTTTATCATCTGCTGCTGCTTGTCGTGTTGAATTTCATGGGACCAAAAATTGCAACAAAAAAAATATTTTAGGGGAAAACGGAAATGTTGGCACTTCGCGGACAGTGGTGTTTTTGAAAGTTCATTGTTTTATTCTAGAAAGATTTTACTTTTTAAAAAAGTACTTAAGGGAACAGTAATTTATTAACTAATGTTTTTAAAAATTGACCGAGTTTTATTCATTCTGTTTTCAGTTTTTTGTCGTGCATTTACCGGTTAAAATGGATGCTTTTAAAAGTTTTTGTTTTGTAGAAAATGTACTAAATAATGAATGAACATTGAGCACGAGGGAAAGGCAACGACGAAGAATCAGAGAATGATATTTATATACCAATTATACATAACCGAAAAGAAATAAATGTTTTTATCTCTATATATTATTTAGAATTATACTGCGTGTACACATTGCATATCAAATTATCATTTGGGTCATGGATATATTAATTTCTGAGAAAAGTTGCCAACAAAATTATTAGGCATCAAAAATAGTCAAAAGCACTTAAATTTGGCAACTCTTTTATTGAAGGAGGGGCAAAGCGAAAATAATCTAATTTATCACCACCAGCGTCTAAATGAGCGTCATCACCACCCCAATTTGTTCATTAGGCAAATAAATGCAGAACACACTACGCTATTTATTTGCTATTCGCCGCCTTCAACTGCTTCATTCGATTAAGTGCTGAGCCCGCTTTGAACCACTCAATTTGGCCTTCATTCAGCGTGTGCTGCAGTTCGAATTCGTCAACGCTGCCATCTTTGTGCTGAAATGAGTTAGGGCGTTGGACGCATCAGGGGAAAGAATTTTGGGGAGAAAGGTGTAAGGTAGGGAAAGGAAACGAACAATCCACACACTCGAGAAATTTTTTTTGTTGTTATTTAATACAATCTACCAACTCAAACTTATGGATATACCCCGTTTAGATAAATACTCTTACAAACATATTTTAAGCACATTTTTGTTTTGTTTTGTATCGAAACATAGTAAACCGGAATTATATGGTAATTTTTTTCCCACCTTCAACACGCATTTGACCGGCTTGCCGGGAGCAAGGGCGCCAAGGCCAAGCAGCGACACACGGTCGTCCGGACGCACTTTGTCGTAGTCGGAGGCATTCACAAAAGTCAGCGGGAGCATACCCTGTTTCTTCAGATTGGTTTCTGCGAAAATGACAATTTTCCCGCGCCATATGAAATAATATTTCATTTTCTTACCGTGAATGCGTGCAAAACTTTTAACAATGATCGCACGACCGCCCAAATGGCGCGGCTCCAACGCCGCGTGCTCACGTGAAGAGCCCTCGCCGTAATTGTCGTCACCGAATGCCACCCAATTTTGTGCTTTTGCCTTGTAGAAACGAGCCGTCTCATTGACCGGGCCCCACTCGCCAGTCAACTGATTGCGCACCTTTAAATCTCAAAAATGAAGACGACTATTATTTTGTTTGTTCCATGCCTTGTTTAACTCGTCGTTTTCCGCGTTCTTAGCTGTCAAGAACAAATTGTTAGAGATATTGTCCAAATGTCCGCGGTATTTGAGCCATGGTCCGGCCGCACTAATATGGTCAGTGGTGCATTTCCCTTTAACCTAAAGCGGAAATGAATGAGTTGGAAACTTAGTTATTTTGCACCTTGATGAGGATGACCAAGTCTGTGAGGTCTTTGCCCTCCCATGGGTCGAACGGCTCCAACAGTTGGAGACGGTCGCTGTTCGGGTCCACGACCACATCGCCTTGGAAACTGGCTGGCTGGTACAGGTCCTCGCCCGGGTCGAACCCTTTGGCCGGAAGGCATTCACCCTTCGGTTCCTCCAATTTGAACTTTTTGCCTAAATCGAAGTCATCGGTTCATGTCTCTTAAAATGAACATAAACCCATACCGTCTGCGCCTGTCAGCATGTCCTTGCGCGGGTCAAAGTCCAAAGTGCCTGCCAGCGCTAAAGCGATGGTCAATTCGGGCGAAGAGACGAACGCGTGCGTGGCCGGGTTGGCGTCATTGCGTCCGGTGAAATTGCGATTGTATGAACTACAAGGGAAGAAAATGCGATTCTTATTGTAACGCTTTTTACAGTGCTTTAACAAGAAAAGGCCTTATTTTATGATGTTTTACCTGACAATGGTGTTTTTCTCGCCCTTCTTCACGTCTTTTCGGTCCCATTGTCCAATGCATGGACCACACGCGTTGGCCAACACAACTCCTCCAATGTTCTCAAAGTCTTTGATGAAGCCGTCACGTGCAATGGTGGCTCGAACTTGTTCACTTCCGGGAGTCACGGTAAAGATGGACTTCACCTTCAAGCCATGTTTGGAAGCCTGGAATTGAGAGAATCGGATCCATTTCTTTGTATAAAAATAGCTAAATGTTTTCGACTTTGCTTGTATCGGTAGAATTCGCAAATGAAGTTAGTTCTCAAGGAAGAATATGGATTTAGTTGGTATTTACAAATTGTTATAATTTCCCAATTTGTCGAGTAAATTGTTAACCATACAATCTTTGAGGAAGATAAACCAGCTTCCCTTTCTCATTAAATTTGCCTCTATGTAGAGAAGATTTTTGGGTCGGGTCCATTTCTAATTGCAGTATTTATGATGCTCTTTAGACCAATTTTTATTTGCTACCTGTCGCGCGATGCTGGCAGCCCGGGACATGTCCTCGTAGGAACTGTTTGTGCAGGAGCCGATCAGGCCCACTTTCACATCCAGGGGCCACCCATTCTTTTTCGCGTTCTCTCCTAACTTGTCAATGGGGCTGGCCAAGTCGGGGGTGAACGGGCCGTTCACATGCGGCACCAACTCGTTCAAGTTGATTTCGATAAGCTAAAATAATGTGAATTGACCGAGGCATAAAACCAAACAATGCCATCCAGATAATTTAACAATTTAACACAAACCTTGTCATATTCACAGCCCGGGTCCGGTCGAAGCAAATGCGCGTATTTCTTGGCCTGCTGGGCAATGTCGCCTCGGTTAGTGGCACGCAAATAATCCCCCATTGAGTCGGTGAACGGAAAAATGGAAGTAGTTGCACCTATTTCGGCGCCCATGTTCGTCACAGTGCCCATGCCGGTGCACGCCATTGAGTCGACACCCGGCCCGTGGTATTCGATCACCGCCCCGGTACCTCCCTTAACCGTCAAAATCTCTGCCACCTGAAATTTTTTTTTTAGTTATTTTTAATTGGGTATCCTTCCTTCATCATTTCCTACCTTAAGAATAATGTCCTTGCTTGCTGTCCATCCGGAAAGACGACCGGTCAGTTTGACTCCGATAACATTTGGACATTTCAATTCCCATGGGAAGCCGGCCATCACATCAACTGCGTCGGCACCCCCGACACCAATGCAAATGCCACCCAGTCCTCCTAAAATAAGTTACAATTTATGATAAAAGCGTTCACAAACATAACCTCCATTTGGAGTATGCGAGTCGGTTCCGATAAGCAGCAGGCCAGGAAAAGCGTAGTGCTCCAGGATGACTTGGTGGATAATGCCTGCGCCGGGGTGCCAAAAGCCGACGCCATATTTGTTGGAAGAGGAGCTGAGAAAATTGTACACCTCTTTGTTGATCTCCTAAACCAAGAAAAACCAAAAATAGGGGTATGTATGAAATTCTATGAATTAATTTGTCTAGAAAAATAATCCTAATCGAGCCTGAAACGAAATGTCGGGCGCTCTATCACCGTTACAGCATAGAGCACTGTACTATCTGACGAGCGAGGAAGGCAGAGAAAATGTTCGCGCATGTGAATTTTTCGCATGACTTTTTTATTAGTATGCAATCCAAGAGTGTGAGAGGAGCTAACTTGTAACTCACTGCATTCTTGGCATCATTCGAAAGCTATAGAAGCTTATACAATCAATTTAAAACATATAAAAAAGCGACAAAATAAAATATTATTAAAAACAACTATGGACGCATAAATCGGACTAGAGCCAAAAATACCTTTGCTCGATAAAGGTCCTTCTCACTACCGACTTGCGCTTGAATCAAATGGTCACAATGAATTGTGGTTGGCACCTGCAAAGCAGATGTACTCAAAATATCTTTTAAAATTCCATGATGAAAACCTGAACCGCCGGAATGCCCGACGAAATGAACTGGAGCATAGCCATTTGAGCAGTAGCGTCCTGCATGGCAACACGGTCGGGACGCAAGTTCAGATAGGACACGCCGCGTTCCAACTTTTGGTTTTTTGGGTCGTCCAAGTGCGAGTAGATGATCTTCTCAGCCAACGTAAGCGGACGATTGAGCCTGAAAAGGAATAAATTACTTACAATTGGATTTTTAGATAGAATTTAAAGCATAAGGTTTTTCATTAAACGAATACGGGGTTGGATATTTGGTTTTTAACAGCAACTTCAAAAACCTTTGAAAATGCCTTTTGAAATTTTAATAAACCGTTAATTGTCAAATTTTCAAAGTATAAGACTACAACCTTTTCCGGATGATTTCCAAATTGGCATCGAGCTTCTCATACGGAAGACGAGTGTTCGGCTCATAACGACTCATTGGCACTGCCAAAGAATACCGGAGAAAGGACGTGTGCAGACGACGTACCGCATATAAATGTACATTACCGAAAATTCCCATCGTTTAAATGAATTTTATTTTAAATCTAAAAATGTGTTAACTTTACTTTCATAAATGCAGTTTTATCTAGGATTGGCCGGTACAGATATTTGTGAAAAACAGGTACCGATAAGAAGCTTGGTATCATTGGAAAGCCTAAAATTATATTAGTATACAGTAAGTGCCGAAATTTTCATTCAGGTACAAGAAAGTTATGGTGCACGAAAAAGCGAGTTTTAGCTTTTACCTATTTTGGGAGTTTAGCACCTAAAAACTATTGGCACCCTATAAAAACCGACTTTTTTTTTTTTAATTTGAAAAATTTTTGCATCGACAAAATAGTGAAAAATCCAAAATTATTTTAACAATTTATTTCAAAATTTTTACGAAAATTTCTTAATTTTCAAAATCCTTTTTTAATTATTTAAGCCTTAAATTTTAAGGCAATACTGTTATTTTGAAGTTGTTTGTAAGAGTTTTTGGGGAAAATAACCTTTTTTGAACAACTTTTGGGCATTTTTCTTTCAGTTTTTATCACCTTTTGCACCTATTTTGGGGGGTTTTTCGGGTTTTTAGTACATATTTTGCACTTTTTTGGCAACTATTTTAGTACCTATTTCAGCATTTTGTTAGCACCTAAAAATCCCATCCCTACTAATTAGGCGCTAGGTCAAAATGCCCAATGGACAAAAAACCGGAACCGGTCATTTTGGCGTGGGCCATTTTGGCGTGCTGGATAAAACTTTTCTCAGGCAACCAAACTAAACATTCTTAGTATCATTCGATAGCCCTAAGTGTCATAAACAAAAAATTTGGTAGCTTTGGAGCAAAGTTACCGTATTTCCTAAGATAGAACCCCCCCCCCCCCCCCTAATTTAGAACCCCCCCCCCCTAAATTATAACCCCCCTTTTGAGGGGGGTTGAACAATAGAACCCCCCCCCCCCCCCCCTAAATTATAACCCCCCTTTTGAGGGGGGTTGAACAATAGAACCCCCCCCCCCCCCCCCCCCTAAAATATAACTCCCCTCAAAATTTTTGAAAAAATGTGCAATTATTCGAATAAATAAAAAAATTTGTTTTTTTTTTTGAAAAATACAATAGTCAATAACAAAAAAGTGCATAGATAAATCGGTAAATGTATCAAAATCAATCATTGCTTCACTTTCATCCTCTCCCAAATCTATTTCTTCAACTCCTTTGACGACTTCTTCTTTTCGTCGTTGTTGCAGAAGGGCAAGCCCAGCTAGAATTGCTCTGTTCTTCTAAATGTAAAAAACTTTAAAAAGAAATAATTACGAATCTCATCATCTCACCCACCGATTTCTTTTGTAAAGTCGGCGATAAGTCCTTTTAGAATTGCCTCCCATGCCAAAGCGATGCCCTCAAATTCCCGGTTGAATTGTCGGCTTCTCCACGTTCCAGTCGTTGTACTGCTCGCGAATTTTTTGTTTGAACGGCACATTCCAGCAGACATCAGGGGCCTTTGAATTACTGGCCTTGGAATGAATGCATTAGAATAGAAAAAACGGGTTCTACTGCAGAATACGCGTCCCATAATTTCATCAATAGTAACTTTTTTTTCATTATAAAACAAGAAATAATATTTCAAGAATCACAGAATCATAGGACGCGTAAAAGTCCATGGGACGCGTATTCTGCACTAGAACCAAAATTTAGTATTTTACCATTATATTTTTTCAATGTCTTTGTTGTTGACGGACTCTTGATGTACTTGCGCGACAATCATGTTGCACGTGACGCGCAAATTCTTTTCCTGCAGCTCATGAACCCATTCGACGAAAACCAAGTCGAATTGCGCGTCAGCCAGCTTTCTTCCACCACCACCAAGTCACTGCGCATTGCCAAATCCAGCCTTAATTAAAAGAAATTGATGAATGAAAAATTAAAAAGTATAGCATTAACGGTTACCTTTTTTGACAACTCCGACAAGCTTTCTTGCGCGTCCATTTGAAAGAAGGTCAAAGAATTAGCAATAGGTGCTAAATATATATTCAGAAGAAACTTCCTTAAATGACAATTAAACTTTGAACTGATTGGCGATAATAATTTTTGTTTTTTTCAAATTACCTATGGTGCAATTTTGAAAAAAATAGGTTGAACAATAGAACCCCCCCCCCCCCCTAATTTAGAACCCCCCTTTTGAGGGGGGCTGAACAATAGAACCCCCGGGGGTTCTATTTTAGGAAATACGGTATATCCAACGACGCCAAAATGGCCACGCCAAAACGGCCACGCCAAAATGGCCACGCCAAAACGGCCACGCCAAAATGGCCACGCCAAAATGACCCAGATCGCAAAAAACGGACTAAATGCCCAATAAGCAAAAAACTGTCAAAATGTCCAATGAAAATGCCCAATGGATAAAATTATTAAAGTTATTTCATAAAAAATCTATCAATACAAATTAAACATTCCATTACGAACCATTTATTGGCCTTGCAGTAAAAAAAGTTCCAAAATTGTGGAAAAATGGATTTTTTATCATTAGGCATTTTCATTGGGCAACCGGTAGCCTACTAATCATATTTATCCGAGAAAAGCTATGGAGCGTTAAAATGGCACACTGAATTGTCCCCCCCCCCCACACCCAACCCAATTAAGCTCGGATTCGGGGAACCGCCCTGTTCGGCGTGGCCAGTTCGGCGTGGCCGGTTCGGCGTGGTTTTTTCGGCGTGAGTTTTTTCGGCGTAGGTTTTTTCGGCGTAGGATCTTTCGGCGTGGCCGGTTCGGCGTACGTTATAAAATGGACTTTTCGGCGTGATAATGTAAAAAAAATAAAAAATTTTACTTTAACGTTATAAAATGGACTTTTCGGCGTGATAATGTAAAAAAAATAAAAAATTTTACTTTATTGTGCAAACGAAAATAAAATTGTTGGTCATTCGCATTTCAATCTTTATAAAGATACGGAAATAATAAAAATGAAAAATCAGTTATAAAATGGACTTTTCGGCGTGATAATGTAAAAAAAATAAAAAATTTTACTTTAACGTTATAAAATGGACTTTTCGGCGTGATAATGTAAAAAAAATAAAAAATTTTACTTTATTGTGCAAACGAAAATAAAATTGTTGGTCATTCGCATTTCAATCTTTATAAAGATACGGAAATAATAAAAATGAAAAATCAATTAAGGATACATAACACAATTTTGCGATATTCCTCTGAGAAATTCAATAATATTTTGGACATCGAAATTGGCGACCATATTCAGAATGCGTTTGTCTGCGTCCCGATACTTCTTCTTCTTCGGCGGTGGGTCTTGCCCATTCACACATCGAACTTAATCGGCGTCACGCGCTCGTTGGTCCATTCTAAGAACGTCGATGAAGCGCCAAATGGTCGGATAACGGCAGCTGAAAATTGTCTGAAGCCGACGATGTGCTGCTTCTGCGATGTTATTCGTGCGTTCGTTCGTGTGTGTGTGTTCAGTGACCATTTTGATAAAATTGTTTCGCAAATCAGTATGTATTCATCCACGGCAGTCGTCCTTTCTTTCGCATCGCCAAAATTTTATGTCATTATCAGCGTTAAAAGTGTCGAAAACGTAGAGGAAACCGTCGATCAATAATTTTTCCTTTTTCCTTTTAGTATTAATTTCGGCCATTTTTAATCTACCTGAACGTCATATGATAGAATAAACAATTTTTATTACTCAATACATACAAAGAAATTTTACAATAAAATGAAAAAGTAAAATTTTTTATTTTTTTACACTATCACGCCGAAAAGTCCATTTTATAACGTACGCCGAGCCGGCCACGCCGAACCGGCCACGCCGAACTGGCCACGCCGAACTGACCCGGACCCCGGATTCGAACAAAAAAATAAATTTTAAAATTAAAAATCTCGATTTTTAATTTTATAACGACTTTATCAGAAAAATCAGCATTCCAATTATGAATGGCTATTTTATACCCTTTTTGGCATAATACATGTCAGATTCGTGATTAGCGACGCCGAAAACCCCACTAAAACTCGTTTTTAAAAAAAAGTTCAGTGACGAAAGGTTCAGTGACGAAAAGTTCAGGGAGCCCTTTATAACATCTCTCAACTTTCCGTTAAACATTCATCAAAATCGCTGTGTAATTGGCATTTACTGTATAAAAATCTGTTACCAAAATACAAACTTGAGTTTTGCGTTTTAATCAATGATATTGTAAGTGGGGGGGGGGGGGGGGGGGCACATTAACTGAAGGAGCACACCAGACACAGACATCAAATAATCACAGCGTCCATGTGTTGTCGTCGTAGATGTCCAAGAAGCAATGTGCTTCGTTTACCTAGTTCTCTTTTCTCTCTATCTTTAAATTAATATCAGAGATATATACATTTATATTTCTTGTCCTGGGCCGAAGTCAAACTTCCTCATTTATGTCTTTTACCATCTAATAGACCACTGAGACACAAATCCAATAATTTTTGCAACTGAGAGCCAAAATTGGGCCGCCATGTTAAACAATATTGGTCAATAAATAAGTTTTTTTTTTGTATCAAAATAATATTCTTTTGTAAATTTTTCGCTATTTTGACTTGCGCTCTAAATTTTGAGATAGATTTTTAGAAAGCTTAAGCAAAGAGGGGAAGTCCGTTAGTGCCGATAGGCGTGCGCGACCGGAAAACTTTTGAAAATTCTGTCTGATTTCTTGACGGAATTTTAGCCTAAAAACTACAGTATTTGAGCTTTGAGTGTCTTTTCAGTGCTTTTTCTAAAAACCACAATAATCCCTAAAGCCTCATTTTGAAAAATTAGCCTCAAAAACCTCGAGATGAGGCTAAAGCCTCACATAGGCACCCCTGATTTAGTTCAACACGCTAAACGGCCACGCTAAGCTGACCCGATTCGGTGCACCTCCCCTCCCACTATTTAAGCGTGGGCTTTTCCCATATCCACGTCTTCTTCCCCATTCATTCTTTGTGTGTTATTTGTGTGTTCATTTCCAAATAAATTTATATTTGTTGGCCCTCACTCGCGGACAAGGATGAAACAGAAAACCCAGTTTAAGAAAACCAAATCTTTGTGAATTCAAAAACTAAACACAGAAATAAAATTAACCCTTTTGAGGGAAAAGAAAGAAAGAAGATGAGATACAAAAGTTTTTCAATTATTTAAGATTTTAATTTAAGGAATGCCACTAAACCCTGGAGAAATCTCATCACATGATGCTGAATCAGTTGACCGTGGCCATTGGACCGGTAATTAGATGCAATATTTGTATATTCATATTACATACATAGCATATATATTTGTTACATATTCATTGTTTGGGTTTTCAGGCATTTGCCAAGCAAGCGGGCTTTTCAAAAATTGAGATGTACTCTTTTCGAATAATTATATTTAAAAAAAACTAAAAACAAATTTTTGTAAATATTGGGCAATCTATGCAAAAATAAAAATAATAATGATGTCTATATTATTATGAGATGACTAATCTAAATGTCTAATATTTCTGTTTTTAGGACGATTTGATTTCCTTATGAGCATGATTGCTTATGCTGTTGGCCTCGGTAATAAATGAATTTTATTTCATATTGATAAAAAAAATTTAAGGAAATGTTTGGCGTTTCCCATATCTTTGCTTTAAAAACGGCGGAGGTTAAATGATTATTAAACAAAATAATTAATTACCTAAATTGTTTTTTTCATTTCTCTTAGGCTCTTTCCTCGTTGTCTATGCAGTTTTCTTCATTTTTGGCGCTGTTCCAATATTCATTTTGGAAGTCACTATTGGTCAATACCTTCAACAGGGTAAATAAATCATTATTATGTATATATACATATTGTATTTGATTACAGGAGCCATGGAAGTATGGAAAATGTGCCCGCTTCTCAAAGATAATTTCCTATTTTAATTAAAAACAAAACTTAAATGTTATGATTAATAATAATTTCAGGCGTTGGCATTGGAAATATGATGATAGCATTTATGTGTATTTCTTATTTTTGTGTGATTGTTTCATGGGCCCTCTTTTACATGATCAGCTCATTCAATTCCACATTTCCTTGTATATTATTTAATTATTTCAATTTTATTAAAAGGGATACTACCGTATTTTGAGCGCACTTTTCTTGTAAAAAATTTTCTAATTTTGTTTTTAATGCTAAAATTGCTTCAGAATAATGGCTTCAATATGAATTCTTAATGCTATTTTGAATATATTTTGGAAAAATGTTGTTGTCTTTTATTATATGCAATGATGCTAGCATTAAAAAACCAACAAAACAAATTTTTGAAAATTTTTTGCAAAAAAGGGGACTCAAACTACGGTAATAGCTTAACAGAAAAGTATTAATAACTTTTTTAAAAAATAATTTCATGGGAAACTTGCGACAATTGGTGGAACAATGGACAGTGTGTGACAGGCAAAGAAGAAAATATTACGCAACTTGAAGCAAAATTGAACCTCTATAACCTAACCAAGGAGTCATCCGTCGAACAGTTTTGGGAGTAAGCAGCAGAAAATCAGTGAAAATTTAATGAAACTGTTTGCGTAATAAATGTCCTTAATTTAAATCCCGAAAAAATTGCTAAAAAATCTAATGATAAATATTTTAAATCTTTTTTTTGGCAGACGTCGTGTGCTCCAACAAACGCAATCTCTCGACGACTTTGGCGGAATCCAATGGGAACTGCTGGGGCTAATGTTTTTGGCATGGGTTGTTGTGTATTTCGCTTTGTGGAAGGGAATAACTCAAGCGAGAAAGGTCTTCAAAGAAATTTCTAAAAAGCAAAATTTGATAATTAGAGCTCAAAATGGCCACCTTTGGGCAGTTTTTCTTAACGCGTCGTTTATGTAGTTAAATGATATCGGATTTAAACTCATTTCTAAAGAGTTTGTTTTTAAGTTCATCTACTTCTGTGCATTGTTCCCCTACTTTCTGATCGTCGTTTTGTTAATTCGTGGACTCACTTTGCCTGGCGCAATGACTGGCATTTCCTTTTATTTGACACCAAATATCACTAAAATGACAGAAATCACTGGTAATTTTCTGTTATTTAATTTATAAAAAATAATTTTGGGTTATTTTCTTCATTTTACCCGACCATAAAAAAGAAAACACGAGCATAAAAAATTTTTTAAGCAGGAAATTTCAAGAAAAGTTTTGAAATTTTCGTAAAATTTATGATTTTTTATTATTTTTTAAGTTAAAGTTTTTTTTAAATTACGAAAATTTCAATCTTAAATTCTTAAAATTTCTTGCTTTAAAACCCAGTTTTATTGAAAAAACTCAAGACTTAGAAATTATTTTAAAATTTTTAGTAAGGTGATATTTATGGCGATACTTTTTTTACTGCAATAGAGCCTAAATATTTTCATTATTTATTGATTAATTATTATTTATAAAGTATGGAAAGATGCTGGCACACAAGTGTTCTACAGTTACGGCGTCGGATTCGGCACTTTAATCGCGCTGGGCTCACATAATGCATTCACCCATAATTGCTATCGGTAATGAACTTTTAATTGTACTTTTAAAATAAAAAAATTTCACCCGCATAAACCCTGTTTTTTTTGGTCCATCCGAAACTAACCCATTTATTCTTACTCATTTCGTAATATCCCACTGATGTTTAGTGATGCAATGATCCTGTGCTGTATCAATGGGATGACTTCAATTTTGGCTGGTTTTGCCATTTTCGCTGTTCTTGGTTACATGTCCGAAATCGCTAGCAAGCCAATTGCCGAAATTGTTAAGCCTGGTTGGCAAATATATATTTATTTTTAATTCATTTTTTACTTTAAGGTGTTGGACTTGCTTTTTTGGCATACCCTGAGGTTGCCAGTAATTTACCGCTTAAGCAACTTTGGGCGTTTTTGTTTTTTCTCATGATCACAATTCTCGGGCTCGACAGCCAGGCTTTTAAAAAACCAATATTTTATTTTTAATTTTTCGAGAAATTTTGCAGGTTTGCATGATGGAGGGCTTGTTCACCGCGTTTGAGGACGCCTTCCCGACACTTTTACGCAAATACAAAAAGGTTTTGAGTCTTCATTTGTTTTTTAATTTTTGTTTCTTTTAATTAAGCTTTCGCTTCTCGTCACTTGTTTATTTTTCTTCATCATTGGCATTCCAATGGTCACCTACGCGGGCGCACATTGGCTTACTTTGGTAAAATCTGAGCCCCAAATTCAAAAATTTTAAGTTTTTCTTGAAATTTCCTGCTTGAAAAACACCTAATAATCTTTTAGTGAAAAATTTTTAAGAATTAGAAGTTTTTCTTAAAAATTTTTTCGCATTTCAACGATTAATAGGCTTAAAAATGGGAGACCTACAGATTGCCTTATTTTTTTAATCAAACATTCAGGTAGATGCCTACGGAGCTTCGGGCATTGCGCTTTTATTTGTTGTCTTTTTTGAAGTGGTTGGCTTGGCATGGGGATTCGGTTAGCTTTTTAATTTATTGTATTTCTTTATTTCTTATTTTCAATCCCCCCCCCCCTCCGCCCTCTTCTTTAAAAAAGTGAATCCTTTTTTAGGGTTACTTTTTTTAAAGTGACATAAACCCCTAATTATATTTTACAGGTGCTCGTCGTGTCCGTGCTGCTTTGAAGGAAATGATCGGAATCAATCCGCCCTCTTTTTTTACCGTACTTTGGAAATACACGGCTCCATTAAGTGCATTGGTAATGTTTACAAATTTTCAATGATAAAAACATACTAGTTCCTTCCTGAAATAAATAATTAAAAATGACACCCCATGGCATTTTTGTTGATATGTACCAAATGTGATTAAAAAATACCTTAAGCCTTTACGAAAATTAGTTTTTTAATTAATTTCTATTTCTTACCAAGATTTTGTTTATTTGCTGTTTGGTGATGTTTGAGCCTCTCCACTACCCAACTGGCGAGGATTACCCTTTTTGGGCTGAGGTTTTCGGCTTCTGCTTATCCGCCTGTTCCATGGTGGTGATCCCCGGCTATGCCATCTACTACATGTGTTCGTCTGATGGTCAAGAAGGTGAACATCGTCTGACTCTATTACAGGTTAGTTAAAAAGATAAATGAATGCTTTGGTTTTAAACAATTGTCTAATTCATTTTTTGAGAAATTTTCGCCTAATTGCTTCTCAATATTCTATATTTTCTTTGTGCGCATGTGCCATGGAGAAAGGGGCTTAAAATTTACTTTCAGCGTAAAATTTCTTTGAAAAGTACACACAAAAAACAATTGAATTCTCTCAAAAGTTGGCAAATATAAATTCCAATAATCCATATTAATCCTTTTTGGGCCTTATTTCCCATTCTTTGCAGTGTCAATTTGGCATTTTTCGGATTGAAAGAATATTTAGGAATTTTTAAAGCATATGTTAAGCGCTTATTGCGTTTTTTTATAAAAGCTGTGAAGGATTCAAAAAGCCAATGTCTTCTTTTTTCTGGCCCTACCTTTTTTTAAACTCTCGTTAAAGCTTAATGATGCTTGAACAACAATTAATAGAACATTTTCAGAGATTTCGTCAGGGAATTCACCCGCCCCGGGAATTGGATTTTGGCTTGAATTCAACACATGGCCAACAGGAAAATGACGAAGAATTGGAAATTATTGATAAGCGACCAAAGGAATAAATAATAAAGAGGGCATGCCACTACAATTTCACTTATGCTAGTCAATATATTATGTACATTAAATCCTAAATGTTGTACAAATATTTCGCGTAAATCTTTGTTGAGAAAAACTGGAATTCAAAAAGACTTTGAAGGAAAAAATCCAAGTATTTTTGTTAATGAGAACGTCTTATTTCCTCTTAAATTTCTTAAATTTTTAAAAAATAAATGGTAATAGTAAGGTTTGCCCTCCCCCCTTTTCGATTTTTTTTTTTTAAACTTCAAAAACATCTTATGGGATTTTAGGAGTCGCTGAGCTCGAATATGACATCTATTTCGACCAAACCGGAACCTAATTCGAACAAAAAGTCGAAAACTCAAATATTTAAAAGCCCTTATTTAAAACTGTTAGAAGAAAACGTATTTGGTGCTTCTCTTTCAACAACTTTCACAAAAAAGGTAGGTAAATTTCGAAACTCGACCAAGTTTTTTTTTTAGAAAAATAAACCCACATTTATTCTTGTACAAAAACAATTTATTCTTTCTTCGAATCCAAAAATATGTTTATTCTTATAAGGCGGGTCAAGTAATCTGCGATTTTCAAAAATCCAACATTAAAATTTTGTAAGGAAGAAAATTTCCAAAAGCCTCATTTTGGAAAATCCGATCATGAGCACTGAGTTAAAAAAAACGGGACCGGACTACCGTACGGGATTCCCGCCTTTATCCCCCTCCCGTAAAAATCACCATTCGGGAAAAAAGCGGGAAACGATTCCCGTTTTATCCCGCGGGAGTCCCGATTCCGCCGAACTCTAATAACTAAGTACCGTATCTCCTCGAATAGATCCCCCCCTCGAGTAGAGCCCCCCCCCCCTCTCGGTTATAGTCCCCCTGTTGAGGGGGGTTGAACAATAGAGCCCCCGGGGGCTCTATTCGAGGAAATACGGTAATCAAAGTTTTAGGTTGAAAAAATGTAGTAAATAATTGCTATAAAAGCACATTTTCTCTGTCTTTTTTCATTTTCGATAATTTTCATTATCATTTTTTTTTCTATTTTAATTTCTTTTCTTAACTTATAGTACTCCTCCTCTCTCCCTCCATTGTTTTAAAAATTAGTTAAAGGAGAATTTTTGTTGATGGGACCATAAAAGGGCCATTTTTGAAAAAAAAATACCATTTTTCTTTTCCTGCCTTTTCAGAGTCAGTTTTCATTGATCTCGCATTCTAACAGCTGCCCCGCCTAATCTAAACTGGGATTCATCAAACTTTTTGGGGAAATATTAATGATAGGGCCCAAATTAAAAATGGTCTGAATCGGTGTAAAATGATTCGAAATATGTAGGTAACATAGTATTTGGGGCGCGCTTGCCTTTTTTCATACTAAAAAATTCTGACACTGAAGTTTCCAAATCAAGCCGGGAGTCAACCGGCCATGCTATAAAACAGGCCAAAAGATTCTATTTGTATATTGTGCAAGGACTTTTTGAACCAAAATAAAAATTTAAAAAAAAGCGGACCTAAACTAAAGGAGTACCCCAATTTCGACGATTCATATGTTATTCTACTCCTCTCGATCTGTAAGAATCTAAAGATTTGCGGAAACGATTCTGTGTCGCGTAACAGACTCGGGACTGAAATGGAAAAATGGAATGAAAAAGACAAAATATTTATAATCTCGACTTATCGTAGTCAGTAATTTATGGATCTAAAAGAATTGCACTGTTCAGAAATCAAAGGGCGACAAACACGAATAGTAGCAGCGGCAACAGAACGCATGAAATGGTGCAGGCCATCGTAACAGTCAAAGGGGAGGACACTGAAATTCCAATGCACGACTGCCAAGAAAATTGTACGATGCCCTTTCTTGGTTGGCCTAACATCTGTTTCGTATTTCCTTATTTCCTTTAAATGTTGTCCCCCAAGCCCATGGGTTCATTCGTTTTCCCTCTTTTTTTTTAATTTTTCTGCCCCCGATTTGTTCTTCTGTTACAGCATCACCGGTTGTGCCTTCGTCCGCTGAATTGGCACTGTGCCGTCAGGCGGTGTTAGTCAACTCGGACAAACAACAACAGCAGCAGCGTTTATTGCACAACTATGAACAGCTTCCCGTCGTTGCGGCTACGATTTCAATGACGGCATTCAATGGGAGGCGTTGTTGGACTCCTTGACCACCGGCTTCCAGGCCAGCCACATGGGCATCGCCATTCAGGTCAGTTTGGCAACCAAATGGGCACTCAAATGCATAATCAAGGCGCCAGGCTTTTTATACGTCCAAGCTCAAAGTCCGGAAGGGAGATTCTATTTTTCAAACGAAAAAATACACTTCCAGTGAGGCAATTACAAATAATCGCCATCAAGCCCAGTATTTAGTAGGGCATCACTGGCTCAACACCCATTCCCCCAATTTCAATTAAAGAAACGGAAAATTTGATTTAAGTACCCAAATGCTTTCAAGAACGAGTCAGTCTTAAATCTTATTGAATTTCCCAGGAGAACAACGCTATGATTGAGGAACGTCCAGCCCCAGTCCAATTCGAGCCCGGCGTTGACCCCCTTTTTGACTACCCGCAACCGAACGGGCGTGCGCTCGCCATTTTCCTCCGGTATACCTCCAACGTGGTCACTTACGGACTTAGGGAGGTAAATCAGTGTAAAGTTTTGGCCTAGAAAAATAGTACTCTAATAGTAAGAAATTTTGGGTCTGGAATTGAAACCGAATGGTATGGTATTTATGCTTTCATACATTTAAAAAGCCAGAACCAAAAAACGTAGCCAGACCCCTGGCTTCGGGGGTGGGGGGGCTCAATTCAAAAAATACGATTTTTAGGGGTGTATTTTTTTTAATACGATTTTTAGGGGTGTATACATTTAAAAAGCCAGAACCAAAAAACGTAGCCAGACCCCTGGCTTCGGGGGTGGGGGGGCTCAATTCAAAAAATACGATTTTTAGGGGTGTATTTTTTTTAATACGATTTTTAGGGGTGTATTTAAAAAAAAACGGTTTTAGGGGTGTATTTTAATTTTTAAGTTCCCGAGTTGGTGGCTTTTAATTTTTTTTAAATTAAAGCCTATTTTTCTTTGAAAATTGTTTTCCTTTTTGGGTTTCGGGGGAGGGGGGGCTATAGCCCCCTCAGCCCCCCCCCCCCCTAGCCGGCAGCATTAATAGGGCGGTAGTGAATCGGCGATTTTTTTTTGTTCTTGTTGTTTTTTCTCAATTACGTTTACGCACTCGCTTTATTCTCTACACAAAATTTAATTAAAAGAAATTTTAATTCCCCCTAAAATTTCTCTCCTGTTCAAAAATTATAATCAAAATCAGATCCAAAACATTAATCAAAACATTCTTATATTAGGATATTTTCCGACAAATTATATATCATTCGACTCCTCTTGGTCGTTATGCTCGAATCTATTTTTTTTTGCGAAAAGCACTGCAGGGTTAAAGACCCGGGACTGAAATGGGCAAATGGCAAAAAAATATTCGATTTTTGCATTTATTTGGGAATCGCCAATTTTGCACTTTTATGAATCGACCAACCACGGCATCATTTTATCCTGAGAGACATGGGAATAGAGAAGGTATGAGAAGATACTGACAGCAGAGAACAAGACACACAAATAAAAAGTCAGCCCTGCTCAGTTTTATTTCCCGTTCAATAAATTTGACACTGCCCTATGGGAAAGAATGAAAATCGAGTAAACCAAGGGAAAATGACGAAAAACTTGCAAATCTAGTCCCATTGCTATGAATTAAAAAAAATTGTTTTGGATCAGATTTTGATTCTATAATCTTTGAACAGCATTTTGATTCTATAATCTTTGAATTATGGGAAATTATAAAAAAAATGTCTTAAGCAAATTTAGTGCTGAGAATGGAGCGAGGGCGTAAACTAATTGAGAAAAACATTTGAACGAAATTGTCTAAAAACAAACAAATAACAGAATCCTCAACGCTGTATAACAAACTTAAACAGGTTATAAGTCAATGAGAACAACAAAAATCGCCGATTCATTATTTAGCCACTTAGAATGACGCTGATTTTAATTTCCTCCGCCATTTCCGTCTCCTGTCTGTTGATCGGCATCGTCATCCTAAATATAGTCACGATTGCATTGATGCCAAAAAAACTTTGACAAGAGCTCAGCAGATGCCTTCAAAGTGCCAGGTTATGAAAAATCCAAAGAGGGAGACTGTCCATCGGATGACGCAATCGCCGAAACTGATGACGTTGGCCAAACGAGAGGAGGACTCTGCAACGACGCAATCAACAAAGAAAAATGAGGAACGGCCGAAGTAGCATTAATCAGATAATTTGCTGCGTCAATGCGCCTTTTTTGTGCCTCCATTATCCCCTTTTCAGCCTCCATTATCCCCTTTTCAGCCTCCATTATCCCCTTTTCAGCGTCCAAAAACTTTGTAACTCCAATCAAATCTAAATAAATAAATAAAATCTATATTAAAAATTATTATAACAGTGAATTGCTCTTTCATTTTCGTCGTTGCCATGTACAAATCTCTCTGTGATTGCCCTTACTTTGGCCGCAAAGTCATGATACTTTGTTAAGTCAAGCTCCGCCTCTGAAATATTGTTGGATATCTTAATGAACAATTTAGTCCATGGAAATTCTCAAGACATTACCATGGATACATCGACACAGTAAATCGTCCGGAAGGCCAGCAGCAGAACTAATCAGTTTCTCAAGTTCTTCCTGAAATTCACGACGCTGAAAAATAGGGAAATAAGAATTAAACACTAATTAGGCAGCCACATTTTGCATTATGCGGGTCATCTCGGTTCTAAACCATAAAAGTTGCTTTATCGATACAAAAGAATTGGACACACGTGTCATGGCCCATCGAAGGTTAAAAGGCAGGGCATTAGTTAATTCGAAAACTAATTCGAACGGAATTTTTTGGTTTCTAAGGTGCATTTTTTTGTAAAAAAAGGGGAATAATGGGGAGAAATGGGCAAATTTCTGATTTTAAATGAAAAAAAAATCACCACCACCCACAAATGGTAAGGTAATAAAGGGGTCATGGGAAAGGCAAAAAAAAAAAAACTGCCTTTATAGTTGGAGCTGACAATTGAGGAGAGGAATACGATGGGAAATGCGGTGTCACTCAATTTTCCTTACAACTTACAAGTCTCTGCTCAAATAGATAAATAGGATCATCTGGAGACAGATTTCTTAGTGAAAATGGATGTGAAAGTGATGGCTTTGGAGTTTCCTGTGGCGTGGGCGAGTGAGTTGGAGTAATAGGGTCATCATCATGTTGCATTGTAAAATCTGTTTTATGAAAAAATCTGTTGCAGTAAAATCTGAAATCCTTATTAAAGTGATAAGCTAATGAGGGAATACATACGGTATTTTTAAATGATTTTTCTTCCTTCCGAAAACTTTTAGTTACGGAATTACGGTTTTAAATTCGAAAATGATGTCATCCTCTGGAACAGAATAGAAAATTTTACTTCACCCCATTTCAATGTACAAGTTTCTCTAAGGAGTGAGTGGTAAAGAACGAAATAACAAATCCCATAATATAATCTTTAAACAAAAATTCTTTCTTTAAAATTTGGTTAATTTCAACGTTGATATAAGAAAGAAGTACTTTTGTTTGGTTTGGTTGTCAAATAGATTAGAGAAAATTTAGAGAAAGTTTCTTTCGTCTTACTTAAACTTCTAAAAAAATTTCCATCATTGGAATGTCCGTTGTTTTTTGCTTTTGAATCTGCACACTTAAGGTTGTGGTCAGCACTTTTTTGAAATAATTAATGAAAACCGAAAAGGGCCATTTTAGTCGGCCGACTAAAGTGACCTCTACCGATTAAAACTAGTAATATTACGCCAAAGATATTGATTTGACTTTTAATAAAAATATTTGGGCTTTCTTTTTCGTCAAAGAGGTATACGGTATCCATCCGACCTTTGGAACAAACAGCGCATGAGATTTACTTTGGATGAGAGAATTATGAGTAAAGCTCTTCACAATTTGAATAATACAAAGATCAAAATTTTTTTTTAATATGATGAATTTTATTTTATTTATGTCAAAAGAAAAGCTCCACAAAAGGGGCTGCCTTCTTTGTGGACATTAATAATTATTTGTCCATAAGTTACGGATAATACAAAAAGTGGAAAAAGTTCGCCAAGATAAATAAAAATAATGTAGATAAATATTGTACTAAAAATCTCAATTATTAAAGTATGTAAAGCGTAAATGTTACATGCAAATTTTCAAAATTTTACCCAGTGGCGCCTTTTGCCACTACCAGCTGACGCCCCTTTGAGTTCCAAAAAATCTGATGCTTTTTTAAAACTACTTCCCCCATTGCATAGCGCAAAAGCCAGGGACGGTCCCAGGATTTGGGTCTGGGGGGGGGGGGGGGGTACTGGGGGGGGGGAGGGGGGGGGGGGAAGTCAATTTTTAAGGGGTGTACTGATTTTTTTTCCCTTACCGAGGGGGGGGGGGGGGTCGTACCCCGCGCGGCCAGGCATGTTTCGGCCCCAGACTCGTTTAGGACTTTGTAACTTTTTTCAAAGTCAACCAAATTTCACAAATTTGGTATCATTCTAAAGCTTTAAGTGTTAGAAGGTATGAATAAGCTATTGCTAATCGATTGACCAACTTAAAAAAAAGTTACAACATGAAAAACACTGAAAAGTCAGAATTTTGATATTTTTTGGTTCATACATTTTCTGTAAATCGACTATTCTTTAAGACTTTTAGAAGTCTAATAGAGCTCATGAAGAGCTTTCGAATGATAATAAATTTGTTGCATTTGGTTGGCAATGAAAAAAGTTATGATACTTTAAATGTTGCTGGGGCCGAAACGTGGGGGCCGAAAGGCAGAAAGTTAGCATATTTTGAGCATTTTTTGCCTAAAGCACATAAAAACCATTCTTTCAAAACGAACGGTTTTCTGGCGGAGGTGAGACGTTCAACCACCGATGAAAAAGCAGAACTGTTGTCAGTCAGAACTGCCTTTCCATTGGCAAAATAAAAGTATTGCATGTTCCACTATGGACAAAATTTTGTACAGGAATTTTAAGAGGCTCGGTAAAAAATCAATACGGGATGCGGTGTGGAATGCTTTTAGGTGACTTCGAAATATATCGCTCAAACAAAGAACTGTTTTTTAGAAACCTCTTTCAGTTACACTTTTGCCCGCTACGCAGATTCGGAAAGCGTTTAGACAGCTGTCAATTTTATCGCCCACAACATCGGCCATAGACTTGTTTCCCATCCATGGTGGAACGTGAATTGCCAGGTAAGCGCCTGACTCGCAAACCAACAATAGTTTTGAGGTAATCCATTTGCATTTTATAGTTTTTTTATTTTTTAATTAAATTATTAACCATGCATTAAGCGTGGTCTGAATCACCATCCGGCTCATTCTGACTTTATTTGAGATGAGTCAAAGTATCGACAAGCAATTGGATGCCGCACTATCCGCTGAACAGATCACAAACAAAAGACATGGTACACAATACAAGGCGCGATAATGATGCACATTATCGGATGCCACGCATGATTCTGATGGCGAAAACTCGCTTTGGTGTTCACATCTTGAACTTCAAATTGAGGAATACGCTGGACAATTGATCGGGGAAATCTATCAACTCGTCTTTGATTTGACAAATTTCCCCTTTTTGTATTATTTATTTAAAATCTTTTGTTACTTTTAGATATTTCGAGTAAATATCCATTTCCTTTAAGTGTAAAAGCTTAAAAAAATCGTCGGCAAATTGACGGGCAGCGAATATGTACATAATAGAAGCTTTTCTTAAAACAAGAAATGATTGCCTCAAACGAAAAAAATGGCCGTAATTATTTTTGTTTGCAATTATTGATGTTAAAAAATGAGTATTTTCATGCCAAATGAGTGATTTTTTGAGGATTTTTGTGCCAAATGAGGATTTTTAAGAATCTGATTAGGATTTTTGAATGATTGATTTCGACAGTACCAATAAAATAGTGAATTCGACAATGATTGATTTCGACAGTACCAAGAAATTTTAATAAGCACAAGGAGAACTTATGATTATGGCTCCGATTTTTTGAGGTACATACTAAACATAACTACCAAATAGTTGCTAAAAAGTCGCTCCAATTTAAGAATTATTCGATCGGAGCCATAATCATAAGTTCTCCTTGTGCTTATTAAAATTTCTTGGTACTGTCGAAATCAATCATTGTCGAATTCACTCACTGTCGAAATCACTGCCACGTTTTAGGTGGCATAAAACATTGATAATTTTAAAAGTGCAAATGGTAAGTGCCATAAATCTTCCGTGCCAGGTGTTTTCGACAGTGGTTGATTTCGAGAGTGATTGAATTCGATAGTAGTTGATTCCGACAGTAAATTCTATTAAGGTAGATAATACTGATTACATCATTTTCGTGAATTTAAAGGATTGAAATTCCATTTCGACACATAATTAAATGAAACAGTGCTATTAAGCCCTTCCAGAAGATTTGTGGCAAACCCGACTTGCTGAATTCCAAATCGATCCGTGTATGGAATAAGGGGCCATATGAAAAAAAGAAAGTCGAATATCGGACGGCATCTTATTCGTACTGGTGGATTCGTACTGCCCCGAATTGTACTTTGTAGCAGAATTCGAAAACTTCGAACTTCTACAATTAATTATAGCTTGTACTTGGGCTACCGGTCCGAGTGCCGAATAGAACAAAAACAGTCCGAGTGCCGAATAAAAAATCACTACAATTTTTATTATGAAATTTCCAAAACAATTACTTAACTAACAAATAAGTATCCATTTTTTGATAATCACCACTACCTAATAATTTTTTGGTCCTTTTAATGTCAAAAATGAATGTACAAAAAAACGAATGCAAATGTTTACTGGCGGTGTGCATCGAGAAATAACTGTTGTTCAGTGACCGCAATCACTGGACTCAACGACTACGGCAGTGAAAAAATTGTTCCATCGGCATCAGCAGATCAGCATACGCACCTCCCTAAACCATGCGGACTTCAGGTAATAAAGTGAAAAATAACAGGAAAATGCAACAAAAAAATTGGGTTTGTTAAGGTGGAGCGACGATTGGCCAACTTCAACAAACGCGCAGACATACCACCAATTGAACGAGTCACTGACGCGTTGAATATGCGGAATGATGACAAACTGCCAAAGCACTTGCGCAGCGTGCAGCAAAGTGACGTCGTCCTTTCGGGCGAGCGCTTAACGGCAACGAAGTGACCAATATTGTTTTGCCAGTAGAATTGTGTCGTAAGGATGGCAATCCGTAAGTCTATATAAATTTTGTCACGAAATTTCATTTGCATTTAGTTTTTGGGTGTAGGACACGTCAGAAAAGAACCAGAGCGATGAAGAAAAGACTACATCGGTCTCTCGGAATGGCAAGTTGCAGCGAAACCCGGTGCATTTCGAGCAAATTCGGACGCAAAGCGTATTCTTGCTGGTATGGCAGGGCACTCAACTCCGCGGGGTAATACACCCATTTATGCGCAAAAATAGGGCATCTGAAAAGTCGTAGAAGCTTCAAACCAAGTTAAAAATACGTTTTTCGTGTTAGCAAAAAAAAAAAAATGCATTTGCACAAATCCGGGCCCTAGTGATCAAATTTTGCTTAGGTTTTGCGATGATTCATTATTTATTTTTTGAAGTAATTCATTTATTGTGCGGATTTATCTTTTTTCATATTTATTAAAAGATTTTTTAATTATCTCGTCATTGATAAAAAGAGTCAAAGGCAGAACCACGGCTTCCACCAGTAATGTTATCGTAAATCCAATTTCTAATAAGAAAAATGAATAAATATACAATATACGATTTTTAATGGCCCATGCATTTCCGTTAATAGAAATAATAAAAATATTAGTTAAGCGTTAAGCTAGCGAAAATTTTAATAGATAAATTGACGTAACATTTATATTAAATTCAATAATTGATTAAAATTCACCATACTAATTTGATGTGTAAGTATGTATGTATGTCACAGCAGATTTGAAATTTTCATCGAAACGAAAACTTTTAAAAAAATAAAAAAAAAGATATTTTTGCAAACAAACTAAGGCAATAAAATTATGAAATTGGACCGACCTGCTCTTGGCTTATTTTTTTAAATTTATTTTTTGATTTTTTCCCCAATTTTGATTTGGAATTACTAAGAAAACAAAAGTGAGACAAGGGAAAGAGAAATGCAATAATGTAAGAGAAAGACAAAAGATGGGAAAAAGTGAGGATGAGAGGGGCGAAACAAACTAAATGAAAGAGACAAAGAAAGAGAGTGATAGCGAGACAAAGTGAGAGAGAGAGAGAGAGTGGGCGGGGGGGGGGGGTGGGAGAAGAGTAAAGAAACCAAAGACAGAAGAGTGAATGGGGGGGGGGGCTGGGGGAAGATTAGAAGCGAGAGAGAAGTAAAAAGAATAAGAAAGAAAATGTGAGGGAGAGAGAGGAGCGAAAGAGACTAAGATAACAAAATGATTGGGAGAGAAAGACAGAAAGAGAGAGTGAAACTGAAAGAGAGAGAGAGCATTAGAGGGAAAGAGTGAGAGGAAAACAAAACGAGAGAGAAAGAAGGAGCAGAAAAAGGGAAAAGGGAGGAGAAAGTTAGAGAGACAGAGAAGAGAATGCCGAAAAAAGAGAGATAGTAAGTGGACGGAGGATGAAGAGTAAAAGAGCGTGAGAGGGAAGGAGAGATAAAGGTAGAGTGAGAGAGAGTGATAGAGAGAGAACTCTAAAGCAAAGGAAAATGGAAAAAGGAGAGAGAGAAAGAACCAATGAGGTGGGAAAGGGAGAGCAAGCGAAAGAGATAAGGGAGGGAGAAATAAAGAAGGGGAGAAAGAAATGAGAGCGAAAGAATGACAGAGAGGGGAAACGGGAAAAAGACAGAGTGAAGGAGGGGGGCGGGAGTCAAAAAATATAAGAAGAAAGATAAAGTGAGAGCGAGGGAGAGAGTGAGGAAAAGAAAAAAGGAGAGACGAAGATAGAGAAAGAAAGGGATGGAGCGAGGTAGAAAGAAAGGAAGGAGCGGGGCGAAGACAAAGATAGAGAGAAAACGTCAAATAAAAGCTAGAGCGGTTGGGAACCGCGAAGCGGTTCCCAAGCGCTCGTTCACCATACTAATTTGATGTGTAAGTATGTATGTATGTCACAGCAGATTTGAAATTTTCATCGAAACGAAAACTTTTAAAAAAATAAAAAAAAAGATATTTTTGCAAACAAACTAAGGCAATAAAATTATGAAATTGGACCGACCTGCTCTTGGCTTATTTTTTTAAATTTATTTTTTGATTTTTTCCCCAATTTTGATTTGGAATTACTAAGAAAACAAAAGTGAGACAAGGGAAAGAGAAATGCAATAATGTAAGAGAAAGACAAAAGATGGGAAAAAGTGAGGATGAGAGGGGCGAAACAAACTAAATGAAAGAGACAAAGAAAGAGAGTGATAGCGAGACAAAGTGAGAGAGAGAGAGAGAGTGGGGGGGGGGGTGGGAGAAGAGTAAAGAAACCAAAGACAGAAGAGTGAATGGGGGGGGGGCTGGGGGAAGATTAGAAGCGAGAGAGAAGTAAAAAGAATAAGAAAGAAAATGTGAGGGAGAGAGAGGAGCGAAAGAGACTAAGATAACAAAATGATTGGGAGAAAAGACAGAAAGAGAGAGTGAAACTGAAAGAGAGAGAGAGCATTAGAGGGAAAGAGTGAGAGGAAAACAAAACGAGAGAGAAAGAAGGAGCAGAAAAAGGGAAAAGGGAGGAGAAAGTTAGAGAGACAGAGAAGAGAATGCCGAAAAAAGAGAGATAGTAAGTGGACGGAGGATGAAGAGTAAAAGAGCGTGAGAGGGAAGGAGAGATAAAGGTAGAGTGAGAGAGAGTGATAGAGAGAGAACTCTAAAGCAAAGGAAAATGGAAAAAGGAGAGAGAGAAAGAACCAATGAGGTGGGAAAGGGAGAGCAAGCGAAAGAGATAAGGGAGGGAGAAATAAAGAAGGGGAGAAAGAAATGAGAGCGAAAGAATGACAGAGAGGGGAAACGGGAAAAAGACAGAGTGAAGGAGGGGGGCGGGAGTCAAAAAAGATAAGAAGAAAGATAAAGTGAGAGCGAGGGAGAGAGTGAGGAAAAGAAAAAAGGAGAGACGAAGATAGAGAAAGAAAGGGATGGAGCGAGGTAGAAAGAAAGGAAGGAGCGGGGCGAAGACAAAGATAGAGAGAAAACGTCAAATAAAAGCTAGAGCGGTTGGGAACCGCGAAGCGGTTCCCAAGCGCTCGTTAATGCTAATATTGCATCAATAAATAGTTTTAAAAAATATTATTTTATATGGGTTTTATTTTATTGGCACGATTGTTTTTCTAGTTAATACGGTAGCAATATGATTTGATGCTTTTTATATAACGACTCATTGTCAGCACCGGGGAAACGAGCTGCTCCGAACTTTACTATTACCCCTAAAGAGAAAAATAACACCAACCAAGTCGAATCTTGATTTTCAAAAAAAAAATAATTTTCGACTCTTTGTTCAACTTTGGCTCCGGGGTTCGGAATCGACCAAATCCTATATTCGTGATCAGTGTGATGTATGGGAGTAATTGATTGACCTTTGAATCATAAGAGAATTTAAGCCATAAAAAAGCTCTTGCTATTCAGTTCAGCATTCGTAGCTGCATTTTTTATGGCTTTTTATTTTTTAAAATTGGCTTTACGGTGAAAAACGAGGTTTCATGCAACGCTGCTCTCAATTGGATAAGCTCTTGCTATTCGGTTCAGTACTCGCAGCTGCATTTATCACAAGAAACAATTATGGATGATTTATTAAAAATGAATTTTTCCATCGAGTACAATACGTATTTACAAAAAGTTAAGTATTAAAGATGCGAAAAATGAAGAAAGATTGAAAAAAAACCAAAACACAAGTTAGTATTTAATGACATCAATTCTGCATTCATCGCTTGTGGTGGACAATTTCTTCACAAGTATTAGTTATATCGCCACCACCACGAAGTGCGATCATAGAACCTTACAACAATAAATAACACAATAATATTGATGAGTATGTCATTATTTTGACTTTAATGGTTATTTCACTGACCAATGACTTGGACTGTGTTCTGTTGCTGTTCCACTCCCTTCGTAGACGACTTCTCCGCCATTGTGCCGCCGCTTGCGATTCGCCTCCGCCGTTGTTCAAGCACATCCTTAAGAAATATTTTGTAATATGTTAAAAAAATCTTTTATAGGAATATTTACGTGTTTTCAACTTAGTTCTTTCAGTTAGTTTCTTACCTCAATGTATTGGTCCTTGTTTATGCTCCGTTGGATGGCGCTGACCCACGCGTGCATTTCCTCTCGGCTTGGAGCGGAAATCTGCCAAAAATAGAGACATATTCTTTAATTGATATGGAGTGCAAACCATTGGGCCAAGGGAGGAATGTAAGAAAGCGAGCCAATAAATGAGTGTGGCTTTTTAGGTTGATTACGTACGCATGGGCATGTTCTATTTTTTAATTATTTTTACTTAATTTGTACATTTTCTTCTGATGGGGCCTTGCTTCCCCATTACCCTCTCTCCCAATTTTCTTTTTCTTTCACCCGGTATGTGCTGTGCTGCCCCTCCAACAACCGTCCCTCCCCGTTCTGTTTGCACGCTTTGATCAGCTCTGTGTTCGGCGAGTAAATCTCAAATACGTGG
Organism: Heterodera filipjevi; assembly: GCA_039877585.1. Classification (NCBI taxonomy): domain Eukaryota; kingdom Metazoa; phylum Nematoda; class Chromadorea; order Rhabditida; family Heteroderidae; genus Heterodera; species Heterodera filipjevi. The sequence continues at coordinate 714,915 of JBDPZO010000008.1, read as the reverse complement.
GGTCGTCGTGTCATGTCAATTTCTTGGTCAAGCACCTTAAAAGCGCAAGTTAAAACAGGGATTAAAAAATAAATAAAAAAAACCCACCCGGACCCGGATGTTCTCCAATGGGATTATTCCTTTTGGTTCTCGGTTCTGAATTTTTACCATTAATTATATTAAAAAAAGGAATTTATCGTTTACACTGGGCGATTCAAAATAATAGAGACAGCGATTGGCGAGCAAAAACCATCGACGATTCCACGTTTTGTAGCGACTTCCTAAAAAAAAAAACCGAATCCCATGCATTGTTTAATTCAGTTTTGGTGTCACCTTGTTTCTCAAGCCAACCCTGCTTCTCCGACTGCTGAAACAAAGCAGCGGAAAAATGTTCCTGTAAAGTGTCTTCCGGAAATTTGAAGGCCTCCGAGCGAATTGAATTGTAAATGTCCTTAAATCGAAAAGGTTAAAATATAAAAAATATTCAAGAATATTTTGCAGTTTTATAGGAATCCAATCAGAGAATGTATCAATTGAAATAAAAAACCTTTTTTTCTGAAATGATTTTTTTGAGATGTTTGTATTATAATGCCCACCGTAACGAGCGTCATAGACAAATTCAACGAATTTGTAATGTGCACAAAATTGTCTAAACTCATGCGTTCCTTTACGCTCGGATTATGTAGCGAAGTGTTCAGCATGATAATAGCATAGCACAGAGTGTAGCAATGGTCTGAATATACAAATACATTTTCGGGATAAAAAGAAAGGTTTTAGAGACCCTTTTTTGTCAACCACCAAAGTCGTGGTCGAGGTAAAACGTGGCGTTTTTCGGGTATGAATCTTTTTGCTCACCTTGATGGTCAAAGAGGCCCGCATTTTGAGTGTAGTAATGTCCTGAAAAACATTCCATAATGCGTTCGATTTGCTGCGATTCGCCCGGTAGTCGGAAACGCGACAAAAAGTCACGCATTGCCTGCACCAATGGAAGTGACCGAAGCGATTGAAAGCGCACGAAATGCTGCAGCACTTCCAAGTTGAACTCATCTTTTTCGCCAAGGAAATCGCCAATTGCGGACTGAATTTTTTGAAAAATAATTCATAAGAACAAATGGAACTCTGCCATAAACGAAGGATTTATACTACCTTCTTGATGCCATCGCTAGTCAGAAAAAATCTGGCAATGTCCTCAGCTGCACCATTGACCAACCCGACTTTAGCCAGTTCTTTTAACCCTTGCCGATGGTTCTCATTGAACTTCTTCTTCGCCAATTCTTGCGCTTGTCCTCTGATTGTTCGGCTGTTTTAAAAAATGCTTTATTTTTGCATTTCACTAAAAACCTGTTCGAAGCACCAAATGACTCAATCTTCTCATTTGTCTTCACCAATTCATCTTGTAAGTGCTAAAAGAATTCTGCTGCAAATTCAATTAATAAACAAAACCTGAATTTCATTGAGCAGTTGTTTTTTGCGTGTTCTGTTAATCGAAAGATTTACTCAAGGAATTTCTTTTTCAAAATACCTAATTTGAGACAATCGTTCATTTTCATTGGGAAGTAAATCATCCACTGAAAATGAGGAGGCCATTTTTCCCTTCAAACAAAGACCGCAAGCAAAATGCTTGCCTTTTTGGAATCCATGTCGCTTTTTCCTTTATTTAAAAACATTATGCCAATGATTTAAAAGGTCCGATTGTGCCGAGTGCCAAATTTACGGAGATGCAGTCCGACGATTGTATTATCCGGAAACGGCGGTCCGGAGATTGCTCCGGAGGTGTCCCTTCCGTAATAAAAGCATTTAGGAAAGTTAAAATAGAATATTTGAAAAAATATTTGGCGAATAATTTGTACGAAATGACTGAAACTGCCAAATGGATCAGTTGGCTCCATTCGAAAGGGATTCAGGTGACATTTGAATTTAGAGAAAGGTCCGAACCCCCCTTCTTCCCTAGGCCGAGTCCCACCTTCGACTGTTCTCTCCCGAGGCCGTCCGTTACATGACAGAGTCCGAGTTCCACCGTTTTCGACTCAAATACACATGTAATTTGTAATTCATATGAGTTTGAGTTGCATATCGTTGTTCAGACCTCTTGAAATATTAAATTAAATTGTCACGCAGAAAATGGGCACCTGAACCGGGTAAATTGTGTGTGTTTCGTTACTTTTTCAACTCTCTAAAAAATCGAAGTACGAACGAATCAATAATTAATTATTCGTCACGAAAGTCTAACGAAAATGCGGTCGTGACAAAAAGCAAATTCAATTATTGGTTTTTTTATGCATTATAAAATCGTCCTGGTCGAAGGATAACCATATAAAAAAATCAATTCTTTTAGCGCCTCCGTTCGATGAGCGAATGCGGGAGAGCTGGCCATCTGTTGAGCAGCCGGTTAGCGAATTGTTGGCCCAGGGCTGGAACAGTGCGGCCGCCTACGGCGAGCAGTGCCTTAGCGTGACCAAAGCGCGCCTCTTCAATGTGTGTGTGTTTCCATTAAAAAAATGGCATTTGTCCGCCACTTTCTTTTAAGAAACACATCCAAATTTGAAATGCGGGCTTGAGATTACTAGTTTCCCAAGAGTTCACTTCATTCCACCTTTTCAGAAAATGAACTAAAAAGCGAAAAATATTGGAATTTTTCAGCAAAGTGCCTCCCCTCTTCCCAGATCAAAACCATACACCGTCCCTTCACCCCTCCCCCCCCCCCCCCCCCCTCCCTCCCCCTTCTTCCCACAGTTTTTTTTTTAAATTACATAACAAAAAAATATGTTATCTCAATTTTAGCTCATTTGTATGCATTGCCGTGACCATCCTGATGCCATCATTGAAATGTTTAGTTTGGTGGCACTGTGTAAAGATGGTAAGTATGCGGTGGTGTTCGGCGGCCAAAGGCAAAACTGATTTATCAATTTTATCTTTGTTTTAGACGATCCAAAAGCCTACAGGGAATTGCTGTTGGTTGACCTGAAAGACTACCGGTTTTATGCGCGCATGTTCAATCCCAATGAAAACCCAGTTAAAATGGACGCAATTTCTAAGGTAACATTCCGAATGGTTATATGGCTTTTTTCCATGCAATTTTCCCCCTTTTTTAACGTTACATTCACGTTGAAGCTTTTTCGTATTGTTAATTCAGTTACACCGTTTTCTTTCCGTTCTTTTTTTTTTTTTTTTTGCCTTTCCCCAATGTCGTTTCGCGTACGCTGGTCCATCAACACGCATTCAGCATCAACACATAACACCACGACAAATCCTACGATAAAAAACATACTTGGGTTATGTTGGCATTATAAATCTTTTTTTGGCTGTATATTGGAGTTTTCATTTTTTGCTTTGTGCCCATCTTTTCATCTCATTTAAAAATTTAGAAATTGGGTGAAGCGTATGATATTTGTTTCTATCGTCAGTGAAGACACGATGAATTCCGTAAAGCCATAATTTGAAACTCAAAATTATGTAGTCCCTTAGTTTCTGTCCAAGTCACGATTCGGGTTTGACTTTCAAACCCCAGCCCATTAGAGTTGAATGTTCGGTTCGGCAGTGTGTTTAAAAATCTTTCTTTTTAGGTTCTCGAGCCTCAAGTGCTTTTCCCGTTGTTTCGCAAGCTCAATTCGCATGAATTTGAGCCCGTAATTGAACGTGCTGAAGCCTTTTACAAACTTTCGCAGACACGCGGAGCGAAGACGGTGGAACAGCAGAGATGGGAAATCGCGAACAGTGAGCGCTGTTTGAGAAAAAAAAAAACCTCTATTCCCTTTTGGCAAAAACAATAATGTCTCTCCTCCCCTCGCCACTCTTTTGCAGATGAACTTTTTTGCGACTTTTCTGCCTGCATTCTCTTGCGCGGTTTGCCTCTTTGCACGGACTCGACGGCATCCCCCGAAAAAAATTTTGGTCCGTTGCGAGCGCTCGAATTGGGGGTAAGAAGGGAAAACAAATGCAATGCAACCCTGAGTGAACCGTTGTACATCATACAGGACTGGTACTACCACTTTATGGATGCCTGTTATACTGACCCGAAGACACGCCCACTGCTTCGTTACATTGACCCGGAATTTGCGACTGATTTGGGTCATTTAGTTTCAATCAATTCTAAGTAGAACGAAAAAAATTGCTTCTGTTTTTAGCCCGTTGGCGTGCCCACAAAGAGGTGGAGGCAGTAAAAGTGCCAAATTGGGAGCACAACATCAAATTTGTGGACCCGAATGTGGAACCGGTGGAGCCGCGCGACCCGAAGAATTATGCTGAACTGCGCACACTGCCGGAAGGTTCGCAGCCCAAACAATTTTTTAGCAGATATATCTTTCACAAAATGATTGACTAATGAGACGAATCAGAGAGTCCCACAGGCGCCCTTAGCCCTTCCTGACTCCAATAAAAGAGATTAATTGACTTTTAGATTCATTGTTTTAAGAATTAAACTTTGTTGCCGACGAATACCAGTTGCGACCGTATCAGAATGAGTTGGTCATCCATGCGAATAGGTGAGTCAAATTGGGCGGCGGGGTGTATGGGGAGGGGGGGGGGGCGGGGTGGGATTTTTTGTTCACCTGACTTTTGCTTGGAGGGTGTGCCCCCTCCCTATGCAATGACATGGCCCAGCTTAATAAAAGCAGCGCCTTTTTGCTTTTAGCGGTAAAAACACGATCATTTGTGCACCAACGGGCAGTGGGAAAACAATCGTGGCCGCTGACATTATGCGAAGCCATTTGGAACAGTCCAAACTGGATGGATCGGTGGCAAGGGTGAGAGGGGTCCTTTGAACGCTTGACTTTTGATATTATGTGCCATAGCCCCATTTCCTAATTACTTAAACCGCCCAAACTATATTGATTAAAAATTTATTGAAAATTAACAAATTTTCATTCCAAAAATGTTTATTTCTTACAACGGTACCTTCCTTTGTCCCATTCTCCTCTGTTTTGCTTTTAAAGTGTGTGATGCTGGTTTCTACCGTACCTTTGGTTGATCAACAGTCTTGCGAGTTTGTTCAATACTTGGGCGACCGTTACTGGGTGGACGGCTTCTCGGGCTGTGAAAACTTGCAGGACGGACGCGCCCAACGCGTGTTGGCATGCGGTGAGGCAGCTTACAATCCGTATTTTCTCAGCAAAATTGTACTATTTTCCAGATTTGTGCGTTATGACACCACAAATATTGGTGTAAGAAATTGTCCACGAAGTCATTAGCCATTCATCTTTGCTTTTCTTTTCAGTAATATGCTGAATTCGGTGCTCGAGACGGAACGACTGTATTTTGCCGACTTCACGCTGATGGTGTTCGACGAGTGCCACCACTGTGACAAGGGGCATCCGTACAAAAGTACCGAATTCAAAAATTCAAGGTTTACGCTTAATTATTGATATATTTGTTGCAGTGATCATGGACCATATGGCCGAATTGGACAACCGAAACACGGGTGGAAAACGGCCACAAATTGTTGGACTCACTGCTTCTCTCGGCGTCGGGGACACCAGCTGGGACATGGCGGCATGCCAACGGGTAAAATCTGCAAAAAGCGAAAGAAGGGAACGGGAAAGATATGACACTGTAACATTTGGGGATGAAAGAATGATTGTTGGCTTGGGATTGACAATTTATGAGGAGATGGCACTGATTGGTTGGCAGAAAAGAAAGACAATTTACATTATGGAAAAGATGAGAAAACCAATGAAAATACGAAGCTGCGGATACAGCAATTATATTTTCATTATTTTTTAATGTTGGCAATTGTTTTAGCATATGCTGACGCTGTGCGCAAATCTGAGAGCCGAAACAATCAGTACCGTTCGGCATCAGCTGGACAATCTGAAGGAATACGTTACACCGACAGTAGACCGTAAGTCGTTTTGGAGAATCTCGAAGTGTTCTGTTTGGTCTGATTTGGGCATCGTTACATGGGACCAAACCTTCGGGAACAATCAAAGAGAGAGAGAGGAGAATTTTAGTTTTATTGAATCGTCAAATTACAGGCGTTGAAAAGGTCAGTCGTCCGGTGAATAACGAATTTGTGGAGGCCATCAAAAGTTGCATGGCCGAAATCCAACGTGCAATGCAAACGAAACTGCAGTACATTGTGGACAAACGACTGTTGGCTTCAATCGGAAAAGTGAGGGGCGAGCGAAGAATTGAATTTATTTTTAAATTAAAATACCACTCAATTAATTTGGCATTTTGTATTTTAATCTCTATTGAGAGTGAGCATTCGTTTTACGAAGATTTTAATTTATACATTCTTGCTGAAAAATATTTTGGAAAAAAAAAAGAATTGATTTTTTGTTATTTCGATTGGCTCCCGATTTATCATTTTTACGGTTTTTTTTATTTTATTTTGACAGTCACGAAAAAAAATTTTATTTTTACATCTTCAGGAAATAACAAGTTTTTCTTTGCCTTAATTTTCCTCTATTTTTCATTGACCCAACGATTTTTTATTAGTTTTTTTAATTTTTTTTTTTTGTTTTTAAGTAAATTAAAATATTTTAAAATGTTTTTTTTGGCAATTTGTACCCTATATTAACCAAGGATGAAATTGTGTTCCCTAACCTGGACGACCAAACGCAGTACCAAAACCGGGTGGGCCTGTTGAAGAAGCATTTGCAGCATCTGCCGGACCCGGTCACGCGACTGTTCCTTCTCCGCTCGATCAATCACCTTTCGGTGAGTGTTGCAAATTAAAATTGTATAAAATAATAATAATTAAATTTTAAATTATTTGTATTGGAACATTTATACTTTTTCAAAAATAACAATTTTTTTTTTTTCTAATAATTCAAGTTTTCCTTATTAATTCTAGTGCTTTATATATTTATTTTTTTCCCTTTTCAGCACTATTTCCATGCGATTACCATCAGTGATTTGTTGCCCAATTCATTGGCGATTAATTATCTGAAGACAAAAATGTCGGAATATTCCAGCCAATCGGACAACGAACAGTTCAATCAAATCAACGCCAATTTGCTAAAGCGATACAGCGGTGGGAGGGATTAAAATCAAATAATAAAGATAATAATCATTACTAACCACATTAAAAAAACCAATTTGAAACTTAACTTTCAGCGATGACTTTTTAATGTAAAATATTCTTTGAAAATCATTTTTTAAATAATTAAATAATTTAAATTAGTCGCTAAAATATTAAGAAAAGTTTTATATTTGTCAGGCAATTAAAATGATTAAAATTTTGATTTTAACGCGATTGGGGTTTTTGCAGAACTTGCGCGTCACCTTGAGGAAATTGGGCGTGCCGAGTTAGAGGAAAAGGAGCAAAAGAAGCGGGCACTTTTGACTTCGGGGAAGGCCGAATGGCAATTCAATTTGGAGAGGAAGGAAATTCTGAACAGACTCTACCGGGTAAGGCAAGAAACGAATTTTTTAAATTTAAATTGTCTGTCATAGATTGTCTTTTTTAGAAAATTCCTTAAGCAAGAAATAAAAAGACTTCAAAACATTTTTCTGAAATAAATTTTCATTAATTTTTTGAAAATGCAAAATATTAAAAAGGGATTTGAAAACTCGCCTGTTGGTTCTGTTCCGATTATATTTGCATTAATTAATTATTGGTTCCCCTTTTTTTCGTCAGATTCTCTACGAACAGTTCACCAACGATTCGAACTCGCGTGCGCTCATTTTCGTGTCCACCCGCGCATGCGCGCAACGGTTGGCCAAACATTTGATGGAGTTGGAGCACGAATTGCCAATGTTCTACGGGGGAAAGGTGTGTTCCTTCTTAGTCTTAAAATCGCATTGGGAGGGCGTTCAAGGTACTGGGGATATTTGCTCGGATGGATGTGTACCAGGAATGTCAGCGCCAAAACAAAGTCACAAATCTGAATTCCAGGAATTTAAAAATCGGTATCTGAGCCTTCAAAAAAAAAACATTTCAAATCGCAATTTCTTGCCATTCCTGGTGGGTACCCATTGGAAAGATAAAACTAATTCATTTATATATCTTACTTATTCATAGATCCATATGATACAATGCATTGGGGGGGGGGGGGGGGTGAACCGGGAAGTTTTTTTTTAGATAATTTTCGTTTTTATTCATTTTCGCAGAATGTCGGCTACATGGTCAGCTCCAACCAAAGCGGCACAATGGGGGGGCAATCATCGGAACAGCAGCGATTTATGCGCGAGGGCTTCAAAACGGGCATAATAAAGGCATTTTTGATAAGATCAAAAATTAAAAGGGCAATTCTTTTGTTTTGAGGTGCTTGTTGTGACTTCGGTGGCGGAAGAAGGCAAAAAATATAATATAATATTGACAATATTTAATTAATTTTTTAGGTGTGAACATCGCCGCTTGTAATTTGATCATCAAGTCAGTTTAAAAGCGACCGATATTTGTTTTGTACAAATTTTATATTGAAGGTATAACAATGTTGGCAGTGAACGACAGATGATCCAACGAAGGGGTGAGGAAATGGGACTGATCAAACGCAAAAAGAAGTGATCAGGCAGGCGTAACTGATCAGAGAAAAACAAGAAAGCTATCAGTGTGTGTATGACTAGCGGCGTGGAATTGATTAGGGGAAATTAAATAACCCAATTGATTAGAATGAGAGATACGTGAGAGAGATCGAGAGGCATTGGATGGTCAAAATCTCCATTGATCAACCGACATTTTGTTGCAGGCCGTGCTCGCCACAAGCACAGTAAATCCATTCTGTTGGCACTTGACACGGGGGTTGAGCAGCAGGAATTCAGCAACATGCGCAAGGAGGCCATGGTAAAAGATGAATGAAAGCACGCCGGTTTTTTATATAATATTTTAAAAGTTGATTCATTTTCCAAGGCACTTATTTATAATATTATTTAAATACAATCTTTCAACAACAGATGATGCGATGCATTGAGGACTTGCAGGAACAAGAAGAACACACTCTGCGCAAATCGGTGAGAAGGCACTTTCCATCGCCCCTTATAAATTTAAAATTAATTAAAGGGTTTTTTAAATCGCTTAACTGTCTTTACTGTCACTTCATGTTAGTTTCTAAACACGCAGAGCTTTCAAATGGTATTCAATTTTAATCTCCCTTTTTTGGTGCCATTTCCTGCCACCTTTTCATTAAACAAAATGACTAATTATTTATTTTTTGGCATTGTTATTTTTAGATTGAGGAAAAGGTCAAAGAATTGGCCGAACTTCGCAACGAGGAGAAATTGAAGGTGGAGAGCAAAAGGGCCCAACTGATGGGGAAACGGTGCGTTTGGGTTGCCAAAGGCCCAAATTTTGCCAAATTTAAAAGTTTTATTTTCTGTCAGATTCGATTTGAAATGTGCCTGTGGCACTGTGATTTGCTGCAGTGACCGCGTCCGATCTGTGATGAGTACTCTGTTCGTTTGCTGTGATCCGCAAGTGTGGAAACGCTCGAAACACACGCTGACGCGCGTGCCAACGGTGGGCAACGAAAGGGGCGAAGGGGGAAATTGTTGATTAATTGAAAAATAATATGGCAAAATGCCAAAACCAATTAGGATAATGGGGTAATTAAAATTCTAATATACATTAAAAAAATCCTTAAAGGAAATTGAAAACATTGCTTCTTTAAAACTTACCCTCGGATTTTGTTCTCTATCTGTACTGCTTTAACTCCGTGCACCAATTTGAAGCAGTACATTGACATTGTTAGACCAATCGAATGCCCGATTCTGACCCATTGGCAGAAAATTTGCTAATCCATTGCTCGAAAAAAAATTTATTCTTTGTAGTAAACTATGTCAATTTATAAAATTACATTTCGGACCAATTCTTTTAAACGGATAAATTGAAATTGTTAAAAACCCTACCATTACACAGAAAGAGAAATTCTACACAAATTGTGCCCGTTGGGAGTGCGCTAATTGTGGCGAACATTGGGGCAAAATTGTCAAATTCTCCAATGTCTTTTTGCCGGAGATACGTGTTCGTGCGTTTATTCTGGAATGCGTAGACGAACAACGGTCCTCCGGGGGGGGGGGGGGGGTGGGATATATTTTATACATTAAAAAATAAAAAGAATTTTTCAAATTAATTTTTTTTATTTTTTTATCCATTTAGTTATTTAAAGGATATCTTATTTTTAATTATTATATTGGAAAACAAACTTTTCAGCAGTCTTTTCGACCGAACCGAAGTTGCCTGCAAAAAGTGGAAGGACATTGAGCAGAACAACTTCAATATAGACGCCATCAGCATGGCGGACATTGTAATAAAAGCATTAAAAAATGCAATTTCACATTTTTATTTTTACAGCGTTCGATGTATCAAAGCCTTCTGCAAACGAACCCCGAGGCGCACAAGGAGTACGAGAAACAGAGTCGCCAGGCGGATCAACAATTGGCGGAGAAGGACTGGCGCACCAAGGAACGCAAAGAACGCGCAGTGTTAGAGGAGTGATCGGGGGGAGATAGAGACAGAGCAGAGGAGGAGAGACAGTGTGATCAGAGTGTGAAAGTTGCCTGTCACCTGGGCACTGAGTATACTTAATGGTCAGCTGATCAAGCACACAAAATAGACTCGTTCATCAGAAACTTAGTTATTACAATTGATATTAGAAATTAATTAGTCAGCTGATCAAAAAAGCTTTTTTGGGTTTTCCATTAGTGTCTAATGATGTTAGTCCAATCGGATCTAATTTATTTGCCTTTTATGCTCTTCATGCCTTTGTTCATTTTTCACTTTATCTCTTAATTCGAATGAATCATATCACACATTTAATTACTATGCATTTAATTGACAATTTCTTCAAAAGTCTGTCAATTGAGAAATATTATTCAATTGCTTCCTTTTGCTTTTTTCATATGAAATACGAACTCTCATCAGTCTTGCACATGAATATTCCCGCATTGGGCGGGAGTTCGAACTTCGGCATTTCCGGTTTCGTGCCTTCATTCCATTTTGTTGGGACAGCAATCGCCGTCTCCCGCCTTTTCTCCCCCCCCCCGGCCCTCTTCCTAAGAATTACACCCATAATTAGCTTTTCATGTCGCCTTTCACCCATTTCCCCCCCCCCCCCCCCCCCCCTTCTCCCACCCGTCCTTTCTCTGTGCAAGGGCATTTTTGATGGCATAATTGCTAAATTAGCACAATGAATGGGTGGACATCTCTGCTGTGGTCTATCCATTAAAATTCCATCGCCAATTGGTCAAATTGGTCGACAGAAATGCTTGGTCCGCAATTTGCATTGTTTTACGGCACAATCGCGGATCCGGCACATAAATGCTTCTTTATGAAATGTCTATTCGTTAAGCCCCCCGTCCATACCAATAAAATTGTCGTTCAATTTTTGACCTTTGGCTTAATGTTCGACCAATTCAGACAATTTGGACATGGCCATATCATCACTTTTTCTATCTGTGCCGTGGGCAGAAATTTCGCTTTTTTTTTTATCATTTTTTCTCAAAAATTCTTAAAATTATTCCCGATTTCATAAAGGAACTAATAATGAGTTTATGATGTATTATTTGACGTCAAAACCTTTTTAGGACTGTGCCAAATTTACCCCCGCAATATTTCTATAAATATTATTTTTTTTTTAAATGGCTAATATTTTTCGGCATTAATTTCCATTGGATTTTCCCTCTTTTTGTCCTTCGTTTTTCCATTTGATAAATTGGCCAATCTTTATTTTTTTCGTTTTTTTTTTTGTTGCTTGGTTTGGCCTAGAACAACAGCTGCTATTCTCGAATGGTTTTACCATAGGCCAATTTCATTGTCTTTTTTGCTTATCCTTTAAATTTTGTTGATAAATAAACGAACGGCGGTGACCAAGCTTTGTTGTTGGCTGTTGACAACTGAACAGAATTGGTCAACTGATCAGAAACTTTTTGTCTTTTGTATTGGTATGTGACGATCAGTCCAATTGGATTGTTTTGTTCAGTTTATTTCTTTTGTGCTGCTTCATTTTTTCTTTAATGCGTTAAATTTGGATGCTTTCGCCCCATTGTTACTGCAAGATCTCTTGTCATTTTTCAATTTTATCATAAGAATTTGTGAGTCGTAAAGTCAAAATTATTCTTTGTATATGTAAACATAGATTCTAAGACCAATTTTATTCAACCTTATTTTTATAAGTCATGTCAGACAAAATAAAAAGATAATTGATTAAACAGAAAGTATAAATTGCTTTGGTCAGAGAAAACCCTCCAATTCGCGTAAGAAATCGTCGCACGCCTCATCCGTTGTCTTCGTGCGTTGCGGTTGTTGGCCGAGTCGTTGCTGTTTCATCGTCAGCGCCTTAGGGGGCATCACACGACCAGCCGCTGTCGGCACTCGCGGTCCAATGCCAGTCCCAGATGCGGCGACTGTCGGAGCATGAACCAGTGGGCGTTGCATTTTCACCGCTGTTGGAACAAAACGGGTGGCCTCACGACGAATGTTGCGCATTTGGGGCCCAGCGGAAATAGTCGCCTGTTGCCCACCACCAACTGGTGCCTGAGGCGTGGAAGAAGCGATGTTGACAGACGGCTTCACAACCTAAAATTGTTTCGGAATACGTTCGTTCATGGCTTAAACAGTAAGCCATCCAAGCGCAAAGAACGAAGCCAGGAGGGACAGATTAAGACTTAGGCCAAAACCGAAAGCGTATTCGACTTCTGCCAACATTCTGAGTAATTATTTACTATTCGCCCTTTTGATAGAAAGCAGGAAACTTCGCTTGGATTCTCATAATTTTTTTATCAAAAAAATTCCCAAAGGGGTACCTAACTACCTTTTTGCATAAAATGCCTCAACTCTTTCCCTCTCGTTCTGCTCTCGCCCTTTTCCCTCTGTCACCTGTGGCGCGGCTGAAATGACAGCAGATGGATGAGGTTCAGAATGGGTGTAGGTGATAAGGCCAGTCTTGGACTGTTGATGCTGCATTTGATGTTGTGGCACCATAGAGGACGGCATATTCGGCGGCGGTAGTGGCATTCGACCTGTGCGCATCGCTTGCGCATGCACTTCCGGCGGCATGTTCGACGCGTAATAGCCTAAGATGCAGTAATTGTCAGTTTTTGAAAATTTAATTGCAAAAATTATGTATTACTGAATAATTTCGACGGAAATATAAACGCACTTACCCGGTGGGTAACCGGGAGGCGGAGGTGCCATGCCAGGCGGAAGTGGAGCACGCCCACCGCCTCCAGCACTGCTCATCGACGGCATTTGAGTCGGTGGCATCACTGGTGGTGCAGCACGAGCGTACACCGGCTGATGTTGAGGCGGAGGAAATGCTTCAGCAGCCAACATACTTTCGGGAACTGAAATGGTTTTTACAAAATTAAGAGGAGGTTACCGTTCCGTTTTTGGTTCCCGTTTAATTTGGTTGCCAACTCACTCTCCACTGGCGCGTAGTCCTCCTCCTCGTCACCCCCGCCGCCCTCTGTCCCACGTTCGTCTTCGTCCTCAATCGTCGCCCGTCCGCCTTCGTCTCCCTCTGTGTCCCCTTCCTTTTCTCGCCGTCTGTTATGTTGTGTGCGCTCGTCTCCGCTGAAACGTACAATGCGCCTGCGACCGCCGCTTGCGTCTTCTCCGTCACTGTCGGAAGAAGTGGCGATGGCGAGCGGAGGCGGCAGTCCGGGCGGAGGACCTGAAAAGAAGAAAAATCTTGTTTGAAAAAAAACAATAAGATTGCCTGGTGGATATTTGTGTCTTTTTTGGGATGATGTTGTCGTGCCCGTCTTCTTCAAAATGCCTGCCCGCATCGCCGCCTGCAGTTGGCCACCCGAAGGCAACGGCACATCGCCCGGGGGAATGCCTGGTGGCAGTGGCACAGAAAATGGTGTTTTGGCAGCGTCGATAGTGTCGGGAGCACCCAATGGCAACGGAATGTCCTCAAAATTTGCATTTTCCGAGAACAATTGGGCGCCTGTACAAAAATGTATATTGGTAAAGTAAATAATCAGTAAAGAAACCATTTAACGCGCAATTCTCTCTTTAAGACACTTTTTTATTGCACCTTTTAGTTTAATCATTTCTTAATTTACTCAAAATGATTAGGTGCCAGTACCAAGTTTAATAATTGTAATTTCGCATATTTAATTTAGAAAAAGAAATGCGATGACTTACGGAAATTCTCTTCCTTTTTTGCACGTTCCACTTCGTATTCGACCAACATCTTCTCTAAATTCTTCACTCGCTTATCGTCCTTCTCCTGCTTGTACAAGTTGACGACCTGCAAAAATTAAAAATTTCCAACATCATTTGTTGGCTCGTAGCCCCAAAAATTCGGTTAAATGGAAAATCTAACCGCTTATAAAGGCCAAAAATGTGGCTCAAAATCTTATAACTTTCTGTCCTTTTTCCATTAAAAAGGAGAACCTGAAAGAAAGAACCGCGAAGTTTGTGTCTCTTCTCTTGGATGACGTTCAGTGAAAGTTCCCTTTGCGGGTCAAACTCTGAAGGGACAAATGCCGGAAATTTGCAAACAAAAAAACCTAATGTTAATTGGTTTAAAACCATTCACTTAAAATGATTTGTCGCTCTGTTGTTCTGCAAACCTTGGTCATCCAACCTGCTCATTTGCTCGATGATCTCCTCCGGGTTCTTCCCCTTCACAATGGCATGTCGTACCATTGTGCGCTGCTTCTTGTTCCGCTTCAACTCCTTGGCCCGTTGTTGCTTCCGCTCCCTGTCCGCCGGGTTCATCACCCGACCCGACTTGGTGACACCCGACCGTTTTCCCATTGCGCTTTCAAATAATAGTACAAGAAAAGCTGCAGAAATAAGTACAATCCCGTGGTTAAGCAGTTCGGGATTTTTAGATTACTTATACAGTTAGCGACAGTCTACTTTCCTTTTTTATTTATTTAAAGGTAAAAACATTATGCCAAAAATGTTGTAAAAAAAGGGTCAGAGGGGCATTCGATGCTACGACGATTAGCCTATTCACAATGGAACCTCGCGAGCTGTAACTCGGAAAATGCATATGTGTTATATACCATTGGATGAGCAGAGTCGATTTGTATTGTGAATTTTTAATAAAATTTGTTCAGGAGGCAAATAATCACAAATCGTTGAATAGGTCAATCGACGGGCAGTGGGGCCTTTTGGCCCGTTTGATTCGAACTAGTTTTACCGCCCTCTGCGATTCAATTTCAAAAAATTTCTTATCCAATTTTCTACCTTACTATTTGCCTTATTACATTTTTGTTGTTGCCAAATTTGCATCACCAATATTTATGAAACCTGACCCCCTTTTTTCCCGACCTGTGGAACAGACCCGGTACATAAAAGAGATACAAAAATTTAATTTGCTCATTTTTACTTATTTTTCAAGAGAGACAAATTATTTAACGGTTTTATCATTTTCAAAATACCAATTCAATTTTCGTAAAAAATTGTATCTTTTTGCTCCGTTAAAATTTTGGTCCATTTGGCTTCCTCTAACTTGGCGACGCTGACGTTTGAAATGTCAGGCGAATGAATTGCGGCGGTGATTCATTCACTCACCGTTTTGGGCCGATCCCCCCCGCCCCGTCCCTCCCGCCCCCTCCTTCGCCTTCCATTGCCTTTCCCCCTTCGCTTGGCATTTCCTTCTCAATGTGTCAACGGTGCCTCATTATTTTGCTTTCCAAGCCAATGATAGATGCGCCTTCCTTATATAATGATCATTCTTTCCCAACCCTTCATCATTTTGATGCGTTCGTTTCACTTTCGGTTTGCTTCTCCATCCCAAATCTATCCATTCATTGTCCAACATTTCCTTATCGTCAGTTCAACTTTTCGTCCGCTTTCCCATCACCACTTTTTCATTTTGCTTTTCATTATCCACTGATCACTCTTTGATCACTCTTCTCCAAATCCTTTCATTGCTTCCCAATTTTATCTTCATCCGATCACTGATATAATATGGCTCTCCCTGTCTGAAATGTATGTTGTCTACCAAACTCCTTTTCTGTCCTTTTCCGTTTGCCTTACTCATTCTTCTCCCCCCCCCCCCCCTCCCATTGCTTTTTTCATTTTTGCTTCCTCAACAATCGCAAATGCCTCTCATTTTTTAACATTTGTTCATTGTCCCAATTATATACAATGCAAATTGGACCTACCTTTTGGCTGGGAAAAGTCTAATTAATCGATTCTCGGCAACGAATTGTCTTTTTCTCGACGCACTTTAACAACAACTAATGTAATGATTACGGCCATATTTTATTATCCTACCGTAATCGCCACCTCTTCACCGTGTCACTACCGTAACCATGTTGCAAATTGCGCGATGTACCGTGTTTTGGGATTTGTTTTGTCAGTGTGCGCCTACTTTAAGCCCAAAAAGTGTCCATACTGGCCTAACAAATTCTGGAGCACTTTGCATTTCATTAATCAACAATCCAATTTGATCACACTTAAAAATGCTTTGGCACCCGTACGCTTTTCCCACGGCGAGTTGGGATTTCCGATGGCATTGTACTCGCGCTCGGTTGTGCCGGTGGCTGTAATGCCCTTCAGAAATCTCATCTTGCCGACGGGGGCACCGAAGCGGACTCAAACACAATTAATTATAGAAGCTCGACTTGGTCGAAATTTTCACCGAAAACCCGCTCGAACCTCTTGTCCGGGTCTTTCTACTTTGTAGGACTCTATTCATGACTCGGTTTCGGGAAGTGACCCTGCAGAAGTCATACTTTTTCGGGCTCTCCGCCGTGTCACAGTTGCGGTTAAATCGTATCAATTGTCCCGGTGCTGTGTCGTTTCGTAAAACCGCATTTTAACGACTTTACTTAGACAACTCACATATCTTTTCTCAAATGCAATCAAAATTAATAATTTTGGTATCGTTCGATAGCTCTTAACTTGTCTCTATTAGCTTACCAAATTTCAGAAAATTTCATAAAAGCTTGAAAAATTTCTGATCATAAAAATTTCAAAAAATTTATTTTTTGGCAAGGAATTTTGAAAACTTATTAAAAAATTAAATGAAATTTTTTGAAATTTAACAAGCTCATAAAGCAATTCAAGTGCTAAATGCTAAATTACAATTACAATACCAAGATTGTTTAATTTGGTTGGTTCTGAGAAAAGTTATGACAAAATTTAGTGGAAAGATCAGTAAAATTGGCAGTTTTAAGACCAGCACCGGACAATACCAAGCTTGGTTGGTTGCGTTTGAGCAAAGTTTTGTCTGAAATCTGTAAAAATGGCGGAATTTAAAAAACATCTAGCACGAATTGTCTCTAATGCCCTTTTAATCAGGAAGGAAGCTGCTGCTGGTCAAGTATTGCTTTGGCATTGCCCCCGGTGTTTTGCCTTTTTGATGATCAAATAGAGGGGGGTTCTGCTTGGGTTTGTCCCTTGATTAAATGTCAAATTCATCTGCTGCCAAATACCCGACCAATTAGCATAAATCCTTCTGATCAATGATACCAAGTTGATCCGTCAGATTGATCAATTGCAAATGCATTCGATTTGATCAAATTGTTCGACTGATCGATCACTTTCCCTGCTTATTGCGTCAATTAAACTACAACGCGTTGCACTTGTGCACCCGTATTTGTGTGCTTTCTTTAATAATAGTAACACTTTCTTTCCTCGTGACTCGACGAGAGGGAAAATTCGATTAAATTTTGGCCCGCTTTTCTTCTCGACGACGTGCATTTGTTTATTTAATTTTTCTATTCGATCCGATGGAATGGACACGGCGGCCCGATCAAATGAAATGATCGCTGCGGGGGATGCGCGGCGATTTTGGGTGGATGGACTTCCAATTCGCGCAAATCAAAATTTATGTGCAAACAAGGAAGGAGGCATAAAGCGAAATGGAGAGAGTGGGAGAGAAAGTGAGAGTGGGAGAAAGTGACTACGAAAAGAGGAAGAGAGAGAGAAAGAGAGAGGGCGGAGAAAGTGACCACGACAAACAAAGGCCAATACTCTCGACAAACTTCTCTGATCAGCACAGTTCGCACATCCCCCAAAAGTGCCTGGATTTTGGCACAAACGAAGGGGGGGGGGGCTCTTTAATTATGGTACTTTCCCTTTATAGAGGGGTCCACAAAATTTGATTTTTTAAAACACAACAAAGAGCATACGAAATTGCAAAAACAAAGCGCAAAATTGTTTTGAATCCCACAATTTGAGTCAAATTGTCTCCAAGTGTTGCTTCATGGTCTTTTAATGTTTTTGCGGCCGGAGGGATTATTCCGTGCGTCCTTTTTTGATTTTTTGAAATTCCAACGTGGGCCACAATGGAAATATACCAAAATATAAATCATCGACTTGAATTTGATTGGCAAATGAAATGCGATTATTTGATTTGCCACAATATTTCTTTCAAATGAAATGGCATTTTTTCTTTTCCTTTTTCTCCCCTCTTTTTTGATGAAGCCAAATTTCCACAGTTTTCTGCATCTTTTTCTGCTCATCATTCAACAAATTCGCCTTGTCACTGCTCAATCCCTGCGCAACATTCATTTGGGCTTTCCCGAGGCATGGGACGGCGACAAATTCCCCGAAATTTATTGCCCCTCAAAAAATATTCCCAAATGGTTGGGTGAGAAGTTTATTTACTGTATTCGCTAATTAATTTATAATTAATGCTAATTAAGAATTTGTCAAAAAGAAAATTCAGTCAATGAAATGCAAATAATCACTCGAATAACCTCGAAATAAAATTTATATTTATTCCTTTGAGCATCCCAATTGGCATTTTAAATTTCCTCAATTCGTCAGATGGATACTTTCTGTGCCAACTTTCGGCAGCGTACGGCGACCCCAACGCGCCCCCCGGGCAGAAACTGATGCACATGATCGATGCCATCGGCGTAAACCCTTTTAAAAGAATTTTAATTTTATTTTTCAAAATTTAAAGGCAATTGGTTCGTTTCATCTAAGCGGCGGAGAGGTGAGAGTTGGGGAGAACGTAGCAAAAGAAGAAGAAGGAAAGGATAATTAATATTAACCATTTTCTCATCAGGTGGTATTCTCTGCCCGCTATTACCCCTCCAGGCCCTACCGTATTTGGGAATTCTACGACCGTAACATGACCAAGGCTTCGGGTTTATTTTTTCTTAAATTTGAATTTTAACATATCTATCCGCCTTTGTACTTTTACAGTACCCTGGGCCGGCTGGTCCCACTACAATCTGAGCGCAATGGCACGATGGGAGCAAGTGCCGGCCAACCCGGACGCGGGTCGGTTAAAAAGACCAACTTTTAACAATTATTTGACATTTTCACTTTTTAAATGCCATTTTGACTGTTAATTTCATACCGTCCCCGATTGGTTTAGCCCGCTTTCACCCGAACCTCGACTTTTGGCGGATTGGCCATCGTGTCATTGCGGGCACAGAAGCACCCTATTGGGTTGGCTACGAATTCGACGTTCGTTTTTTGGCACTGTCTTTTTCCCATTCTTATTTTTGCATAAAATTTGAATGAACTCAGGTCCAAAAGTTGTCCAATTTTCGGTTGGCCTCTTTCGTGGAGGACAATGACATTTTTGGCACTTCGGCACGGCCTTCACTTATCCCAATTTCGATGGCAATGCACGAAAGGGCGGACACGGCACGGGGAAATGCCAACGGCGGGGGGCAAAGCGGCGACGACATTTTGTGGGGCACTTTCAGTGCAATGAATTTTGACGAAGAACGATTCTTCCAGGCAAAATTATTTTCGATTTTCATTGGCTAGGGAGGTGCCGAACAAATTAATGAGTGCTAATGAGCCCAAATTACTATTGAAGGGATTGTTCACCATCGACTCGAAAGGCGTACGAAAAGTGATTGGAATGTACGACTACGGCAAATGGGACGCAAAAGCATGCTCAAAGGAGGACGAATACATCGGTTAGAAATATGGTCAAAATCCCCAAAAATAGTTAACTTTCATTATATTATGCCCCAAGGGAATGTTTTGGCAATTAGCGACAATTAAAAATTCCCCAAGGGAAACAATTAAATGTCTAATGGCACATCCTTTGACAAAAAAAAGAAGTTAAGTCCCGACAATTAATTAACGTCACTTCGGTTGCCTCAGGTGACAAAAGTCAATTGCCCGGTTACATGCACTCGATCACTTCCACCGAAAATTACATCATTCTGCCGATCACTTCGCTGGTAATAAACCCGTGCAAGTTCAAAGAACCGCCGCGCACCGCGGGCGCCGACCCGCACATTCAGCAGGGCGGCCTTTGGGGCATGGACTTTTACGACATGGTGCCGATGAGGTGCAGAAATTGGAGAAAAACCCTATTTCTCTCTAATAAAGCCCCGGGAAAATTTTCTTGAATTTTTTAAACCTTACAAAAATGGGGCATTTATTGGAGAGAGGGACCCTAAGGGAGGGGGAGGGCGGTTCTATTAGAGTGACGACGGCATTCATTTTGAAATTATACAAAAATAAAATGTGGAATTTGTCAGATTTTTGGTGTTTGACAAGCGGACCAATTCTTGGCTTACCCAAAAACCGTTGGAAGTGTTCCCGTCAATGTTCGTCACCCATCAGCTGAACGCCTTCGAAGACTTGGAGGGGAACATCGTAGCGGACATGGTCAGTTATCACTAGCAGAGGACTGGGACTGATCTGGGCAGTGATCAAACGGTGGCATGGGACTGAATTTTTGCGCAATACTATGCCAGCATATGGACTGATTTGGCGGGACTTTGGTTTGAATCACACATAGGGAACACGGGAATGATTTCCCCCAAAATAATCAGTTGGGCTTTGGTGGGGTGGCACGGGGACAGGATTTATTCAGAGGGATCAGTTGGCACATGGACTGATTTTGCTTGTCTTTGGTGGGGATTATCCATTGGGATCACGGGACTGACTTTTCTCGCAGTGACCAGTCGGCATAGTGACCGATTTTGCCGGGGTGGAAAACGAAAATCCTTTAAATAAATATATATATATTTTTTTTTTAATTTTGCATTTCCAAAGGTTGTTTACGACAGTCATGACCCTTACGTCAAATATTTCTACGCCGACTTTCTCCGTTCCCAACTTTACCCAAACTCCGCCCGCATTTTGCGCTTTACTTTCGACTTGCGCACTTTTCGCGTCATGTACAGCTATTTGATACCACAGGTGCGCATATTTCCTTTTTTTTCAAATGCCAATATATATTTTTTGAGGAGACAATTTCCGCCGATTTTCCCCAAATTAACCGCGCGTTCGACTCGCGCCCCTACCAATGGGCCTATTTGGTGGAGAATCCGTTCGCCGGCGGCAACAAAATAATCAAAATAAATGTCAACGAACCCTCGGGGGCAAAGTGAACAAAAAAATAATTGACTTTTCAAAAGCATTTCCAACTGAAAAAAATAAAATAAAAACACAGAAATTTGCACTTTATGCCGGACGAATTGCAATTGGTGCTGCACGAGCCGTACTTTGAGCAAAGGCCGGGCACAACACGGGAAGACGACGGCGTATTGCTGGTCAAAGGGTTGGAATTGGAGGAGAACAAAGGCAGGCGAAAGCAAAGCAAAAACAAAAATAATAAAAATAATTGAAATTATATTTGAAAATAAAAAATAATAATCATAATATTGAAAATTATTTTTGAAAGAACCCTCGGGGTTTTTCAGCATTAAATTTTTCCATTTGAAAAATCACCTTTTTTTTGAATATTTTTCATTTTCATCTGAGCTTATTTAATTTGTTCTGTGCTTCCTGTGTTACTTCTCTATTATTATTATTAATAATAATAATATTTTCAAAAATTAAAATATTTTAATATTTAAAATTTAATTTTCCTTTGTTTTTTGCCAGGCATTCTGCTCGTAATCAATGCCACTTCAATGGAAGAAATTGGCCGTGCGTTTGTGCCCATTTCCGTCCCGTTTGGCTTTCACAATCGTTTCTTCTCCAGCCAACAATTGGGCCTTACCGTAGGCGAAATTTTCAAAAAAAAAACAACTAATTACCATATAAATTAAGTCTGAAAATACTGTCGTGGAGGAAAAGGAAGTGAAAAATGGGCCCAAAAAGAAAAAAATGTCAGCGCGGACATTACATCGCCGGACATTTTGGGAGCGTATGGTGAGCAATGGAAGGCCAACGCCAAGTAAATGCCAAATTTGGCAAAAATTAAAAAAAAAAGACATTTTGGCTTAGTGCCCCCAATTGATGCCGTTTCTTGGAAACCGATACAGCCGACTGAAGCCGAAGGGGAAACGGAGGAGGAAAAGCAAGAACAGCAGGAGGAAGAGGAGGACAGGAAGGAGCAGCGACCGGTGGACAGCCGCCCGCCGTTGCCTCCCCACGGCGCCGGTGGGCTCATTCCGATACCACCCGAGCCAACGGCACTGCCATGGTGGCCAACGCGGCCGGTGAGTCTTGGCACGCCTGCGAGTCAAATTCTTTATAGGGATACTGTGTCATTAGATTACCATAGCCTAGGCGTGAGGAATTCAATTTAAAAATGATATTTATTTGTGCATTGGCCTCTCGTTGCTTAATTATAAAAGCCCAAAAGGTTCGTCTCACCCATCCGCCATTGTTCCGCATCTCTACTCCCCCATCGCCAGAGCAAGTGCCACCGTACAACACCGTACCCGTCTCACCGCCAACCGTAGCGCAACCGCTTCCTTTTGCGCCGCCACCCCAGTCGTCAGAGTTTTTGCCACAAGCTAAGGTGTCCTTTGTGCGTCCGTTGCACAGTCGCAGAGCCAGCAAGCCGATGACAGTAAGAGAGAAGTGCAGCTCATAAATGAATTTTGCCCGATCAAAGTGATCAGATTGAGATTGATCACAGTTGAGACTGATCAAGACTGAGACTGAGATTGACCAGAGTGATCAGACTTAGAGATTAATCAGTCGGCTGATTCGGATGCCCAAAATAATTGGTGCGCCCCAACCGCAGGTCCGTCAATTGTACGAACGAACTTTGCGTGCATTGTGCCGATGGATGTCCAAAGTGTTCAGCAGTATCAGTTACCAAGGCTGTGTCCACAGCGGACAACGCGCAATACGGTAGGACAGTGGTGCGAGAGACTGTAACGTAAGCTTCGACCTCTCAAAACCACAAAATGAGACAAAAGCCCTTCTAAGATGATAATTCCATTAATTGTTTTAAAATTGTACCTAAAAACCTTTTTGTTCACAGGTGGCTGAGTCCAACTGCGCAACGCATTGTGCAACAGCACGCGCCGCCTGTCGATGACACTGAACTGCTCGAACTCGTTGAAGCGGCACAACAACAGCAAAGGCATGACGAAAAGTTCGCGGCTGATGGCAAATTACGGCCCGTGTTGATGCCACCGGCGGATGAGACGCGTCCAAAGCCGTGGTATTTGGAAGCGGAACGGAAGCGGACGGAACCCGACGAAGCGGAGGAGGGGGAGGAGGAGGAACAACAGTAGCAGAGACAGTAGTGCAAGAAGGTGGTGACAAAGAAATTGGCAGGGGAGGGGGGGGGGGGGGGGAATGGGCGGATAATTTAAATTTTATTGATTTTATTTTTTCAAAATTAATAACGAAAATTAGTCGGTAAAGGATTTTCATTGGAAAATATGGTTCATAGGGCCCAGACTCCAAATCGAACAAATTATATACCAATCGACTCCTCTCGGTCTGTAAAGTAAGAATCCGCAAAAAAAAATTGGCGGAAACCATTCCCTGAAGAGTTACAGACCCGGTACTGAAATGGCAAAATGGCTTGGGACTCAACCGTCCAACTTGTAAAAATGCAAGGATATGAAAAATTATTTACATTATTAGACGTCTCGTTGTCTCTAATTCACGGACCCGGAAGAATTTTTAGACGGAAAGCCCGTGGGACAGAGTTATGGTCCCGGGACTGAAATGGCGAATAAGAGCAATTGGTGTTTTGTGGCCAAGACGCCGCACACTCGACTACGGCGGCCAGTAGGTGGGGCGCCGCTCGCTCGCTCCGGGTTGCTCGCGCCTGAGGTCGGGCCTTCGGCCCGACCTTAACCAGGCGCTCGCAACCCTCCGCTCGCTCGGGCGCCCCACTACTTGCTCCGTCTCCGCATGCTCGCCATTGGCGGGCCGCTCCGCGGCCTTAAAGTGCTTTTCAATTTGTCGATTTCAGTCCCGTAGCTATAACTCTGCCCAATGTGTTTTTCGCCTTAAAATACTTTCGAGTCCGTGCATTACAGACAATAAGACGTCAAATAATGTAAATAATTTTTCATATCCTTGTATTTTTACAAGTTGGACGGTTGAGTCCCAAGCCATTTTCCCATTTCAGTACCGGGTCTGTAACTCTTCAGGGAATGGTTTCCGCCAATTTTTTTTTGCGGATTCTTACTTTACAGACCGAGAGGAGTCGATTGGTATATAATTTGTTCGATTTGGAGTCTGGGCCCTATGAACCATATTTACCTTTTCATTTTTACGATTTTTTTAAATTTATATAATATTTATTTAAATTAACTTTTCAACAAAACTTAGAAACACCTGCCGTTCGGCCCAACGGGTATCGTATATGCTTTCTTGTTACCGTACCTTTCTCACCGTCCATTTGTCGCCGTGCCCCCGCCTTCTTTCAACTCGAAATACTTAAAAATGTATTTAAATGATAATTTTATTATTTGTTCACTTAATTTTATTCAATTTTTTTCTCACTCACCGCTTTGAAATAAATTATTTTTGCCGCAACAAAAAATAATAAATAAAAATAATAAAAAATGTCTGCCGACTTTTTTTTTTTTGTGTCCGGCACAGTCCACGCAAGCACTGAGATAATTTTGTTGGCAGTTCTCAGCAATGCGATTCAAATCGACTACCAACATAAAAAATCCCAGAGCACGCGAAGGATGGAAAAAATATAGGAAAAATAAATAAAATATATTTTTTTGTACAAATATTACTCAGAAAGACAGAGAGAGAAAGAGGGAGAAAGAGAGTGAGAGAGAGAGAATTAGAGAGAGAGGGAGAAAGAGAGTTAGAGAGAGAGAAAATAAGAGAGAGAGGGAGAAAATAAGAGAGAGAGTGAGAAAGAAAAAGAGAGAGAGGGGGAGAAAGAGAGTGAGAGAGAAAAAGAGAGAGAGGGAGAAAGAAAAAGAGAGAGAGGGGGAGAAAGAGAGTGAGAGAGAAAAAGAGAGAGAGGGAGAAAGAAAAAGAGAGAGAGGGAGACAGATGCAATTTGTATGAAAACGTTCTGCTTATGATGATGACAATATGAATTGAATTGATACTGTCTGTGTTCTGTTTCTTTTTGTCTGTTATTTGGGGGCGTGTCTTTTTTTTTATTCATCGAATTTTTATTATATTTTTATTGTTTTATTCGTCTCCTCCTCCTCCTCCTCCTCCTCCTCCTTCTGTCTGCTGATCAGCAGACAGAGCAGAGACGGACGATTTGATTTGGATGGATTGACTGACGCCCCTTTTTCATTCATTCCATGGGAAATGTGCCTCAGGCAAAGGGGGAAAAGTCATTAAGGAAATGAGGAGACAATGCAATGGCGGATCAATTGGGCATGACTAATTGGAAAATTGGCAAAATGCGAGCGAATGAACGTGTGCGCACTAAATTTATCGCTTCCGTCAAGCAAATAGAATTTTGGGCCGTTTAAAATTCGCAAAAAAATTGTTTTTTTTTGGCGAGGGGGGTAAATTAATGAATTGGAATGATTTAGGTTAAGAGAGAGCGCGAGGGAGCAAAAGAAATGGGGGAAAAGAGGGAAATAAGGGGGGGGGGAGAGAAGCAGAGACATGTTATTGAGAGGAAATAGTGAAGAGAGGAGGAGAGAGGGACGAGAGAAAAGCAGCAAGCAATCAAAGTAGGGGAAAGAGTAATAAAGGAAAAGAGGGAATGGTGAAGTGATCAAAGATAGGGAGGGGAAGTGATCAAAGAATAGAGCGATCAAAGACGAAGAGGGGGAAAGAGTGATCAAAGATTAGACAAAGACAGAGGAGGAAAAAAGTGATCAAAGGATATGGGTGATCAAAGACGAAGAGAGAGAGTGATCGATGATAGAGAGGGGAAGTGATCAAAGGATAGAGTGATCAAATACGAAGAGGGGGAGACAGTGAGAGTGGTCAGTGTGATCAGAAATGAGGAGAGGGACCAGCAGCATGGGAGAAGGAGCAGAGGGTAGAAGTGATCAGAGCAGCAGCACATTAGCAACAATCAGCCGACGAAGGAATGTTCGTTCTTCCGTTCGCCCATTCCTCAACTTGTGCATGTGCGGTAGTTGCTGCTGTTGTGCATATTTTTCTGCTGCTGCCCAATGTTTTGCGATGATTGATCACTTCGTTCGGTGTTTTTTCGTCCCTCTGCTGCTGATCAGTCCCCAATTGGTCCATTATTCTGCCTATCAACTTTTATTCCCCCCAAAAAAACTCCCCACTTTTAATGAGGTCTTTTTTTGCCGTAATTCCCCAATTTCGAAAAATTTATTTGTTGGTTTTGTGTCTTTCAATTATTCCAAAAATCACCGCCCCTCGTCGGATGATCAGCAGATGAAAATTGGTCGGTGTTTGTTTGGTCAGCAGTTTAAAGTTAAAAGGTTAATTGGGACAATTCACCGACAAATTGCCCTCCCTCCGCCAGATTCAATCGAAAGTCAAAGCTCATTAGGGGTAATAAATATTTGACATTTTCAAATTTAATGTGTGTTGAAATGTAATTGAAAGATAATCGGGGACAGATCGAAAGTTGTCCTAATTTCTATTAAGAGTAAGAAGGTTAATGTTTATGTGCTGATGAGAGTAAGATTTTATTCCTAATTATGTGTCTATTATGGTACAATTAAATGCCCCCCCCCCTCCGGGTGTCTGTCGATGCCTTCCCTTCGCCCCCCCCCCCCTCTAATCACTGATAAATAGTGACAATAATAATCAAATCATGCCGATGAAATAAAAGGACAATAAAGGCTAACAGCGTCAAATTGGAGCAGTTCAAAAACATGACAAACGAAAGAGGACGAAAGATGAACACAGAAAGAGGAAGAGGGTTAATTAGTGAATTAATTTTCACAAAATGTCGCTGAATTAATACGCCAAAATGTTTTGGCCCGCCGTTCAATTGGGTCAGTTTTAACTGTTTTCGCCCCCCCCCCCCTATAAATTACCCTTCCCCCGGGGCGTTGTCTGTCGGTCTGTCTGTCCTCCCATCATTTGATGAGTGAATGAGTCGTCGTTCGTCTGTCGGTCGGTGATTAGGATCCTCATCAAATCATCACATTTGCCACTCGTGTACATTCATTCCCTTATAGCACACATTACTGTGTTGTTATTATTATTATTATTATCGCAACTGCGACTGAGAAAAATCGCCGACAGAGTCCCCCCGGGGGAGGGGGAGAAACTTTGCCGCCCAAAATTCGCCTTATCAATCGGAGGAAGACGAAGACTGGCAGCGCAGGACGCGCCGGCTGACTGGTGACAGCGGAGATAAGGAGGACCCATCGCCAATTGAGTGGCGCTGGCGGGGCTATGGAAAGAATTTGTGTGTGATGGCCTCACCCGCCCTTCCCCCGGGCCTTGTCCCCCACTCCCCTCCTTTCCTTTCCCCCGCCTTTTTTCGATCGTAATTTTTCATGACGGACTTTGGTTTTTTGGTACAGCACCAATCACTTCATTTTGGTCGGTCCCTCCCTTTTCCTTTCTTTTCCCGCCCAAATTCGAGTGAAAAAGTAAATGGATGGAAGAGGAGAGGCAAAAAATGTTATGATGATCGGATGATGACAAAACACACGCCGATGGACGATTTTACTGATCGGAAAGGGCAACGGAAATTGGGGGGGGGGAGAGAATGATCAGAAAAAGAATGATCAGAGGCGAGGGGGAGGGAGTGATAGAAAAATAATGATCAGAGGGGGGGGGAGAGGGAGGCTGGTCAGAAGTGGGCAGGGAATGATGAGAGGGGGGGGGGTGATCAGAAAGGGAATAACCATAAAAATAATGATCAGAGGGGGGGGGGAGGAAAGGGAGGGAATGATCAGAAGGGGGGAGGGAACATAGTCAGAGGGGGGAAGTGGGGGGGGGGTGAGGGAATGACCAGAAAGGGGGAGAAAGAATTATCAGAAAGGGGGAGAAAGAATTATCAGAGGGGGGGGGGAGGGAGAGAAGGAATGATCAAAAGGAGCAAAGGGAGGAAGAAAGGATAAGGAAAAGACTGATCAAAAGAATGGAGTGATTTGAAGGGGAAGAAAAGTGATATAAAATGGGATACAAAGGGAGGGAGCAAGTGACCAGCAGAAAGGATAATTAGAAGGAGAAAAAAGTGATGGAAAAGGTGGGGAAAATTTTCAGAATTAGATTTTACAAATTTTCCCTGTGGGCCTATCGCTGAGTCTTTAAATAAATGGGCCACTGAATCTTTCGAAAGGTCGCCGCTTTTAATTTTTCGACGACACTTTTCAGTTTCGGGAGCACTGCCAAAGTTTGGAGATTTTTGAGAAGAGTCCGAGGGAGCGCAGAAGAAATTGTGCGCAAAAAGTGCGGCCATTGCAAAGGATTTAAAAGTGATAAAAGAGCGGAAGAATACATTTATGGGATTATTTGTGCTGTGAGTGTTGGCGGCTCAAATATTCAAATAATCGGCCGAAAATTGGGGGGGGGGGAAATTAGAAAATAATCCCCCGGGGGAAAATGGAGAAGGGGGGGGGAAGCGGGGAAATTTCCGGGAAAATCGAAATCGGAAGGATTTATTCCTTTTATTTCGGCATAGAATTCAAAAATTGTTTTCTTTC
The DNA here is from genome assembly GCA_039877585.1 of Heterodera filipjevi. Lineage (NCBI taxonomy): Eukaryota > Metazoa > Nematoda > Chromadorea > Rhabditida > Heteroderidae > Heterodera > Heterodera filipjevi. The sequence continues at coordinate 686,379 of JBDPZO010000008.1, read as the reverse complement.
AAAAAGTTTGCCTTTCCTTTTTTTGGCTGAATAAAAATAGGAGAGAAAAAAAAGCCAACGAAAATTGTGACGAAAAATGACATTTTTGGAGGCAAAAAAACTTCCGCCCATCTTTTCGTCCGTTTTCCGTTTTTGTCTTGTGTCATCACATAAACTCCCTTCGCACTGTGAAAAACGCGCCAATTTAAATGGACGGTGTTCGCCCGCGGGGCGCGCGCGTCATCAGCGCCAAATCAGCCATCCTCCAGCCCCTTAGGGGGAGGGCGTAAAATTTATTGCATCGCTAATTGAATGGACGGAACAGAACGCCAAAGGGGCGCGCCTGCAAATCGCACAAATTCAAGCGGCCATCCCGAACGACGAACAAATGAATGAACGAATGGGCGGAGGGAGAGAGATAATTCCTTTGTCTTTCCCCGCGGGCGCCGATTGAATTGAATCGAACGGACCGACGGCGGATGGATCCTTTGCTTAACTAACACAAATTGTGCAGCGAGAGGAAGGAGGACAACAGGACAAAGATCGGTTCGGGCGGTGCGACCCGCCACTGCAACGGATCGGGGTCATTCATTCATTCATTCATTTGTCGGCTGATCAGCGGACGAATGGGAGGGAGAGAGGGAGGGAGGGAAAGGGGAGGAAGGGAAAGGGGAGGAAGGATCGGTCGGATGAGCAAAAGAGAGAGGGGGCAGAGGGGGGGGGGAAGGAGGGCGCTTAAGGGGTATTGGGGGAAAGGAGGGGAGGGGACGGAAGGAAGGGGCAAAGGGGGGGGGGATGCCCACTAAAAAGGTCGCCCCGCGGGGCGAACAGCGGACACATTTTTCTATTTATAATTTTTAACAGCAATTCATATAACAAATGTTAACACAATTAGCTTGGGCACGCCATTGCCAAAAGCTATTCATTAACACTGCAAAGCCGACAAAAAACAAAGAAGGAGGAACCGAAAGAAAGGCAGCCCTTGAGGGACCGGAGCGATCATTTTTGGGAAGCGGTGCCGAGATGCCTTTGGTCAGAGATGCCGTAACCGGCATGCCCGGGGCAGGGGGATGCCGGGGACAGCTCTTTTTGTAAGGAGGCGTCGGTCGGGGTCTCACCCTGTTATTTGAAAAATTGGGTGGACATCTTTTCACAGATTCAGGCGGTTTTCCGGTGGATTTTTATATTATAAGCAATAATTCACAAAAAGAAAGGCTGAGCAAGGCGCTGGACACATTCATTTGACAGAAATGAAAGTAGAAAAGATTGGCATTTACTAATGGCACTCCCCGAAGGGATAATCTCTCGGCATGGCACAAAATGCCAATCAGTGCACATTCATTGCTTTTTGCAAATGACTTTTTTGATGAAATTGAATGGGATTTCCACTGAATATCACTTTTCAAATTGACAATGATTGATTTTAAAAAATGCCGTTGATCCCATTGCCCAACCAAACAGAATTCAATCATTTTTATACATTTTTCTTATTGTTTCTGATCACTCATTGATCAGCAGTGAGTCGTCGTACGCTGTTTCGCGGTTTTTCGACCCGTTTCCGTTTGTTCAGCAGAAAAGCCACGCGACTGAGCGAGCAAAGTGATTTATGATGGAATATGCGCAGGCGACCGGCGCTGGGAAAGCGCCAGCGAAGTGACCGTTTGCCCCAGACAAATGGACGAATGCCAACGCATGGGGGAGGGGGGGGGCGGTAAAGGGGGTAGAAGGGTTAGGGGGAGGGAAGGGCAGGGAGGATCCACTGACCTGAGCAAGTCGGAACGGATGAATGAGACAGACCGAAAGAGATCGCGGCGGACGGTGCCAAAACGCGGCATGGGGGAGTCATAAATGGGCCCTTAGAGTGGGGAGGGGGCAAGTCGAGAGAATTCTGCTCGTTTTTGTAACTGGTACTTTTCCAGCGGCTAATTAGAGACCCATTAATGAATAGACGAGAAATAGCAAACCGCCTTTGATTTCCATAAACGCCCTTAGTCATTGTGGCATATCATTAACAATTAACTGATGAGTAATTTGCTACATTTGTGCCACTGAGAATAAAAAATGCCAATGGGCAAAAAACAAAATTTATTTTAGTTTTTTTGCCATAAAATAAAAAGCACTCGAACTGTGAAGACAAATGAACACTGATGAGAAGCACAAAAATAGATGAATTCTGTTGGAGAAAAGAAACATTTTTGGTAATAACTTTTTGATCAATAAAATGAAATATTTGGGCGAATAATGACGCACATTTAAAAATACAAAAATATAATATAAATATAATAAAAAGAAAATGAATGAAAAAAAAAATTGTAAGAAAATTGGGAGAGAAAAGCGAATGGACAAAGGGTGGGGGGGGGAAGAAAGTGACAATAAATATACTTTATAAACGAAAATGAACAATCGGTGAATATAAAAAAAGACTGATCAAATGGGGGGGGAGGGGTTGGCCCGGGAGAGAAACTGACGAATCGATCGCCCCTTGGGGGGGGGGGGGGGAGACGCTGCCGTGCGCCCCCCCCCCCCCCCCGACGAATGCGCAAGACAACACAAACAGTGAAATTGGTGAGAGAGAGAGAGGGGGTCGATCGAGAGATGGGCATATATTTGTGGGTGTGTTGACACATCTGACCCTTTCCCGCGCCGCCCCCGAGGGAAAGGCAACAAAAAATTTGGCAAAAGCAAAGAAAAGCGAACGAAATTGTTGTTATTAATGAAATGCCGCCGCCGTAAAGGAATAATAACCTTTTGATCAATGATCGACTTCGGTTTCTGTCAATTCACCCCCTCGGCCTTTTCCCTCTCCGTCCTCCGCCGGTGGCGACGGCAATTCGCGGCCCAGCGACGGCACAGCCGAGCAAATTGCGAAACGCCTTGCGAAAACGTTTGTCAAAAACGGTGTAAATTAGCGGATTGAGGGACGAGTTGAGAAAGCCGAGCCAAGTGGAGAGAAAGGTGGCCAACAAATGGACACATTGGACACCACCGGACAACAGACAGATGGCATTGGACAAATGCAAGGCGAAGAAGGGCACCCAACAGCAGAGGAACACCGCTGAAACGGAGGGGGGAGGGAGGGAAAGAGTGGAAAAGTGCCAGAGAAAAAGATGAAAAACAAAATGCCAAAAATGGATGGGATGAAGAAATTTGAATTTGCAAATGAGTACAATTTGCAGGGGGTTAAGAGACTATCGCCAATTTTGTTTTCTAAGCCAAATTAAGAGAATATTAAATATAATAAAGGGCTTTCGAAATTAAATTCCCCCCCCCCCCCGCCGTCCCTTCGTAAATTTACCCAAAACGACGGCCAATGTGACGGTGGCCTTCTGTTCACGCCGCATTTGCCGTGTCGCCCGTTTAAGCAATGCGCGAGACGGCTTCCGGCCTTCCTCGACAATCTGAATTCCGAAAGGAATCAAATTTAAAGAATTCAATTTGTATTCTGCCCCCTCACCGGGACAAGCGATCGTCGAAATGCTAGTCGAATGTACCGCAACGGGGAGGAGGAGAAGGTGGACGATGCGCAACTTGTTTTCTTCGGAGGCACTCCGGTCACGGTGCTCGCCCTTTGGCAGCAGCCGCCGTTCCGTCTCGGCACCGTGCCGTTTTGGCCATTGCGTAAGGATACGTCGTCGTACGGACCATTGCCTGTCCTGCTGGTGCTAAACCGTTCCATCACGCTGCCGCCGCTGTCCCGTCGCTGGTCCGTGTCCGGCCGACAGCAGTTGTTGTTGCTGCCCAGCAACAGTCGGTAGGACGACGAAAGTGCCGCGCTGCTGTCGCCGCCAGCGTCGTTCCATTCTTCCGGCGACTGATCACCGCCTTCCTGATCACCTTCACCACCATGCCCAAAATGATCATGGGCATCGTAGTGGTCGGGTGTCGCTGTCGCCACCACCGGGTTTGTCACGCTGCAGCAGTCGTCAGCAGTCGGTTTCGTGCTGTTCTGCCGCTTGTTGGAGTGCCGTCCCGGCGGTGAGTGGCTGCTGATCCGAACGGAACGGCGAACGCCGCCGCCACGGCCCATTGATTTGTTGCGATGGTCAACCGCAGAAATGATGCCGACAGCTGTGGCACTTTCGATCACTGAAGAACAAAAACAGACCGGAATAGACCGAAAGTGATCGGTGATGATGGACCGGTTTACCTTCGACCAGTCTCGGCCCGCGTCCGATGCCAAACTCTGCGATTACTCGCCGCTGCCCCCGCGTCCATTGGATGAACCGTGCCAACATTGTGCCGCACTGATTGCGTCGTTTCTGCTGCTGCTGTTGTTGTTGTTGGAGAAGCGGCGCGTCCCGTCCGCCGTTGCACAGTGCCAAAACTGCGTCAGAAGAATAAGCCCCGTCTTTTGCCATCGGCGGCACTTCTAAAAATGCGTTTTTTGGACAGATGGCAGTGTGACTAGAATTTTCGGTTTCAAGGAATCTTCGAAGCCTACCGAAAACCGAGACAAAGACTCGTTTCGCCGACCTTTCGCTTCCTGAACGGTGACCATGTTGCATTTCATTGCAGACGGCACATCAGCATTGGTGCCATTGGCATACTCGTTGTTACCAACCCAATTAGGGGCGTTATTACTCTCATTATGGTAATTATTAACATCGTAATTAAAGTTGTTGTTGCTGTTGTTGTTGTCATCGCTTCCAACAACGGCGACCCATCCCGCGCAAGCAGTACACCGTCCATCGACGGACAGCTGTCTGATCAGTTGCTTTTTGCTCCGATGCCTTAGCGTTAGGTTGGCTGGGTGCCGTTCTGAATGCGTGCGTCTGACGCCGAAGTGTCCAACCAATTGGCCATTTCCATGGCACTGTTTTTCTCTTTTCGTCGTCTCTGGCATTCTTCGTGCCGTGCCACTTTTGCTGCTTTCGCCGTTTCGATGGTGCCGTTTGAGTGCGGCACAATGAAAAGAGTACGCATCAGTTGCCTCTGCCGCTGTTGCATTTGGCAGACCAACGCAACGACGAATCTCATCAGAAGACAACGGGAAAGGGGAACACGAAAAGGACTGCTGACCATGGAGCACTGCTGCTGATGTTGAACAATCGCCAACAGCAGGGGGAAACTGATGAGAGTAAAACGGTATCGAATTAATCACTCATTAATTGAAAGAGAGGATCAATTTGAAAGTGCCATTCCATGCCGGAGACATTGGCATTTTGCCTTCCCCATTTTGTATGCCGTCCTCTCACTCAGTGCCCATTTCATTGCTAATATATAATTATTTGGCCAATTCAATGAGAGGGAGTCGTCATAATACCTTTCCAGGGAATAAAGGCACAGAAATCTATTAAAGTGTCGGAAGAGATCGGATGGCCCTAACCACAGAAACTTAACTAATTGATTGCCTAATGAGGGGCCACAACACTTACGGCACATCTGTTGTTGTGTTCCTTGTGTTGTTGTTGTTGTTCATTTTGGTCAATGAACGGAAAGCACTCCTTCAACTCGTCGCCGAAACTGTTGCACAAATGTATCGGAGTGGGAGAAGGAAGGCAAGGAGACTGCCTCCCGTGTTGCGTTGCTGCCACTTTTTCTACTCCCTTCGGCCTCTCCTTTTCCCCTTTGGCATTTGCGTCCTCCGCCGTCGCGTCGTGTTTTTGAAGCAGTACATTTGCACCAACACCATCCCGAATATCCACCGCCTTCTGATGTTGCAGTACACATTCACCAACACCACCACTCCCATCGTCGTGGGCGTCTCGTAGCGCTCCGTTTGCGTCTGTGCCACGGTTTAACATCGCACTTTTGGGCCGCGTTGGCGGCTCGCCTCTTTGATGATGATGCTGATGTTTGTGCACTTGCTTCTGGCACTTTGTCGCATCCGCTTGTTTGTGCCTTTGTTCCTCCGTGTCAATGCTTTCCCCCCGGGCATTTGCCATTTGTGTCGTCTGATGCGGCGTCGTATTCTGTCGCTGCATTACGGTGGAGGGGAGAGTGTTGCAGCGGCGCATCAGTCGCAGCGTGCGTTTGCGCCGCCACCCCCTCACGCGTCGCTCCGCTTCCGTCATAGCGGTCGAAGGTAACTGAAACGACGGCAAAATTATAGCTTATCCGCTGATCAAACTATTGCTGCTAAACTCGGCGACATTAATCACTTCTTTTGATCAACAAAAAACGCTTCTCTCTATCTCCATTTCTTAATCACTCCCCGTCGGGGGTGGTCCTTGCTTCCTCTCAGCTCGGTCCTCTTTAAAAATGTCAATCTGTCCCCCTCATCAGTCCAGGGGCTTCTGCCCTTCGGTCTCTGCCGCCGAGTCCAAATCGAGTTGGGAGTTGTCTATTGTATCATTTAAATCATGCCCGGAGGCCAACAGAAAAGTGACCCGATCAGAACGTTGTTCAAGCGAATTTCAACCGGGACATTGTTTTTTTTTTGTTGGCCGGGATCCCACTGAAATGTTTTGCATTTTCGAGTTTTCCCGATAATTAGAATTCTAATTTGTTTGCCCCCGTCCCCATCTGTGTTCTGCTTGTTGTCCATTGGTTTGTTTACCTGCAGTGGATTCATCGGTGCCATTGGGAATGGCATTGCTCCGTTCATCATTAGGCCAATTGTTGGCCTTCGCGACTGCTGCTGCGCCTCTTCCGCCAATTGTCCATGCAAATGTAACGCAGCAACCAAACAACGCCTGCTGCTGCTGCTGTTGTTGCCTTTGCTGTTGGCGTTGTGCCGTCGATGGCCGCGTCGTGCCGCGTCACGGCGTCCGGTGGATTCGCTCGGCTCTGTCCCTTCCTCTTCGTCCTCGTCATCGTATTCTTCTTCGTCTTCATCCTCCTCCTCATCTTCTTCCTCAGAGCGACTGGCGGTTGGGAAAGAAGAAGTCTGAAGAAGAAGAAGGAGAGGGGCCAATAAAAAAGAGAAAGAAAATGGAAAAAAAAAAACGAACATTTGAAAATGGGTTTAGGCATCGCATTTTATGCAAATACAAATTTTTCTTTCTTTTGCATATTAAAAAAACACAGAAAAACATTTTTAAATTATTTGGGAGCTTCTAAAACTAATTTTATTTGGCCTTTAAGTACAAATTTTGCCCTATTAGTGCATATAATCCGCAAGTCCAACAATGTCATCCAATTATCCGGACAAAAAGACCGAATTTTTTTGGGGGGGGGGGGATTTGAAAACAATGAAAAACTGAGAGCAATTTTAGCTTAATTAGGGTGCTAATTTGTAAATCAATGAAAAGTGGGATTCTTTTAAGCCAATTAAAATTTAAATGGAGAATAATTTACCATTATTGTCCAAAATGTCACCTGAATGCTCAGCTCCAACAGCAGCTGATCCTTCAGATGGCTCCGCGCGATTTGTCGTGCCTAAAAAGCAATTACAAATTAATATTAAATTTATTTTTAAATATTATTTAAAATATTTGCCATTCGCGCTCCGCCCATTAATGCGTTGGCGATCAGTGCCGTTTCAGTCCCATTGAGTGCGCCGTGTCGCTTCCGCGCGGTGCGTGCATTTTCGCGCTCGCGCAACCGCCTGAACACCACAGCGTACAGTGCGATCATGGCAAGACAAGGCAAAAAGAAGGACAGAACGGAGGAGCTGATCATGAACACTGTGCAGGAAGGGGACAGAAAAGTGATTTAAAAAATAATTAAATTGTTAATGAGTGATTAGAGATGCCAATGTGTGATCGGAGAGAAAGTGAGTGATCAGAGTGATCGGAAGAAAAGTGATCGAAGGGGAAAATGACGAAAATGAGTGATCGGAGAAAAAGTGAGTGATCGGATTGATCGGACGAAGAGTGATCGGAACAGATACTGAGATGATTGGAGAGGAAAACGACGAAAAATAAGTAACAGATCGAAGGCGACCGATTCTCGGCGAGAAATGAAGATTAGAGTGTAAGTGATCGAGAAGGATTTCACAGAAAAAATTATGATTAAATAAGGCCAATAATGCCTGGGTTTGTGAATGCGCACTCATGTTCACTTTCAATGCGATTGGCACCTAAAAAACCAATTATATTTTGGAATTTTCGAATTTTTCAGCACCAAAGGCGAGCGGAATGGCCACAGAGATGGAAACACCCCACACCAACGCGATGGACACATAGGCACGAGAATTGGTGCCAATTTGACAGTATGCCAACGGGTGGGAAATGGCGATATACCTGTGAGGTATACGGTACCGATCTACCGTTTATGCTAATCGATGGCAAAGAGAGAAATCGAAAGGTTGCTCATTTTTGATTAGAACTTTCTTTTGATCAAAAATCATTATCTTATGCCGCCCCACCATATGTAAATATATGTATGTACTGTAATTATGCCATGAGTGGGTACTGTACCGATCGATTGAAATGGCCAACAAATTCAGAATGGAAGCAGTTGAACAGGCGACGTCCGCGCCAATGTACAAGTTGCACAGAGTGGGGCCCAAGTCCCAAACGAAGGAATTCCACTAAAAATGAATGCGTATTTTTTTGGTGGGGGGCGGGGGGAGGGCCGAAAACGGCACAAAATTTAAATGAAAAAGTGTCCGACCTCATAATAAACCGCAAAAAACATAACACACAGAGCCACCAAAAGGTCGGAAATGGCCAAAGACACTAAAAATGCCAATAAAATAATTGGGGAAGACTTTTTTGTGGAAATTTATTTTAAAAATATTTCAGTGAAAAGAAAGTCCAATTTGATCAGGCGCACTCACTGATCAACAGATTGGTGACAGTGCGCAAAGATTTGTCACGGCACACCGCCAAAATGACCAAAGCATTGCCGAAGATGGTCATCAGTGGGACAAATACCAATGCCAACGCGTAAGGGTTGTTCTCCTGTGGAAAGGCGAGAGGGATTAAGCAAACGATTTATGGACAAAAAAAAAAACTAATTGGCGGAAGCGGGAGACAAAAGGCCAAAATTTAAAACAAATTAACAAAATGCCAAGAGTAAAGCAAGTGACGTAATACAAAATTTTTTGTTTTCCCTCAAATCCAAAAATGGGTCCCGTAAATTCGCCATGGAATTAATCCATCCATTTTTCACTACCACTTGGTCTATGCCGTCCGCAGATGCCAAAAATGATGGGAGCGAATTTGAATTTTGGGCGGCGGTGCCATTGCGCGACGACGACGACGACGGCACTGTTGTTGCGGTTGTGCCAACAGCGTAATAAGTCATTCACAGCAGCACCGGCAACAACAGCAACACAACAACAACAACAATGGAATGGTAATTGATTGTTTTGTCGCCTTTTCGTTTCTTTGCCATCGGAAAAAATGAGACAATTTTTCGCCCCGCGGGGATTTGACGTCGGAGGGAAGAAGCATATCCATGTTTTATCTCATCTTCTCCCCGAGTGCTTTTTACCTCTGTGCTTTCAGTGCTTTTTCGGCGCAATGAAATTTCGGTCCCCGGCGAATGAATGGACGGGGCGGGGGGGGAGGGGGGAGGGACACAAATTAATGTCGTCGGGGAGGGCACTGGCTGGAGGCAATTAATTGGTGCCAATGCCGAAGGGGAGACGGGCGGAAATTAAACGAGCAACAGAGACCCGAACAGACAACAGTGGCGGCAGGCACGGGGACACTGAAAATGGGCTCAATTTCCCCTCGAAAACCAAATTGGAAAGATGGGGGGGGGGGGGGAGAAAACACGTGGAGAGACCAAGTAAAATGAAGAGAATGAAGAGGTAGGGAAAGAAAGAGAGAAAATGAGTGATTGGAAGAAATAAATGAAAGTTAAAGACGAAAAGTGATGCAAAATAATGAGCAAATAAGAGAGACAAAAGAAGTTGATAGAAAGAGAGAGAAAAAGTGATTGGAAGAGAAGAAAAGGGATGCAAAATAATAGGCAAATGAGAGAGACAAAAGAAGTTGATAGAAAGAGAGAGAAAAAATGATTGGAAGAAGAAAAGGGATGCAAAATAATAGGCAAATGAGAGAGACAAAAGAAGTTGATAGAAAGAGAGAGAAAAAGTGATTGGAAGAGAAGAAAAGGGATGCAAAATAATAGGCAAATGAGAGAGACAAAGTCCGATGACAGATAAAGGGGCACTTGCCGTGGAGAAATGTGCAGTTTGGTGTGTGCAAAGGTTGGAGATGTGGAAGAAGAGAAAGAGAAAAAGATGAACAACTTCTGCTACTGTTGTTGTATTACTACTCGATGTGTTTGCTTATACGATGTTATTGGCACAAGTGGTGGAAGTGGAAGAAGTCTTTGGCAAAATGCCGTCCGAAGTCGTTGGGAAGGCGATGATCGGCACCGACGCACCGGCCAAAATGAAACGTCTGAAAAAGGCACTTTTGAAAATGTACAAGGACAAAATGCCAAAATAGAGAAATAAAATTCAAAAATGCCGGGGAATTAATTGAAATTGTTTTTGACAATTTTTTTCTCCCCATTTTGGCGTGCAGCAAATGCATTCTGCTGTCTTTTTTTAGTTTTGTTTTGAGTGATCCCCAACAGCAGAAGCAGAAAATGAAAATTGATGAATGAGATTTAAAAAAAGGCACATGCCAAAATAAATTAGTGAAATTTATACCAAAAAGCACAAAAAGGAAATTATTTGGTTGGCATTTTAAAATGCCAAATTAGGAAAAAATGGACTTGGATTTTCATTGATAGAAAATTGCCAAAATTTGGTTCAAAACAGTGAAATATTCTCCTAAATTCCATGAAACTTAAATAAAAATATGAGAAAAAAAAATAGGAAAAACATCTGAATGGTCCCCACCCCAAAAAGAGAAGAAAAGAATGGCTTTTGGCTTTAAGAAATGTGTGAATGGCATGTGTTGGCACGAAAGATTTAAAAAATATTTGTGTGGGAAAGGGACAAATTTGGATTTTCATTTCCCCCTCCATCCCGGCGCCGGAGGGGAAAGTGAAAGTGAACATCATTATCATTACCATTGCCATCAGCAGCAGATCCCAACCACCCGACGAACGGCACTCCCCTATCCCCTCCCCTCCCCCCCCCCCCCCCCTTACCATCCCATCCCATTTTTCTGCCAATTGTCCAAATGCCAAGAGAGCGAAGAGTGGGGAAGGTGAGGAGAAGGTCGGGTGTGGCATTGCCCCGGGAAAAAGAGGGGTCGGGGATTTTGAGGTGTACGGATGAGTACTGTCCCGGAGAATGGGAGAAGAATGTGGGGATGGCACTGTTCCCTCCCTCGCCTTTTCGCTTCCCTTTCCTTCGCCTATAAATACGAGAATAGCGGGATTTCTATTTTCAAAAGGGCCGGCCATTCAGCGGGGTGACGCAGAGCTCTTCTGCCCGGTCCCAAAAAAGCACTTAATTCACTTATTTTGGGTGGAAAAAGCGAAATTGAGTGGAAAACCCACCGGGGAGGGCGGGGGGAGGGAGAAGCGGAAAAACAAAGGGAGACAGAGAGAGACAGGGAGAGGGGGAGGGGGAGGGGGTGAAGAGGGAGAGAGGGGGAGAGGGAAAGAAGGGAGAGGGTGAGGTAGCAAGAGTGGGAAAGTGAGAGAGAAGGAGGAAGGAACCCTGAGGGGGGAGGGAGAAGCGGAAAAACAAAGGGAGACAGAGAGACAGGGAGAGGGGGAGGGGGAGGGGGTGAAGAGGGAGAGAGGGGGAGAGGGAAAGAAGGGAGAGGGTGAGGTAGCAAGAGTGGGAAAGTGAGAGAGAAGGAGGAAGGAACCCTGAGGGGGGAGGGAGAAGCGGAAAAACAAAGGGAGACAGAGAGACAGGGAGAGGGGGAGGGGGGAGCGGGGTGAAGAGGGAGAGAGAGGGACAGGGAAAGGAGAGAGAGGGTGAGGTAGCAAGAGTGGGAAAGTGAGAGAGAAGGAAGAAGGAACCCAGAGGGGGGAGGGAGAGGGAAAGGAGAGGGCGTTTATCCAATACCCCTCAAAGGGAAAGCGGGAACAATTTGGTGCCCTCGGCCGGAGGCAATAGTGGCGGCATTTTGGACGGCGCGTAAATTCGAATTGGCTTTTGGGTTGGATACAAAAACTAATTTGGAAATGAGCCCCAAGGGAAAGTCATGATTTGATTTGAATTGACCACGCGGCTTAGATAATTCAGCAAAATTGTTTTAGGGCGAACGGAGGGGGGGGGGGGAGGAGGGGGAAGGGGAAGGACGATTCAAAAAGGGAAAGCCAAAAAAAAAGAAAAGGGGGGGGGGAGAAAATGGCATAGCAGCCCCCGGCGGATCGATAAAATGACGCAACATTTTAATTTTTAATTTTCCTACCCTTAGAATTTTTAAAAATCTCAAATTTTCACGCGCCTGCCCCCGCCCTCCCAATTTCCCACTTTTGTTGCTTTTGGGCTGCCTTTCCTCCGGTCAGCAGAAAAGCGGAGGCGGCACCCGAAACGGCGATTGCGGCGGCGACGCTTCGCTTTGGCTGCGGTTTGGCCGCTGCGCAGGAGGCGGACACGCGGCGCTGTTGCAGGGACAAGTTACGCTTGCGGTTGAGCAGAAGCTGCTGTTGCTGACGCCGGATCAGCTCAACGTCGACCAGAACGAGGGAGTAACTGAACGGATGGGGGGGGGGGGAGAAAGTGATCAAAAGGGAAGGGGAAAAAAGACCGATCCAAAAAGTGATCAAAAAAGAAGGAGGAAAAAGGACCGATCAGAAGGGAAGGGGAAAAGTGATCAAAAGAGAAGGAGGAAAAAGGACCGATCAGAAGGGAAGGGGAAAGTGATCAAAAGGGAAGGGGAAAAAAGACCGATCCAAAAAGTGATCAAAAAAGAAAGTGGAAAAAGGACCGATCAGAAGGGAAGGGGAAAAGTGATCAAAAGGGAAGGGGAAAAAAGACCGATCCAAAAAGTGATCAAAAAAGAAGGAGGAAAAAGGACCGATCAGAAGGGAAGGGGAAAAGTGATCAAAAGAGAAGGTGGAAAAAGGACCGATCAGAAGGGAAGGGGAAAAGTGATCAAAAGAGAAGGTGGAAAAAGGACCGATCAGAAGGGAAGGGGAAAAGTGATCAAAAGAGAAGGTGGAAAAAGGACCGATCAGAAAGGAAGGGGAAAAGTGATCAAAAGAGAAGGTGGAAAAAGGACCGATCAAAAGTGGAGGGAAAATGATCAGAAGATTAGAAAGGCAGTCAGGGATGTCAGTAAAATGATCAAGGATAAACAAAAAGTGAAAATACAAAGGTGCAAGAGGTAAAAGAATAATCAGAGTCCTAAACATCGACCAGAAAAGGCCGTAAAAATGTTCGGAGGCCCAAAAATAGACAAGCTGTAAGAAAAATGATCAGGGAAGCAAGAAAGTGATCAGAGATACAAGCAAAGTGACCAATCCAAAAATGATTGATTAAGGAAACCGTCCTGTTCGTCGCGTACGGTCGGTGGCGCGTTTTTCGTCGAGACAGTTCGTTGCGCCCGATGAACTTGGCGCGACAAACTGTCCCGTGACGAAAGTGTGCGACGAACTGTACGCGACAAACTGACACTGACCCTTGATTAATAAAATTCAATCACAGCCAAATCATTTGTTGACCTTTCAAATGGCATATCCCCATTGTTTGGGTTCGATTGCCCCTGCTGACCAATTCCATTTTTAAGCATTTAAAATGCCTTTTCCGCCCCTTTTTCGCACCGTTTGCCGCCGTGCAAAATGTTCGGCTGCGCTTGAGCGACAAAAAGGAGGCGTGAGGAGAACAGTTGACGCACAGTCAGCCGAAACTGCTCGGACATGGAGCAGTAAATGAAAAATTGGAGGGGCGAAGTGAGCACGATCAGCAAATTCCTTAAAGATGAAGGGGGGAGGGAGGGAATAATTAGGTGGGGGTAATTAGGAAGGGTAATTAGATGGGGGTAATTAGGAAGGGGACCGAAATGCTTAATTGGGCTTAAAAAGGCAGGAGCTGGAATCATGAAAATATTTCCGAGACTTTGAACATAGAATAAGACTTCCCAAATAAAGCCGAGAAGTTCTTAGGCCGAACTTCTCGGGGCATCTATCTACTTCCATTACTGAATATCCACGGGCCTTTCTTTGCCCCCACCCGATGGCTGCTTTATTAGAGGCTATTTCTAATAGAGGGGGCCATTCTATTGGAGTAAGTTTGGAATTTTCGCTGAAATTTTAACAGATTTTCTTTTAAAATTCAGATTATCTTCTCTTATGTTTGAAAAAAAAAAATTTCCATTCGGTCGCACCAAAAAAAAATGTGTAAAAGGCGCCGCATTTTGGCACTTTTTTTTTTGTTTTTCTCCGTCCATCTGACAAAATTCATTCATTCATTCCCTTTTTTCACGTATTGTTCTCCTCCCTCCCGCACACAATGCCTTTGAAGTGGCACCCCCGGGGGAAGTGCCAAAAGTTTAAAGAGGGCGGGCGCCCGACACTCTCTCGAGCAAAGTTTGACACGGGGGACGGAAGCAGACCTTTGCAATTATTCATTATTATCATTCCAATCAAAAATAGCTTGGGATAAACCAAAAAGAGAGAATTTTAAAATTAAATAAATATTAATTTAAAATTCAAATTTAAATTGCCAAAAATTTTCCCCGTCTTTTCAATGTGTTTTCCTCTCTTTTACCTGATGATCAGTGTCACGTTCAGCACGCGATAGGCGTGCGGCGTATTCGGCACAAAATTAGTGGCCAACAAAAGGTGGAGGGTGAAGATGAACGCGGCGGGGAGCTGAACAAATGGGGAAATTGAAGCGCCAAATTTGCAAAGAATGCATTTTTGAATTTGCATTTTTGGCATGGCATTGGCACTGATTCAAATGCACCGTAACGCATTGGCCACTTTCGACACCAAAGACTAGGGAACCAAAATAAGCCTATCAAATTTCAAAAAATTTGATTGAGATTTAAGAAGTTGTAGCCATAAAAAGTGCAAAAAACTCATTTTTATTGGTTTTTGTCAAAAAATCTTTAAAATGGCAGTTTTTATGAAATGACCCAACACGAAACAAACGACATTTTCAGTATTCTGACCGACACAGCAGACTTTTGGTCCACTTACACCCGAAGCATTGGCAGATTTATGCACATTTTTTTGCTAAGGATTCTTTTTGAGCATTGGCGGATTCATATGATTCACTCAATTTCCGGAATTTACGTCCGAAAGTGGGCGGCGAAATGAAACGAACCCAGAAATTTTGTCACCCGCCGAGGGGAGTGATTGTGAAAATGCACTTGAGAGGAACAAATAAAGAAGGAAAGAAATGGGGAGAAGGGGGGGGGGGTGGATTTGGCACGGATAAACGATACGGCACAATGTTTGATCATTAATTTGTCATTATCACTGTTAATGAATGAACCATTTAAAGAAAATGGACGGGAAATGTGTCCTCAGGCAATCCTTGGGACAGAAATGCTCAAATTTCCTCAATTCGCCTTACGCTGACAGAATTTATGCCATAATCCGCGCCCAAAAAACCTTTTAATTTCAAAATTTGCCAAAAATCCTGAACAGATACAGGCCCACCACCCCACTCAAACAGATTGAATTTTGGACATGCGACACCCTCCCCCCCCCCGCCCAACTGCTGCTGTTATGCTCTTTTTTGTTCCGCCGCGGGGCTGTGCTTGCTTTTCTGTCCGTCCGTCACCCCGGGGGGGGGGGGGGGAAGAATAATGTCCATTCCATTAGCATTGGCTGATGAATAATTCTGGAGTGGCGTAGCTCCCTCCTCGCTCCCCCCTCTCCCTAAAATTTTTTTCTGGGGTTGAGAGGGTCCCACCCTCGTCCCTCCCCTTCCCCTCTCCTGTCACCCACCCCCTCGCTCCATCTCTCCTCTCTCCCTTTCTCACTCCCTCCTCCCTGCTCTCCTAAAAATGTATCTGGGGTCTAGAGGGTCATCCATTTCCCCCTCCCTTCTCTCTCCCCTTTCCTTGTCTTTCTCCTCCCCTCTCTCTCCCCTTTCCTTGTCTTTCTCCTCCCCTCTCTCTCCCCTTGTCTTTCTCCCTCCCCCCCTCTCTCCCCTTCCCTACCCCCTCTCTCTCCCCTTCCCTTGTCTTTGTCCTCCCCTCTCTCTTCCCTTCCCTTGTCTTTCTCCTCCCCTCTCTCTCCCATTCCCGTCTTTGTCCTCCCCTCTCTCTCTCTTCCCTTGCCTTGTCTTTCTCCTCCCCTCTCTCTCCCCTTCCCTTGTCTTTCTCCTCCCCTCTCTCCCCCTTCCCTCTTCCCTCCCTCCTCTCTCTCTCCCATTCCCGTCTTTGTCCTCCCCTCTCTTCCCTTGCCTTGTCTTTCTCCTCCCCTCTCTCTCCCCTTCCCTTGTCTTTCTCCTCCCCTCTCTCCCCCTTCCCTCTTCCCTCCCTCCTCTCTCTCCCCCCCTCTCCCCGTCCCCTGTCCCTCCCCCTTAAAAATGTTCCGTGCGTTGTCCGTCTGTCCATCCGAATTTCAAAAAGCAGCAAAAGGCATTTTATGCCGGAGAATATTTTTATTTGCGTTTCTGTGTTGGCTAACATTTTATGCGCGCGCCACCGATACACCCCGCGGGAACGAACACAAAATGTAAACGAATGCCAATGGCATATTTATTTTGGACATTTTAAAGCGGCGGGGAGGGGGGGAAGGGGGGGGGAAGAGAGAGAATAAAATGGAATAAAAATGGCATTTAAAATAAAAAAGGGAGGGGGGGGGGGGTTCAAAGTGAGAAGATGACTTTCATCTTTTAGTTTTTTTTAATTTGTTTTAAAAAGCCATTTTGAATGTTTGAAAACGTGGACAACAAATGCCAACGAAATATTCATTTTTAGGCAAATGCCAATAAATTTCGGGGGGGGGGGGGGGAATTGTTGGGGACCAAAGAGTGAAAATTTAGGAAAATGACGGAACGACTTGACGAAGCATTGAAGAACCAAATTTTAAGAACATATTATTGTTACATTTATGTGCACAGAAGAAAGGAAAGATTGGAAGAGGAAACCGTCCAAAAAGGGTGCCCACCGCTGCTGCTCACTTCCGAATTGGCCCAAATTTGTGGCCCTTTGAGGGCGGCAGCAAAAATTTGAAATATGCCCTCCGGGATAAATGCCAATGGCGGAGGAAAACGCATAAATCCGGCACGGGGGACCCATCAAAATTTGGGAGGGGGACGGCACAACAATTTTGGGGAAGAGAAACGGGGGCATTTTTAATGGTAAAGTTGTGGAACAAATTTGGCAAGGTAAAAGGCAGCGAAAAAGCACATTTTGTAATTGGCATTTGCATCATTCGGAGGAAAAAGCTCAATGAATTCCAAAAGAAAAGGAAAAAGCGAAAAATGACACAGAATGATTTGGAAATTGGGAAAAGAAAAGACTGACTACAGTAAGCCAGAAGAATATTACGGTATGTTTTAAATTGTCAAATGATCAGCAGAAGCAAATACAAAATAAAATGCAAAATAAAGCATTATGGCACTGTTTCTAATTGGCCCCTCAAATGTTGGCAATGAATGTCAAATGATTGTCGGAGTGGGATAAGCAAGCCATCGCTTTTTCGATGGGTAATCCGACAGCAGAGCAGCAGCAATGATCGTCCCCCTCCCCAATGCCTTTTGTCTGTCATCCGATCTCTGATCCGACAAAATCCCCGCAAGGGATGGGCGGGCGAAGAGATGGGCAAACAACTCAAATATCGCGGCAAACATCAGCCAAATGCTAAGCGAAGAATGGGTGGGGGGGAGGATTTGAGAAAACGATGACAGACGGACGGACAATTCAATTGGCAAATGATCGCCGAAGGGACGCGGAAAAGAGGGGCGGGGGAAGACCGGTTTGAGGGATATGCTGTTCGTCTTCTTTTTTGGGGCTGTAAATGGCCGAAAGTGTCTTCTCAGAATAAGACAGTCTTTGAAGGAAATGTTTGGGGGTGGACCGAATTTCTTGGGAAACCCAAAAATGGCCAACGGCCATAAAAAGTCACAGATAGTGGGACAAGTTTAGAGCTTAATTATGGATTGATAAGACGGGAGTGTTTAGCTCAAAACGTTTAATTTGCCGCGCTGTGTCTCTTTTGGCCAATTTGGCCGTTCTCCCACAAATGGACTGACAGACTCCAGCTTCTGTTGCGGTTGGCAATTTATCATTATGTACGCATATTCAAAATGATGGATGCGAAAGCAATTGAAGAGAGGGGGGGGGGGAGGCAAAAGAATCAATTTTGGACAGAAATTGGCATCGATAAATGATGGCAATTTTATGCCCTGAGGGGAACGGCGAAAGTTTGTCATCGCCGGTGGGGATGAGTACACGCTTAAATATATGCACATCATTTGGGCGGAAACGAAAGTCAAACATCGGACGGACGGACGGAGGGAGGGAGGGACACTTTTTGTCGGGGGGGGGGGGGGCGGAGGAGAGAGGTGAAGCCGTGGGAAATTTTTGTGAAGAGAGGAGCCGAAGGGCGTTAAAAATTGGGCGGTTTTTAGGCAAATGTTCAAAAGGCAACAAAAAAAACAATTTTCTTTTGAAATTTTCAACAAGAAAACATAGATTATTACCAAAAAAAAATGGCATTATGCCAGATCAAAAACTAACAATTATTTTCAAATAAGTTAAAAAAAAAAGATTAAATCAGTTAACAGTTCTTATAAATTCATATAAGTGTTTTGTCACATTAGATTTACCTTTCGCCTTTTTTATAGCATAAAATAAACAATGTGCCATCAGGGAAGAAATTGGGCCAATTTGGCCAAATATTGCCGTTTTCCCCGCCAATGCCATCCCCACAAAATCGGATTATCGCCGACTCACTTTTTGCTTTTCCTTTAAAAACATTTACCCCTCCTGCCTCAACTTTGGATTTGTTGCCTTATTTTATTTCCCATCATTTTTTAATATTAGCAATAAAATGTTACCATTTTCCTAAAATTTCTCACCTCCAACAGCAAAAAAACGCTGCAAATTGCCGCCAGCATTTTGCTGGTGGCCATTAGCGTCCGCCCACCGCCGCCGCCGGAGCCGCCAATCCCCGCGGAGAATGACGGCGCCGGTGCGGCGGTGCCGTTGGCGTCGTCGCCGTCGTTTACTGAGGCGGTGCCGCTCCACGAATTTGTCCGCTTTAAGCCCAAAAGATTGGCACTGTCGATGGAGAATCTAAGGAAATGAAAATTGGGTTTTTATTATGGAATCATTTGTTTGTTCTTTTGAATACCGTGTCGATTTAGTCGGCTTTTCCCCTCTCCTTGGCCCCTCTCTCTTTGCCTTTGTCCCATTCATCGGCTTTTTGCCGACATTTGCCGTTGCCAAAACGGCGTCGCCGGTGGCCCAACTCCGCCGGCGCTGTTCGGCACGACGGATGGTCCGAATGAGGACAATCTGTGCGCAAAATGGCAGCAAATGAGCAGAAAAAAAAAATGGAAAACAAAGAGAAAATGTCGGAAAAATATTAAATGAAAAAAAGGGAATAAATAAAAACATAATAAATTTATTAAAATGAACTAAAATATTAATTTTGTTTATTTAATAATTGTGGGGACTTGAGCAAAACGAAAACCCAAAGGCAAATAAACAGAATTCCAAAAACAAAACAAAAAAAATAATTGTCAAAACAATTGTAGAAAATGCCCAAAACCAATGTGAAAAGTGATAACTTTAAAGGCGTAAGGTGATTTTAGGGATAAGGCGTATTGTATTGTCTCTTCTCACAGTGAATATTAAAAGCAATGCGCACGGAAGAGCGTGGACCAATGCGACTCGGAACCAATAATGGAGGGCGAAGAAAACGTTGACGCCGATGCCGTGGCGAACCCAGGCGGAATAACGCAACATGCACATGGTATGGCCTGGCGCGATGTTCACACGTTCCATGTACTTGCCGAACAGCTCGGGCAATTCGGTGAGCACGGAACACTAAAAAAAAAGATGAGAAAAAAGAGAAAGGGACGAGAAGAATGGAGCAGGGAGAGACAGTGAGGGAGGGAGGAGTAAGTTGAAGCAGGGAGAGACAGTGAGGGAGGGAGGAGTAAGAATAGAGCAGGGAGAGACAGTGAGGGAGGGAGGAGTAAGAATAGAGCAGGGAGAGACAGTGAGGGAGGGAGGAGTAAGAATAGAGGAGAGAGAAACAGTGAAGGAGGGAGGAATAAGAATAGAGGAGAGAGAAACAGTGAAGGAGGGAGGAATAAGTTGGAGCAGGGATAGACAGTGAGGGAGGGAGGAGTAAGTTGGAGCAGGGAGAGACAGTGAGGGAGGGAGGAGTAAGAATAGAGGAGAGCGAAACAGTGGAGAAGGGAGGAGAGAAAAGGGAAGGGGGGGGGGGGTAAAAAAGATAATAATACAGTGCAGAAACAAAACATTTTGAATGCCAGAGAGTCGAGACAGAACAGACAAAAGGTTTTCTTGAGCAGAAACTCGAGATCAGAGACGCATGCAGAAGCTGAGTCTGGAGGGGGGCATTCTGCTGAGAAAAGTCATTCTTCCCATGGACTTCCGCCTCCCTCCCATGGGTACGTTCCTGCTCGAAATGCTATTCTCGAACAGGGAGAGACTCGAGATTCGCGGGCAATAGGCAATACCACAAGAAGAGGGGGGGGGGGGGTCGAGCTGAGAATTCTTTGGGATTTAAATTTGTTAATCAAATTAAAGAAGGTAATAATGGCGTATTCATCCTTGATGTGATGCTTCATTCATTTTATTATTTTTTGCTTTTATTTGTCCGTTTCTTACCATTATTATTGTCACCACCGCCCGTCGTGTTCGGCATGGCGTACAAATGCGGTGTACCTGTGCCATTCTCTTTTTAACATCGCACCAAATTAATTGCCAATTTTATTTTTCTTAAAATTATTTTAAATAATATTTTATTTTTCCCTAACATTTTCCCCTCTCAATTTGTTTTGTTTTTTACTTTAAAATTTTAATGTTTCCCCAAATTTACCTGTGACGGCACACAAACGTACACATAGCGCTGGACGGCGAGGAACACACTCAGCCAAATGGCACTTGTGTGCCAAATGGTCGGAATGATTTGGGAGAACAGCGGGTAAACACGGCACCAAAAGGCCGGCAAACCCTGGCAAATTTGGGGGGGGGGACAGGGCAATTAAAACATTTTGAAATATTATTTAAATGCTTAATTTCGTTTTAATTTAAGTTTTAATCCAAATGCAAATTCAGCCACTTCTTCAGTTTGGTCCTTCTCAAATCCGTGCAGCGTATAATAATAGAGAAACCATGGGATCGAGCTAAGACCTTCACAAAAGAATATTCATTTAAATAATTTTATTAATTAAATAAATATTTAATATTTATTATCCATTCAAAATTTTTAATTACCCGTTAAAAGGTCGGCGACGGCCATTGCCAAAAGAACAAAATTTGTGGGCGTCCGAAGGTGCCGTTGAGAGAGCACGACGACAATGAAAGACTGAACAAAATTAGGGGGAATTGAACAAAAAAGTGAACTATTTACATTTATAGCGGTGGTTATCAGCACCAAAAGTGGCATCAGAAAACCGTACAACGGAAGACCGTATTCCTTCAGAATATATGGTGAAAGAAATTTTGAACTTTAAATTTACCAATGGCACCGCCCGGCCGATATCCACCACAAAATAATGGCACTCGTCATGGCAATCGTTGGCGCCGAGGTCGGGGGAGATTGGCAAAATGGTAATCTGCGAAATGTTCTCCATAGACGGAGGCATTTAATGAAAAAATTCTGGAATAAGTAATTAATTTATGAATTTGAAGATGCCAAAAAAGGGGAAAAATAATGGCAAACAAACGGACGGATAGGCGAAATAATGGCCGGATTAAAAACGATCAGAAAGGGACAAGATCAGACAGACCACCGACTTGCTCAATACAGTCGTCAAAATTAGGTCTGATCAGTTGATAATGCTAATTAAGAAGGTTATAATCAGAAAATGAGCTGCACAATTTAAGTAAAACTCGGAAGCAAATTTAAAAAAAACTTCACACTTTTATTGGCATCCCATCTCATCAAATCCCCCCCCCCCCGGAGGGGGAGGGCGTGCCGTTACCTAAATATTCCCCGGGGGAGCAATTTTTGGCCTGCTGAAGGGCTAATGCCCTCGCATGAGCTGCTTTTCCCATAGCAAACAAATGATGGGCGAATGGACTCGAGTGAAGTGTGCCATCACTCAATTGAAAGACAAACGGCAGTGCCATCGACAGATAATTTTGCGCTTCTATTTTTGGCATTTTTAAGCTTTTCGCAAGTTTTCATTTATTGCCCAATTTTTTTTTGTCGTGCCAAGTGAAAAATAATGGCATTGACCCCCACCCAATAACAGCAAAGGATTAATAAAAGTGCCAATGCCATTGTCAATTCTATTTCATTCAAAAGGGAGCGATGGAGGGAAACGAAGCGAATTAATGTAAAACGCGGGGGGAGGGGGGGGGGGAATTGCGATTTTGGCAACTTTTGTTCAAAGACCAAAGAACGGAGTGGCAATCAAACCGTTTCTGCCTCGGGGCAAAAGGCATAAATCCGATGAAAACTCCGCAAAGAATGGCCCCCGTCCCTTGAGGGTGCGTGAGTAGCTGCGATACCGAAGAAAACATTTGCAGGGAAAGAGAATAGGAAGAAGGGCGGGGGGGGGGGGGGGGAGGAAGACAAACTATCATTGTCCTGGCGGCGCGGAACTTTTCCTTCCTCGTGCCGCATGAAGAGATAAGGCGGGGAAGAGAGAAAAGTGGGAGGGGGAGAAAGGAGGGGGGAGAGAGAGGAGGGGGGAGGCGAGAGGGGAGGGAGGGGAGGGGGAAGAGAGGAGGCAATGCCATTTAATTAATTGAGCCCTGAGGGATTTTTATGGGACAAAGTTGCAAATATAAACACAAAAAGGTTGAAAGATTGATTATTTGAAAAAGGACAGTAAAGACAAAAAAAGGAAACATTTAAAAACATTAAATTTTTGGCAAATTTTAATTAATTTGGAGGGATTTAATAGTGTGGGGGAATGGTAACAATCCCCTGCCGGTGATGAAATGACAGTGTCAGCAGGTGGCCAATTAAGGGACAATGGCACGGGAAAATGGCACAATTAAAAGACAAATAAATTTAAAAGGGACGGAATGGAGAACAAAAGTTGAAGGGTAAGTGACCAATTTGTTTTTCACTTTTCAAATTTGGAGAACATTCAGTTGACTTTCATTGCATTAAAGGCTTATGGAAAATTGAATAAAAAGTGAAAGGAAAAGCGCAAAAAATAGAAAAGAGAAGAAGCAAAGAATGAGTGGGTGAATAAATGGGTAAGGGAAAAAAGGAACGAATGTTTGTTTGAGTTTCAAATTTGGCATTGCCATTTGAAAAGGGGCAAATTTAGGGGAAACAGTAAAAAAAGAGATAGAAAAGTTTAAGTTTATATTAATTTAGTTTAATCATATTAGCCATCCATCGAAAGAAGGCATTGGCATTTTCTTCGGCGTGGCCAATGCCATGGTGCGCATTTGGCCCATAAGGCCTTTTTTTATTGGTTTATTTTGGTTGGACTGTGTGGTGTTGTCAGAATGGCACGACCTTTGGCCATAATGGCATCTTTTACACATAATTAGGCACACACTCACAAAAAATCGGCATTTGTGCCCAAATTTGTCGACGCGACGTAATCCAATCGGTTGGATTGAGTGTAATTAAATATTTGGAACAAAATTTGGCACCAAAAAAAGAAAATGCCAAAATCAATCCGTTCAAACAAAGCGAAAAAATGAAAAAATTACGGCTAAATTTGACACCGAAAATGGGTGAAAATACTTAAATAAGCAATTGGGGAGCATGAGGTACCGAATATTTGTTTTTCTCGCGCAATTTCATGGAACGACTGAAGGAGAAGGAATTTATGGCCCAATTTGCCAAACAATTCCAATTACGGCACTTTCTGTTGGCCAACGAATGAATGGGCGCAAAGGGAGGGATGGGGGAGCAGCAGAGATAGGCTTCATCTTCCCCATGTTTTGCTTCATCTGTTCGTCGTGTTTTTTTTGTGGCACATTCATTCGTGCGAACGCAAAGAGCGCTAATGCGACGAAATATTTTAATAATTTGGCACATTTTGGGGGGGGGGAAATGGGAAAATGATTTTTTTGAAGTCAGTTTTTGTTATTTGAGCTGATTTAAAACAAACAATGGAGAAAACCTGTCACATATTTCTATTTGAAATATAATTATTTTTTAATTCAATAAAATTATTTCCTTTTTTTGAGGACGGAATTCGTTGAAAATGGACGACGGACGGAAAGGAAAAATGGAATCCTTTACGGTGCCCGGCAGATGGACTGTCTGTCTCTTCCGCGTTTCGCCAAGAGAAATAAGTGCCAAAAGAATTTTAAATTTGGCATTAATGATATGCCATATTTTTTAATCAAAATGAAAAAAATACATCAGCGATGCAATTCGCAACAAACCTTAAGCAACGGCAATAGTCATCCATTGGATGCCATTGGGCAAAAAAAAAAAAAATTTTAAGTCGACACCATAACACAAATTATTCATTTGTATCCGTCGAGACGAAAGTGGGGGAGGGGGGAGGAGGGGAGGAGGATGGACATTGGGTAAAGAAAAGCATTAACGATGCTAATTAAGTGGAAAAAGGGCCACGGGGGAGGGGGAAGGGGTGAGAAGGGAAGAAAATGGCAAAATGCGAAAGGAATGGCATAATTTGTAAGGGAATATTTGGGAGGCGCAAAAGGAAAAGCAGACGGACGGGTTCGAATAAGTAATTGACAGCCAAAACCCAGCTCCATATATGAATAATGGTAATGTTTCGACAAAAATTGTATTAATCAAATTTCGCCAATTTTTTTTTTTTTTTTTTGGCGATTTGGGCCAATGATAATTTAATCACTAATTATTTGGCTTTTTATGAACAAGGACATTTTTTGAAAACGTTCTTTTGAGACTTAATATCGCGTTTTATCCGACAAAATCACAATTTGCAACATATTTCTCTCCTCCAACAATTTTTTTTGAGCAATTCTGGCTTTGAAATGAGAAATTTAATTTTAATTTTGAAAAACTAAAAGGGGGTCAGCGGTGCCTATAGGCGCCGCCGGGGAAAATTTTTGTAAATTTGAGTATTAATTTGGTAACAAACTTGCCAAAAAATGACCAATCTTTGAAAATTTATAAGATAAATTTTGATAAAACCTAAGCGAGTGGGGGTTAGGTGGTGCCGCTAGGCGCCACCGGGAAAAATTTGAAAACTTATGGTCATTTTGTTAACAGATTTTCTCAAAAATGGTAAATTTTGTGTCCTTATTTTCAAAAGGATTGAGTGCCCGGCGGTGCCGACAAGCGCCGCCGGAATATTTAAAGAAAAAATAACGAAATCGCTTCAAAAAATTGTAAAAAATAATAATTTTCTTAATTTTTTACCTCAGAGTAGGAAATAAGACTAAAATAAGGACAAAGAGCTTAAATAAGGACAAATGGGAGCTCTGCTCACTCCCCCCCCCCCCTTTTTTGGACTTGCCATGCCCTTTTCTTGGCCATTGTCCCCCCCCCCCCCTCCGTCCCATTGTCTGTTCGGACTTTGTCCATTTCTCGTCATTTTATCTCACGCACCTCTCCCCCTCCTATTTTTGTTGCAACCCCACGCGAAATTTGGTGGAAAAAGTCAATAATTGTTGCACAAGGGAAGAACAATTTTTTGCTTTTGCGTCATTTGTATGCATAAAATGCCGCGGGGGATGGAAAAATGGACAAAAAATAAGGGGGGGGGGGGGGAGGGAATGGGCTCAAAAGAAAAAAAAAACTGAGAAATTAGGCCCGTTCAAATTAAAATTGTAAATTAAATCAATGGTTTAAGTTAGAAATTTTTTTTTGTTGCTTTCCTTTGGGGTGCAATTTACTGACATTGAGCTGCTTTTAATCGCTTTAGCGAATTGATTATGCATTAAGCGAACGAAGGGAGCACTTTTTATTTAATTTTACAATAAAAAAAACGTCAGAAATGAAATTAAATTTCGCATTTTAAATATTTTAATTTGATTTTTTGTGTTTAAATCCAATGGGGCTTGGCCAAGTCAAATCTCAAAGTTTGACTTGGCCAAGCAAAACGCCTTTTGCAACACAAACGAACGAATTTCCAAGCGGAAAATGGCCAACTGTCGCCAAATGAAATGAATGGCCAAATAAATGATTGACAGGGAAAGCAAAGTGTGAGCATTTTTTGACATCTGATCGTCCCTTTTCGTCGAGTTTTTGTTTGACAGAAAAAAAAGTTCTAAAATTAAAAAAATACGAATGACAGAGGAGGAAAAATGGGCTTTTTTTATTTTATGTTGGGCCTTTTTTTTTTGGTATTCTTTCAAAATTAATTAATCCCCCCCCCGTCTCTTCCGTTTTGGTAATTTACAACTGATGCTCTTAAATATCTCTTTGTCTTCTGCTGCTAATATCGAGTAAATCCCTCGGGCTTTTTGGTCTCTGTGTCGAAAGCTTTCAGCAAGTGTCACAACAAATGCCATGGCATTTGCCATTTGCTCCCTCCACTTTTCTTTTGGGCGCCCCTTTTGGTCACGCAACTCGTGCCATCCCCGAGGAGATTTCCAAAGATAGAAAAACAAATTAATAAAATCCCACTAATTTACTTGATTTTTTTTTGCATAGAATAAAAGAAACTAAGAAATTAATGGGGAAAACGATTTATTTGCCAATGAAAAAGATTCTTTTTTCGATTTAATTTAACTTCTCTTATACTATCAAATGGAATAATTCGCCGTTCTTTTGGCACCTCCCATTAATTGGTTCATTAATGATTTGCGGTGGTGCCATTGGCATTTTCTTCCAATTCCGAAATCGCCGTTTTGTCCCCTTCGAACTCATGGACCTTAAACAGGAAAAAAACCTTTATCTGAATATTTTCCATTTTTGGAGCACTAATAGATTCCATAAGCAGTAAACTTATTTAAAAATAAATTCCCAATTTATTAATAATAATAATACCCAAAAGGTATTAAAATTATTTAAAAATAATTTAAAATAGAAATATTAAGAATTAAATTATTAGATTTTCAATATGCCTTTTCTTTTATAATTTGGACTTTATAATTTTACAATTTTTGCCTCTCCGTTCTCTCCGTCGCGACGGTCTCCGCGGCGAAAACGTTGCGGAAGAAGGCGCCGCCCCATGCGCGGCGTTTGTGTCAACATTAACTGTGGCATTTCTCCATCGCCGCAGGGCATTGACGCGTGCCGCGAGTGATGGCACAATGCGGGCCTCGCAATGGCGCCATCCCCAGCGGCACCTCCATTTGTTTCACTGCTGCCATTTTTGTTTTGGTGGCACCGATGGCGTTGCTGCAGGCGCAAAACGGCCGTTTGGCTGGAGACGGAGCGGAGGTGCCGTGGTCCCTAAAACACAACGAAGAAAACGGCATTGCGCACAGAATTGAAAATCAGGCACACGTAAAATGATGGTCGGAAAACCGTAAATTTCGCATGGCATGAGTCGTCTTAAACGGTCAGGGTCATTTGCATCCGCCCGTTTAAGTCGGAGTGCCCTTTTTTAGAGTACAAATGGACAGGGAGAAAAGAAAACACATTGTCCTTTTTCGAGGACACCTAAATGAGTTCCTTTTCATGGATTCGCACCAAAGAAAATAAGTCTGTATATAAACATTATTCAAGCCTGTAACGGGAAAAAATCCTCGTTAATTTAAAAGTAATTTTTTAAATTTGTATTTCCTTTCAAAAAATTGGGCACTCCGACTAAAACGGCACGACTAAAATGATCAGATTCGGTTTCCGCGAGCCCTTTTTGGCATTATGTCCCCTTGACAATTTGTTTTTCACTTCGGCTCCGAGTTGTCGCTCCTCCAAAATCGCTTCGTTCAGAAATTGGTGTGAAGCGGAGGACAGTCGACAGTCGGGTGTTTTGTTCAGTGCAACGAATTCGCCCAGCCAACCGACGAGAGAATCGCGCAAAAACATGTTTCGTCTCCCATTTTTGGACATTTTCAAATAAGAAAAATTGAACAATTTAAACGGATATCCATCCAATTAGTAATTTAAAGAGGGTCCGTTGCAATTAAAAGTGATTGATTGATGCTCATGCAAAAATTGGAGGTAACGCCAACTCTCAACCAACATTTTTTGAAATGAACCAATCAATGGCTGACCTATCGCCAAATTCACCCACTCAAAAAGTTTTGAGGCATTGATTACAATTACCATTTTAAAATGTAAGGGACGGTTTTTTTATTCCATTTCGATGCAAAACTCCAACAATTAAGAGAAAGAAAAATAAAGTGGACGGAGGAACCCTTTCTTTTAAATTAAAAGAGTACGAAAAAATATCTCAATGGGCGAGCAAAAATAAATAATGAATAAACGGAGGAGAAGAAAATGTGTTAACAGGAAAATATGTGAAAAATACCCAAATGAAAGCACAATAACAAATGGCCCACAACATCTTTTTGGCGTTCTTAATTCGGTGTCCAAATCGGAAAGGATAAGACGCAGTTTTGGTTAGTAAGTCATTTTATGGGATTCGGTGTCAATACAATATAGAGTAATTAGGAAAATGGGAAACCCAAATGGGATTTCGAACCGTTTCCCAGTTGTTGTGTCGCGATTGGGGTTGGGACGAGATTTGAATATGGTTTTCAAGGAATTTAGTTGCCAGAGATTAAGTTTAACACAAATGAAATTATGTCCGGTAGCAAAATTCAAAAAAAAAAAAAATAAGACCAACAAATTTATATCCGAAGGCTAAATTCAAAGAAAAAAAGAGAAAGGAATGGAAAGTGGAAGAGGCAAGCCGGTTGGAGCGTCCTTTTAAGTAGCACCTGCCCGCGGGGGCAAGGGAAAGGGGCGGGGATTTGAAAGGGGAGGGAAATAGAGATGATTCACTCGAATGGTCAGTCATTTTCTTGACGCGACACCTCTTCGTCCTCATTGCTACAAGTGCTGTCGGTGCTCCAATTATCACTGTCAGACACCTCCTCCTCGTCCTCATTGCTGCAAGCGGTGTCGGAGCTCCAATTGTCACTGTCGGACACCTCCTCATCTTCCTCACTGCTGCTACTGCTGTCGGCGTCGTTGTTTTTGTCATTGTCAGTGGGCGGCACACCTTAACAGAAGCGAAACAGTGAAATTTTAATGCATTGCTCCAATCCCAACCATTTTGGAATTCGCCCGTCGGGAAAAACTCCATTTCCGGTGGCATGTTAACGGTAGCATTGTTTTTGCGGCAGTAGTCGACCATTCTGTGAAAGAAAGGGAATTGACAAACAAAAAACTAAAGGTGCCGCACTCCTTCCACGACGGGTCTCTCATCATCACTTTTGCATTGCCAACAATAATCAGCAGCTCTTCCGCCCGAGTGATCACCGTGTTGAAACGCTAAAGCATACAAAGTCAGACACAGAAAGATTGAAAGGTTAGGCATCACTTTATCCGACATCAAAAATCCGATCGCCTCCTTCTCGTTATTCCGGACAGTGGTGACAATGATCACCCGACGCTGTGAGCCTTGGAAACGTTCCACTGTGTCAACAGTCACATTTTTGTGTTCATTGCCGAGTTTGCGGCGCAATCGACGTACCTAAAGTGATTTAAAAATTATTTTATTTTTACAATTTAGCAACAAAAAAAAATTTACTTGATAGTTGTATGGGGCGATCACGCCAATGTCCGACGGTTTGACATGCAATTCCGAGCACACCTTTTTGATGTAGTCGTAGACTATGTCCTGCTCGCCCTTGTTGGCATAGGAATGCCCGTCCATCTCCTTCTCTTCTGGTTCGTTGACATGATGCCAAAGAATGGGAAATCCCTGAATTCCCAGAAGTATTCTGATTTTAATGTTAATTTTAACCATTTTGAAAACAAAATTATTATTGTATAATAATGACACACACATTTACTGTAAATTAATCTTTTTAAAAGTGATTGTAAACCAAAGTGCGTTCAAATAACTGTGCTATGAACCTGTTTCGGAAGTCCCTTCCACGTGGCAAGTGCGTCCCTTGGCGGTGCGTCTTCAGGAACATACATTTGGTTGTTGTAAAAAAGTCGAGACGGCACAGCGATGATGCTGGCATGGGAACGGTAGTTGGCACGCAGCATGGTAACAATACGTCTGACAGAGGCAAGATAATGTGAATAACATTCGAAATAAAGAATTATAGCATTGGCCAAAAGCACTTACGGATCATTTTTATAGTTGGGGTTGGACTCATAACGCTCGATCAAAGACGAACTGATGCCGATTTTCTTGAAGTAGTCGACCATTTCAACTGGGCCCAACTGACGCGGATCACCGGCCAAGACAATTTTTGTGCCACCGCCAAAGGATCCAAGGAGACCAACTGCAAAAAGAAGCAAATTAACAAATAAGATAAAAACCATAAAAAGGGGAAAGACCAATTGGAACCAAAGTGTCGAGTTCGGATGCTTGCCCGGCTTCGTCGATGATAATATGACTGAAGATCAAATATGAATAAAACTATTTACGAAATCACAGCGAATTGTTTATTTGGTACCTGAACTGCTGTTTCATTCCACCCAACACCAAGTAAGTGGAGCAGAGCAAAGTGCAGATAACAATACGGTACTCCATCAATTGTTTGAGGGGCGGAATGCCAAATTGGTCCACCTTTTCACTGTTTGGCCTTAATTATTGTTGATATAACATAATTCGTGTTACAATAGGGAATAACCCCATAAAAGAGAACCCACATGACAAAAGCAATGTCCTTGAGTGAGTCGTGCAGTTCCGAAGTTGGATGCGTCAATGCATACATACTGAAAAATAACGGTTTTTAAGTGCCAAACTTATCGATATGTGTCGTAAACCAACCGAAACACTGCGCTAGGATTCACACCTGCCACTTGGGTCAATTCATGAGCAAACAGGTCGGCGGCCGTGTTGGACGGAGTACAGACGAGGATTCTGCCAGTATCGAATTGGGTGACCAGCATAAGACACGCTTCCACCAATGTTGTCGTTTTCCCGGTACCTGGCCCATTAAAACAATAGAATGAATCTTTCTCAACTTGTGGTCGCTCTCTCACCTGGCGGTCCATGCAAAATGAACGGGAGAATGTTGTCGCGTTCACTGGAGACTCTGAACTGCAGCCCATTTACAATTGCCTGAATAATATTTGTTAAATTTTAAAATACTGTTAATTGTACGGGATGACGGCTGACCTACCCTTTGAATTATTATGAAATGACTCACAACAATTGCCTCACGCTGTTCGGCATTGAAGCGCTCCGAGGAAAATTGACACTTTGAAAGGGACAAATCGCGCAACACCAAATATTGTTCAACGGAAAGCTGCACAAATTGGTGAAATTTATATTAGCATGAAACACAGTTAGTACTACTAATAGTAACCAAAGGTGCGACACGAGCGCGTCTAAATTTTTGCGCGCTTCGCGGATCGGTCCGCATCTCACCTCTGGTAGTAGCCCAAAAATAACCAACCTTCTCATCCACCGGAGGTGGGAAAACCAAAAATCTGTACGGTTTTTCGTTCTCTTGCAGTTCTGACATAATATGATTCCTCGAGTTGTAGACGAATTGGGAGGGCAGAAAACGGACCATGTACTGAACAATGACAAAATCAGTACGCATATTCCTTAAATGCTCACATTTCCTTCCGGCATGGTTCGAAAAAATGGCACAAAGTGAACAGTCTGTTTCTCCTCGTCCGTAAAAATCACACGTCCCTGAAAAATATTGAAAGTTGTGTGAATTAAAAAAACGCCAACTGTCTTTTTAAATCGGTATTCCCTTATTTGGACTGACTTTATAAGAAGGCTCATTGTACTGTTGATAGGGACGCATTGGCATCTGTTGTTGGTACGGCTCCAGAACGATAACCGGTGATGCCTTGATGTCGTTGCTGTTCCGCTCACAGTAGTCAATGCTCAGCTGAACACCGTAGACGGAAGTTCCGTCGCGTGAACGTGAGCACTGCTTCACTGTATGCGGTCCCGTCTTATTCTCCATGCTGGTAATCTGACAAAAGTGTGCACTTTTAAACATGTAGTAATAAATCGATGTTCTCAAAACACGTCTAACTTTTTGACTTGCCTGATCATTAAGCATCAGCAAACGATTGTATGCCTTCTGTTTTTTGGCATAAGCAAGCAATCCGGGCGGTTCTTTCTGGTTAAGGTTCTCGAGAATTTCCTGATTTGCCCATCAATTCTATGCATAAGGAAGAAAAGAAACACTTACGTTTGCTTCCTCCATAAGTGGGGCAGGCACGCGATTCGCATTAAACCGGGAGGAGATGAGTCCATAATCAGCTTCAGACCAGGGCACACTTAAATCATCAATGAACCGTTTTTTGGCTATTTTTATTCGACATCAGCGTTTTTAGTTATTTCTTTGGAAGTTTTCGATTTTATATATTTTGTCTTTTAAATGAATTAATGAGAAACACAAAGGTTGACTAACAAGGTGATTAAATTTATGGGCACTTTTTTACACTAGGGTGTTAATAAAAATCAAAAGCCCCCCCCCCCCCCCTTCTGTTTTCAAAATTATCACCCTTTGGTAAAAAAGTTACCACTCTAGTGTAAAAAAGTGACAATTTATGATTGAAAATCAGGTTACAACTCTAGTGTAAAAAAGTGACAATTTATGATTGAAAATCAGGTTACAACTCTAGTGTAAAAAAGTGCCAATTTATGATTGAAAATCTCCTACCGCGGCAACGGAACAATTTCCAACCCTCCGTGAACGGTTCGACGTGCCATAGTTTAGGTTGCACTATTTGTTGCTGACAGTAATTGCGAATCACAAATGAAAGAAGAATGCAAAAATACCTAAATTTTATTAAAGTTGAAAAATATCAGTCAATATGGACGTATGTGTGTGTGTGTGTCTTTATTGCTCTTACACATTTTGTCGGATTCGGTGAGAAAGGGGAGGGGGTAAACTGAAGATTACAAAACAAAAAAATGCAATCGATTTTCAATGGATGAGGAGATACTGAACCCTTATGCATATGCATTAGAGAAGTACTTTTATGGAAAGAAGGGATGTTATGCAATGAATGAAAATAACTCTGGGTACACAATAAATCTACTTTAAATTGCTTCCCCACCCAGCCACGCGCCCCGAGTCCAGGTCATTTGGGGTAGTTTGGGTCCTGATCCAAAGCCAAAATCCATAAAAAACCCAAAATATTAATTTAGGGTCCAAAATAAGACCTTTTTTGAAAACGTTGTTTTGGAGGTTAACTTGAATTTTAGCCTTAATTTGACATGAAAATAGTTAATTTAGAGTCCTATTCTGATTTTCTAAAGGCTTTAGTGTCCCGCGGTGCCGCTTTCAGAGGTTCTCCCATGTCCTTTATCCCACTTTCTCCCACACTCCGCTTCCTTCTGGCATCACAAAAAACAAAAAGCCTTTTTAATCCTTAGCGTTAAGAATGCGGATTTATCTGCAGCTAGCGTTAAAGATGCGGATTATTATTAGGGAACGGATTTTTAAGGGCGAAAAAGTCCAAAATAAGGCCTTAAATAAGGGCGAAAAAATCGCGAAATAAGGGCGAAAAAGTTTCAAATATAGGGCTGAAATTTATTAAAATTGTTGTTTTTTCTATGTAAATAAATTAAAATTAAGGCAAACAATTTTACCCTGGTTGCAGTTACAAATAAAATAAATTTCAAATTTTTCGGGGGTAAAAGACATACGATTATCAGCCAAAATTGATTTGTAAACGGAAAAAACCGTTCTAGTCTCAAGATATCAGAGGAGCAAATAGAAATTTTGGAGATTGAATTTTTGAGAAATTTTTTTCATTTCTTATGGGTCTATTTTTGAAAATTTAGGGTCGATTCTTAGGGATATATTTTTATAAAATTTTTTTGGTCGATTTTTAGGGGTGTATTTTTTGTTTTTATTGCAGTTTTGTTATAAATTTTGGACAAAACGCCAAAATAAGGGCAAAAACTTATTTTAAGGGCAAACATCCAAAATAAGTATTTCTAAGGTCGAATAAGGGCGTTCAAACGAAAGTTTTTCGAACAAAAAATGTGTTTTTCGTGCATTTCTCGTCGAGTTAAAGCCGCAGAAAAAATAAGGAAAAACTTATAAATCCGTTCCCTAATTATTATCATTACATTACCATTATGAATAGGGTGGATACTAATATTTATAAAAATCCCAAAATATTTAAATAAATATTGACGAAAATATTGAAAAAGCCCAAAATATTGACGAAAATATTGATGTAAAAAAATATAATTTGGCACTGCAAAAAATCGAAATCACTTTTTATAGGTAAATAAATAAGCAATAAATTCGCACGCAACTTTATTCACTGAAACAGTTGCAAATAGGTAATTTTCAAAATTCTCGGCAAAAAATGCATACATTTGTCAGACCAAATTTTTTTTTTCAAAAAAAGTAAAAATTTTTCGAAAGTATTTATCTTTTAGGGAGTATTTTTTCAAAAAGTTGATTCTTAAGGGTATATTTTTTGCGAAATTTATGAATTTTTACAAAAAAAGGTCGAAAAATTCCAAAATATTTACAAACCCTTAAAATATTGAAATAAATATTTTTTAAAAAGACCAAAAATATTTAATTTGTTGACGAAAATTACGTCCAAATGAAAAAAATTAAACGCAGAAATGCTTCTTTTGAGCTCCTTTCTTCAAAGCATTAATCAAAAAAAAAATATTTAAAAAAATATTTGTCCATTATGAATACCAGCATCAGACATTCGACAGTCGGTTGTTCTCTTCGACACTTCTGACTCTTCGACATTTGGTGCCGGAAGGGGCGCAACAGAAAGCGGCGCAAATATCGGCCAATCCCTTGTCTCGGTGCTAGGACGATTGGCTAAGCGAAAAATCGACGACTGTCCTACTCCTCTTGTGTTTTGGAACACCAAAGATGTCCTTTGAAATTGCCTTTTTTCTATTATAGGTAAACAATGTTCAGCAAAATCCATTAGCAGATCAAACTCAAATTGTCAAAATTTCCCCCGGCGGCGCCTATCGGCATCGTCTCCCCCGCCCCCCCCCCCCCGTTTGGTGAGAAATTAAACATTTGAATAAAATAACATTTTTTTATATGAATTGGCCCAGTACGAATGGGGTGCCGTCCCAATACCGCCTCCTATATGTACAAGCACAATTATTAGATTGTTCTTCAGGATTATTTTGAAAAATTTTCGAATCTCCATGAAAGCGACTGTACTGATAAAGACAACAGAGTTAGTTTCGTACAAGTGTCGAATAGCACTAAGTAAGAGTGCATGCCAAGTTGCCTCTATTCACCATGTGTGTGTGTGTGTTGTACCCTAGGGTCAT
The DNA here is from genome assembly GCA_039877585.1 of Heterodera filipjevi. Lineage (NCBI taxonomy): Eukaryota > Metazoa > Nematoda > Chromadorea > Rhabditida > Heteroderidae > Heterodera > Heterodera filipjevi. The sequence goes on along the minus strand of JBDPZO010000008.1, from coordinate 651,287 downwards.
TCTGATCCACAAAAAATAAGCGGTAATTGATACCGTCCATTGGTGTTATGCCGAGGAGTACTTTTTAAAACACAACAAAATAACTTGTTACCATTCATAAAGAAGACTTAACTTTTTCATCCGTAAATGTACACATCAGGGCTCCCGGACAATCGGACAGTGGACAATGGGACAGTGGACAATTGGACAGTGGACAATCGGACAGAAGTGGACAATCGGACAGAAAATAAAGGAAAATGATAAGAAAAATGAATGATCACTTTAGAACAAGTGGTTGGATGCTTAATCGGGTTTAGAAAGCAAATTTTTAAAGGTTTGGTTTCAGCATTCGGTAAGCTATGGCTCGTAAATAGGTGTGCTAGGATTAAGTTTTAAGAAAGTGTAGCCAAAAAACTGCAAATAAACTCATTTTAATTGCCATAACTTTTTTAAAACTTATTAAGACATTCTTAATCGGTCATTTTCTTATCATTTTCCTTTTTTTAATTTTATTTTCTGTCCGAATGTCCACTGTCCAATTGTCCACTGTCCGATTGTCCACCGTCCCATTGTCCGGTCACGCGGGGGGGGGGGGGGGGACACGGACCGCATATCGCGGCCGCGGAATTTTTTTGTCCGCGTCCCACCCCTGGTACACATATTGTAATTACTAATTATGCACATCATCATATGTATTTAAGAAAGTCCAAATGATAATCAACTGAGCAGCAGTCTTTTCTGTCCCACTCTTCTCAGTTACCTCACTCACTCATTGCATTTTCATTCATTTCTTATCAGCAAAAGGCGGCCTTCTTCTAAGCACGAAAATGAATGGGAAACGGCGTAAACGAAGTGTCTAATCGTATGGGCCATGGCGGAGGAATGATTTTCCATCGATGTGTTCTTTTAGCATTCATTAACCTTTCTTTCTTCCCCCTTCCACACATAATTCAACAAACGTTTGATCCTCTCACTTTTCTATCCCTTCAAACAGTTGGAAGTCCGTTTCAGCGGAGTTTTGGTGGCAAAGGGACACCCCCTCACAATCGGACTCACTTTTTTATTTTGTTGACTTAAACTTTATGTTTGAACTTTGACTTCGTTTCCATTTCTTTCCCCATTATTTGCCAAGACAATTAGTTCATTTAAAACCTTTTTTATATAAAAATTAAATGTGCCTTTCTTTTTAGGAAATGGCGCCTTAATGAAAATATTTTTTAATTTCTAGCTGAGAACAAGTAAAATTCTGCTGAGATGGCATCCAAACACCAAATGATTGCAACACCGATGGAATACATGCACAATTTGGATGCAGACAAAGTGTTAGAGCGATTCGGAAAGTTCGGAAGGTATCAGGTAGTTAGGTTAGGGCGACCTTTTCGAGTTATTCTAATGCATTTTCTCTTTCAGATGGTCGTCTATCTGATGGCTGCACTGAACTTCTTCATCTTCTCTTACAAAACAACAATAATTGCACTGATTGGTGTGCCCCAGTCGAATTGCAACACAACTTCAAATGTGTATCTTCTCTCTTTTAAATGCCTTGAAATTTTGAATTTTGAAGGATTCTTCGTCTTCGATCGATGATTACCGTCACTACGTAACATTGGCTACTGATTTTGGCATTAGCTGTGAGAACAAACATTTGCTTGAGCATGCAAACGGCGCTTTTATGCTCGGTGAGTGCCAAATAAAATTCATATTTGCCATTGCAATTGAGCAATGACTTGTTTTTCATTTTGGGAAATTCCAATATAAAATAAAAGAGAATAAATGGCGAAATGATTCCATTTAATGCCATGTCATTGTCTATATTCTCTTCCATTATTCCAAATTGCTGTTAATTGTTTCTTTTCCTTCTTTTGTCAGGTAATTTTTTTTTCACCCCCTTGGCCACTTATTTGGCCGACCGTTTCGGCCGTCGTCCCACTTTTCTCCTCTCCCTTTGGTCCATTGTCGCGATGAGTGTCGCCTGTGCCTTTGCCCCTTCATACATTTGGTTCCTCATCTTCCGCTTCTTTTCCGGCGCTTTTGGAGCCGTAAATTTTAAAAACTTTAACCAGTCATACCAAATGAGTAATTCCAAAAATGAGAAAACATTTATTTATATTTGTAAAATGGTTACTTAGTTATATCGGAAATTAAGTCCAAAGTATTTTCCGTTTTCAGGCTATCACTGTGGTTGGATTTGTGCTCACCGTGGAAAGTGTCGCCGCGTCTTTTCGCTCTGTCCAAGTCTCTTTTTCTCTCTCTCTCTCTCCTTTTCTCTCTCTCTCTTTTTCTCTCTCTCTCTCCTTTTCTCTCTCTTTTTCTCTCTCTTTTTCTTTGACATTTTCTCCCTTTTCAGGTTCTGATCAATTCGATCATTTGGGTGTCCGGTATGATTGCAGTTGGCACTTTGCATCTTTACATTTCCAATTGGCGCATTTTGTACCTTTGCGTGGCCGGCCCCGGACTTTTTTCCGTCGTTTACTTTTGGCTTTTCCCTGGTTATTTTCCTCCTTTTTTTAGTAAATTTTATTTTTCTTTTAAGAATCAATCCATTGGTTAATTGCCAATCGGAAAACAAAGGAAGTCAAATGGTGCGTAAATGATCTTTTTACAAAAATTGCTATTTTTGGATGTGTCATAAAACTTTCTTCCATCAATGAACATCAATGATATCTTTTTGTTCGTTTCCGCTTCAGTTATATTAGTCGCGCTTCACGGGTCAACAACATGACACTGAACCTTCACTCGTGCCAATCGGACATTGTATCGACGGATCAAATGCCGACGCATCAGTCGATGGCACCACCGGCAAAGCGAAACTTTTTGGATCTGTGCCGAATGCCAACATTGCTGCTCCACTTGGTGCTAAACTGCTATATTTTGTCAGTCGTTTCATTGAGATGGACCGTTCATTTCTCTTCCTATTCCCCACCCCCACTCTCTCTCTCTTCCCTACTCCCTCCACTCTCTCTCTCTCTCTTCCCCGCCCCCTCACTCTCTCTCTCTATCTCTCTCTTCCCCACTCTCTCCTCTCTTCCCCACTCCCTCCACTCTCTCTCTCTCTTCCCCACTCTCTCTCTCTCTCTTTCCCACCCCCTCATTATCTCTCTTTATCTCTCACTTCCCCACTCTCTCTCTCTTTCCCACCTCCCTCACTCTCTCTCTATCTCTCTCTTCCCCACTCTCTCTCTCTCTCTTTTTCCCACCCCCCCTCACTCTCTCTTTATCTCTTTCTTCCCCACTCCCTCCACTCTCTCTTCCCCACTCCCTCCACTACTCCCTCCACTCTCTCTTTCTCTTTCCCACCCCCCTCACTCTCTCTCTTTATCTCTCTCTTCCCCACTCTCTCTCTCTTTCCCACCCCCTCACTCTCTCTCTCTTTATCTCTCTCTTCCCCACCCCCTCACTCTCTCTTTCTATCTCTCTCTTCCACCCCCCTCACTCTCTCTCTCGCCTCACCCCTCCTCTCTCTCCCCCCTCCTTTCTCTCTCTTCCCCACTCCCTCCACTACTCCCTCCACTCTCTCTTTCTCTTTCCCACCCCCTCACTCTCTCTCTTTATCTCTCTCTTCCCCACTCTCTCTCTCTTTCCCACCCCCTCACTCTCTCTCTCTTCCCCACCCCCTCACTCTCTCTTTCTATCTCTCTCTTCCACCCCCCTCACTCTCTCTCTTTCTATCTCTCTCTTCCCCACTCTCTCTCTCTCTCTTCCCCACTCCCTCCACTCTCTCTCTCTCTCTTCTCCACCCCCTCACTCTTTCTCCTTCTATCTCTCTCTTCCCCACCCCCCTCACTCTCTCTCTTCCCCACTCCCTCCACTCTCTCTCTCTCTCTCTCTCTCTATCTCTCTCTTCCCCACTCTCTCTCTCTCTCTGGAATCGCATTTCCTACGCAACTTTTTTAGTATTGTAATGAACTTTGTCTACTGGGTGCTCACTCTATACAGCGTGAAGTTACACGAACAGAAAATGATTGGCTTTTTCCTCTCCGCTCTTGTCGAAGTGCCTGCCGGCCTTTTGGCCATGCTGATGTTGTTCTGTTGTGGTCGAGTGAGTGGCGATTGGTAACCAATACAACAATCAGTTTTAGCGCACTGTCACTGTCGTGTCTCTTCTTGGCCAAACGGTGTCTTTGAGTCTGACCATTTTGGTGCCACGTTCGTTAATTGCATTATAATTGATTTTATATTTTGTTAATTGTTCCCTGCCCTCCACCCATTTTTCAGATGGAAGCACAGCGAATTTGCTGCTTTCACTGGTCGCCAAAATGTTCAACGGCGTTTCCTGGGCTTCTCAGCCATTGCTGTTGAGCGAAATGGCGCCCACCACAGTGCGCAACATGGTGTTGTGCTGCTCTTCTTTCGTTTTGTTGAATGACATTTCAAAATTTACTTTATTTTACAGATGTACGGAATTGTGGCCACAGTGGGCGAAATTGGCTCTGTGTTGGCCCCTTATTTGGACAGAATTGTAAGTGCTTCTTCCATACGTCTTTATTTATTCAAATTCATAAATTCTGATTGCCAAATAAGCAATAATTTTTCACTAAATGAGATAAACTATAAATTGTTTAAAAGAATTTATTGACAATATTTGCGATGGGAACTGATCCGGTGGGCGGGGGGGGGGGGGCGGAAGGGGCCAGTACACCCCAAAACTCCGCCGGAAAAAAAATTGTCAAAAACCCTTGAAATTTTTCAGAAAAACTCTTTTTCCGGCGGTGTTTCGGCCGACGGAGTTTTGTCCTGCTCCGGGAAGGGCACCAAGTTTCTCCTTGTGGTTCACCCTCCCTTCTCCCTCTCTCTCACCATTTATGACTTTTACTCTGACAGGATGACGAAAATGTGCAGAAAACTGTGGTCGCCGCCATGTCCGTGTTGGCCATTCTTTTCGCATTGGTCGCGCCCGAGACGAGCGGACGCGCGTTGCCGCAGGATTTGGCCGACTTTGACGCGGGTCCATGCGCCACGCTGTTGTGCCGGACAATAAAACGGTGGTGCTGTGGAGGAGAGAAGAAGAAAACGAGGACAAAAAGTAACAAATTGGTGGAGGAGGGGAGCAGCGGAGAACGGACGGCGTTGAGAGAGGACAAAGCGGCGGAACAAGAAGACGGAGCAGTACAGCAACACAAACAGAACAGTGGTGGTGATGAACATGCCGAGGCTGCCGTAGAACAACAACCAACCACAGACCATCGGCAAATACGACAGCCATCACCGATAGACAGTGGGAAAAATGGCACGGAAATTGATTGAAAAGACCATTGGGAAACAATCTCTCTCTCTCTGTCTGTCTGTCTGTCTGTCTGCTGACCCGGTCTCACATTTGGCCCTCCCCTTTCCTTTGATTGTGATTTTTTCTTATCTTTTTATGTGTTTATATTTATTATTAATTATATATGATTAATTTTTTTTTCAATTTGAGAATTTTATAAGTGGTTGTGAGAGAGTTTTGGACTAATTTTTTCATGATTTGTTGACATATCGAAGTGAATAATAAAATAATAAGTTGCATTAATTCAGTCCGTTCATATGCGCTTTTTATTAATTTATTAAAGGTGTAAGTTTTCTCAAATTTTTTTTATTACTAGTTTATGGAGTTTTCAAAAAACAAATCACACCTCAGGATTTTCCCTTTCACTTTATGTTTGAAATTCTTGGCACTTTTTTGCCAAGGGTAGGCTTTGGCTGCTACAAACGGCATTTTTGTGATTGATTGTTCATTTTTTTGTGGTCAATGGCAATTTTTTTCTCAGTCCGAGTCACAAAGTCTCAAAAATACCGTCACTGATCACTTTTCTGTTCTCTCAAAAATGGTCAACGGCGCCCCATCCATTTGCTGAACAAACTGTCCAAGTCCAATCCGCTGCCTTTGTGCTGCCCGCGTGAGGAGGAGCCGAAGCGCGAGGAGGGCCAATCCGTGCCGCTGGCGGTCGTTCGGCCGCGCGTCCGTTCGCCTGGCGATTGCCACGATTTCGTCCGCGTGCGTCCACCGCTACTGCTGCTACCGCTTGAGCCGAACAAACTGCCCCAGTCGCTATCACTGCTGCCCAAGCGGCTCCGACTTCCGCCTGCAGAGGGGCGGAAAAGGAATAAATTAGATTTCGAAAAACAAATTCAAAACGGAAATTTTCGGGAGGAGGGGGGGGGGGGGACGAGCTGCTCCATCAAAAGCATCTTTTGGCATAAAAAATGCCAACTTAGTTCATGGTGGCCCATAAACAGAAATGGGTTGGAAAAAACTTCATATTGGCAAATTTTCAGGTTTTATTGCATTTCCTAAGAATTTTCCCCCTTTTGGCGGTGCGGAAACGGGAGACGCCCTTTAGGACACTCACTCAGTGCCGTGCCCTGGGTCAAAATCCTGGGAAAAGAGCTATATCGGAATACCAAAGTCCCTGTATGAAAAGAGAGGGGGCGGACGAAGTATTTTGGCCCGCCTTCGCGACTCCGTCCGTCCCTCTTTTGCCCATTCATTTCATCGTGTGCATCGGTTACCGCTTCCGAAGCTGCTGCCTCCGCCGCGCCCACCGCTTCCAAACCCTCCAAAACTGCTGCCTCCGCCTCCACTTCCCCACGTCGTCGTCGTTGGCCTTCGGTTGCCACCGCTCCCCGCTGCTGAAGGAGGCGTTCGCCCCGCGCCGCCTCCGCCCGACCCGTAAATTGCTTGGATGCGTCGAATGTCGTCCGGCTTCAGCGTTTGCGGAATGTACTTTCCGTTGTCGTCCACCGACTCCTGATAAAACGGAGCCATGATCGCGTTCTCCACTTTGGAATGCTCCAGGCCTAATGTGTGCCCAATTTCGTGCACCGCTACTGGGAACAAATCGGTGTAACCGCTGGAGGAGCGAGGGGGCGCGATAATTTATTTTATTAATGATGAAATTATTTTACAATTTAAAACAACAACCTGGCAATTTTTCGCGCATCCTCTGGCCCCAATGCCCATCGTTCGTCTTCGTCAAAATGCAATTTTCCATCCGTTGGCATTGTGGCATGTGCCAAAACGCCGCCTCAAATTGACGTTTATAACTATTCAGAAATTATCTTGCAAAAATATTTTTTCGCTTCTCACTTCGTCCGTCGAATGGCCACGGGTCGCCATGGCTTCGGGCAGCGAATTGAACATTAATGTCCGCTTGGCTTTGGGTCTCCTGAGGGAGAAATGGCAAAAAGTGAAAACGAAAGTTCATTCAACAAAAACAATCACCTGAAATCGGACAGGGATCACTCGAGCCCACGTATCGTAAGCACGTTTTATGGCATCCCTAAATTATTACAGCGGAAAATATAAATTTAGAAATCGGGAATTAGAAATTTGGTCCTATATTTGCAAAAATACGGAATTAGGTCAAGGAAAATCTCGAAATGGCACGTGGCCCTATCGAGTCGAGTTATAATAATCATTTCAGAAATAAGATTGTGTAATTTGCCTGATTCGAGATTGAGGCAGTTGTGGTGAGAAATTGTTAATTTTGAAAGTCACCAAATTCTTGTTCCACTTTGGGCCGCCTAAAAATAATTTGTTAATTAATTATTTTAATTATAATTAATTGATTAATGAGCGTTCCTCTCAATCACAAATGATTATTTTTTTATCCAGAATTAATTGGTTGATAAATATTTCCCCTCAATTAATAATTGATTAGGCTTCTCCTCCCCTGCGGCGTTAAATCGCCCAATTATTAGTTCTGATCACCTCCTGGCCCCACGATCATTTGTGCGTCTTGCATGCCGCACCTCGGCTGTGCCATCTTTTTCTTGGTTTTAACATCCAATTTGCCGGTCTCAGGCTTTTTTTGTAAATTTGGGAATGAATTGGCAAATTATTGGTCCAAAAATGGCACCAAATGGGCGAATGTTTGAAAAGCCTTGATCGCCTTCTCCAAAATGCTTAACTTTTTGTCTGTACTTTTCACTTTGCTTTTCCACTCTTCTTACTCTTCTTTGTCCTCCGTGCCGCCCGCCTCTTGCAATTTTCCCGGCTCAACGTAACCGAAATTGAGCAAATAATCCTAAAAATTTAAATATTCGAAAAGCCATGCCAACCGAATGATCAGATCAGCTGATCAAAAAGGAAATTCAAACAGTAATGTCAAAAACTGATCAGAGCAGTAATCGCTTTTTGTGATCTGTCACCGAATTTTGTCAGTGAATTCGCTTACTGTCGCTTTGTCCTCCGGAATTGGTTCATAATCGTCCTTGGCCAAAACAGCGTCAAAGTGCCAAGTGAGCAGTGAAATGAGAACAAAAGAGGACAAAAAGTGCCGTAATTTACAGTGACACATTTTGACAAATAATTTTTGTGTTTTCTCTCTTTGGACTCTGTTGCCGAATAATTAACTTGACATTATTCTCCCCCCCCCCCCCGTGGGCATCAAAATGTTTCCCAAAAGCTCGGTGTGGCCAAAACCATTAGTGCCATGGCCATCCCCGGCGGGTAATTCCAGTTTTGGGCCCAGGTGTTATAATTTGGTTGAGTTTTTAATTTTACGAAAGGAAAAAGGCAGAAAAACTCGAGGAAGTTAATAAACTTAAGAAAATAATAAAAGAGGGCAAATTTTTTTTCGAAAATAATCAACCGATGATGACCAGAAAAGGGGGAGGCAAGGCGAAGTTGGAAGGGAGAGGAACTCGTCAAGACTTTCCGCCCGTCGATTGACGACTTTGGAGAACGGTCGCCAAATTTGAGAGCGAATGGAAATGATTGATCGGTAGCAATGGCCGACAAAAAAAAAGAAATTTCGCTTGACTCAATTCGGCGGAACTTATTGGACGGAACAAAATAAAATGGCACCAAACCGACGGCAAAATCGGGCATCTTGGCACTTTTGATGGCACATTTTTTGGTTGCTTTTCGAATGCTCAGTTTATGGACAAGCAAGGCAATGAAGAGAAGCGGAAAAAGGCAATGCTTTATCGGGTGACGATGCATTGTTTCGTCATCCTCATTAATCGCCGTTCTCCCGATATCCCTCTCTTCCTGCGCCCCCGGGGGAGTGTGTGTGTTGCTGTAAACATCAAAAACTGCCGACGGCAATTCACACGCACGCCCCGGGGCATACCATCACCACATTATCATTACCATCAATCACTCTGTGATGAGTCATCACTAACTTATCACCACACCACCACAATTCGATCGGCGGATCACCAAAACACCGTCGCCCCGCCCCGTCCCTTTGCCCAATCATTCGTCGATCAGTTCAAAAATTCCGTGTGTATTGAATAATGGGGAAAAAATTGTGCATCGCGTTTTGTCAGCAGGTCAATATATTTGATTCCTCAAAAAGTTCTTCTCCCCTTTTCACTGCAATTCGAAGTCAGTGAAATATTTTCCGAAAATTTTGCCAAAAAAACCCAAAAAAAAAAAGAATGAAAATTGATATTATCTTTTAACAAAACTGAGACCAAAATACAAACAAAGCATAAAAATTGATTTAAAAAAATGATTAAAACAGTCGGATAAGCTTATCAGACAAAAGTTGGCATGGCAATTGCAAGAAATTTGGCCCTTTTGATCAGTCAATCCGTTCATAAAATCGCTGCCCCCTTTTAAGACTGGTCGCCCTCCAACACCGCTTTTCCGCAATTGTGAGCGCGAAAAAAGCGCTCCAAGCGCTGCGATGCCTCCGGCAACGCGACGGCGCGCGTCAGCCGTTGCCGAATCCATGCGGGAAGGCCGCCGGTGATTGTGTCACGCGCGTACCGCTCGTCCAACAGTACAATGGCGGCGAAGTCGGCACGGTGTCGAATGACACGGCCGATGGCTTGGTTGATGGCCTGCTGGCACAATTGCTCGTAGAAACGAGTGCCCGCACCGGGCCCAATGTGCTGGTCCAAATACTGTACAAAAGGGGGTACGAGCGCCGATAATTAATGACTACTGTAAAAACGAAAAACTTCCGTTATAAACTTTCAATGATTAAGACTGACTAAGCACAGGCAGAAAAAAGCTAAAGATGGGACTTACCGTAGTCAAAAAATCAATGACCAAAAGGTGACTAACTCCAATAATTCTCGGTAAAAGAAAATGATAAAAAAAAGAGATAAGAGAAAGAAAATTACGAGGTATTCAGTTACCATTTACAGTAGAAAAAATTGAACATAATGCCAAGCAGACAAATTTTTCGGACTCACCCGAATCCGTTCTGACAATTCGGCCGAGTTTCTGTTTGCATACGGTAGTCCGACCATCAGCACGCAACGGCCCAACTCATCGGAGAAATTAATGCCTTCAAGGGCAAAAAAATATTGAACAATTTGTAAACGCATTATCAAATCCCATCAGTATTAAAATTGCCAACAAATTAAATGAATTATATCCCCCCCCCCCTCCAATTTTAAATCCAACCCTCGCTGAGTTTTCCGCCGACCACCGCGAAAAGGACGGCGCCGTGAGGTGAACGTGCCGATTCACAAAATGCGGGCCAAATTAGTTGTTGTTGCTGCTGTTAGAAATAAAGCGTTTATCCGTTATTTTAAAAAGAAGAAAATTCACTCCCTTTTTCTCTGTTTCAGCGCATTTTCAGAATTTTACTCCAATACAAAAAAAAATTGAAAAAAGGATGAAAATGCCAATGCCAATTTCCGATACGTTTCACCCCTCCCCGATTCCTTTCGGCACCGTTTGCTTTTGCTGCTGATGCCCTGCGGCGCTTTCTTTCGTTGTCGTCTCCACCTCTTTCGTCTCCACGTGCACACGTTTGACTCTCTGCAGCTGTTCCCATTGGCCCGATGCATGCAAATGGTGCACAAATGCGGCCAAAAAGGCGTAGGAGGGGAAAAAGGCCACTGCCCCGTGGGGCACCGAACGGAGCAATGACAACAAACATTGGGACACCGCGGTGAGTGCCTGGGGTGAACCGCGGGCGGAAAATTGCAAATTCAGCGGTTGCACAGCGCCGTCCGGACCATGGCCTGAAGCGGCGATTTACGGGGGGGGGGGGAAATTCAAACATTTTCAAATGGGTGAGGAATAAGTGATTGGGGTGATCAAGAGGATGAACGATAATAAACGATGAAAAAAGTGATCAAATCAGTGAGACCAGTGATCAAATGGGGTCATTCAAATGCCGAAACGTGCCGATTTGGAGCGCAATCAGCTGTTTGTCGCCAATGATGTGCCCACAGGTGAACTGCACAATACGACTGTCGGGCACAGAGCAGACGCGTTGCAAGGCATCGATCAGCTGATCAGTCGGACGCATTGTGCCGCCGAGCAAAATGAGCGAACGCGCCTGGGCAACCAATTCGCCAAGGCGCGCGGCAGGGTTTAGCAGCAGAAAACGGAGACAAATATCAGCAGCTAAAAGAGAAATGCCAAAAATAAAGGGGTGAATTCATAGAAGAAATAATTACGAATTTTATGCGCAGAATCGGACAATGGTCGACGACGACAAATCACAACCCGAGCATCTTCAGTTCGAGAAGTGATCGCCTAAAGTGCCAACAAAAAAATTACACCCAAAAGATTAATGAGCATATGACTGATCAACAACATTCAATCCTTCCGTTCTCAGCTGATCGGACTCGTGTTCTGATCAGTGACTTTTGGGTTCGCTTTATTTTTGTTTCGTTATGGTCTATGGCAGGGATAATCGGAATAGGAATTAATCGGGTTTTTGACATATTCGGAATCGGCGATTTAAGCGGAACCGGATTTGTCCGGCTCGGCACATCCCTGGTCTATGCCCTGCTGTTGATCAGTGTCACTGTTCACCTCGATGAATTCCCTCAATTGATAAAGTGGCGTTGAATTTGAGTCCCTTGTCGATGTCCCCGCCGGCGTCGGTGTGTCACTGTGTCCGTTCGGTGGAATGTTTTCGTCCATTTTCGTATTGTCCGTCTCCAATTTGCCCGCCAGCAGTGCTCCTTTTTTCGCTGTCTGCCATTTTTTTGACTTTTGTCCAATTCGATCGCCTCGAAATTTGTGCCCCGCGGCGTCGCCTCTTTCCTTGGAAGAAACAGCGACCATCTGCTGATGATGGACTCGGGCGGAGTGCCGAAGACGAAAGTCGCGCAACTTCCGGCAAAGTTGGGACTGCTCCAAATAATCGAGCAGACGGAACAGGTCAATGTCCGCGGCGGAGCCCAACTGTAAAACAATGGGGCAAGCAAACAAAATGATGGACCATTTCAAGTACAGATCATTAGCGGATTAATGGGGACGGATTATGCCGAAATGAGTCGGTGACCCATGTTCCCCAAAAATCATAGCCAAAAGGGAGAGGATGCCTTATAGACCCGTCACGAGACCCGTTAGAAAGTTCAAAATTTTCCCGGCGACGCCTATTATTTAAAAAGAATTTTGATTTGGCCCTTCCCTTTCCGATGACGGCCTCGTCTTCCTTAAAAAGAAATTACTTATGGGAATAATTTTCTAATTTAAGACCATTTCATCCCCGCCCCTTCCCTCGGCCCACTTTTGCCATAAATTGGGTCAGTGTGAGCACTCTCTCCTCCGCACCATCGTCGTCCTTCGCGGTCGAAGTGGCCAAATTGCGCAAGGCGACCGTAAGCGAATGCAATTGGCGAATGTGGCGAAGATTACGCGGTGAAAGCCGTGCCCGAAAACGCTCCAAATAGTCGTGGATGAGAGCGGAGCAGAGACTGAGCTGGACAGTGCTCAACTCGACCTTGGAACAGATAGGGGGGAGGGGAGGGGGCAAAATTAGCAAAAAAGCCATTGGAACAGTTCAAGAATGTAAATCTTGGCATTTTTTGCCAATGTCTCGCCCCGTCCCTTGCCATTATGGCAAATTGCTTGATCCCGTGCCAATCATTTTCAATTCTGATCAGCCCATCAAAAGACTAATTACTGCATGGATGGAGGCCAATGTTTGGAGCAGATTGTGTGCCTCGTCAACAATTAACACATTGTCACGCAGGTCCAAACTGAAAACAGAAGGACGAATATGATTAAGACAAAAAACAAATCGAATTTTAGGGATAGGCAAGGCATCACAGCTAAAGACCAAGCTCGTAAAATTGTCTTAACTCTAAGCCCCAGAAATGGGGGAGTTTTTTGGAATTTATTCTTGAAAAAGTAGTTGCAAGGTTTTTCAAAAAAGGGATACATTTAAAAATAGGCCATAAAATTTTACTAAAAAAATGTTAAATAATTAAAAAAAAACTAGGCTATAAAATCAGTCAAAAAATTGGCTAAAATTTTATGGAAATTCAGTCGAACAAATAGAGAAAATAAGCGTGAATTTGAGAATCTTTGCTTAATGCGTTTTTTTGTGGTTTCTAACCGCCACGCGTCGCGCGTTGACTTGTGCAGCAAAATGTTGTACGGGACCAAGACCAATTGGCAAAGGCCAAGCGCGGCTCGGCTGGCAAAATAGGGACAGGCGTGACGACGGCGCCCCAACTCGTACAGCTCGCGCACGTCGCCTCCAGCGCTGCGCGACTGCGGTGTCCCGTCGTTTCCCACCAACGCGGCACCGCTCAAATCTTCGATGGCATCCGCGTGGGCGAACTCACAACCACTTGTCTTTTTGCCGACTTTGGCCTTAATTTTTTGCTATTAGCAGCAACTCGCCTCTGTCCATTTTGCATTGATGAAAAAACTCAAGAATTTCGACTTTTTGACCCGAAAGATGGAAAAGAGCAGATGTCGCTTGAAATCGAACCAAAGAACCGCGAAATTTTTGGGTCCGTTTAGGTGAACCAAAACCGTCGGTTTCGAAGATTTTCTGCAATAGTCAAAAGTATCGGCCGTTTTTGTCATTCGTTCTTAGCCCTCGAGAGACTCAGTCTCAAGCTTCCCATTTTAAATTCTCGACCATTTGTCCGTCTTCGCCACGTCGTGCCCGTTTCTCTCCTCCAACTGCGACTCCGCTTAACAATTCGTTGCACCGGTCGTTGATCAATCCGGCGACGCCAAGTGATCGGACCGCGTCATTAACGCACAACATTTGTCGGGAGCCGAGCGTGAGAACGCGCGGACGGAAGTCCGTTTGGGCCAATTCTTGTGCAAATTGTTCAAGCTGCGAGACAAATTCGAAAGTGACCAATAATCACACGCCAAATTCAAGCAGTACACCTGAGAGTGGGTTCTGCTGGCATAAATCACTTTACGACACAAAAGCGGCGGTTGCTCTTTGCTCTTCCGTTCCCTCTCTTCGTCACCTTGTTGTCCGTCGTCCTCGTCAGCAGAATCGCTCGGAATCAAATCCTATAAAGGATGAAGCTGACTGTGCCATTAACATGCCAAGATTGTGGGGATGGATGGGTGAAAGATGAAAAAGAAATTAGCGAATGTGCCTAAATAGTCAAGCGGTTGTCACTTATGGCGTGAGTTCGGCCCCCTCCCGTGTAATTTAATTTTTGTCCATTTCTTATTGTCCCATGCTGTGAATGCACCTGATCTTCCCCATCTTCGCGTTCTGTTCCGTTCTGCTGCTGTTGTTCCCCCTGCTGCTGCTGCTGTTTCTTCTCCCCCTCTTCCCCTTGGTTCTGTCCCCCAAAATGCTTCCTCTTCCCCGTTGGCCATCCCTCTTCCGTGCGCCTCTGCCGATTGGTCGCCTTCTGTCGCTGTCTGACCATCTCCAACTTCTGCTCCACCTTCCGTCGCTGCTCCGTTTGTTCCTCCAATTGTTCCAGTTCAACTTCCGCCTATTTATTTTATGATGCGTAAATGCGTAACGTAATCTTTGAAATTCCATTACCATTAAAAATAAATAAGGGCAGAAGTGATTAGCTAATGAACTGCTCCGATAAAATAATTGTCACGGCTATTACCTGCTAATTAAGTTATCAAATAAATACCTCCATCTTCATTTTGTGTGCCTTCATCCAGTCGTGGTCAGTGTTTGCAACTTAAACCGCCCATTAAGCTCTTTTTTTTCATTGACCCTTTGATAATAAATGCTTTTCATTTCTTTTTGCCATTTTCTGATCATTCAATGTTAGCAGAAGCAGCAGATCCTCAGTCTGCTGATCTTCTCCACCACCACTACCACCCTGCTGCTGCTGCTGGTGGTGTTACTAGTTTAGTAAATGGACTAAAGCAGCAGCAGAAACAATCCTTCCGCCCGCCCACCGCCTCCTCAAAGTGGCGGTGTTCTCAATTGAATAGAGTAGTGATCTTGAAGAGAAGATGGAAGAGGCAAAAAAGAGGGTGGGGGAGAGAGAGAAAAGGACAGAGAGAAAGTAAAGGAAATCGATGTTCAAAAGAGAGTGGGGGGGGGGGAGGGAGAGGAGGAATGGAAGCTAATCAATCATAGATTAAGCGGTGGAAGCGGAGGCCATCCATTTGCAATTTGGCCGAGTTTTTTTTGGCAAAGAATAACGGCCGGCCATTCATTAAATTTGTTTAGGATACAGTTAAAAGATGGGGGATTACGGTAGCATACAGTTGAAATAGATGAAGGTCATGGTTTAAAATGAGAAGACGTAGGATCTTTATATTTTGATCATAAATTTGGAAAGTAAAAAATTAATTCAGCAGCAAAAAGTGTGCCAAAATTGCCGACAAAATATCAGCAGAAAAAATGCCGGAACAAACGACAGAATTCCCAAAACAAAGAGAAGAACAACAACAACAAAATGAGAACGGTCCGCCAAATGGGGAGGAGGAACAACAGCAGTTAAACTATCGAAATACAACAACAAATGTACACCCACTGATTGTCCAATTGTACCGATGCGAATTGGACGAAGAGGAGGAAAAGGGGGGCCAAGGAAAAGCGGGAGAACGAAAGAGGGACGAAAAGAGGGAAAAGTCACCGCCCGAGCCCATTTTCAGGGCAGAAGAGCACAATGTTCAGGTGGAAAAAAGAATGCTTATAAACCATGAATAATGGCACTCCATGGAAAGTGCCAACGACCGCTTCCCAATTGCAAATTCAGTTTGACCCGGACAAATACTTGGATGGTTTCTATAAGTCGGCACGGGAGGACACGGCCATGCAAATTGTGCTTTTCTTTCTGCCGGGAATGGTCTGCCGGTTGCCCAACAACATTGAGACAATGCTCGACCTTGGCGCCGGTTTTACCATTCATTTTTTCTTTAATGCCATCATCAAATTGTGCCTTTTGCCCGTTTCCCCGCAAAGGTCCCACGGTGTACATTCCGTTGTGTGCGCGAAACCATGTTGCCTCTTTTTACAGCTCCGACTATGCGCAAGTGATTAAACAAATAATTGGTGGCATATTAAGCACAAAAAGGCTTCCTCCAGGCAAATCGGCAACGATTGGTCGATTGGATTGAGGGCAGAAACCGTTTCGATTGGAGCGAAATATGCAAATGGATTGGCAACATTGAGGCGAACAACGAAACAACTGCCCAAATGCAGGAAAAGACACGGAAGAAAATGAGAGCGGTGTTGGAAGTGAGTGGAAAAGAAACAGTCAAACAACAGACGACTGATCAGATACGCTGATCAAAATGATAAAGGGGAGAATGATCAGAGCAATGGGACAGAAGGCAAAAAGGGTTTAGAAAGTTTCAAATTTTATGTGAACGTCCACAAACGACCGGTGATCCGTGCGATTGATTATCGAGTAGACGAAGGTGTGGAAGTGCCAGAACAGTTCGAATTGGTGGCAACTGTATTTTGCATGGAATACTCTTGTGAGGACTTGGACGGATACCGAAGGGTAGCACAAAAAAACAACAATTTAAAGTGATATAAAATAAACACATATTTTTTTACAACAAAAAGGCGATCAACGGCGCTTGTGGGCTGATCAAGCCGGGCGGTTGGCTGCTGCAGGGCGGCATTTTCCACGCGACGGAGTACAGTTTCGGCGGAAAACGGTTCAGCAGCCATTTCCTCAGGCGAGAGGACGTTTTTATGGCATTAAAAGTTGGTGAACATTTGGGGAAGGGGGGTGATTGAAAGAAAGGGGTAATAAGAGAGAGAGAGAAGGCACTGATCAAAGTTGATGAGCAAAAAAGGAAGGGAAAGTGAGTGCCAAATTATTGGCAAGGGGGAAACTAAGCCTAATGATAAGCAATATTCTGACAAATAAAAATCCAATGAAAAATTAATCAGAGAGGACAGAATGTAAATAGACCGGAAAGAGGAGGCAAATGATCTAACGGATGATTAGACAATAATCGGCTCGAAAAAGTGGTAGCACTGATCAAAGCAGATCAGAGATGGTTGTTGATGAAAATATGTTGATTTATGGAAATAAAAAAAAGGGGACAAATTTGGCAAAAAAAAATGTTAACATCTTAAGCAATTAGGGAAATGTTCATTCGCTAATTGATTTGCAAATAGACAATTGCAGGAGAATGGCATGTGCTCAGAAAAAGGTGCCACCCACGACGAGTTCAATTTCATTACCCATGAGGACATTTTTCTGCTGTTGGCCAAAAAGATGGGCACTTGCGCCGCTGGAGAAAGGGAATAATGGCAACCCAAAAAAGCGGTGCGAAAACCCTATTTATATATATGTCCAATTCTGTGGCATTTTCCCCTTAAATTGGCCCATTGTTTTAAGCCAATTGTCCGCCCACTTCGAATGCGTTGGGCCAATTCCGCCGCCTTTCGTTCGCTCTCATTGTGCCTCCGTCTTTCGTCGTCTTCCAACCAACTGAGGGACTGAAATGCGCGCAAAAAAGATTTTTTTTTCCCTTTTTCCCCTCAAAAGCAATTTTTTATTTGTTTTTTTTCATAAATATAAAACAAGGAAAAACATATTAAAATTTCCGTCGAAAAAAACATTTTTAAAAATTCAAATTTTCCAAATTCGGTCAAAAACAACAATTCATAAAATGAACGCACCGCACAAATTGCGGACAGCGATTTGCCCGTGCCCGTGGGCGACTCCAAAATGGCCACCCGTCGCTGCTCAATGGCGTCGTACATCGTGCGCATCAGTCGCAATTGGATGTCGTACGGTTGGAAGGGAAAGCCGAAGGAGGGCCGGGGGGAATCGACGCAAATCTGAGACCAATTTTGGCATTTTAAACTCATTTTTTGGCATTTTGAGGGGGAAGGGGATTAAAATTTAGTTTAAAACAGGCATTAAACGAACATTTGCACTTAAAGTCCATTCCATTCACTGAATTAATCCTCTCCAAGGCATTTCCCCTCCCCAACCTTTTGCTGCTGTTTTTGATGTTCCTCGTCCATAGGTAGTCAAATTTGAACAAATCGCTACTTTTCTTTTTCGATAAAATATTAAGTAATAATGCTTATTAATTAATGATAATTTTTATTGTATTTATTATAATAGTAGTTAATTCGAATGGCTAATTAGGAAATCAATGGATTTTCCCGCCAGTTTTCACGATCCTTTTAATTTTGAATTCATTTTTGAACACACTGCCGCCCCACAAACTAAAGAATTTAAGCGCGCTAATTCAAAAATACAATTTTTGAAATTTTACTTTTTTAAGCAAATACTATTAATTTGTCAGTTTAATTTAACCAAAGATTAGGATTTAACCTCAATGAATTTAAAATAAAATTGATATTTTTTGGCCGATTCCATTGGAAAATAAAAGTTGAATTTGAGTTGGTTATGCAATAATTGTGAGTGATGTTGAAAACTGAATGTGAATATAATTTTAAAAATATTTTAATATATCAAAAGGGGATGACATAATATGGAAAGAGGAAGATACGGGTCACATCATTCATTCATCAGGAGTATTTGTCGCCGTATAGCAACAATAATTGTGACAAAATGATTACAATCGTTTCAAATAAAAAAAAAATCGGACTTTTGGCGGGAAAAAAAGAAACTTTAATTCATAATTTAAAAAACGCCTAATAGTCCGATCTCTATTCTAATCGACCGTTGTCCATGTCTTTCTCAAACAAATTGTTGTTCAGTTTAACGTCGCCGCTTCGCGGATGGTGCCACCGCTTTGCCACCTTTCCGCTTGCGATTTCGTTCGTCCTCGTCGAACTGCTCGCGCGCCTTCACTCGATCGGCTGAACAATAAAATTGGGCTCATATGGGTGAGTTTGTTCACCTTTTGCGGCCTCCTCCTCAAGATCACTCCAATCTTTGCCCTCCTCTTCTTCGCTGCCCAATGACGCGGCACTTGCTAAAGCATTGAACCGTAAATTATTATCATTGGTCAATTCAATTGAGGCCATTATTTCCATAGCAAAATTTTGTCATACCCGACTCTTCGTCCGTGTCTTCTTCTTC
The DNA here is from genome assembly GCA_039877585.1 of Heterodera filipjevi. Lineage (NCBI taxonomy): Eukaryota > Metazoa > Nematoda > Chromadorea > Rhabditida > Heteroderidae > Heterodera > Heterodera filipjevi. The sequence continues at coordinate 632,195 of JBDPZO010000008.1, read as the reverse complement.
CTCCTCCTCCCCTTCGTCCTCGTCACTGCTCGCCTCGCTGCTCTCCTCGTCCTCCGAAGCGTGGAAGGAGGACTCGGACGACTCGCCGCCGTCCTCGTCCCTCTCCTCGTCAGAGTCGGCCAACAAAAAGTTCCAACCGCCCTCCTCAAAGAATGTCTCCGGATCCTCATTTATTGTCTTCATAATGTTGGCCCAGTTCAGTGACATTGGACCTTCGCTGTAGCGAATGTCGCAAGAGCTGCACGAGAAAACGAGAAATGAGAGGACGAATTCCAATTATTGAGAAGATATGAATATTTACGGCATTATTTTACTATATAATGGGAAATTTATTTAATTTTTCCTAAAGATCTCCATTTCAGCTTCAGCTCAGGCGCTTGTAAAAATTAAAATAAAAAAAGTTTAAAAAACCAACTTTAGCCAATCCTTAATGCTGTCCAAGTTGGCGGATGGAATTTGGCCGATGGTGTGTGGCTTCTTGCTGTAGTCCTTGAAAACGATAACCATGTCGAAGGTGCTGGTGTTGCTGGACACACGCTCAAAATGCACCAACTCCACTTCGTCTAACGTGACAACGAATGGAGGCTAAAGTTACAATGCTGCTCAAAAATGTTAACCTAAACGCAAACCCATTCTGTGAGATGAACCAAACAAGACGAAGTTGGTTTCAGCGATACGGTCGACCGGTGAGGGGCACCAATGAATGCCAAGTCATTGAACGGCGTGTCAAAGTCCACCTGCTCATTGGTCATCCGGAACACCTTGTCACAAAAGTTCTGGAAGGCCATGTTCAGTTTCTTGCGCATTTCCCGTTCCATCTAAAGTTCATTTATTTGCAAGGAGACGCGCAAAATAAGCAGTCCGACCTGTTCACTTTGAATGTCGTCTCTGTCTTGCATGTGATGGTACTTGCCCAGATCGGTGGTTATCTCGCCAACTTCGGTGAAGAATTGCACATCCGAATACTTCTTTTTGCCCCACAGCACAGGGTTCTAATTATAAACAAATTTTTAGATGGCCCAAAGGTCTCAAAAACACCTTCAGATGAAAGTGCAACAGAATGATCATTTCGTTGTCACATGGCTGGAAGAAGGCGTGCTTGATGTTGTTATACATCACTTCGATTTTGTCCCCGCGCAGCGATGTGTACCGAAAACCATTGACATGCGCCTCGAGTGTGCCACTAATGCGTTTTGCGATGATATTTGGACGCACGTACAAATCCTGGAGGGGAAGGTAAAATCCTTCGTGCATTGAACCCTTTCCCATCCGGTCCACCTTCTGCCCTTCTGATCCCCCTTTCCCGGGTGTCACTGCCCACCTTTAACTTCGGGTTTCCTTTGCCATTTGTTGAGATGATCAGTTTGTCCTGCTTAACCGCGCCTTCCTTCTCGCGCTCTTCCGCCTCCTGAGTTCTGAACCGTTTCTGCATTTCTTTGATCAGTCGAGCAGCCGTTTGCAAATTGATGCTGGGCGTGTCGCGTTCGCCCGGCTCACGCACATTGCGACTTTTGAAAGTACTAAAAGCGAACAATAAAAAAAACAAGCTAAATTATTATAAGTGAAAGGCCACTCACAGTTCTTTCAAATATTTGGCGAATGCGTTGGGAAATTGTGCGCTTTCCTTGCCAATTTGGGAGCCTGGGTGGGTGAAGTTTATGCGCAAATAGGTGAAATCGCCCTCGTTGGTCGGCTGACTGATGTTTTTGATCATCGAAATATGAAAAGGCACCGGAATGCCAAAAATTGGCACAATCACTGTGTCATGACGTTTATCTGTCAACAAATTGTGCGGTAAAAGGATGCCTTAAATCGGTAATTGTTTCTTACCAACATAAATCATCATCTTTTCCACTTCATCCTCGTCATTGGGAAATTTATCCTCCGATTTGTATGAGACATTCGATTTTTTGGTTCTAAAATAAAATAGCAAGTCATTTAAGTATTTTTAATTAAAGAACACGTCTATACTTTCAGGAGTTATTTTTTTACTCATAAGAACCCAAACAAGAAGCAAAAGCCAAAAATACTCATTTAATATGAAAACAGTGCCAACTTTTGTGCCTCCACTCCGCCCGATTTGATTGAGAGCCGCTCTCGCGCTTCTCTGTTCAGCTGCTCAGCCAATTCCCTCTGACGCTCTTTGCGCTTCTCTTCGTTGGTTTGTTTGTGCTAAAAATGGGTGAGAATAATTTTCTTTTTATTTTTCTATTTTAAATTGCGTTTTTTACCCGTGTCTGTTCCTGCAACACCACCGACCGTTTGTTGCGCCCTCCGTTGTTCGTCTCCTGCGTGTCTCTGTGCGCCTTCTGTTGCTGTTGTTGTTGCTGCTGCGGCTCGTCTTCTCTAAAGCGAATGGCGTTGGAGCGCAGTCGGCTCTTCGCCGCCATTGTCAGCATTTCGTTGGGTCCCTCCTGAAAATAGAAAAATTACAAATAAAAAAAGAACTTTAAATTTAGGAGAAAAATAAATAAATAAACAAACTTCGCTAATCAGAATGGTGTCACTGAGAAAGATGGACACCGATTTCTTTCCGTTCTCCGACGATTCATTGGGAAAATTTTGAAGACCCACCGCCACCACAAATGTCATGTTCTTTTGCACTTTGTGCGCGCATCGATCGTTGATCAATAATTGGGATTCGCGAAATTCAATGCCAGTGACAAAACTGTAAAATATTGAAATAGTAAGTCATAAAAGAAAAAATGGAAAGAGACTGGCCCGAAATATTTGACGAGGTATTGCAGAAAGTTGGGTTTTTTTTCACGAAAATGCTGAATGCCTGCCTCGTAAGCATCAGACATTGGCGTGCCCGGCCTTAACGCTTCGATCACCGCAGTCTCTGTTGTCAAAAGCAATTCGTACAGCTCCTCCATCAATGGGGTAGGCATGACCATCAAAGTGCGCGCAACATTGGAGCAGTAGGACTGAAAGGTAAATACAAAAAATTAATAAAAACCAATGCACCATATATCGGACACCAAGTGTGCTGACAATGGATCCGTACTGAAGAAGTTTTTCCGGACTATAATCAAAAGAAAATTATCAGATTTAGAATAAAATTTGTGTGATCACCTGGCAGTGCTGAACTTAAGTTGGCAATTTTCGCCCGACTGAATGATCGGACTGTAGCATATGTCGAGTGCATTTGTCTTAGACAGTTCGCCCTGCACTTGGACATTGAGCATTGTCTTTTCCATTTCCTCTGCGAGTTTACTTTGTTTGATACGCTAAAAAAAAATCTTAGTCATTGAAAACAAGTTAAATATTTTATTTCCAACCTTGTCCGTATCGACAATGTCCACAATTTTGCGTCGCAAATAATTCCAGGCTTGGACACTGGCCTGAGATGATTTCTTCATCAGACCAATTTCAGCCTCATCTTTCACCGCAAAAAGTTTGGCAAATGGAAGAGAAACGTCAACGGAATTCTGAAATAAAAAAAATTTGCAACACTGCATTGTATCTATTCAACTGTCCACCTGATCTTTCTCCTTCAAAGCGGCATCCCACGACTTGGAAAAAGCAGAGTCCGGCTTGTCCTTTATGAATATTCCACACTTGCTACCCGCTTCCGATATTTTCTCGAGCAGTTTTGCGAAATTCTCCTTATCTTTGTCGACCTTAAAATGGGAAACAAATAACGGTAAAATGAATAACAGCAAAAAAAAAAAAAGCACTTTGTTGCGCTGCAGGATGGAAAAGGGTGGCACCGCTGGGTTCAAATTCTCCTTGGACTCGAGCGGCGAAAAGAAATGCGCTTTTTTGTCACTGCCCAGAAAATGAATGCCATTCTTGGTAAGGATGAGCAGTGTGTCGGGCAAAGAGCAATTGAAAAGCCAAGTCTAAACAAATATTCTCCTAAATTTATTGCATTGTGATTTAATTCATAAGGCATTAATAAAATAATCCATTTTTTATATCTTTCTCATAAAAGAAAGGTTTAAAAAAGCACTTTTAAACCTGAAGTGACTGAGACTTTGAGTATGGGTTTCCATCAGTGTTTCCGCCAACACAAAAGACCAATGAGTCGACCGCCTGGAGGCCCTCGTCACTTTCCTTGAAACAAAAAGTCAAAATGTTTAGTTCAAAGGAGCAGGTATTTTTAAATTCCATAAACTCACCCATGTATTGTAGATCCGAGTGGCTCGTTCTATGAAAAAGTTTTTGTTTACTGATAAGCTAGCCATTGTTGAAACGCTAAAATATATTAAATTATAACTACCGAATTTGAAGCTGACATAATCATGGGTTAATTAACATGAAAATTAAGTCAAAATTTGTAGTGAAAGGTCAAATTGTTATGAAACGACCTGGCCTAGGTCCGTAACAACGTGAGGTCGAGGCCCAAGCCCCAAGCAGCAAGCTTCAAACAAAACAAACTTTTTAAAAGAGAATCTGTGGCGTTATGTATAAAAATAAAAATGTCTTGCGAACAAACTCTTGTAAAAGAGGGGGCGCGGCGCTCCGAAATAATCTCGATTCGACAAAATCATTATGAAATTTCCTAAAATTTTCAAATTTAGTCGAAAAGATGATCGAGATAGTCGTTTGTCTGAGTTTTATTGTGTCGGATCGAGGTTCTGTCGGCACACTGTTACAGACTTCAGTCCGACTAAGTGATATAAACTACCAAATACAGACGCTAAAAAATTAATTTAGCATAGTTTTTCTAAATTTTTCTTTCCTTTAATCTTTTCCAATTTTTTTAAAGTTGCAGCAGAAGTAAAATCGGATTTTTCAAAAATGATTTACCACCGATATGTGGAGATTGGCCGTGTCGTTTATATCGTCAAGGGAAAGCACCAAGGCAAATTGGCAGTGATTGTGAATGTCATTGACGGTAACAAGGTTTGATTTTTCTTTATATGAAAATTCGATAAATTCTGGGTATTTATGGCTCATATGACCAAAACTGTCATTTGCATATATGCCGCAACCTACAATAGTCTGTAAAAAATTTTTTTTGTTGTGCATTTAACAATGATCTATTGTTTGTGTATTTTTTGAGTCTACTTTGTTATTAAAGCCCATGATACACCAAATTTGAGGTTTTCATCCTAATTTTAATTGAAAATTAGTCTAATTGATTGTGTTCAGTAAAAAAAGTTTGACTAGCATAGTCTGAATCAATCTAGTTATCATAGTCATCTTATTTACTAATAGAAGCCACAGTTTCCTTAAATTGTAAAAAAAAAGTAATGCATAATATTTTTGAAAAAAAAAATTTCAAAGAAAGAACATTATATAAGAAGCGCTCGTTTGCTTTTACTATAAAAAGTTGAGAAGTTCTCAATGAGATGCACTCAAAAAAATTTGCTTTGCTTAAGAATATTTATCATATAGGCTTGTTTTTATTCAGGTTTTGTTGGACGGTCCCGATTCGGAGGTGCCTCGCGGTGTATGGAACTTCAAAGACCTGCAGTTGACAAAATTCACAGTGCCACTACGTGTCGGCCAACGTTCGAAAGGGGTGCGCGAGGCTTATGAAAAGGCCAAAATCAACGAATTATGGCAGGGCACAGAGTGGGCGAAGCGCATCGCTCGGAAAGAGAAGGTCCGTTTGAATGCGTTTAAGATGATAGAAATGAATGGTTTTAATAATTGAAAGTGATAAGATTAGTATTATTAAGTTAGTCATGGCTGTATAATGGTCTGATGGCTCGGTGACTAAATCGTTGTCTTTTGCTTGGGTTCGGTTCCCTTTGTCGCGTCCGTTTTTCCATTGCTTTCAAAAAGCCCGTATACGCGTCCATTTGACGTTACTCGGTCGTCACGAAAGCGAAATTAGTTCGAATTCATTTGGGTGAGATGGATACTCGAATAATTGGGTCTCCGTCTCAATATAAATTCGTACACACCTTTATTTTTATTCACTTAAATTATTATTTTTTAATTTCAGCGTGCTGGACTCAACGATTTCGAGCGCTTCAAAGTGTTCAAAGCCAAGCAGAACCGAAACCGTTTGGTCCGCATTGAGATGGCCAAACTGAAAAAGAGCGCGAAGCCGACAGCGAAGTGAATGACTGAAATTGGTCGACCATATTTTGAAAAACGCGAGTCCTGTCTTTTTGTTGATGAAATGTTGGTGTTAAATTGTTTTTAATCACCTTTAGGAGGGGGGCGGGGAATGGATTATGGGTTGGGAAAAACTTCAAATTGAGAGCATGTAAAGGGATTATAAGAGTTTGTCTAAATACTTGATTGGGTTTCATAATTTAATTGGCCAGCCAAAAATGGTTTCAAAATAGATATAAAATTTAATAAAAATGAGTTGGTCCATTCGATAGTCAAAAAAGTTGCTCTCCGTGTTTGTACAGCTCGACAAGGCGCTTCAGCAAAATGTCCTGGTCCACGCGTTGGAACACGTACGGAGCGGACAGCAAAACGCCAATGGTTCCGCCAAGCGTGATTCTGGAAAAAAAAATTTTTTTGTGTGTCGTCACTCACGAAATTACCCGAAAAAAACAAGAAGCAGCAGTCGGTCAATGACCATCGCTATGTATTTCCAATCATCGCGGTGCTGAAAAAGTGAAGAAATGTCGTCCTTGAATTCAAAGGACTTTCTTGGCCCATTCAAAGTTTCCTTATTTCCAAATGACCCTTGCAATGGGCAATCTTCCATTTATATTAATTGCCAAAAAAGTGGCCATGGGTTCAAACCAGTCAACAAACCAATAACTTCCCCGGCATCGCCTGAAAGCATTACCTGTAGATTTGATTATTTTTTTAAAGCAGAAAATTATTTGGCTGGGCGGTAAAACGCCGTAAGGTCCGGGGAACCATAACAGTGATGGCGAAGCAATCGCCCCGGTAGCTCAGTTGGGACCGCAATCACTGGTTATGGTGAGAAGCAATCGCCTCACCGGAGTGGTTCAGACCCGCCCCCGGGGTTTACATTTGCCTCCCATGATCGCTTTTCAAAATGCTCAGAGCGCTTCAAATAATTTTTTGCAAGTGATTGGGTCTCTCGCGCACCATTTTGTGCTGCTCGTCCTTGCGCAGATGGTCCGTGATGTACTCAATGGCATCAATGGCACGCATCGCTTGGATGCCCAGTGGGGCCACCTCCTCCACCGTTGCCCTCCCCTGCTGCTCCATTACGCTGGCGGCGTTGTCTGCCGCGGTGCAGTGCGGGTGGTGTCGGGAGGGTCCACCAGTGCCGCAGGCGAATCTGCCAATGCCGGGCAGCACTGCGGACGTCGACTGTTTGGGCACCGCACGTGCCATTTTGTCACCGTGGTCACTTGTCATGTGCACGATCGGACGGGCGGGCCGTTTCATGCACAACAGCCGTGGCATTATCTGCAGTTTTGAACGGAATGCCAATTCACTTCTTTGAGTTAATGATTCAAAAACTTACCCGCAAGAAAATAATGCGCACCCATTTGGGCATTTGGTGGGTGGTGGGACCACGGAAATAAATGTTAATGATGACCACCGTGACCTGAATTAATGGGCACGTTTAGGCAGCAGACATATTTTAAGATAGACCCTGATCAACCGCTTTTTCAGTCCCTGTTCCGACTTAAACCTAACTCGGTTGAACCCCTTTTTTCAGTCAAGAAAGGGGTTCCATTATTTTAAAACGAAAAAATGAGATTAATTCAACAACTAAAATTTGGTTGGAATTGGAATACACATTTTAAAGGTTTTTAATCGAAAATTGATGACAGACCGCAATAGTGATGATGTTGAGCACAAAAGTGAGCAACAAATACTTGGCAATTAACGGAATTGTGGACGAAGTCGGGGGCATAATTTTTGAGACCACCAAAAGAAAAACGACGATGGAAAGGAGCACAGAAATGGTCTGACAGAAGAAGAGGGATAAAGGATTTGTGATGGCAAAATTCAAATGTAATTAATTGCATAATAATTGGCAATACGACTATTTGAAAATTAAACGCTAATTCTTTTAATTAATTGGTAATTAAATAATTATGGGGAAATACCAATGTCATTTTTTCACCGGAATCTGTGGGCAAAAAGAAGACGGCCATACTTAAGAATTTATTATTATTTTTCTTTAAAAAATTCCAAATTTTTCCACCTCAAAAAGGCCATCAAAACGGTGGGAATGATAAGAACAATTGTGTAGAAGAGAGTCTTTCGCCGGAGGCGAATTTGATATTCAATTCGAGAACGGCGGTTGACGAGAGTGGCGGGTGCACCTGTGGGGGGCATTTAAATTGTTAAAAAATGCCTCGGGGCGGTAGTCGGTTTTCTTTTGTTCAATTTCCATTTTCCTATAGCCCACGAATGATTTCTCAAAAAATGACCGATGACGTCCCAAATGTGCGAACGACTGTATTCGGACAGGTCAATGCCAGCAGAACTTTCGAAATCCATTTTCATTTCATTTTCATTGTACTGAAATAAAAAAAATAATTTAATTATTGAAATTATTTTTTAGTGAATTTTTGGCACAAAAAAAGAAAAGAAAAACGCACTGTCCATGAGCCGAAGATGAGATGACAAACTGAAACAGAATATTAATCATAATAGCATGTTTAAACACTGTTCAAACTTTGTTCATCAAATGGAAAATATTCAACATCTGACGAGGGGCAAAAACAATTAATAATTAATTTTGGCCAAAAATTAAATTGCAAAAATTTGCCGATAATGCACGACGACTTATAAATGGCGGGAGGGACCTGAAGGGGAAGAGGGGCCAAAAAACAATGGCAAATTGGGCAGGACACACCCACAACATATCGCCATTGTCACGAATGATCACATTGGACATGAATGACACTTCGTAATTGCCATCGGCACTTTGAAAATAAAAATTAAAAGTGGACAAAATTATTCACTGACACTTGTTGAAGAGAACCTTTGAGGAAATAAAAAACAAATAAATAAATGTGAAAAATAATGAGTCAATTTCACAATGTCCGGCATCCACACTTTTTCGGGCGAAACGCGCAATTCTTTTACGCCTCCGTAATTCACCGGGTTCCATTTGAGTTGAAAGTCCTTGGGCAATTCAAACGCATTTTTGTTTAATTATTAAAAAAAATATTTTTTGTTAATAATTTTTCATTTTCAAATATTTATTTTTAATTAAATTTTTCATTTCTTTTCCCTTTTCTTTACATGCCATTTCAATGTCAGCCAAACATTTGTGTGCATTATTTGGTCCTTTTCGTCCACGTCAATCAGCAAAACCAATTGGAGTGCCATTTTGACAGTCAATGGGGTGGACGCATTTCGAATTGGTTGGATCAGAGAATTGTAACCGCGGAAAATGTCCACCGGAAAAATTTATTTTCCATTAAAAAAAAAGAACAAATATTGTTGGCATTACCATAAGTCGTTCTTCGTCATCACTGGCACCAACTGAAAAAATTTAATTAAAAAAACTTTAAAATTTAAGGGGAGTTTTTCGAAAATAAAAAAATATTTAAATAAATCTGAAATTTTGAAACAATTTTCACCAAAAATGGCCGCGGCCGCCACGGAAAAAAGGAGAAGGAATAAGGAGAAACAAAACATTGTGGCGGAATTATTCTGTTGCTGAATAATTTTCCATTTTCGAAGGGATTTGTGAGAAGTTTTTGGGTGGGAAAATGGGAAAAGCAAAAGGGGCACAGACAGAACAGCTGTTGGCAGAGGCAATTTTGGCGAAATGATCGGAAATTGGGCGGGTGGGGGGGGGGGGGAGTCGTGGCAAGGAAAGAATGGCATTTGACGGATGGACGCGATCAAAAGGGCGAATTGGAAGAATTGGGAAAATAATAAACAATGGAAAGTATGCTCGGTTGGTCGGTCATTCATTATTCATTTAAATTTGCGAATGCTTTGTCCAAATTCAAAAGACACCGCCAGTCAGTCACCTTCTTAATCCAGGAATTATTACTATAATTGGTTTTGCAAATATTTAATTTATCATCAAATTCGTTTAATTTTTATTATTTTTGCCGGCGGTGTCTAAGGCATTCTGAGTTAGGAATCCGGCAGCGCTTACCTTTCCCCCTCCCCCCTCCTTCAAACAGATAAGTCATATTCATTATTAGCGACCTCAAAAAGCCAAAAATAAATAAATTGTCAAAAAATCAAAAGGTTTCCCCCTATGGTTTTAAAAAATTTAAAATTTCACGCACTCCCAACTATTTAAGTGCCGAAAAGACTTATTTTTATAACGAAACTTTAAATTTAAAAAAAAAATGCCGGGTCAGCGCCAGCAAATTGACCCGGCTTAGCGGCGCTGGCCCTTTATGATTCGGTTCAGAAATCAGGCACCAATTGGCCAGTGAAAGTCGTTCCATCCCAATAAAATTCCTTTGCGTTTTTTTAGGAGAAAACTCATCAAAGTTTCATTGTTTAATTGCTTAAAATGCATTTTAATAGTAAATGTTATTTTATTTCAATTTCAAAGGTTCATTTCCGCTTCGGCCGTCCTCTTCAGTTCTTCGATCACCGCCGTTTGGTTGACATATTCGAAAACATTGGGAGCAGAAAAAAGAATTCCTTCAAAAATAACAAATAAATAATGCTTTCAAATTGGCTCATTAATTAGCAACTAATTAACCCATTGTGCCCCCGGCGGTGACTCCAAAGAAAATGTAAAGGAGCAAACGGTCGATAACCATCGACACGAATTTCCATTCCTCACGAATCTGTGAAAAAAACAGAGTAAATTTGGACTTGACTAACAAACGCTGGTGGGTTTTTGACCTTTTGGTCCAAATTATCACGTCGCAAATGTTCCGTAATATATTCCACCGCGTCCAATGCCAAAAAAAAATGCCGTTTTATTTTTTTAGTGCCAAAATTAAATTTGCCTGCAATGCTTCGTCCGTCAGCATATCGCTCAAATCACTGCCCAAATCGCGATGGGTGGGGAAACGGGGCGGAGTGATCTGAACAAAGCAGAAAATGGATTATAAAGAAAAGAATGGTTGAACACATTTCGTGCATTAATTATTCTGCCAAAAAGAAATGCCATTATGGCAGCCGAAAGAGAGGAAGTTGAGTTGATAAGATCCAAAAAGAAAGGGCGGATGTGCCTCGGTGTCGGCCGGACTGGGTGGAGGAGGCGTGGGTTCGATTCCCACCCGAGGCCTAACATTTTGCCCATTTCTTATTGTATGGTACATAATCCAACCAAAGGGATGGGCGGGGTGGGCGAAATTTTTAAAAAAACGCAGATCTGATTGCCATTAACTGAATGGGCAGATGCCATGCCAAAAGGACAATTCGAAAATTTTGGATACTTATTGAAAGTTGTTGGGATAATCCGATATTCGATGGGAGGATTTTGCATACGTAATGCGTTTTGCTCCATGCCCCGTTTTGGGGCTGTTCCGCGTCTCGAGTCCGCTGTCTCCGTCTCCGTTTCGCCCCCCCCCCCCCCCCTCCCTAAGATTTGTTGCGCTTACCACGGGTTGCGACATGCGACGCCGTCGAAAGTGCTCCGTGCGTCGCTGCATCGCTTCGTTGGCTTCCGAGCAACGCGGATGGTGACGAATCTGTGAATGAAATAAAATTGGTATTGTGGCAAATTGTCCACTTCTGTGCGCGAATGAGACATTTCGATGTATTGGCCCGGCATAAATTTCAATTGGCGTTGTCTTTGGTCTAATTTTTGTTAAGTTTTATTATTATTATCGTTTTATTTTTGCCTCCCAATTCAATGGCGTCGTCGCCGTTGGCCACAAATGAGCCGAATAATTCACGACCAACATTTTGACGCTTTTTTGACTGAATTTTTCATTAATTTAATTGTTGCCCTTTTCCACTTTTAATTACCTCTTTTGCCTTGAGGCGACTTCGCTGAATTGCCCCGGCGGGGCGATTGGCGGCGTCGACCAATGGCGGGTCGTCAGACAGTTCATTTCTCGGACGATTCATCATCAAAAAGAGGGGCAAATAGCGCAGGAATATGGTACGGACCTACAGTAACATCCAAAATTGAAAATAATATTTCATAATTGGCACACCCACCCATTCTGGCATTGTGTGAGTGGTGGGCCCCCGGAAATAAATGTTAATGATGATAACCGTGACCAAAATGGTGATGATGTTCATCACTGAATCATTTCAATCAAATGACAATTAATTTGCCATAATTAATTACCAAAAGTCATCAAAAGATATTTGGCAATCAAAGGAATTGTATCCGAAGTCGGCGGCAAAATTTTGGAGACCAAAAGCAAAAAGACGACGAGGGCAAGCAAAATGCTAATGGCCTAATTAGTAAAGAGAAGTCAAAATTTAAATTGACCAAATTCCATTGTGCAAAACCAACCAAAGTGATCTTTTCGTCGGCCTCTGCCGGAAGATAAAAGACGAGCATCGAAAGGAAAGCCATCAGTACGGTAGGGATTATCAGGATTACGGTATAAAAGAGGGTTTTCCTTAAACGAAAGTGTAATATAACTTGGGAAAGATACTAAATGAAATAGAATTGCCACAATTTTGAGGATCTGATCACAAAACAACATTTGGCCCGTTGTCATGAAAAATTGAATTTCGAATAATCCAAATTTGGTCAAAAATGTAAGTCAATGGCACTGATCAGTCGTTTGTATGCCAACTGATCAATCAGTGACCATTTGATCACCCACCGTCTGATCTTGATTTGATATGCGATTTTGCTTTTCTGGTGGATCAGCTGCCCCGGCACTTCCATTATGTCCCAAATTCCGCTCTCCGAATAATCGTTGAGCTCCGCTTGCCGCTTATTGTTCAAATAACTGATGATCACCTAAAAAATGGTCAAATGATGACCACGGACAATGTTAATCCCATTATTTTAATTCAATTTTTAATAAGTTTTTTTTGTTTTTGGTCCGTTTCTTCATCTCTTCGGTCCATTTAAATCACGAATTTCGCCCATTTTGTCCATTTTTGGGCAATGTCTGTGGTCACTTCGTCTTTGTTGAAGGTCCACGAGCCGAAAATCATTGCGCAAATTTGTTCATCGAACGGGAAAAATTCGACGTCAATGATGCAGGAGGACTTGTAAATGGCAGGCGGAACCCACAGCATTTCCCCGTTGTGCTCCACCACAACATTTGAGTAGAAAGCTAATGGTGGGAAAAGGGGCACAAAATGATCAGAGAGTGATTGTCAGAGAAAGAAAAACAAAGAAAAGTGATCAAGAAGAGGAAGTGATCAAAAAATGGCAGAGAAAGGGGGTAAAAAGTGATCAGAGAGTGCAGAAAAAGAAAAACAGACGAAAAGTGATGAGAAAAGAAAGTGTGGCAGAAAAAGGAATAAAAAAGTGATCAGAAAGTGATGGTCGGAATAAGAAAAACAGAAAAGAGAGGTAACCAAACATCTAAACCCGGCCCGAATCGCTTGAGAAAACAAAGTCAAAAGTATTCATTAGCACTTACAAACTTCGTAGTTTCCGTCTGCGTTGTTGAAACTAAAGATAGGATTTGTTCTGTTTTTGTTTCTCTCATTTTTTGCTGACTTACAGAACGATGTCGGGCAGCCAAACTTTGTCGGGAGGGACGCGAATGGTGCGAATGTTACCGTACTCAAGCGGATTCCTGGGGACAAATTTCAAACAAATTTAATTTAAAAAATGCCAAAAAAAAGTGCGTACCATTGCATTTGGTAGTCAACCCAACGCATTGTGGGCCAAACATTCGTTTGCATAATCTCAAAATTGCATTTTTAAAATTGAAAATATTCAATTGATTAGCATAATTATTATATTTGTCTTCCGCTTGTCCACCTGATTCTTCTCGTCCACATTTATCAGCAAAGTGAGTGCCAACGAAAAACGAATTTCCAACGGCGTCGACGAAACATTTGGCACCGGTCTGATCAGATGGTTGTAGCCGCGGAACAGATCGGCGATCAGTCGCTCCTCAACCTCAGAAGTGATCACTGAAACTCAAATTTGTTTATTTATTTTGTTTTTAATTATTTAAAACATTTTTGACCCAAAAATTCATCGAATTGGCACAACTCAAAAAAAAAAACATTTAAATTTAATTCAAAATTTAAAAGTGTTCAAATGTTAAGTCCATCAAATTCGTTTCGCCGTGCCCTTCTCTCTCTCTCTCATCCTTCGCCTTCCATTTGTTGCGCTCGCGCGCTGAGACGGCGCAGAATTTGCTGCTGATCGACAAATTCAAAAGCGTGCGGCACACTGAACAGAATGCCAATGGTTCCGCCAAGGGTAATGCCAAAAAAACTGACAAAATTCAGAATATGGTGAAATTACAAAATTATCCTATGGTAAGTGTTACAGTAACAGCAGCACACGGTCAATGACCATTGAAATAAAACGCCAATCATCGCGCACCTTAAAATGCATTAAAAATAATGGCAAAATGCCATTTTAAATATAAAAAATAGGAATATTTGTGATGGTTCACTTTTTTGTCGCCCATCTCCGCTTTTATATGTTCGGCGATGAAAGCGATCGATTCAATTGTAAGGCGCAATTTTTGGCCCATTTTTTGGTCGTCCATCTGAACATTATTTGTTTTTTGTTTTTATTTCGTTGAGCAAATAACCATTCCGGTGAGTTTTGCACAAATTTGTCGATTACCTAAAGTAAAAATTAATTATCTTTTATTTTTAATTTTTTTTTAATTTCAAAAAGTTTCTTTGCTGCCATTTTTCCTTCAATTTTGAAAATTTTCAAAAGGAAATTTCGGAGGTGCTGCCAAGTACCGCCGGGAAAAATTTAGAAAATTTTAAAGAACTTCTAAAATAGACTTTTCTTAAAAATTCACACCACAAAGGAAAAAAAAATGGTCAAATAAGGACAACAGGATGAAATAAAGACAATTGGAAGACTGCCTTCCTTTTGTAAAATTTTAAAAATAAACAAAATGCCTAAGTTTCCGAAATGCCACCGTTTTCCGCTCCGTCCGCTTTTGCTCGGTTTATGCCACCCATCCGCGACCGGCGCATCAGTGCAGGCAGTGGCGAAGTGTTGCGCGACAGCGAACGTATCGAAGAGCACGCGGGCGACGCGGCGTCGTTCGCCGCGTCTTCCGCAGTCCATTTGCCATCAGACTAAAATTGAATGAACATTTGAATATTTTGGCATTTTGTTTTTGCTTTAAATTCATTCTTTGCCTCTTTTTCCGCCCCATCCGTTCCCTTCGCCGTTGGCACTCTTTGCCGTATTCGACGGCTTTTTTCGCGCCAACTCTTCCGCTTCTGTTGCGCGACACTGCCAACCTGGCCAAGAAAGGGTAGCCTAAGGGGGAGGGAGAGGTGTAATTTATGGCAAAAAACAATTAAGAATTTTTAAACAAAAATTGACACATTGTCGCTGCCATAGTCGACGGTCCCATGGCCAAATTTGTGTCCAATCCCTCGGGTTGGTCCGTGTCGCCGTTGGCAGTCGCCTAAAACGGCACCGATTTATTTATTTTGTATTTTAAACCCCTTTAACTTTACCTGATATTCTTCAACGGAAGCGCCGCGGAACATGTCGCGTTGGCGCGGTCTAAGAAATTTTAAAAAATAAAAGAGAAAAAAAAATAATAAAAAATTCAAATTTAGGGGAAACCCCCAAAATAAAACCCATTAAATTGTGCCTTTTCATGGCCAAAAGGGTCGGGAGTAGTTGAAGGAACAAATGGCGGACCCATCGGGGCATTGTGTGAGTAATGGCCGAACGGAAATAAACGTTAATTACCGCCACGGTGGACACAATTGTGACAATGTTCAGAACTGATCAAACAGTGAATTATGCGGGGAAATAAATAAATTTGATACTACCAAAAGTCATCAAAAGGTATTTGGCCATCAAAGGGATTGTATCCGAAGTCGGCGGCAAAATTTTGGAGACCAAAAGCAAAAAGACGACGAGGGCAAGCAAAATGCTAATGGCCTAATTAGTAATGAAAGAAAGTAATTAATGTTCTAATGAATTAAACTCACCAGGGTTATTTTCTCGGAACATTCTGCCGGCAAATAAAAGGCGAGCATTGACAGAAAGGCCATCAGTACGGTAGGGATTATCAGGATTACGGTATAGAAGAGGGTTTTCCTTGGGACGAATTATGGATTTAATTGCACCTAATTTTGTCTAATATCCCCGCCCCCCGCCGTCCCAATTTGGCACCTTCTGATCACAATGTAAAAGGCTATGCGCGATCGGTCGACACTCATCCGTCCCGGCACGTCCATCAGATCCCAAATGCCACTGGCCGAATAATCCTCCAATTCGACGAAGCGTTTGCCGTTGTACCAGCGCAGTTGGACTTCGTCCGAACTGTACGTCCAGGAGCCGAACAGCATCAGACAAGTTTGTTCATCAAACGGGAAATACTCAACATCTGATCATCAGTGTGAGAAGTGATCAGAGAGAAAAGTGATTAAAAAGGGACAAAAAGTGATCAAAAAAGGTAACAAAAAAGGCGAAACTCTAAATGGTACGACAAACGATAAAAGAAACCAATTTGATAAGATGATCAGTGAAAAGAAAATGATCAAAATAGGCAAAACAAGAGAAAACAAATCAAAATTTGTGACAAAAATACCAAAAAGAAAGACGAAACAAAGCGGTAACATTATTATAAGAGAAGTGATCAAAGCGTAAGACAAATGACCACAAAGGAGAAGAGGCATTTACCGATTCGGCATGACGACTTGAAAATGGCGGGCGGAACCCACGAAACATTGCCGAGATGGTCAACGACGACGTTGCTTTGGTAGCTGACCTCGTAGTTGCCATCGGCACTAAAATTGTGTAAATCAAATGGATGATCAAAAACAGCACAAATTGGCAAAAGAAATGCCGTCGTTTTATGCCGTAAATTACCGTACTTGTTGAACAGTACCTGCAATATTTTATCAGTGCATTTAATTGGCGTTATGTTTCATTTTTTGGCAAAAAGCACTGACAATGTCCGGCACCCAAACACGATCCACCGGCACGTGCATACTTTCCAAGCCACCGTAGTCGGAGGGATTCCAACTGAAATTTCCATATAAAAAATTATAAAATTTATTTATTTGTTTTTGTAAATAATATTTTCTTTTTGTGCCCTTTTCGCACGTTAATCGGCAGTCATTCCATCGCAAAGTCAGCCAAACATTTGATTGCATGATTTGGTTCTTTTCGTCCACGTTGATCAACAGAATCTGAGAATATTTCTGATTCAATTTTTATTTTTGTATTTAATTTTATTTTTTATAAAATAATTTTGCCAAGTTTTTCCCCCTTACCATGGCCATGCCAAAGTCCACGTGTACCACGGATGCGTTTCGGCATGGCGATGGCCGAATCAGCGCGTTGTATCCCCGGAACATGTCAATGCCGAGCCGTTCTTCGTCCTCATTGCTGGCAAAGAGTGGGGGCCGAACTGCCAACGGAGGCGAGAGAAAATTTGGCAATTAAATTAAAAACACTTTGGCATTGAAATGAAAAAGCCCCAAAAAATTGAAAGGCCATTGGTGTTTCCTTTCATTTTTTTTACCTGTCGAAGAAACGGTCAAAAAATGTCTGCTGTCCGTTCTGGCGCCCTTTGAACTGCTGCTCAAAATCAGTGCCAAAAATGGGGACAAAAGGCCAAACAAAGGCATTTCAATTTAAATTTTCCAAAATGTCTTTTGAAAGAAAACAATGTAAAACAATATAAAAAAAACTTAATGAGTGGGCCATATTCACTCAAAAGCGCCTCTTCTTCTTGGCAAACTGTGTTTTCATCTTTTGCAATTGTTTGGACAAAAAAGAAATGTCAGTCAAAAGATGGCACAAATGAAAAATTGGGCACGAAAGTCGCGGCACAATCGGATTAAGGGGAAAAGGGGGGGGGGGAGGGGGCGAGGGAGAGGAGACAACGGCACAGTGAGTAAATGTCCCAAGGGGACGGCATTTTGAGAAGGAAAAGGGCAAATTGGGCACAAGGGAATGAATGAATGCATTGAAACAATGGGGGCGGACAGCGAAAAAATCAGTGACAAAGTTTTTATTTAATTGAAAAAAATATTTTGAAACAATTGAAACATTTTTGGGAAAAGATAAAAAAAGGAACAATTGGAATAATTGAGTTTTTACAATAAATTCTGTTCTTTAATCTTTTGGTATTTATTTTTTATCGGAATTTAAAATTTAATCTCTCATTACAAAATATGAAAAGCAAAAAGAAATAATAATTATTATTTATTAAAAATAATAAAAAAAATAAAATCAAAAAGCATTGATTAATTATTTAATTTAGAAAACAGTGTTGTTATGCCAATCCGATTTATTTACCTTTTGAAATTTACAATTAAATTTAATAAAATCACTGACCTTTACCCACCAAAAGCAGCGCCAGCAGAGCAATTAATTTGGCACAAATAAAAGAATACATTTGGCAAAATGAAAGCAGAATAAAACGGATCAGTCCATTTAGTGCTTGTCGTTAGATGATATTCGAAAATACCAACAATAAAAACTCTTTTCGAAAACCTAACTCTGATTTTCTTACACATATTTTATTTTTTTGGACCTTACGACTTTTCAAAAAGATCCAAAATTTTTTAAAATCAGTTAAGTGGATTTTTTTTGTTTGTTGTTTTTTTGGGTAATTTTAAGGGAATATAACAACTGCGCCCAATCGGTCATTTCTCGAATAAAATAAATTGGAAATGCCTAAATTTCGGGACTTTTTTCGCATTCCGACAATTGTAACTTTTTTTGGGAGTTAATCTCAGTTTGATAATAGCTTATTAATAGCTTATTCAAACCTTGATTCTTCCATGATTTAAGTTTGTTTTTCCGATTTTTCTGATTCTCTGAGGGGCCATTTTAGTCGGAGTGCCCTATGTTCACCAAACTGAAAGCTTTTTTAAGGACAATCTCGAAAATAGGGGTTATTTTGAATATGCATTATATCTTACAAATATTTTAAGTACGCCCTTATAATATAACGGCCCTTGTAAATTTTTTAAGTTTTTTAAACTTTCACTTTCTTAAAAGTACTTTATTTTTTATTTTTCCCCTTGAGTGGTAGGGGTCCTTGAAAATTTTTAAAATTCGTGCCAGAAAAACGCTTTTTTAAGCAGTGACCCATTGGTTCCATTTTCTGTTTGTTCTGCTAAAAATGCAATAGAATTTAAGTTTAAATTTATTTTATTTTTTTTTGGATTTGTGAAACGAACCAAAAAACGGCACAGAATGGACAAATTCCAATAGGAAAGAGATTAGCGGATTTGGTGCAAAAAAAGGGGGGACTATGGGACTATTTTTGGCGACCAATTGGGCGGACAAATCTTTCCTTTTAAATGAAGAAAATATGCAAAAATTACGTCGCTTGCTAAAAATATATAATGAAAAATGAAAAATTAATTCAATTTTTCCTTTAAATTTAAATTTTAATTTCCCTTTATTTTAAGGACACAAAAAAGTAACTCCAAAGGGGCAATTTGGTAATGAAAATTTGTTTAAATTAATACAATTTTGTAACTCTCATCACTTATTTTTATAATAAAAATGTTTCTAAAAATTCCTTTCCATTTTAAACGGAGAATATTTTTATGTTAAAGCAAATGCCATTTTCGGTTGGCACATCTCCGCGCCGATTCTCCCACAAATTGTGCTTTGTGAAGTGATGGGTTTAGGTAAGTAAATGCGTCGTCCCCGAATGCCCCCCGGGAAATTATTGAGTGGCATTATTGCGGCGTCGGCACGGGATTAGTGGCACCGGTACAAATTGTCCGGGAGGGGGGAAGGGCAGGGGAAGATGAGCCGTCCGATAAGTGGCCCATTTTGGGACGGACGGACGGACTTTAGGACCCATTAAAGTTTAATGTAAGAAGAAAGCCTCCGGGGGGAATTTGAGGGGTAAATAAAGGAAATTATTAAAAATTTATATAATTTTTAAATGATTTTTGCTACTTTTTCCAATATTCTCAGCTTTTGAATTTAGTGATTTATTATTAAACCTAAAAATTTATTTTCTTTCTTTTATTAACGCATAAATGTTTTAATAAATGAAATACAATAGAAGAGAATAATAAAGCTATGAGAATACATTTGGGAAAATGCATTTACCGTAATCCATGGCGATTATTTTTTGACACAAAAGTGAGTTACGGTATCCAAAAACTGACAGAATTTGACTGGCATTCTTATTATTTTTGTACATTAAATATAGAAAATTTGGCAAAAAGCACATCGAGTTTGATTACGCCAAAATTGGAATACGGTAGGAAAATGTAATGCGGTATCGGAAAGTGGACAGTGATGAGTGAATGGAGTCAAATTTTGTCGCCTTTTTGGCGATCCGTCAACACTTCCGCCTCACTTTCCGCCGTGGGCATTGCGAACAGTACGCCCTGGTACAGTACCCCGTTAATTTCCATGGACACGACCATAGAGGAGGAATCATTGCCAGAAAAGGTAGTTGTTGTTGCCGGAGGCAAAATGCCAACGGAGGAATTGCCATCGGCGGCACTTTTTGTTGCTAAAAGGCGCCAGGGATATAAAAAGTGGAATTTAGATGTAAATTCTTGAAAGATTTATTGGCAAAATAATTTTCAAAAAAAATTCCTTAAGGGAATTTTGAAATTGAAAAAGTCATTAGTTAAGCGAATGCAAATTTACAATTCCGAAAAAAGATTTTCAAATTCCAAAATCAGCTTTTCAGTTTCCGAAATCAAATTTTGAAAATGCGCCGTTTCACTTCGTCCACCTCCGCCGTCGTTCACTTTGATGTTGCAGCGCGACGCATTTTTCAGCAAATCGCCGAAGGGTCCAAGAGAATGTGCAGCGGAAGTGCCATCGCCGGAGGCGGCACTGGTTCCCGGCAAATTTGGCGACGGGGCACGGCCAACGGGTGCCGAAGGGGGCGGCGCCTCATTGGGTTTCCGTCGTTTTTCGGCTAAAATCAATAATTTGAATTAAAATATTAAACTTGTTGAAGTGTGAACTTTTTTGGCATTTAAGCGATTTTTCCCACTCGTGCCAAATTTGAAATTTGCCCACCCGTTGGCTTTGCATCTTCTTCAGTAGCCGACTGTCTCTGCTGAGGTTCGGCAATGATGGCGCAATGGCAGGAGGACATTGCGGGCGACGATGCCGTCGTTTCGCGGCGGTGTTGGCACTTTCGCGGTTCGGCACTCGTTGCTGAGTGTCGTTGGGCAAACGCTTGGGGCGACGACGAACTTCGGCCATTGGCAAATTCTATTCTAAAAAAGCGAAAAACTTTATTCGCAAATAAGCCAAAATTGGTGACTTTGGAAAGAGCGAGTCGAATTGTTGTTGGCGCTGCTCCTCCCCATTCTGTTGGCCAAATTGGGGCGGTACGGCCGCCCCGCCGGCGAATTGTGGCGCCAAATGCGCGGCGGACGGTTCCCTGCTCGTGGCGCAGTTCGCCGGATGAGCATTTTCTTCCTCCGTCGCGGCTAAAAGTGTAAATAGAACCAAGTAATGCTGCCGCTTGACCAAAGAATAAATCAAATGCCGTTCTTCTTTATGATCATTCTTTTTTTTCCCGATCACTCTTTTGCTTTCTGATCACTCTTTTTCTTTCGAAAACTCTTTTTGTTTTATGATTGATCACTCCCTCACCTCGGGCCATCGTCGGCGTGCCGTCCGCTATAGTGCCACCAAACTGCAGCAATTGTTTTCCGAAGAATGCCGCCGCGACCATCGGAGGCGGCGCCGGTGCGGTGCCAAAGGTGGCGGCCATCTGTTCGAGCCAGCGCATGTGCTGCTGCTGCACATGGCGCTGTTGCTGCTCCCTGTGCACGTCTGCCGAATTGGCGGAGGAATGACGGCCCCTGAAAATGGACAATTAATTATTAAGCGTCGCTCTCTTCCGGTTGCCAGGGGGGCCAAAATACCCCAAATAATGGTTGTGGTGGTTGTGCTGTTGTTGTTGTTGGTTGTGATTGTTGTTGCCGTTGTGGTGGTGATGGTTGTGACCACTTCCCACGGGCGTTGCGCCCGCGGAGTTCGAAGTTGCGCCGACGGCGCCCGATAGAGACGGGTGCGGGTTGCGCCTGCCCTCGCGTTTGTTGGCATCAATGGCGGCACGCATCTCTTCCAATGTGCTGAACCCGTGCTGATGGCACTCGTAGTCGAACAAATACTTCTCATACCTGAGAAAAAATCTAAAATTTTTACTTTTTATGGGGGGGGCACAGAAACTTTAAATCCGTTTGAAAACTAATGATCGGATCAGCAAACGAAGAAGCAAATTATTAGACACTCAACCATTGGGTTTTTTTTTAAAAATTCGACTTAAAAAGTTGCTATTTTCTATCAAAAAATTTCCGTCTTAGTTCTTTTTTGTTTGTGCAAAATCAGTTACCAAAATACCCCAAAATCCCCCCCCCCCCCCGCTGGTGGCACCGACGACCCCCTTTAATTAAAAAAACAACCGAAAATGCATACAAAAGGAGCTTAAATTATCGCGAAGAGTAAAATATAAAATATGCCTTTTTATTTTATTTTTTAAATAGGTAATTCATCATTTTGTTTTGATTTATGATTTCCATAATTTCGAGCCGAAATTCCGTCTTCCGAAATAAAATTAGGGCATCGGAATTTCTGATCGCTGAAATCAGAGATCGGCTCCATCCCTGCTAGTCTCCTGCACCCTTTGCACAGCACGAACAGCCCTACCATTGGAGCTACCGATGCGCAAACATTGCTTCCGGCTAATACCATTTACTGGTCATCGTGGCCCATGCTTAGTAAATGCTAATTGGCTTTTGTCTTTTTCCCCCGCTTAATTATATGATCAGAAAACTGTCGCCGCTTTTCTGATCGTTCGTCTGCTGATCCATTCCGTGAGTGATCAGATTAAGCATTTGGAAATGCGTTGATCACAACAGTACGGCGCTTTCTCACTGTGTTCTGAGAGTGAACGCGGCCGAAGTGATTGAGGTTGGCAAACTGAGTCCCTTGGCTATTTCGCGCCACAATTTTTTCGTGATCACTTCCACTAGTCCGCCGTGGTGCACCACCAGCCGGTACAGCTCGTACAGGTCCAACACCTGCTTGGCCATAATGGGAATGCGCGTCACCGGCTTTCCTTTAATTAAATGGTAATTAAAAATATAATTGAGGTCAATTATAATTAGTATTGGTTTGACGCACCTATTCGGCGCATATATTCCAGCCAATCGTCCAGCCATTCCTTCCGATTCTGATCAGTCGGTGAAAGTTCATAAAGCTAAAAAGGAAAGGGGGGGGGGGGTTGAAATTTGTGTTCACTAATTGCCAATTAAGTAAATTAGGGATTTAAATATTTAAAAAAATAAGAACAATTAATTTTTTTTTCTTTGAATTTAAAAAAACGTTAAAATTTTCCTGAATTTTTTAATTTTTTTGGTTTTTTATTTACTTTATTGGTATTATTATTAAATTAAACAAAAGGCTTTTGACAATACTCTAAGAAAAAAACAATTTCCATTTTGTTTAAAGCTTTGCTTCTTTAGAGGAAAAACTCAACAATTTCCGCGCGCCAGTTTTTTATTAGCAAATTTCATTTTTTTACATATTTGTAAACTTCAACAATTTAAAAAGTTATTAAAATCTGTTTAAAAAATAGAAAGTAATTATTTTTTTTTAATTTTGGCATATTAAAATGGAATTTCCGAATAAATTTTCTTTTTTTTCTGTCAGAATTCATCGTTTTTAAATTTGTTCCAATGCCTTTTCATTTCCCAAATTCTCATCCAATTCTTTTCTTTCCCCCCATTAATCACTGCTCAATTCCATTTTTGAGAGTCGCACCATGTGTTTTTTCCATCAATTTGGTCCTCCATTCCGATCACACAAAACAAACAAAAGAAATGGAAAAATTGATGGCCGGCGGGGGGGGGGGGAAGAGGGCACTGTAAAACCTTATAATTTGCGAGTTATTCGCTTTTTACGACACGAAATTTTATGGTGTCTGCAATTTGGCGCCAATTTAAATGCGAATCGGATGAGTGCCATGATTAAAGAGAGAGGGACTGGATACTGTAGTACACAGAGACACTAAAGCGAAATTCATTAGAATCAAATAAGCACAGTATCCCATCACATCCATTGGATGGCTACTGTACTATACTGAAAATCCTAATCCGAGAATGACAGGACCAATATATGGATAATCCATAAATATTGAAGAATATGGAATACTATTATATGAATTACGCTTTTACAGTATCCCACTGGTTACTGTACTTGTTCTAACTTTTCTCTTTTTCCCGCATTTGTCAGCCCAAAATTTCCATTTCCATTGCCCCACACCACCAATTCTGCACAATATTCACTCCATTAAATATTTTCGTCCCTCCCCAAATTTTCTGCCAATTTCATTTTCCCATTCAAATTCCCCTCCGCTACAGTACCCCATCCTCAATTCCCCGCACATCGCCTCGAGGCACAATTAAGGCAACATACAAATGCGGAGTCGCCCCGAGGGGATAATAATAAATGCGCCGTAATAGCATTATGTTATCTGTGTGCGTATAATGCCTTTGGGAGACTAAAATTTTGCTGAAAATGTGCCGGAATAAACAATAATTTGGCCAAGGCCCTCTCCCCCTCCCCTAAAGTTTGTGCCTAAAAAGGCTGCCGCCCGGGGCAAATATACAACAAAAAATTCGCGTCTCCCAGGGTACCAGCACAAATTATGTGCAATGTAATAGCATTTTGGCACTTTGCATAGCGACGAAATTCATTAGGGACAAAACCACCGGCACTAATGAGCACGAGAAAATGAGTACCAAAAAGTGGGGAGAGGGACGGCAGAGAATGGCATAACATTTTTGTCAATATGTATTCAGTAATATAGAAACTCGAAGAAACGACCTAAACAAACAATTTTTAATTATAGTGACAGAACTCATTTGGTTGGGACTCAATTTTCGGAGGGAAATTCTTCGGAGGTCCAATTCCCTTTGGGGGAGGGGGGGATTTGTTTAAATGCTTTATAGTAAATAATTCACTGCTTCATCTGCTTTTGTTATGACAATACGAGGCCACTTTTGTGTATTGTCCGTCCGGTCAAATAGCCGACACAAATGAGTGCTAATGGGCCAATTTGGCCGAAGGGAGGGAGAATTGGCAAAATTTGGCAAAATAAAATTAGAATCCTGGGCTATTTAAAAAAGTTATTCTCAACCTATTTCTGGACTTTTTTGGCAGGTGCCAAGCAAATTGGCGCCGTCGACGGATGGAGAGGGGGGGGGGCGATTAATTGTCCGAAAGTACGCAAGGAAAGTTCATTGTCCCCTTCGCCCATCGATGGGCATAAATGACATGCCCCGGGCGCTGCGTTAGTGCCATCATCAACGGAATTGGCAGAATTGGGCAGCAGATCATCGCCCATCCCTCCCCCCCCCCCGCCCATTTCTCATTTCTCCGCCGCCCCCCCGCCCCCCCGGAGGAGTCAGTCAGTCCATTGTTTGAGCGTTCGGTTGGGTGGACAAATGCGTTGCCCCGCGGGGGAGGAGGAGGGCCATTTTTCACCCGAATGAACAACACGAAATTTGCTCGTCTCCTCCGCTGAGTTATTAAATGGGCTATCCATGAAAAAACGCATTTTTTAAAAATCGCAAAAAACGGAAAAATTTGGTGAAATGAATTTATATTTAAATTTGAACATATGTTTATGGTTTCACCTGCTTGAACTGTTCCTCGTACGACCAATTCGGTGTGCCATTTCTGTTCTGCTGATTGCTGCTACTGCCGTTGCTGTGCCCGTTTTGGTGCCCTCCCTCTGAGCGGCCCTCGTGCCTTACAAAAAAAAAGGCATTCATTGTCCATTTGAATTTATTTTTAAATATTTTTTGGCCAAATATTTTTTTTTTAAATCTGCTGTTGTTTTTCGAATTTTCACCTTCTTTTGAATTGTCCTCTTTTCTCTATCCCTTCTCATTTACCTAATAATTAGCTTTTTTAATTTCTTCCTTTTCTTATTTTACTTTTTTTTCCTTCACCCTTTTAATTGTTAATAATGACCCCCCTATTCTTTAATCATTTTTAATTACTTTTCCCGTCCCCCCTCACTTTAGGCTCAAATCCTCGGGTTCGCCCATCGCCGGGTTTTGCCCGGATTGGCTCCGTTCTTCGTCCTCCTCCTCCTCCTCCTCGTCTTTTGCATAACCCATCGGCGAAGAAACAATGTGATGGAAGAAATTTTCGGAGGCTGAAGATTTTTTTGAAATTTGACATTTTGAAATTAAAAAAAGACTGCCGATTGCCATTCTTTTTTTTTGAAACGTAAATAAATTTAATATAATTGCCGTCTTTCTTTTTTGATCATTTTACCGTTGTGAATGGGCCCAATTGAGAGAAGATTGGCCGGATCAAATTGCTGTTGTTGGGCCTTCATTTTCCATAAATATTATTTTTTTTTCGTCCTCTTTTCTCCCCCTCCCCCACCTGCAAAAATTGCTGCGATTGGTGCTGCAGGGCTAACAAAAAGGGGGACAGTGTGGCCAATTGCTGCACAAATGGGTTGACACTGCCCGCCGGGGGTATGGCCGGCGAAGGGACTGAGTCGGCGGCGGTGAAACCGGCTAGAAAGTTTTCAAAAATTTTAAAAATTAATGTGAAAAAACACCTCCCAACTGATTGCTAAGCTTCTGAAAGGCTTTGTGCGCCTCGAAGAAGTCCATTGTGGACATTGCTGTGTTTTGTTGTTGTTCGTCCCCCACTGAAATTTTAAATTTCCTTCCCCAATTTTCTAAGCCCCCCCCCCTTTTTTGACTTTGCCCCGCCGTCCCGTCGATGGCATTGTGCCGCAATGCCTGCTGAAGGAAAAGGCTTGGCGAGCTGGCCAACAACTGTTGCTCAACACCGGCCAATGCTGGCTGTTCAAATTTGATTAATATTACTTTAATTATTTTAACTTTTTATCATTTACCGACGCCCCGTCGCCCTGTGCCGATGCCGAAGAGGACGGAGCAGACGAAACAGTGCCAATAATGTTCATATTGCATTTGTTGTTGTTGTTGTTGCCATTGGCGTTTTCATCGGCTGACGACGGTGAACTTCGCTTACGTTTCCTCCAATGTTTCTCCCCATTGATTGTGGTGATTGGCTCTTTAGCAGCAGATGCATGTACTACGGTAGCAGCACAACCATCGTCACTTGCATTGCTACAGTCACCATTCGGTTGGGTTACGGTAGTCGCAACGGCGGGTGGCGCCACCGGCGGGGGAAGCAATTGATCAAAGGAGGGCGAAGTCAATTGGGAGATCATTGCGCAAGCCAATCTTTGGAATATGCTTAATTCGATGCCGTAATTAGAGCCAGAATTATTTGGAATAAAAAATAAAAATAAAAAAACGAAATTTGGAAATTTTCAGGCACAATTTTTGGCCATTTTGGCCCCATTTTGTGCCTCCATTTGATGGGCTTTGTGTTAGGGCTGAGAATAATAATAACTTCCTGCGCCCAATTTCGGGCTGTCCATCGAATAATTCTGCTGGCCCTGCTGAAGGGGGCCATAAATGCGATGCGAATAATCGTCCGCTTCGCCCGCGGGGCCTCTGCTGGCCTAATTCCGCTCATTAATCATTCCGCCGAAGGGCCAATTGGATTGGAATTTGGCCGAGGGTGGGGGGGGGCGGAAATTGAGGGGCCGGGGGGGGGGGAGGAGGGACAACGCAGGGCAATGGATGAGAGAGTCTGAATGAATGACATAGGGCACAACAGAACACACAGCTGAGAGTGATTATCCATCCCCCGGGGGGAAATACGATGGATATTTACAATCAGACGAATTGGCATTTGATAGAGTGCAACAGCAATTTACGAATTCAAGAAACCGTTGGGGGGGGGGGGGAATTAGGGAAAATAAATGAAAAATGAAAAAAAAGGGTTTAATGAATAAAGCGTTGATCAAGAAAGTAACCCAAATTAAATGGATTAATGAAAATAATTGAAAAGTTTTTGAGAAGAAACTCCCGAGGGGAGGCCATTTGACGGAGGGATCATCGATCATATTTTCTGCCCGTGGGCGATGTTTGTTGTCTTTGGGAAGCCCATTTCGAAGCAAAATGCACTCTATCATCCCACAGATACACAGATAAATGTGTTTGTAAGGCATTTGATTCGAATTTGATACTCTTCCTCCCCCACCCCTCCAGCACGTTGCTGAATTTGAAAAATTTCAAAATTAAAAAATTGTAAAGAATTGGGTTCCCCTTAAAATTTTGTGGGATTTCAATTTCATAACGATTCTATGTTTTCAAAGAAATGCCAAAGGGAACTTCACACCATTTGCCAGGGGAAAAGTGCCACAAAGACACAAAAGGGGCGTGGCTATCCCTGGGAGGCAAAATTGGACAACGAATAGAATGAATTTGCACAGACAGAGGGAAGGAAGGAGGAGAGAGAGGACACAAAATGGATGAATAATGTGCAATTCGTGGGATGAGATGAGAGTGGCGAGGGGGGGGGAGGGAGAAATGGATGGAATACGGTGGGTAATCCCATCCCATCCCTTTTATACCCCCGGGGGAAGCGATGGATGGGAAGGAATGGAAAGGGAGGGGAAGAGAAAAAGGGATGGGATGGAATAATTGCGTTGTCATTTCGAGTGGATGCGAATGATGGGAGAGGAGTGAATGAAGAACGAATGACTTATTCAAGTACTCACAGAAGAAGAAGCGGAAAGGGGGGGGGGCGGCAACGGACGGATGGGCCAAATGGAAAGGGACGGAGAGAATAAGAAATTCCGGAATGAGAAACATAGGGAGGGGAGGGGAGGGAAGGGATATCGTAATTGAAAATTGGAAACAAAATGGGAGGAGAAGGAGGCGAGGGGGGAAAGGGGACAGAAAAAGCGGAGGATTAGGGGAGGAGGAGGGAGAGAGAGGGAAAAGAGAGGGCGAGAACAGCGAAGAGAACAAGCCAAGGGGGGCGGGGGAGACGGACGGACGGACTGATCATCAGCCACCGATCGGACCGTAAAGCAAATGGCCAAAGGGGCAAATGGACAGACAGACGCACTGATCGGACAACAAAATGGGGGCACAATGTGAATGAAACTCGCGCACGTTTGTCTACAAAGGAAATAAATGCGATGAATGCGGAATTTGATGGGGGCGCCGCATTTTGTTTTCAAACTTTGCGGGGACATCGACGGATTGACCGGCGCAACAGTTAATTACGCTTAAAGAGGGGAAATGGGCGAAAAGAAGGCGCAAAGGACAAAGAGAAAAGGGAGACGAGGGGGGGAGGGGGGGGGGGTAATTAAGTGAGGAAAGGGCGGGGGGGGGGGTGATTAGCATTAGAAGTTTAATGTATGCTTTAGATACGATTTGACGGGATCAGTGCGAGGCGTAAAGCTTTGCAGTGGAAGATGAGCCTTGAAGAATGTAATGAATAAATGCCGAAAAGGCCAAACGACGGAAAGATTGGGTAAATTAGCCGTAATTTGTTTTGGTTTTATATGTGATTACAAAACGGAGAAGCGGAGATAAAATGGTGCACGACTTTCAACCGATGGATGGGAAATCATTTGCCAAAAGGACAGGTGACGACCACCAAATATTGGCACGGCATTTTGCATGGTTTGAAGGTGCCGAGTCCATAACAATAGGTACAAAACAATAATGAATGAAGGAACACGGATTTAGCGAGGGGAGAGAGAGAGAGAGAGAGAGGCGGTTTTGTCCCCCGGGGTCATAAAATGGGATGGACAATTCGGGAGCATATGTCCCAATCATTTATTCGTATGTTCATCCATCAAAAAAGGTGCAATTGTCCCCTTTTGTTTTGCGTTTTGCGAACGCCAAAAGGCATTTGATAAATTGTCCCATCACGGAAAAATTAGTCAATTGTGAACAATTTTCCCAGAATTTTGCATTTTATTGCAAATTCCCCGATTTGGTCAACTCTTCTTTAATGGGTGATCCTGAATCCAAATGTGCCATTCATTTTCATTGCCCGTTGTTCGTTCGTCCTCCGCACAATGTGCCGTTGTGCTGATGGGCCAATGATGGCACACCTGTGCCGTGCCTCGACAGGGACTGTTTTTCGCGCGTTTCGCCCAATTGTCCCCTGTCCCAATTTATTGCCATTTGTCTTTCCCCCCCCCCCCCCCCAATTGATGGAAGAATTTGTGCCCAATTTCTCCAAGCGAGTTAATTGAAGGATGACAAAACATTGTTCATTATTCACCCCCCCCCCCCCACTTATGTGGTGCCCTCACCACAACAGAAGAAGCACTTAATAATGCTGGGAGAAAAGTCACTTTGTGCCCTGTCCGTAATGAATGGATGGATTTTGGCACAATGGCACCCCCTCCCCCCACAAAAAAGCGTTGAATAATGAGAAAGTTCTTCCATCCCCCGAGGGGTGTCTAATTGGAGAAGGGGGGGGGGGCGAGGGGCGTCGTCCCCTCGGGCGATGGATGGGGCACAAATAATGTGTGGTGGTGCAGATGTGATGGTGTGGTGATGGTGGTAGTGGTGGAGGTGATGGGACAGCAAGCAGCACATTGTCCTCTTCGGGCGGCCCAAAGTTATGGCCAATTAATGGGCCGGCAAAAGCACCTCGGGACGAATGGAAGGGAAGGAACGACGAGGACAACAAAATTCCACCCGATTAAATTTGGGAAAAAGGAGAGAAGGGGCGGGGGGAGAAAATTTCGGGAAAATGTCATACGAATTTTGCCCTTCTCATCGGCCGACGTCGGCGGTGAGTTTTCCCTGTTTTTCTCATTTTTCCCCCATTGAAAAATCTGTTTTTGATCAGTGGCGGTGATCACTCTCTGCTCCCCTCCCCCCAAGCCCATTGCTCCCTCCGCCCTCCCGGCGATCAGAGATAATTTTGATCCGTCCCCCGCCCCATAAAACGCCTCCCTTCCCCCACCCCTTACGATCATAAATGAATCGATTTGCTCAAAATTGGCCAATAATTCTCTCGCACTCTCTTCCGAATGCCCACTCTCTCCGATGTGCTTTCCCCGCCGATCGCCCTCATCTATAATATTTTTATAGGCCCATTCTTCTTCATCATCTTCATCATTTTGTCCAAGGGAGATTAAGCAACTGTTAATTGGCAAAAAATGACGATGGGATGATGATGGATCAGTCGCCGCTGGGGAGGGGCATTAAATATCCGACTCTGATCGGAGCAGCATTTCTGATCAGGCCGGGCGGCCGACCAGCAAAAAATGGATGGAGTTTATTTGTCGTACAATTCAACGGGGGGGGGGGGGAGAGGTGAAAATAAATGTTAATTAATCGACTCAATTAATTAGGCATTATTATTTAAAAGTTATTGGCCTATTTTGTTGAGGCTATAGGCTTTAGCAAAAAACAATTGCTAACAGAAAATTGACAGCAAAAACACACACTCGGGGGAAAAAAAAGGCAATGAATGATGAAAGAACAAACAGCCGAACAGACAGACGGCCCCCGGGGGCACTAATGTCCCATCCCTCCGCCCCCTCCCCCAATCATTGCGGTCGACGGGACGAGTGAGCATTTGATCAGTTGGGCTTAATCGGGAACGCTATAAAAAGTGACAAAGTTCGGCATATTCCGAGGCGTAAAGAACGAAAATCTGACAAATGAAAAATAAAATAAATTAAATTGGTTCTTCAAAATATGTTTTTTTGCGAATACTGTAAATGGCCTGTCATTTCTGTATAAAATATGGTAATAAATGGGGAGGGGGGAGGGGAGTATCATTAAATTTTCCTTCTCCGCTGACCATCGAATGAGTGCGGAAACCCACAAACATTCTCATTCATTCATCCGCCCATTCTTCGCTTAGGCAAATTCACCCGCCGGGGGCGTGGCCTTCCGCCCCATTGGCCGTCCGATTTTCGGGGAGGCGGGGACTGCTGTCCCCGCATTGAAAAGGCATTCCCCCGGGGGGGGGGGGGATGGGTGGGCTCAGTGATTGGGATAAGAGTTAAAAGTGCCAAAACAGTAGAATAACAACATTATAAAAAAGGTTTTATACAAATTACCTAAAAGGTAGAAAAAAATTCTCCCCCCCCCCCAAACGGAACCCCCGGGGCGATCATCGGCCGCCCCAAAAATGCGTTCATTTGCTTTTTCGTCATTTGTCTACACAAAGTATCAATTTCATTCGGCCCGTAGGAAAACAATGAATGGGCAAAACAATGGGCAGAGATTGAAGATTGACCATAGGAAAAACAAAATGTTATTTGAAGGGGGAAGGGGTGGGCTGAAGGCAAAAAAAAACAAATTGTGTTTTTAAGAAAAACGATGGGAAAGAGGGCGAAAAAGGGACAGAAGCAAAGAATTGGGTAATAAATTTGATAATTCAAATAGAAAGTAATCGAGAATGGATGAATATAATATGTCCAATGAATGATTAGGCTTTTTGTCCCGACTTCCGCGAATGGACAATCCGTCAGTAAAAGCTAAAGGCAGTGAACACAAATGTTATTGACGGGTTATCCTTAATTGACAGATTATCACTGACATCATTAGTCCCTCTCACTCTGCTTTCCAATCTAAAGACTTACAAAATGGACTAGATTAGCACAAAAAATATTAATTATGATTAATCCTTTGATCAGTGATCGGAAAAGTTTAAGGCAAAGAAAAGTCCATTCATTTTGATTTGGTTAGTATAATGATGTATTTATTTATGTGTGTGCAAACAAATCCGTTCGACCACAAAAAGAAGGCACACACACACAAACCCTTTGGCCAAATGAGCAAATTGGGGGGGGGGGGGGGCGAAGGGGGGGGGGGTAAAGAAAACATCGCATCGCTAACACTCCATCCCATCCAAACCATCCATCCATCCCTCATCATCTCATCTCGAAAGTTACCAGCAAGACGAGAAATGTTAGCTTTTGAGTTGAAGTGATTGGAATAAATGAAATATATATTTATTGAAGATGATGTTAACGCCGGTAATGACTCCACTCATTGAGACTAATGATCCGACTCATTATGCTAATGACCCCATTCATTAGGATTAATGATCCGATCCATTATGTTCGGTTTGGATTCGGCTTCAAAAATGCCCAGAAAAACTCGATAACCATTGTTTAGTGAACTACAAAAAAATAACAACAACTAAGATTCTGATCATGAACAAACACGCCTTTATCCTGCTCATCTATCCAGTGGTCATTGACGAGTGTCTGTCCTTACATTTGGCCATAAATATCAATCGCTGATCACTTCTATCGCCGATTAGTGATGGGATTGTCCTTATCCCCCCCCCCCAACCCCAAGGGAACATTATTGGTTGGCCAGACGAAAAGCAGCGATTGTTTCTTCTCCGCCCCCCCCCCCTTCCCAAATCCTTTTCCCCTCGACATTGGTTCGCTCTCGACTTAATCAAGTGGTGGTCTCGTCGTTTGTGCCCGGTAAACAAAGGCGCATAAATACAAAATGCGTCTTTGGTTTGGTCGCCGGGAGCGGCGGGAGGGCGGCCGGGGGAGACGGACTTTGTTTGGGCCGCCAAAGGCACACTTTTGGCCACCATTCGCCGATTGAGTTTTGGCCATTCATTTGGGTGCGCCTGGGGGTGGCGGCGGCTAATTGGGCGGAAAGGCACTCGAAAGTGAGAAGAGAAAGAGGGGAAAAGAGGGGGGAGAGAAGAAACAAATGGGGGAAAGGCGGCGGGGGGGGGGGGGAGAAGAGATTTTATTTGTTGTACGACGCGCATCACTTAGGCCAACATTGGCGCGAATGATAAAAAAA
This sequence comes from Heterodera filipjevi, assembly GCA_039877585.1. NCBI lineage: Eukaryota > Metazoa > Nematoda > Chromadorea > Rhabditida > Heteroderidae > Heterodera > Heterodera filipjevi. The sequence goes on along the minus strand of JBDPZO010000008.1, from coordinate 598,619 downwards.
AAAGCGAAAGGAAATTTGGGGAGAAAAAACGGACGGAAGGAAAGAGGGGAAAATATGGGCCAACAGACAGAAGGAAAGGGAGAGACACCAAAAGGAAATGACCGACCCACCGACCCTTTGGGGTTAAGAGGAAATGGTTTAATTAAACTAAAAGGGTAATTAATAACAGTGACAAATAAATGGCATTGAAATGGGAGAGGGAGGGGGCGGGAGGGGGGGGGGGGGGGGATCGTTGCCTTTGTGCCAATGCCAAAGCCAACATTTGACCACTGTTCTTAAAAAGGAACAAAACAAAAGATATTGAAAAATCATTAAGAAAAAAAGGTTGGAAAACATTTATTTTGATCACTTATAATTTTTTGATGTTCTTGGCACTTTATTTTAGCTTTTTAAAAAGAATTTGTCATTTTGGCAGTCACTGCCCATACCCCCCCCCCCCCTCCCCTCCCCCTTCCTTTTCTGGCCACCTTTTTAGGGTTTTTTTTTGGGCGGGGAGGGGAGAGAGGGGGTTTGTGATTTGTTCGGACGGAATAAAATTAAGTTTCACAACTTTTTTAATCAAATCAAATTGGACGAAATGTGATCAGAATCAGAGAAGGAGAAGTGAAAAATTAATTGAGGGGAAAGGAATTTGATTTGACGACGACAAACGAACGAATGAAAAAGTGAACAATTGGGGGAAGGGGGGGGGGGCATCGAATAAAACAATCAAATTCGACGACACTCTTTTTGATGTTGTATAAATTTTGAAATTTTCAAATGTATTATTACATTCGGTAAAGCCAACCTATTGGTGTCGTTTCAGTATTGTGCCAAATAAATTGTCTCATTAACTCTGACTGTTTGGCGCCAGACTGAAGCGTTCGTGCATCAAAGTACAGTATTTAAAAATACATTTTAAATTTTGGCTACTTTCTTTTCCGTATTGCCTCCTCATCATACATTGAGAGAGCATCATATCATTTGTAAAGTTAAGCAGGCTGCCTAAGTTAAGACTACCTCCCTAAATCTGTTTTTAAACTGTCTTATTGTATAATACCATATACAGTACAAGCGGCTACCGGTCCGATAAAAGCTTAGGCAGAAGCGAGCTTAATAGGCCTAAGTTTAAGCCTAAATTAAAACCTTATTTTATTCTAAATTTAGCGTCTGAGTTAAGAATTGCTGGACATTCGGACATAATTTACACCATTCGACAATTGGTCGGCCGCTGATCATTCACATAGCCCCGCGGTTAATTAAGGCAATTTAAAGACACTGAAAGGGGGAACACAATTGCCTAGGTAAGTTTATCTAAATCTTATAAATGAAATGAAAAAAGGAAGTTCCATCCCTCCCCCCTCCCCTCCCCCAAACTTTGGATTGGCTTTTCCTCTGATGGGTTTCCCCCTTTCCGAGGTCATTTTCACAATTTATTGGGGCGGTGCGCCTTTGCCGCTCGGCTGGGCCATTGCCGGCGCCGTATAAATATAAATAGGGCCAAATAATCGCTCGTCTGCTGGGACGGGCACCACACACACACACACATACATTTATTTGTGCCGGACTCTTCCGACGAGACGAGAAGGGACCCCGACAGACAAAGATAAATGCCATTAATCACCGGCACATCCATCCATCCGCCACCACTCATTCGTTCCCATTTTTCCCGCATATATTTCAGCCCGGGCAAAAAGGGGGGCGGGGGGAAGGAAGTTGACCCCCCGGGGGAGGGATTTGGAAAAATGTTGGGGGGGGGGGGGGGTAAAAGGCGAATTTGGGTTATAAATGAGAGCAAATTGAAAGCACATAAACACAAATTAATGTCGGCAAAACAGTAAAAGCTATTGGATCGAATGATATTTTGACCACCAGAGATTTATTTAAGTCCTATCACTTTTGCACTTTATTATGCCATTGGAAGGTGCTGGCATTTTACGGAATTGGGAAATAAGAGCAAGTTCAGAGTTCGTATGAACAAATTAAGCTCAGTTTGGCAAAATATGACGTCATTTATCATACACACAAATGAAAGGAATGAGAGAGAAAAATGAAACAATACGCAAAATGTTAGGGGAAGGGGGAGGAGGAAAGCCTCGTCGCTTCTTCTCTTTTTGCGCTGAGATACACCAAAAAATGTCATAAATAAAACAAAAAAAAAAGGAAAAAATAATAATCTCAAAAATCAAAAATATTCACTCAATCCGCCGTCACCTAATGGCACAATTATCGCCCGCCGTCCAGCTTCTGCAGCACCGTGTCCAACTCCATTTTTTCGCCGAATTCCATGCCGGCACAGTGCGTGTACAGCTCCGTAATGACGGCACTGGCCGCCCGTCGTTGCTGCTTTTGTTGTTGACTCTGTTCACTGCTGCTGCTGCTGCTCATCAGTTTCGGCACCTCTCTGCGCGCGTTGGCCAACAACGACTTCTTCGCCTCATATACTTCGTCCAAATTCTTCTCGAAGGCCTACACAAAAAATGTTGCTGTTTGAATTAAAAAACTGATGAATTTGGTTGTTCTTATTTCAATCACTGGCATTTATGTCCTAATGACTATTTTTATACTTTAATGAAACTTTAATTTGTAAGCCGTATTTTCACCTCCCATGGCAAAGTGCCGGTCATCCAGTACAGCATGTTGTGCACCAAAATTTCCAAGTCGCCACGGAATGAGGGCAGACAGCCGCGGTGGGCGTCGCAGGAAGTGAACAACGGAGTGCCATTGTGAGCTGAACAAAAGCCGAAAATAGACAAGGAAAGAAGGGATGGCACCAAATTCTCAAACTTCCGAAAAAGGCACAAATTCCTTTTTCAAAAACATGTCCAAACAAACCCTTGGGTTTGGAAGGGGCGGGGGTAAACTAAAAAACCCAATTTTTAGGGTTTTATTTTTATTTTTTAATTCCTATTTTTAAAGATGTTTATTTATTTTTCCATTTGCCACCCTTTTTTGTTTGCATGTTCACCCTGCTTTTTGTTCTCCTTTTCGACCAGTGCGTCGGGCAAACGCCTCGCCAGGCCAAAGTCGATGAGCACAACCCTCGCAAAATCACTTTTGGATTCCATCATTAAATTGGCCGCCTTCACATCGCCGTGCACATAATTCTGAAAATTACATAGTTCATTTTGGCAGATTGGTAATGGCGACATAATACAATTTTATGCAATTGTATAAAAATATGTCTTTTCTTAAATAAAACCCTCCCAAGCGATCGGCCTCCTCTTTTTTTTGAGAGGGATTGAAAATAAAGCTCGGGGGTTTTGTTGTAGAAAATACAGTAATTAGTATAAATAAAGATTTTCTTAATGGATTTTCCTTTGGAATGGGGAGGGACCCGTGTACCCCCTCCCCCCCCCCCCCCTGACCAACCAACTCCCCTGGTCGTGCAGATACGCCAACGCGTGCACCACCGCCTTGGCCACCGCCGACACTTCCGCCCAACTGAGCACCGCCGACGGAGTGCGCGCCGCGCGAACGGACTCCAAAGAGAAGGCGAACTTTGGGATGACCAAATAGCGAATCTGTTGGCCTTCATAAGTGAACGAGCCGTTGCTGATGAAGTGGGGCAAGCCAAGGAATTTGAGCCCTAAAAGGGGCGAAATCGAATTTATTGGGAAAGGATGGCAGCGAACGGCCGAAAGACACCCAATCGGAAAGTTTCTGCCAAGATTTGTGAGATGGCACCGGGGAATATGCCCTCCTCTCCACAACCGGGTCAGCAAAAATAGCCATTCTGCTATTCTGTTTCGATTTAGTAAAGTCCGTCCCTAAGTAGTCGGATGGATAAATTTGACATGTTTTTTTGCTCATTGAATTTAAAAAAGTCTAATTTTTTCGCAGTGCCGCGAAAGGAAAGAAAGAAATAAGTAAGTTTTTTTTTTTTTGGACTTATTTCTTTAGTGTCAAAAAAACGCCAAATTATGGCAAATATTCAATGGCTGCTTCTCCTCACCTTTGTCCTGCTTCCATTTCTCCAAATGTTCAAGCTTCAGCACGCGCATGTACACGTGCATTTCGGTGAACAATGGCCCGTTGGACGGCGGTTCCATTTTGATGGCCACGGCACGACGTGAACTGCTCTGAAACGCCGTTTACAATTCGAATCTGGCATTTTATCATGCGCAATGGATTACGATTTTTTTTTTTTTGCAATTTTATCTAGTTTGTTTTTTCGAATTATCATTAATATTTTTTAAATCCCACGAATCGAAGAAATTTTACAAGTCCAGTCATTCATCTTGTTGTGGGAATTAACATTATTTAACCAGCCCAACCTGAACTCCTTCGTATATCCGTCCGAATCCGCCCTGTCCAATCTCTTTGCCCACAACGAATTCCTGCTTCTTTCCGTCTACAAATTTTGTGCCACTTTTGACGAGTACGGATTTGTCGTGCAGCCGAGGCATTTTTCTTGCAGGTGCCATTCGATTATTAATGCAATATTTTTGCCTGCTGTTTGAATTCGATTTGACACGAAAAGAATTCGAACAAAAAAAAATAATTATGAAATTTGCACAAACAAAAAAAAAACAGTCAACGAAATTATAAGTATTGAAAAAAGCAAGTGAACTTGAAAAGCAACGAAAAGGACACTTTATTGAATGAACAACTCGAAACTTGAAAATTCATTAAGAAAAATACATTATCAAAGGGAAAAGGGCATAATTTGGACAGAAAGGGGAAACAATCGGCAGAAATAAAAAAGGAAAGGATATTTTTTGTTGAAAAAACTCAAATTGAATTCAAAAATGGCCTTCTGTATTTTCATTTTCGACTTAAAGAAAAGTTGCTCATCGTCCGGAAGAGTCCTGCGCGTGATGGTGAACGAATTCGGAGCACAAATTCGCACTGGTTCAGCTCTTGCTGCCCACAACTTTTGCCAATGTTTTGGAATTCGTACAGAACGCGATCATTGCTGACACGGCGTTGGACCGCGGACGGGAAAAGAGTGGCCATGTCGGGCCACGGCTCATCCGCGGCAAGCCAAACGCAAATGCGACGGACCATCGCGTTGGGACGTTGCGTTGTGAAGGCGTACTGTGAGCAATGGAAACATGGATAAATAGTGGGGGAGGGGGAGATGGGATCGGAGACGAAAATTTACGAAATCCCTATTTTTGCTTCAATCAGTCGGACCACTCCGACTGATACAAAGTCCCGCCCCCACCCTTTTCCGTCCCACATACGAACGAAGTCAGAGGGTGTCGACCCCCCCACCCCCCACGAAGCCGCTGGAATTTGGCTTAATATTTTGCAATGCCGATCAAATTTGGGAATTACCGAATGAATAAATGGACCTTTGGAATTAAACTCAATTTTACCATGAGGAGAGGAAAGTCCAAGGTCAGGTCGGACCCATTCTTTTTTCATAAAATAAAAGAATTCTTCAAAAGATTTTCCTCCAAAATAAATGTCTTAAAAAGTGCACTCGCCTCGACCAATTCTTCGAAGAAAGTGGGCGGATATTGGCTGAAAATGTTGCAGAACACCGAGTCAACATAACCTCCGCCGGTGTAAAGAAATTGAGCAAATTCGCACGAGTATTTGAACTTGTTCAGCACCAGCTGGCCCAGTTCGTCTACGGACGGAAGTTTGGCCAAAAATTGGGCCAATTCGTCGCCAACGACGCCGCTTTCACCGCCATCGTCGTTTATGGGGCAATCGTTGACACTCTGTTCATGTTGTTGATGTTCTTGTTGTTGGAGATTTTGTTGAAGGGGGCCAGCGTCATCAATAGTGAGACCCTCTTAAAATAGGACAAATTAGCATATCAAAGGGACAGAAGTACGACAAATTAAAAATGTAAAAAAAAGCAATTTATATAATTTAATTTCATAAATGAAAAACAATTAAGCAAATAAAAAAAGCACATTTTGCCAAAGAGAATTTTTTAAAAAATGATTGAATTACAACATCAAAAACCGTTGTCACATCACTTTAAACACTCACCCAAATTTATCGTTTCGATGGTTTGCTCAGTTTGGTTCAATTGCCCATTATCGCCTAAAATAACAGCAAATAATGCATAATTTCTTCCATCTGACCCCCCTCCGCCCACAATTTGTGTGCGTTTGTCCCCTCTTCGCCTCCAAATTGGCCCGCATTTGCGCTTCCAATCGTTCAATTCTTCGCCCCATTTCGCCCTCCACTCGGCGCGTCCTTTCGCGCATGGCCAACGAAATGTCCAAAAATTGGTCGAGCAGGTCGCCCAACGCACTCAACTGCTGTTTCAGCACTTTCAGCTCCTTTTCCAAATCCTTTACCCGACCATCGGTCTAAAATTTTACACTTTTATTTAAAAAATGGCTCCGATTTGTCTTTGCCTGGCCACCTCTGTTCCATTTATGGCATTTTTCAGACGCCCTTCGTACGCTTTTCGGGCATCCTCAAAATTGGCAAAAAGTGAACGAAATTTGGCCTCAAAATCATCGCTCCTCGACGTATTTTCGTCCCCGCAATGTTCGCCCAACAAATCGTTCCTCCGCGACTGCCCTAAAAAACTAATTTAAAACTTAAAAAATAAATAAAAAAATATTGTAAATGCACGATAAATTGGTGGTAACAAATGATAAACTGGTGAACATTCAGCCCGTGATGGAGAGAAATATGAGACGAATTGGCCCATTGAAAAGAAAATTGAGACAATTTCTAAAAACAAAAATGGAAAGAAAATAAATTTTCTTTTAAATTTCAGTAATTTAAACACCAAAAATTTGATTATTTTTTATTAATTTTCAAATTTTTGAAAGATTTTAAAATTAAAAATTAAGAATATCACTAATTTTTGAGTTGGAACGATTTTATGTTCAAAATGCCAAATTAATTTTTTTAAATGCAATTTCAAGAATCTTCTGTTACGGTAGGGGTCAACTGCGCTTGGCCAACTGCATCTGATGAGCCAAGTTTAGGACGCGATAACTTTTTTTGAAGCTGACCTATTTGAATAAATTTTGAATCATTCAAAAGCTCTTTGTGTTTTGAGCTTTCATTAAGCCACTCATTGTTAAGCGATTTAATAACTTGTCAAAAAGTTATAATTTAAAAATTGAAAAATAGTCATAATTTTAATGAGTTTTTATTTAAATTTTATAAATAAGTTTTTTTGGGGGGGGGCGGGTTTGAAGAACTAATAAAGCTCTTGGAGATCCTTCTAATGATACCAAATTTACAAGTTCGAAACAAATTATGAGGTTCTAAAGTTGAAGTTGAAGATGCGAAAAATCACTCGACGAAAACGGGCGCAAAATAAATAAATTGACAAAGGGAAGAGGTGACCATCACTTTTATGTGTTCGAGGGCAAATGCCTCAGGCAAATGGGCAATCGATGGAATGGCCAAAGAGCTGCCATCAGTCCGTATGTCGAATGGCACAATAATCGAATGCCTAAATTACTCCTGTTTTTAACAACCGGAACCATAGACATAATCCTAAGACAGTTCGGCTTGCGCATTCGTTTTGCCGTCCGTTACCCGAATCTCGACGTTTTTTTTGTACCGAATCCCGACGTTTTTGAACTTTTTTAAGTCGACGTGAATAGCAGAAAGCCGAATCTCGGGATTTGCCTGCGTAAGCTGAAGAAACGGGGAAAATATCACAAAGTATTTCTTTGCATAAGTGAGTTGATTGGGAATTGACTGTCCCTTCTTAAAGTTCCTTCTCCCGTACCGACAGAAAGTGATTATTTTGAATTTGAATCCAATTAACGCCTTTGGCTCATTTTGTCGGCACTTCTTTCATTGTAAATATTTGCTATGTTATTATTATTATTTCCCCTGTTTTTCTTTTTCTCCACTTTTTATGCTTCTCCATAATATTTACCTAGCAAATTGCCATTTTTGCGCGGTACAAATAAAAAAATGCAAAAAAGTAAAAACACGCAATTTGTGCCACAGAATTTCCAGTGTTGTTCGGGATTCCCGGTCCCGGTCCCGAAAACCGGGATTTTCCCGGTTTTTTTTGGTCCCGGTCCCGGTCCCGAGTCCCGGTGTTTTAGTCCCGGTTTTCGGGACTTTTTTACACCACTAAAGATTGACTTATGGACAGAAAGTGTTAAGGAAATGAAGAAAATTTTCAGTACTGGATTGTCTTTTGAAATAAAAATTATCGACAAGAATTCTTCAAATTTTATGTTTGATGATATTATTCTAATTATGCTAAATCAGGGTTGCCATATGTACTTGGATTCAAAGTACGTACTTGGATTTGGGCCATCATGCTTTGAAAATTTGAAGCGTACTTATTTCCAAGACTGTATTTGGAAATGGGAAATTTACCATACGGGTAAAAAAAGTCAAAATTACACTCATTTTTGACCAAAATCTGTTAATAAATCACATCTAATTTTCAAAAATTTTCTTCCGGTGGCACCTATCGACTCCACCTGATCTCCATTCGCGTAGCTTTTCTCAAAATTTATTCGAAAATCTCAAAAATCGGGCTTTTTGGTGCAAAATCTCTTACCAAAATACACTCCAATTTTCAAAATTTCCCCGGCGGCGCCTATCGGCACCGCCGCCTCACCCTTGTGAAAAATACAATCCATTTCAATAAATTAACGATTTTTTTACTGCAAATGATAATTTTTGGAGTGTACTTGGTTAATTATTCTTAAATGTTTAGTAATCAGATTAAATGGAAGGATCTGGAATTTTAAGTACTCAAAACGAAAATTCAAGCAACAATTCTGAGGACGAAGAAACAGTTGAAATCGTAATGTTAGTGATGAAAGTATTCGACGTTGGGAGAAATCTATTCGCCTAAAAGATCATTGCTTTCAAAGGAACATGCTAAAATGCAATTTTTTTTGCATCATAATTTTGATGACGAAGAATGAGAACATAAATTATTATTCACATAACAAAATTTTTTTCTTCATAATTTTTCAAAAACACACCCCCCAAAAACTGGCTTATGAAGTCCCGGTCCCGGTCCCGAAATGGTCCCGAGTCCCGGTGTCTAGTCCCGGTCCCGATCCCGAGTCCCGAAAAATTCTTGGTCCCGAACAACACTGAGAATTTCCCCTCTTTTTTTGGTTGGGTGCAATGCAACAATTATAATACTTTTGGGTGATGGAATAACAAATGACGGCATTTAAATTGGCCCAATAATAAAAAAGTTAATTTAAAAACGAATTCATTTTCCTTTCATTTTGCATTTCATTTTAACCTGAAAAAGAACTGCTGTTCAATTGAAGCCCTAAATGTGTCATTAAATTACTAATGCTCAACAAAAAGAGAACTTTGGCCTTCCCGCCGCCGTCGGCGAAAGGTTCCGCCTAAATCGAGCATTTCCCACCCTCAACACTCAAAACAATTTGAACATTATTTGTGCCGTTTGCTTCGCACCAATTATCCCCCGAAGAGATTTGCCAAAGATTGTCCAACCGTTTAGCAAGGCAAACAAACCAAACATCCCTCCGCGTTGACTTATGCGGCCGAATTGTGCGAATGCAATGAAATTTTGCAATGTTCGAAGACCAACGCACTTCTGCCGAATTTCTTTGGGCAATGCCGAAAGGCTTTTCACAGAAATTGCCGATAATATTTTCCTTTTTTTTTGCCTATTCCGGGTTTCCCAAAATTGCACTGTCATCGTTTATTTATCTACGCATTGTTTCTTTGTTCATACTTTCCATTCCCAATACCCACAAAGCATTTGATACACCGTTTGAATGGCACACGACACATGGAATGGCAAATGGCCAAAGGGAAGGGGGCGGGGGAGGACATGGCAAACAAATGGCCATGGCCACCTCTTTGCCCCTTAAAAGTGCGTCTGTCCATCCCCCGTCAGTGCCAGCATTTATTTGCGCTCCTTCCTCCCGCCCACCGTTGGCTTAATCCAATTTCAGGGTCGCCTTAAGCTTAATTAAGTCCCTTAATGCCATTCGGCGCCGTTCTCCCCCTCCCCGCCTCGTCCCGTTAAGTAAATGAGTGTCCCCCGGGGCATTCATTGTAAACAGACAGAGGACGACACATTGGGCACATCCTTTCCTCTGCTCAACCTTTATGACGCAAAGCTCTTCCAAATTTGCCCACCCTCCCTCCTCCCATTCACACATTTGAACATAAACTCTTGGCAATATTTTTGGCATTTCGTTTAATTGTTCCTTTTAATATTTCCCATTTTTAGCCGTTCTTTCCTCCCTCTTTTCTTTAAAAGTGCGGACATCGCTTCTCATCAGTCATTGCACCATGATTAGGTCATTAAATGAATTTTCCACCACATTTAGTCCTTCCACAATTTATTTTGCCCTTTTTGCTCCGCCGCAAGGAATTGGCCAAATTAAGCAAATCCTTCCAACCCAAACACCGTTTATGTGCTGATTTGATACGTCTTTTTTGTACAGACTGCGTAAAAAAAAGCGCAGACATTTTTATTGAAAAAATCGGTAGAAAATCCAAAAAAAACTCGGTGGACGGATGACGAAAAGCTAAAAAAAGCGTTCCATCTTTTTCATTTTGTGCCAATTCTTGGCCAGCAATTCCCTACGGGTTTAATAGATTAATTTAACCAAATTAAAGTAAAATGTCTCCCTGATTATATAATTTGGTCTCTTTGGGTGGTCTCCCCCCCCCTCCGCCCCTCTATTTTTGTTTAAAATTTTCCTATTTTCATTCATTTTGCTTAAGTGGGTGGTGTCGTCCTCCCATGGGCATCAATTAGTTTCGCTTCATCGAATGGCCTTCAAATGGGCAATATTATGTGCCTTTAGGATGGTCTTTTAGGTTAATATTTAAATATTTAAAATATATTTTTAATTGTTTATTTTTTGTTTTTGTTTTTGGCTCCATTTGGCCCTGTTTTTCGTCGCTTTTCGATTCCCACGCTTTGAGAGAATTCTAACGCATTGCTGAAGCAAAAAGCAAATATACCCAGCCAAATGTTTAAAAAGAAAAAAATCGTATTATCTTAGAAAAATAAAAAAGCGAAAAATTTTAAAATCCTTTTTAAAAATGAATTGCACAAATGGCACCATCGGCAACGGCACTTCCGCCGGGGGAATGGCATTGACCGTCGGAAAGGCAAGAAAAACTTTTTTCATCAAAGTTCATATTCATATTCCCTTTGGTCAGGTCGACTATTACATTCAGGTGCCACTTTTATTCTTTTGGTTTCTTTTCATTTGTCCAACATTTCTTGACCAATTCCCCCCCCCCCCCCTCCCCCCATTTTCACAGCATTTCATTTTCCCCGTCCAATTTTGTTTGGGTGTCATTGGCAATTCTATCAATTTGTGCGTCCTTTTGTCCTCTGGCATGAAGAATCAGGTTGTGCCCCCCGTTGTTTATTGGTCCGTCGTGCCATCCCCCCGCATTTTGCCAATGTCCGATTTTCCGGGTTTCCCCAAGGCTAACACTCTCCTCTCGGCAATGGCATTTGCCGACTTGGCCTTCCTCTTCTGCATGTTGCCCCACTCGTTGGCCTCCTTTTCCATCTTCTACAAAAGCATTCGATTCGCCTATCTTTACATGTATAATTTGCCTAATTTTATTTATTTTTAAATAATTTTTCAGTGTCACCAAAATTCATTGGGTGGCATTGGCCAATTGCTTTTCAACCGCTGCGACATTGTGCCATCATCGAAACCATTAAACAAACTATTCAAATTTTACTTTTTAGCCTCGTTTTGGCCGTATCATTGGAACGCTTCAGCGGCGTTCGTCATCCAATGCACACAGTGAGATGGGCAAAATCCGTAAAATATTTTTGAAATTTATTAAAAATTTTGAATTTTCTCAGAATTCCCGTCACAAATTGGTCCCATCTGCTTTCTTTTAGCGTTTCCAACTTCGTGACCAGCGTCTGCTGCTGCTCATCCTCGCCATCTTTGGCCTCGCTTTTGGCCTTTCGCTGTTCCATCATTTTGACTATCGCGTCACCATTTCCGTGGACCAATGCGATCGCGTCCAGTCGCGTTTCCATCACATCAGTGAGGTGAATGGACGGACGGTGATAGGTCGATTCACAAAAAGTGCAAATTTTACTGAATTTTTGACTAAATTTGGTCATAACTTTTCTCAGAAGCAACCAATTTAAACAATCTTAGTATAGTACGATAGCCATTGAATTGCTCTATTAGAATTGATAAATTTCAAAAAATTTCATCTTCTTTTTCAAAAGTTACGGTCAAAAAGGTGGAAAATTGCCATAACTTTTGAATTAATAAAATTTTTTGAAATTTAGCAAGCTAATAGAGTAATTGAATGCTATTATACTATACCAATGCCAAGATTGTTTAAATTTCTTTCTTCTGAGAAAAGTTATGATGATAATTCATTGCCAGAAGCAGAGTGCTTCCTCTTCTTTTCTCTCTGATCACTTTCAGATTTGCTTTCTGCTAATCAATCATTATGGTCTTTCTTCCCTTCTGATCACTTTCTCTCTTTTTCAAATTAATCTATGATCATCTTTTTCTCATCTCTTATCATTTCTGCTTTTTGGTCAATTTTTGATGGTTTTCGTTGAGATCATAATTTAATTTTTTATTCATTTTCTTCATTGCTTTTATTCCCTGATCACTTTTCCAATATATTCCCCTTTCTGATCACTTTTCCAATATATTCCCCTTTCTGATCACTTTTCCAATATATTCCCCTTTCTGATCACTTTTCCCTTTCTGATCACTTTTCCAATATATTCCCCTTTCTGATCACTTTTCCAATATGTTCCCCTTTCTGATCACTTTTCCAATATATTCCCCTTTCTGATCACTTTTCCATTATATTCCCCTTTCTGATCACTTTTCCAATATATTCCCCTTTCTGATCACTTTTCCAATATATTCCCCTTTCTGATCACTTTTCCAATATATTCCCCTTTCTGATCACTTTTCCCTTTCTGATCACTTTTCCAATATATTCCCCTTTCTGATCACTTTTCCAATATATTCCCCTTTCTGATCACTTTTCCAATATATTCCCCTTTCTGATCACTTTTCCAATATATTCCCCTTTCTGATCACTTTTCCAATATGTTCCCCTTTCTGATCACTTTCAAATTGTCCATTCACTTTACGTTTGATCACTTTCCCCCCCCCGTTGATCAGTTGAACTCTGTCTCCCCTCTGCTGGTGCATTATGTTCGCATTGCCAAATATGCCCAGTCTCTGCTCGGCGTCTTTTTGCCCGTCGTTGCCGTTGCCGTTCTCAATGTTTCTTTGGTGTACTTTTTGCGAAGGCGGCAGCTGCTCCCGCGCTCCTCGACCAGTTCGGGCTCCTCCAAGTCGCAACAGCAGCAGCAACAGACGGAATTTCGGTGACTTTCAAAAGCTAAAAAACAAAATGATGGCACAACAAAAAAAGGAAATCGAAAAAGGGCACTAAAAGAAAAAGAAAAAACAAAATATAAATAAAAAATACTTTAAACCTTAGAATAATGATTAGGGCACAGCAGAATCTCTTCTATTTAACCATTCTTACTAGTATATTTTTAATCCCGATCAGTCTCCTCCCTACCGGGGACCGGAATTCGGCAATGTACTGTATGACATACTGTATGACACTTCCTCCCTTTTCTCTGGGCCTTTTCACGGTACAAATTCAATGTCCGCACCTTAAACACTCATTCAGCTTCCGACCTTTCACAGCAGATATTCGGATATCGCCACCTTCCAGCGCCGCGAGCGCAAAGTGACCGCTACAGTAATTGCGATTGTTTCCTGCTTTACCATTACCCACCTACCTACGGTAGGTATCTCAATACGGTATAAGAACGCTATACAAATACTTTTACAGTTGGGTCCCGTCATTTGGCTGCACTTTCTCGCCCCGAACTCCGAATTGGTGACCGCATCGGCCCTTCTCAACAGTATCTTGGTCACCGGTATAAAATATGTCCAACTTTGCTCAATGGCACGCATCGGTTGCCCCGCGTTTAGGCAAAGTGCTCAACTTTTTCCTGTTCTGCTCCAGCTCGGCACATTTCCGACGACGAGCTGTGCTGATTCTGAACGCACATTTGGTAATTAATGAATTGGTAAAGGGAAAAAGATAATAAATAGGTAATAAGTCAAACCAACGGTACTTTGGCCAAATGTTTCCAAATTTTGGCCATAAGACATCGGCACAACTCTTTCCCGTCATTCTTGGCCAATCCAAACCCTCACTTCCCCCTGTTCGATTTTATTTCGGCATTATTTTTATAACTTTTTGCCAGTTTCATGGCCACAATCGCAAGAAGTACTCGTCGATGGCATTGTCCAACATTGGCACTCAGACCAATGTGACTAGTGTCGGTGCCATGTCCAACAGTTTGCGTGGTAGTCGTCATTCCGGCACAACTTTGCCCAGAAATTGCTCCCTTTTGGCTTCCTTTGCGCGCCATTTGCATTGGCAACAGCAACAAAATGGGACCAAGACGGAGCAGAAACAGCCGACGATGAACCACCACTGCTACTACCACAACCCCACTCAACAGCAGCAGAACATCAATAACAACTGTTGTTCATCATATTACAAGCAAATTGATGCGTGGGGTGGTCACAGTTGCCCCGCCGGGCATTCTTTTGCCCTACAGCACGCGACAGCGACCACCTACCGTACGCCCAAACAGTCTACGGTATCGCTGCGCGAAACACTGTTGCGTCAAAGCGGTGCCGAGTTTGACGACGCAACACCGACAGCAGAAGAGATGCATCAAATTGTGCGCAACGGTTGTGGATCACAGTCGGCGAGACAGTGGCGGACGGAGTTCGGTAGCTGAACAGCGAAGAGCAAATAAGAAAGATGCCGAAGAATGATGGCATCTGAGAGGGTGGGAGAGGGGATACTGTATAAACAAAATACTGTACAAAATAACAAATGGGCATTGATCCACCAGCTAGGCATTGGTTGTTCATAAAATATTTTTAATATAGTTTAAATTAAAATATTATTATAATTTTACTTTTCGTCATTTTTATTTCTACCTCTTTTGCTATGTGTACAATATATGATGAATTATGTATCAAATTTTATTTGTTTTTATCCATTTTTTAATATTTGCTTTTATTTATATTTCTTACAATGGCATCCGAATACGACCTTTTCGAGCAGTTCACTCAAAACAACAAATGAATGAATGATTTGGCCCTCCCCTTCGAATGAATAAACCCCAAAGTTCGCTTACACTTTTCCCATTTTCTTTCCTACCCTTTGGCCAATTCATTGCTTTTTGATCGCACCGATTGATTACTGATAAATAATGCCCAATTCCCCCCCCCCCCCCCCCTCCTCGTCTTCTTTTGATAATTTCGTCTAATTGGCCATTTCCCTCCCTTTGATTTGCTGATAAATGAAGTTCAGCAACGGCAGTTTGTCTCCAAAAAATCACTTTTCGACCCAAAAAAAAATTGCTGTTGCAGCACAAGTCTTTGTATACAAACATATGGAGAGAAAAATAGTGCATTTGTAGGTAAAAGACATGTGAAAATCATTAAAATATTTAATTCAACAATTTCTCCACTGGGGGGGGGGGGGGGACATAACGGCATAAAGGCATAACACCCCTTCCCTTTATTGTCGGCCCCTTTCCCTCCCACGCCCACTCCCTCTCTCCCACTCCTCCCGATTACTTCTCCGGGCCCTTTCCCTCCCCCCCTTTCCCCCCCTATCCCTCCCATTTTCTGTTACCATCCAAATTCTTCTCGCCCCCATTGTGCTTTTGCCTTGCCCATGTGTTCACGTTAATATCTCATTACGTTCTTTTGGCCTCATCCTCTCCCACTCTTTGTCCTTTTCCGCCGCCGCTTTTCCCCTTATTTTCCCTTTTTCTCTCTCGCCCGCCCAAATGTGGCCTTCTCTTCTTTGCTCTACCGCTTTACTCTTCTTCTTCTTCCATTTTTGTCGCTTCCCGCTTCCTCTAATATTTCGTCTCCGTTTTTACTGCCCCACCCCTTCCTCCCCTCTCTCTCCCCTTCCCTTGTCTTTCTCCTCCCCTCTCTCTCTCCCTCTCCTCTTTCCTTTCCCTTCTCTCCGCCCCCACTGCCCCCGTCTTCACTCTTCCGTGTCTCTCCTTTCCCTCTTCCCACCTTACTCTTTTTCTTCCACTTTTTCTTCTCCCGCTTCCTCTAATATTTCGTCTCCGTTTTTACTGCCCCACCCCTTCCTCCTCTCTCTCTCCCCTTCCCTTGTCTTTCTCCTCCCCTCTCTCTCTCCCTCTCCTCTTTCCTTTCCCTTCTCTCCGCCCCCACTGCCCCCGTCTTCACTCTTCCGTGTCTCTCCTTTCCCTCTTCCCACCTTACTCTTTTTCTTCCACTTTTTCTTCTCCCGCTTCCTCTAATATTTCGTCTCCGTTTTTACTGCCCCACCCCTTCCTCCTCTCTCTCTCCCCTTCCCTTGTCTTTCTCCTCCCCTCTCTCTCTCCCTCTCCTCTTTCCTTTCCCTTCTCTCCGCCCCCACTGCCCCCGTCTTCACTCTTCCGTGTCTCTCCTTTCCCTCTTCCCACCTTACTCTTTTTCTTCCACTTTTTCTTCTCCCGCTTCCTCTAATATTTCGTCTCCGTTTTTACTGCCCCACCCCTTCCTCCTCTCTCTCTCCCCTTCCCTTGTCTTTCTCCTCCCCTCTCTCTCTCCCTCTCCTCTTTCCTTTCCCTTCTCTCCGCCCCCACTGCCTCCGTCTTCACTCTTCCGTGTCCTTTTTCTTCACCCTCCCCCTCCTTTCCCTCTTCCCACCTTACTCTTCTTCTTCCACTTTTTCTTCTCCCGCTTCCTCTAATATTTCGTCTCCCCCTTTACCCCCTCTTCTCTCCCCCCCCCATCTTTCTCCCCCTTTCCTCTCCTATTAATTTTCACTATTCATCCACAATTTTGTCCGTTCGCATTTATTCATCAGAGTCCCATTCTCTCTCTTTTCTTTTCTCTTATCAAAATGTGCAATTGTACAAAAATAACAAAAAAAACAAAATTCCATCCAACTTTTAAAATTTATTAAAATAAAATATAAAAACAAATAAATTTCAAAGCGATGCTAAAAAATGACAGCGAAGGGAAGACGTATCAGCAGCACAAGGAGATGGACAACAGAAGCACACGGAGAGAACAACCACAGCAGAACAAAAGCAGAATATTCTGTGGAAAATTCAGGCAAATTTAAATTAAAAAATTAAAATTAAAATAATTGGCACATTTTTGGCAGATATTTCGTTTTGTTTCTGAGTTGGCTCTGTCTGAGCTCAATTTCGTCCAATATGTTGGCACTGAACTTTACGCTCATTTGCATGGGCTCGCCGCCGCCGGCCAATGGCACCGGCGGCGGTGCCGAAGTGAGCAATGAAAGCAATTTAAACGAATTAAAGATTTGAAACTTAATTTTTTCTTTTATTTTTCAGCATTCTTTCGCCCCGCCCATCGCTTACACTCCGCAGCAGAAAAACCAATTGATGTACAAAGAAAGAAAACAGGCACTTTCCCACGATTTACTAGCATTTCAAATTGGACCGTATCCCCTTGTGTATATGGTAGCCCCTGCCCGGGGTTACTGTCTTTAATGTTTAAATGCCATCCATCAGTGAAAGTGGGACATTTGGTCTATTCTCTCTCGCCCCCCCCCTCTCCCATTGTCTCTTGCCTTTGTCTCCCGTCCTTTTCCATTGTCTCTTTTTTTAAGGTGGGCCGTTGCGGTTGGCTCCATGTTCGGCACTTTCCCCTTCTCCTGGCTGTACACCCATTTCGGCGCCCGTTTTGTGTTGTTCGGTGCCGGATTGGCCTCTGCCATTGCCACCGCATTGATTCCGATTGCGGCATCATTTAGCTTCCCTCTGTTTTTGGCACTTCGTTTTGTGCAGGTAAACCCTTTTTGTCGACTTTTGTCTGTAATGGCACTAAATTTCAGGGCGTTTCCTATTCGGCCGACTTTGCCGCAATGGGCATGATTTGTTCCCGGTGGGCCAGCCTGAAGCAGAATGCACTGTTCATATCCGTGCTGACTTGCTACTCGCCTCTGTCCACCACCATCACCAACCCCGTCTCCGGCATGGTGGGCATCCCATTAAATCAGTTTTCTTCGTTTTTACAGTATTCCTTTACCCAAAATTATATTGTAATCACAATTTTCTTTATTTTTCATTTTTCTACCCCTGAATTTGTTGTACAACAGTATTCTTCTTAATTTATAATTTTTATTGTTTAAATACTTTTCGTTTACAGTATCCCCCCTTTCTCTGTTTACCGTATTTTTGCCACTTCACCGCCCCCCTCCCATTTGTGCGTCAGATTTGTGAGTCCCGTTTCGGCTGGCCCATGGTTTATTATGTGCATGCGTTGGCTTGCGCTTTGCTGTTTCTGCTTTGGCTGCTCTTCTACAACGACCATCCGAGCACCAATCGCTTTGTGACGGAAACCGAAGTGGAGAAAATCCATCGGGGCAAAAGTCGCGCGCACATCGAAATGGACAAATTCGTGCCGTACAAAGTGTGTCGAAAGAGAGAGAGACCCAGAAATGGCACACTATTCAAATTAAAAAAAATAAGGATTGCCCTTTCTTAATTAGGGGTTCTCCCCGGCGGGGAGCCATCCTCCCCCCCCTTACCTTTCTACGCCTCCCTTTTTTGGCACCCTATTTTTTGTGAGCAAATTGCTCTCCCAATTTTTTTTTCCAATTCAGCAAATTCTGCGCAGTCGCCTCATTTGGGTTGTTTGGCTGAATGCGTTTGCCGACCTTTTCTCAGGCGTTTTTCTGCTCATGTACATTCCCACCTACCTCAACTACGGTAATGCGAAGACGGAATACTGTAACACTGTTATCGCAATTTAAACACCAACAATCTTTTTGAATTTTTCCGTTACCGTACCCAATATCTGATATTTCAGTGTTGCACTACAGTGTCGAAAAGACGGGTTTTTTGGGCGCGCTTCCTTCACTTTCGCACATTCCGCTCAAATTTTTGTTCGGTTACTGTAGCGACAAATTCAAGTATATACTGTACCTAAACCAATTGCTCTCCTTCTCTATTTGTGTGCCCTCACAGATGCCTTCCTGAACGTACCAAGTTAATTCTGTTCAATACCATCGCCGTTGGAGTGCCGGCCATTGCCTATTTGGCCATCGGCTTCGTCCCCGTTGAAAGGCCCATGTGGACAGTGCTGATTTTCACCGCCATTCTGATGCTGTTGTCCACCGCCGGCGGAGGCTTTTACAAATGTGGCACACTTTGTTCAAGGCAAAAACATTTTGCGGCATTTTTGTCAAAAAACGAAATGCCATGCCAAAAAAAAAGAAAAATAAATTTTCATTGATGGCATCGTCAAGTTCAGGCAGTACTCGCACTTTGTGGTGGCCAACATTCAATTTGTGAAGAGTCTGACGCTGTTTGTGGGCCCCGCCCTGCTTTGGCTGTTCGTGGAGGACGAAACGGACCGTGACCAGTGGCGCACAGTGTTCATTCTGTTGGCCGTCATGCTAATCGTGGTTAGAAGGCGGGCAAAGCCCCTAGCAAAGTGTCATTCCTTTTGTGGCGATGAAAAGCCCGCCTTTTTGTTTGCATCTTTTGGCAGTCTTTCTCGCCCTCCCCCGCCCCTCCGCAATTTTTCTATTTTTTCGAATTTTTTTTTTCTAATTTTAACACCATAAAACATCCCCAGGGCTGTGATTTCTTGCAAAAAGCTTAAGATTATCGCTCTCAAAAGTGGTATTATGTGAATCGGTGTCGAATTTTGTGCCCACCTTCGCTCCCTTTCAATGGCACTTCCCCCGTCCGTCCCCCTAAGGCCAATGCTCTGTTCGCAATGGTCGCCACTGATCAGCCGGCGCCATTCACTCGGATCAATGCGACGGGCAAAGAAAAGTCGAAGTTGGAAGAAGGAGAAGAGGCACAAAATATGATAGTAATGGAATGAGAGAAGAGAGAACGAGTGAATTATTTGTGTAAATAAAAGTGATAATTAGAGGAGAGAAACAATTTTTGAAAATTTTTGTCAAAAAAATGCCAAAAAAAAATTCATGGCTTTTGCCCATTTGGCACCCAAAGTTATGGAAAATTTTGTTTTCTGAAGAAAAAAAAAATTGATGCAATCTTTTATTATATGTTCGAGTGTTTTGAGCAGAACTGTTCCTTTCCTTCTTTGCCAAAATTTCCACTTAAAATGGCCGGCGAAATCGAATTTTCAAAAACAATTAAATTTTTAAAAATCGTTAATTTGAAGTTGTCTTTAAGTTGTCCAAGTGTGCCTTGGAGTAGCACTTAACGGTGTGGGAACATTTGGTTTTATGAATGGTCACAAAACGCCGATTGTTTGTTGCCCCCGCCCCCCGGGGGAAGTTGGCATGGGTCCTTGGCCTTGTCTTTGGCTTTTCCTTCCTTCCCTTTGATGCCAAAAGATTTGTTACTTTTTTGTGTTAATATGCATCGATAATGCCACCGTTTAGTTAAGCTCCGCCGATGTTTCATTTTTAAGGGATTATTAATTGTCTGCTTTTGCTTTCCCCCTTTTTCTTTGGTCGTTCGTTTTTTCCCATTTTAAAGCCCTTTTTGGCATTTCCATTCGCATTGCTTCGGAGGCAAAGACAATTATGGCATTGGCATGTAGTCGAACGGTGCCATTCCCACAGGCGAAATTACAAATTTAATCTCAAAAAACAAAATATATTGATGTAATAGCACATTATTTCACTGGCAAAAAAAAAAGAAGAAAAGCTTCAGAGAAGCGCAGCAATTGAAGGAAATAGTATAACGAACATGAGAAGAAAAGAAAAAAAGATAAGCAGATAAGAGAGTGCCAAATTTGGCCTTAGGACATTTTATTGGCCGTCGTCTCTCTCTCTCTCACATGCTCTCTCGCCCCCTCCATCTCGATACAACACTATTTGGACACCGTCTGTCCTTCTTCTCCAATATTTCCAACCTTTCCGTTTCTCGTTCCTTCCGTTGTGTGCCATTGGCAAAATGCCGTCCCTCCCTCCCTCGCTCTGTCCGCCCCTTTGGCACTGCGCCGTCCGTCCGTCCGTCGTCCGCTCACATCCTTAATTACACCCAATGCAATGGCACTCCACCACATCGGGCGAACAGTGTTTCTTTGCATTTTTAGATCGGATAATAAGCAAATAAATCCCCGCTTTGTCTGTCACGGATAATCCATTCGGAGAAGGGACAAAAAAAGCGCAACAAAACGAACGGAGGAAAATGTGAGACGAACCAAAAAAGAATCAACTGTAAATGAGAAAAATGTGAGTGCATGATTGGCAAATGCCAAAATAAATACCATTTGAAAATTTCTTAAAGACAAAATGCCAACTTTCCTTGGCCATTCCTTCGCCCCCTTTTTGTTCAGTGCCGTCCCCTTTTGCATTGTGCCAAATTTGCCTTTTCCAATTGTGCCATTTCTTCCGCTTTTCCGCCTTCTGCTTCTTCTCTCTTCGCGTCTCTTAATTATTTGGCCATTTTTGTCTCCCCAAATTTTGTCCAATGCCAACGATTATCCCAGCGAAGTTCGGCACTGTTCCGAGGCCGATTTGGTCTTCCAATACACACCGTGTGATCAAAACAGTTAGTCAATAATTACTTTCGAAAAATTATAAGTTCCAAAATATTTTATTTATTTATTTCCTTAAAAAGAAAAATTATTTAATAAAATATTTCTAATTCATAGTAAACTTCATAAAATCAAAATATTGAAAATTTAGAAATGATAAATTATATTTTAACCACCAAAATCATTTTCCCATTTTGGACAAACGATGGCTTTACGCGGTGCCGCGCTCCCATAATTTTTTGTGCTCGGCCGACTCAGTGCCAGCGCCGCGACACGGGCTGAATTGCAGTAATTACTTAATTCAAAAAATTACAAAAATTAAAATAATGAATTAATATAATTTTAAGGTGTAATTTGCCCGGCGGGACATTTTCTGGAAATGCACTCGCAAAAGTGTGAACAATGCAAACCGGGTAAACAAACAAAAGGACGCATAGTTTTTTATGGCAATTTTCATTTGCCGAGGGAAAATTATTTTTAAATTCCAAACATTTGACATTATCAAAACAAAATGCCAAAAAAGGCATTCAAAACTGGCCATTTAGGTACTTATTCGCTAGGCGACCGACTGCGCTACGAGCAATTCGAAGGGGACAAATTGCCCGAAGGCTTTTCAGTGGAAAATTCGCCGGCAGACGAATCATTCGCGAATTTGTTCAGCGGCAGTGCCACGGGCGGACAGTGCCAAAACGGAGGGGGCATCGGCGGTTGGGCGGTGGAGGAGAGCGAATTGCGCTATCGGTGGACACATTGCGAAGTGAGGGGGGGGGGGGGGAAGGCAAAGATAGGGTGAGAGAGAGACACACACTCAAAGGGAAGGAGGGCAAAAAGAATTGGGTTGGAAATGGCACGAAAGTGATTCAGAATTCGAATTCTGACTATTGGGTTTTGTCGCCTTTGGGCCTAATTTAGGACAAATATTTTTTTTAAATAATTTGCCAAAAATTTTTGCACATTTGAAAAATCGAATGCTTTAAGTGTTAGAATCTATCAATTTTAAGCTGTTTCCAAATGGTCGATTAACTCCTCAAAAAGTCACAGTTTGAAAACTGCGGAAAAATCATAAAATTTTGGTTGGCTCAGACGGAATTGACCAATACGAATTCATAAATCACCAAATTTGAACATTTTCATTGTTCAAGTAAGTTAATTCTTTTTTGGAGAATAAATTTAGTGTTCTGTTGGCTTTTAATTTATAAAATACTATGTAATTTGACACTTTTAAGTAACCACTTAATTTGTTATTATTAAATCACTTATCTGATTTGAAAGAATACATAATCCAATTATTCCTTATTTAATTTCAATTTTAAATTAATTTCTATTTTAATATTCTAAAGTTAATTGTTTTTTATTTTTTCAAATCCCAAAATTAAAATCATTTTTAAAATTTAATTATTAATTTTAATTCAATTTAAATATTTTTGTTTCTTTTTACGCATTTTCCAATGTTCACTTTCAGTCCACCCTCAGCATTGCGCTGCATTTGGTCCGTCCCGGCTTTGCCGAGTTCCGCTACCGCATCAGCCGGGACAGTCGCGGACTGATTTCGCTGCTGCGCGTGCGTAACGCGCAGTGCCAAAGTTACGGCGGCGGTGGCGGCGACAATGAATGGCACGGCACACAGAAGCCGAAGCAGAAACAACGGCAGCATCAGCAACAAAAGCAGTCGGACACGCAGTCATCCGCAGCGGAAGGCGACATCCGCGTCCAAAGATTGGCACTTCGAACGGGCCAAAATTTGGCAAGAAAATGGGCACAATAGCTCGGCCCTATTGATCAATCTGATGATCAATGAGTGATCGGGTTGATGCAAATTTAGCATAGAAGAGATCGAGAGACTACCGACTGATCAAAGAATTCTCAGTGTGGCAAATGATCAGCAGATTAACCAAATATGTTCACATTGATCAGCTTATTTGTTCTAATTAGTCCTAGTATTTTTCACGATTATTCCTTCGCTTTGATCATTTATTTATTGATTGATCCATTGTCCCCCTCCCTCAACAGATCACTTGGAGCGTGTCCTCTGACCCCGTGCTGTCCACTCGGATGGAGATGATCCGTCTGCTTCGGCTCGACCTTTCCGGCTTGGCATTCACTCCCGAATGTTCGGCATGCCCGGCCGGCACATTTGCCGACCGACACAGTGCCCAGCAGTGTGAGCCGTGCCCAATGAACACTTTTAGCACCGCCGGGGCGCGTCGATGCGCCGCATGCGCAACACATCAATGGGCAGGCAAATAAAAGCAGCAATTTAAAAGTATGGAAATGAATGAAATGTCAGAGCCTCGGTCGGGAATGTGCCAACTTCGCCCCAAGTGCCAACAGATCGATTACCACTCGGTGCGTCCTCAACAGTGCAATGGCACGCGCCGAATTTATCAGCGAAAAATTGAGCCTACCGTATGCCTTGATGAGCCCGGCGCATATACGGTACCAAAATGATGGAATTTTTAGCATTGTTTTTTCGTATTCTCTGAGATTCAGGCATTAAGTGAGACGGAGCAGTGCCCGCCGTGTGCGCTTGGCATGTACCGTAACGCGCAAAGTGGCGAATGCCAAAAGTGCCCCGAGGGCGAAGTGTCGGAGGACGGCAAAGGCAAATTCATCAATGATCATTAGGGTTTCGTTTGTAAAATTTCCGAACACTTTTTGATTTTGAGTGCTATCAAAATAGGTTGGCATTTTAAAAAATCCATTAACTTTTCAAAGAAAATTTTTTTTTGTTAAAATCATTGGCATTTTCCATTATTTTCCATTTTGGGGCTTTTATCACTTATTTCGGCATTTTTTGCCTTAAATGTGCACCTAATATCAAATAAGTTAATTTGCAACTTCATTTTTCAGTTTGTCAACAGTGCCCTGCCCACTCTCAGCCCGCCTTGGGTCTGTTCATCAATCGTTGGGATTCCTTTTCCCCTGGCGTTGTGCCAAAATTTGAATGCGAATTCGTTTCTGCCGGTTCCTTTTGTTCTTTTTTCCCCCAATTTTAACACACTCACCATTATTCTTTTCATCAGATGAATTAGTCGGCGATTGTCGCGTCTCTCCCGCTTGGATTTCGTACGGCGACCGCGTCGAAAGCGTTCAGACGCGCCTCACGGGCGTCGCATTGGAAATGAGCAGTCAGTGGGACGCATTTCGCATTAAATTAATTTAAATATACCATTTTGACATTTTTCCTTAGTCCATCTCAGCGACGGCTTTTACGCCCCGCTCCATTCGGGCCGAGTCTCTGCCGACAATCCAATCGCACTGATCTCGGTTGAGCTGGAGCTGATCTGCGAGGACGACACGTGCCAATTTTACATCGTGCAGGTCAGTTGGGTGGGGGGAGAGGATTTATTCGTCGGTTGTTTTGATGCCAAATGGCACAAAATATTTTACGAGTTCGAATGGCAAAAAAAAGCCCAAATTGTGTACAATTAGTGTCTGTTGTTATATATATAAACTTTCGGAATGGAAGTGACTTATCGAGCTAACCTACCGTAACCCAATGATCATGAAGACATTCGTTCCAATAAATAAATATCCCTCACTTCTCCCCGTAAAAAAGGAACTCGACCCGCCCGCCTCTTCCGCTTTGCTTACTCCCGCCGCAAATGCGCCGCGTGGCCAACTTGAAATGTTGGCACTGCTCAACGGCACTCAGCCGCGGCGTTTACTGCAGGTGACCCACCCACTCTATTATGACTAGTGTCGGCAAATGCGATTTTTCAGTAACGGTAAAAATCGGTAATTACGGAATGCCGGGTTTTACCGATTTTCCCCCAAATTGATCGGTAATCGGTAAATTTACCGATTTTTACCATTCTACTAACGTCCATTTACACGGTCAAAAATTGACTGATCAGAAGAGCATTCTGTCTGATCAAACTTATTCCCAGTTTTGACCCCATTTTCGTCAATCATCCGTTTCATAATTTGTACAATATTTGATCAGTCTCGCTTAGAAATTGAATCGATCAAAAGGTATCCATCCCTGATACCAAATCATCTGCTGATGCTAAATGATATTAAACTAATCCACACTTGGTCAAATTGTGTTCCCCCGTCCGTTTTGGGTCGCCGCCGTGACCACCAATCGTCCGCGTCGTCTCGTCTTCGCATTTATGCGCTCCGGCACGGTGTTGGGCCGCGACTCGCTGTCCGACCGCGCGGTGCTGTACGCGATCAATGTGACCAATACGGGCGATGCGCAGCGGCAACAAGCGACTGGCACCGCGCACCGCTGCGTGAAATGCCCGCGTCGCGACGCAAAAAGGTGCCATTGAGTCCCATTTTTGTGGCACAATGATTGCACGTCTTTTCTTGTTTCAGTGGCAAATGTCTTCCATGCCCTCCGGGCGAATATTGGGCCAATTCGGTGAGTGATGGCAAATTCGATAAACTCTGCGTTCAGTCGCTTCTTTTCAGTTGTGTCGTCGTTGTCCTGCCGGCTCGGTGCTGAATCCCGCCGTCGATGCACTGCTCCAATCCCTTCCCAATGCCAATGGTTCGTCCTCGCCTTCTTCCCCCGCTTCTCCGTGTGTGTCGTGCCCTCCGCATTTTGTGGGATCCGCCGACGGATTCGCATGCGAATTCTCGGGCCATTTTGACATGGACGAAGAGGGCGAAAAAGAAGCGGAGGAAGAAGAGAAAGAGGGAAGCGGAGAGGAGCGGAAGAAAAACAAAGGACGGCAAATTGGAGGCAAAACGGAGGGAGGGGGAGGACAGCGAATGCATTTTGACATCAGCGCATTGCGCGAAACGACACTCACTGCACGGGTAGAACAACTAATGAGTCAATTAACGGACAATTTAGGACCATAATTATCCTTTTATTGTAGGACAATAATATTTGTTAATTGAATTGGGCGGATCGGAATCGTTTTTGCGAGTCCCAATTCGGTCCTCATATTGTTTCAGCCCCTGAGGCTATTTTGTTTTCAAGACAATGAATCAAATTGAAACTGTTGGGATGTCGAAACTACCCAAAAATGATTACCCGAAATAAGAAATATTGAAAATTTTCATTTTTTCTTTCTAAATTTTCCGGCATAATTATCCCCGGCTGAAATATGGGAGGCCTAAACATTCCCGTGCCATGTTTTAATTAATTAATCCATTGACCTGCTCAAGTCTATCAAGTGGTGCTGTCTTTTCAGGGCATTCGCGTGTTCTCCCGTGATGGCCAGTCCTATTCCCACGTGTTCAATGTGTCACTGTTCTCCGATCGGACGGTGCAATGCCGCGACACACTTTTGACCGAACTGTCCACCATTGCCGATCAGACATTGACGAAAGAGGAGGACGGCACAAATTCGGTAGGAAATGCCGAAATTTGCCAAATTAAATTTGCTTACCATTGGAAGGATGACGAAGCGATGTTTTGCCGTTGGGCCGCTGTTCCGTTTGTTCCTTCGGCCGATCACTCCAAAAATGCGACGCCATTGGCCGCCGAATTATTCGTTTCCTCCACAATGTTCGGATTTGCATTTCAATTTGTGGAAACAAATGCCCAATTTTCTATCTTTTTCACAGAATTTCACGAAAATTGGCACTTTTAACGCGAAACCGACGCTTTGGGGCTTTTCACTTGTCGGACGACCAGTTGGAATACGGTAAGTCATGCCATCCAGCAGCAAACTATTTGCGCACAGTAATCATTATACAGTATGACTAATTAAACAGAAAACAAATGAATTTAAAAAATAAAAGTGTTTGTGTTTCTCTAATTAAATTTCTTCGGAATTTCCCTCAGATTCGGCCACCCCTCGTGACCACCTTCCCCTCGACGTGCACTTCTTCTTCCATCCATCTTCTCCTTCTTCGTCTTCGTCCGTTTTCCCCTCAAATTGTCCCAACGGCACTTTGGGCGTCGTCACGGTGCGCTGCGAGCCGAATGTTGTCGCAAAACCATTGGTTGGTTTACAAATTAAATTAATTTTCAAATTTAAAAATAATTAATTTGTCTAGGCCCGCCTTTCCCGGCATTGTCCCGATGGCACATGCGACGGGTGCCTTTACCACGTGTTGGTGGAGACAGTGCACGGCTGTCCTCTGTGCCGTGCCGACGACTTCCGGGAAGTTCGCGGCGAATGTAAGAAATTTTGAGGCGGGGGAGGGAAATTTATTAAAGGCATTTTTAGCGGAGAAGGAAAACGGGGGGGGGGGAAGGTGATTGATCTGTGATCACACCAAAATATCAAAATGATTAAAACGAAAACGTTATGATGAACAGGACCGAAAGTAGTGTGTGCCTTTTTGTCCATTTAAAGGCATCGACGGGTCCCAAAGTGTCCATTCCATTCCGTCCAAACATTGCGCTTTGTCGGGCGCCCAAACGCGCGAACAGACGGAGCCGTGCCGAGTGATTCTGTCCCAAAATGTGCGTCTTCTGCTGGCGGTTGCCATTCTGCTGATCATTTTGCTTAGCCTTATCATAGCGGCCATTTATCGACGAAACAAAGCGTAAAATACGAAAATAAATTATTAATACGATTTTTAAATGGTTAAGTTTGGAACATCGTTACATGCGTTTGGTGGAAGGCCGTGATGTTGATCAGAACACGAGGACAAGTTGTGCACTGATCGAAAGTGATGTGGACGGATCGGAGGAAGAGGAGGAGGAGGAGCAACAGAAGCAGGGGAAAAAGGTGATCAGAAAACCAATGTGAATGTGATCAGAGAATAGGAAATGGGGATGATGGGAAGGTAAAAAAAAGACAAAAGTTTATCAATCAATAGTGATCAGAAACGATCAAAAACAGGGACAGAGTCAGCGGACATAAGTTTAATTAGGGAAAACAGAGGTAAAGGGTAGCCAATGATCAAAAAGTGTTCAGTAAAGGCCATCGATTGATCGGGTGGGATCATCCGCCTGAATAGGCGTAAGAAAGATTTTAAAGAATTTTATTTTTAATTTTTCAAAGGAATCGCGCGGTCCTCGAGTGTTCTTCAGTGTCCGAAAGGGCGCAAAAAGCGGGGACAAAGGCAATGCCATTGCACACAAACGCCTCGGGGGAACCGAAAAATACGTGGGAAAGGCGGGAAAGGCATTTACGGACGAGCGAACAGAGTTCATTACGGAGGAAGAAGAATCGGACTGATCGGAAAAAAGATGATCGACAGATTGATAATTTTCTAAATAATATTTTTATTTGATTTTTTGTTTTATTACACCATATCAAAAAGAATCTTTCTATGCATTTTTTTAATTAAAATTTACCCTAAAATAATGTTTTTTACAAATATAAGAAAATTCATCAATACGAAAAATTAGAAATAAAACAAGTGAATTGTTATTGCGTATTCGATAGCAAATTAAACGGCCTATCCAATGATATCATACTCAACTTGACCGATTCACTTCGAAAAAAATATCCAACCACGCCTGTTCCAAGCCCAAAAAATCACTGGTGCATAAGTTTATGGACAAAATTTTAATCTCAAAAAAATAAAATATTTTGTGAATCAAAAAAATTCGAAAATTACTATTCAAAAAATACGCAATAACAATTCACTCGTTTTATTTCTAATCTTTCGTATTGATGAATTTTCTTCAATTTATTAATTAAATTAAAAACGCGTGTCCATAAACATATGCACCGCACTGTAGATGATTTATACAAAAAAGGTAAATATGGTTCATAGGGCCCAGACTCAAAACCGAACAAATTATATATCAATCGACTCCTCTTTGTCTGTAAAGTAAGAATCCGCAAAAAAAAATTGCCGGAAACCATTCCCTGAAGAGTTACAGACCCGGTACTGAAATGGGAAAATGGCTTGGGACTCAACCGTCCAACTTGTAAAAATACAAGGATATGAAAAATTATTTACATTATTTGACGTCTTATTGTCTGTAATGCACGGACTCGAAAGTATTTTAAGGCGAAAAACACATTGGGCAGAGTTTTGCTTCAAATTATTAAGCAGACGAGTTGGCCGAATTTTCTGCCAAAAGGCGCAGATTGGGCGTTGAGCAAGGAGGAACTTCTTCCTCGGCAGCGTGTGACCCTGAGGGGAACCGATAAGTGTCGGAGCAAGGAGGAACACAACAACGGCGGAATAAACCGAACGATGGATAACAGCTGCTGATAATCCGTTTTATTCACACAAATTACTGTATTTTGGGCATGACTAGAAAGTATTTGTTGCTTTTTCTTATCGTTTTCGATTGTCCCTCGTTACGGTAAGGCGCGCCCGTCTCGGCCAATAATGCCCAAATGCTTCTCCCATTCGCTTTTCCTCCATTACAAGTGCGTGTCCGTGTCGTACCAATTGCGTGCCATTGCGTTCGACCTACCGTAGCCACTGCCAGCGGTTGTGCCACCGTTACTGTATCGACTGGTGCTGTGAGTGCCGTTGGCTGAATTTATGGGATTTAAAAGCACATTTAATCCGGGATACGCCTCTAACAGTGTTCACAGTGGCCAGAAAATTCTGTAGACTTGCGGAACAATTAGGTATACTGTATCCTCACCGTATGCTCCCCCACTGCCGATCATTGTGCCAGCGCCGTAGCGCTTGTAGCAGCCAGTTGCTGTTGAGCCAATTCCGCTAACGTATGCGCCTCCTACCGCGCCACTGCCAACCCCACCGTATGCGGACGACGGCATGCCTCCACCGCCACCAATTGCGGAAGAGAAACGCGTTGAAGGAGAATAAGCGGAAGCGGAGGGCGTTGCCTGGGATGCGGTTGCCGCTTGGCCGTCGCGGTGTTTGGAACTGCCGCGAAACAGCGATTTAATGCGGTCGATGGGCGAGCGGGGGCGCTTGAACTCCTCGTCTAGCAGCCTATTTGCGTATACCAATTAAAAATGCCAAAAGGCATGCCATTGGGGCAAAATACGTACGCGCTTGTCTCGCGCGCCTTCCCTCCGCTTTGCCCCACGGCGACACCGCCGCTGCCCTCGGGCTGCAGGCGCACTTCGGTGGTCCGACGACGTGCCAAATTCGAAAAGGCTCCAGTGCCGCCACCGCCGAGACTGCGCTTCTTCACCGCTGTCACTGCTGTGTCAACGCCGTAGGGGTCGTAGTCTGAGAATGGCATTTTAATGTCTCTAACCATAAGCAATCATTTAGAAGTGCTTTGGGTGTGCCGTAATAGTGTATCACGAGGAGAGGGTAGTGCGTTTTCAGATTGGCAATAAATCACAACGAAAGAGGTCGAAAGTGAATTTCGAAAGCAAATTAAAAGGTATTGGGCACGTTGTGTTCCGGCTAATTCAGTCCCAGAAAACAACTGTTTAAATTTTTTATAACTTTTTTGAGAAGCACTTTAAATGTAAAAAATAAGTTGAGCTTAAAATGCATTTGCTGGGACTGAATTGGCCGTGACGGCGTTGGTCCGTCGTGATGAAAAAGTTTTGTTTAGCAATTTGTGGTAGTGCATCAACAAGTGTTCTGACTCACCCGCCGCGTCCAACGAGCTGTGGAAGTACGTGCCACCGCCGCCGTAATGGCCCATCGGCGGCACACTCTGCTGCTGTTGGTAGGAGGGCGGCAGCATCGAGCTGGCGCCGCCGATTCCGTTGGCACCGATTGCGGACGGCAAATGGTCGCTGGAGCCGCCGTAGCGACGTGAACAGTGATGCCCGGCTGATGAAGGGCCGATGCCGTACCGCTGCTGGTGGTGGTGGTACGGGTCGACGGCGCCGTACGCCCCGGCGCCGCCACCGCCGTTGGACAGCAGAAAATCGTCGGTGCCACCAGCGAAGCCGGCGGAGGCAGTGCCGAGGCCGTAACATTTTTCAACGGAAGCCAACCGACGCAAACGGCCCAAAAAGCCGGCTGAGAAGAACGGGTTAACAAAAGTAAAACGGGGAAAAGTGTGGGGAAAATGCCAAGAAATAAAAAAGAAAGAAAGGGAAAATGGTAAGAAAAGTGCCAACAAAAGAAAGTGCCATCGTTAAAGGAAAATGCCAAATTAATGAATTTACTGTGCCAATTTATGAAACGCAAAATTAAGGTTGACCCAATCAATCAATCCGCCGTAGTGATTTGTCTGCTTACCTTGGCTTTGTCCGCCTGTGCCGGCCGATGGCGACTGAAATTGCGCACGAGGCTCCATTTCGTAGGCCTGAAAAGTGTCGGATAATAATGGGTGGAAATTTGCTACCTAAACTAATTAACAAAATTGTTTTTTTTGCAAAAAAACAAAAACATCCCGACCAAACTCATTAAGCCAACATTGTGCCAACGCCAATTATTCTCATTTTTGAAACGCTTAAGTCACCGCCATCGCATTTTCTTCTCCCCATTTTCCATCTCACCTGTTTGTTCTTCAAAATGCTTCTCGTCGGCGCTGCGCCCATGTCCAGCGGCTCTTGGCGTCCGATTGCGCTCAACAATGGCCGCCCCTGCCCGTTGGCGCCCGTGTCATGGTAACTCACATAAGCATAGTCCGGCGGTGCCAAGGCGCCGCCACCGTATCCGCCTGTTGCGCCCGTATCGTATGACATGTAACGCGAGTTGTTGTGCCCTTGGTCTGCCGATGACAAAACAAACAGTCGCAAAATACAAAATTCCTCTTTACCGTAATAGGACGATCCGCTGTCATAATCGTCGTATGTCCTTGCCAACATGCACAAATGGTCGTTGGACTGCGAGCGCGAGGCGTACGCAGCGCGGCGTCCGTCAGCGTCACGCAATGTGGCACCAATCCGGCGCCGATACCGGTTGGCACCGCCCGGCGGCGAGTCGGGCTCCGGTATCGGCGCGTGATGCTGCGTGTAAAAAGAGCTGCCAGAATAATCGTTGCCTGCGAGGAGAAAATTAGATCATTAGTTTAAGCCTTAGCCTTTCGCTACCGGATCTTTCCGTATCGTACACGGAACGTCGCCGGTCGTACGGTAGTGCTCCGCTGCCCGCACCGTTGCCGTACCCATCGTCTACAATGCGAGGCTGTCGCAACTGTGCCAAATTTGCGGCGCCTCCGGCATAAGTGCTTAACGGCCGCTCGCCGGGGTAATAACAACTGCCGCCGGCGGCCATTCGATTTGGAAAATTCCTGAACAAAATATAAAATTGTTAGAACGACAAACAAAGTGCCTATCATATAGAAAGAAGTTAATTCGGGCCCGAGGGGTAAATTTCGAACAAACAATACAGATTATGGACTAGGCTACGCCACCGTAAAACTTTACCGCGCGTAAGTTTTTACCAATTACCGATTTCTCCATGAAAACCGGTAAGCAAAATCAGTTCTTTACTAGCGTTAGGCACGGTACCGGTATACCGCGGTTTTTTTGGTATACCGTCCGGTATTTTTTCGGTATATACCGGACGGTATATTGTACCGAAAAATTTTGGAGATTTCGGCATTTTTTCGGTACCGGTATTATACCGAAATACCGATACCGAGTACCGAAAATCACATTTGCCTGACACTATTCTTTACCGACTACGGGGTCAATTTACCGCCGTAAAATCAGTAAAAAAATTTCTCACCCCCTCCCTTCCTCCCCTCACTTTTCTTTTCTATTTTTAAAGGAAATTCCTTATAAAAATTATGATTTTTGAATTTTACGATTTAACGAAAACCCAATTTTACCGTAATGATAAAAATCGGATTTCGATTATCGATAGGCTAAAGTCAGTAACCAGTATTTGAAATAACTTATGATCAGTGGCCTACTCTGTGCGTCCGAATTCGGCCGACCGTTCCGCCATCGTTTTGTACACTTCGAACCGCTCTTTGTCCTGTCCCCTGGTGCTGCTGCTGTTCCATGCGCCGCCACCGCCGCCGCCGAACTGCTTGAACGCGTTGTACACCTCGTCCTCGTAGCGACTAAACAAATAAAGCCATAAGCATTAAACACAATGTTTTGTATAGCAGCAGTGAGTAGTGCCTGATGTTGTTGGGCATGTGCGTGTTGCCGACCAGCGAATTGAAGTAACCACCGGCAATTGCGTACCGATCGTACGGCGGCTCATCAGCAGAGGGCGGCGACATTTCGTGGAAAGACTTTCGCCGGTCAACATAATTCTGAAAATGCCAATACATTAGTCTAATTAACATATTTGTAAGAGTCGGCATTTGCCTGCCGGGGAAAGTTCGACTCGCCGCCGCCAACGCCGTATTTGCGTTCCTCCAAATAACTCGGCCGACTGTAGCCCAAGCTGGGGGACGTCTGAGTATCCAATTCTTAAAGTAAAAATGAAATTAAGGCCAATTAATGCTAAATATTGGCCCACTTTGTCCTCCTACGCTTCCCTTCCGTTGATTGGCAATTCCGCCGCCGGCGCCCGGCGAAGTCGGCGTATAATCGGACTGATCAACCGAAGGGAATCTGTGAACGAACGGAGTACAGTACATACAGTAGTGCTTCAGGGTCAAAAAGGTTTTCCCTTTTTTTGTCTTTGAATTTCCAAATAACAAAAAATTAAACAAAAATAATGGCACAGAAAAAGGGGCGAAAACTGAGGAGGGACGGCACACCAAAACGAAAAGATAAAAAAACATATTGTCTATTGAATTTCTCTATGCTTTTCAAAATATGTTCCCTTTAAAATGAAATTTTTAAAAATTATTTTAATAAGCAAAATTCTACAGTAATAAAGTGATACTACAGAATGCCACAAAACCCATGGCATATTTTGCCAGAAAATTTGGTGTCAAATGCTGCTGCTCCATTGTGGTTATGCTCATTTGTCAGCGTGTGTACACCTCGTCGTCCACTCGTCCTGTCGCACTGGCGTCAGTTCCGTGATTGCCACCGTGAGATTCCGCGCTCGTCGCTCGCGGTTTTTGCGTCGAATGTATGCGGCCGCCGTTTCGTAGCGGTGCGGTTGCTGTGGCGGTGATGCCGCCGGGTCCGGCGGAGGGACGGGTGATGGTGAATCGGCGAGCGTTGTCGGCCCGTGAGTCGCTGTAACGTCGCCACGGGTGACCGTCGCAGCGGGCGCCGGACTGCTGGGAGCGACTACCGTACCGTACAGTGGAGAGGGCGAAGCGGAGCTGACGAAGGAATTATGTGAAATACTGTAAAAGGCGACTAATCAAACGGAAAATTAGTTGGCGTTTTGTCATTTGCAAATTTAAGCAGGGTTAATGGCCTCAAAAAGCGTAAATAAAATTAAATTGGGATTAGCATAATATAGTTGTATTAGAAATTTGAATTTAGCATGATCAGTTTAATAATAATTATTATTTTCTTTTTTAGTATTAAAGTTTGTGTGCCATTTCTTACCGTAGCCCAACTGGGCCCCCACCCCCCCCCCCCTTTGACTACGGTAATTGTTTTCCATTCAAATTCTGCTTACTTTCTGCTCAACAATTTGACACGCTGTTGCGTCGTCTGCTGCGCCGGTGGGTTTTGCGTCGTTGGCGACTGCGGCTGCGACGTTTGGGGCTTCACCTGCACAATGGGCGCCTCTTTGGACACGCCGTCTTAAAAAGCGGTAAATGGGAAAGACAAAATTTGGCAATTAATCATTTGTGGAAATTGCCTTTGAAAAGGAAAGATCTAAGGCTAATTTTATCGAACTCTTATCAAAATGAACCGAGTTTTTTTTTTTGCCGGTTTTTGAAAACTGCTGGGTTTATAGTTGGTTTTTCGCTTTTTTGTTGTGTTTTGGGAATGGCACCAATGCATGAATGTCCGCACCATAGCGGCGGATTCGGCACTCACCGGTGCCCATCGGCTGAATGGTGCGAAATCCAATGATGGTCGAGGGACGCGGTCGGAATGGCGCAGCACCCTCTTCCTCCTCCTCTTCTTCCTCCTCACTCTCTTCCTCCGTTGTTGTCGACTTGGTCTTTTTCCTCCTAGTACCCTCTCGTTTTTGCCCACTCTCCTCTCCCTTGCTCTGCTTCTTTTCCTGCCCATTCTCTCCCATCTGTCCACTCTCTGCCCCTGCGTCTGCGCGCATCGCCCCAATCACTGATGATGAGCTGTTCTCCACCTCCGACATCGACGCGGCCACGTCCGGGTCATGGCTCTTAAGCCAAGCATTTGCGCCCTTCTGCAGCTGCAGTTGGTCCTGCTCCTCCTTGCTCTTGTTTTTCTTGGCGATAAGCAGCTCTTCTGCTGTTTGTTTGATTTTAAATGATTAAATTTTCTGTTTATTTTGGCTTTTTGAACATTTCGCCACCAAAAAGAAAAATTGAAAAAGCGTCAAATGCCTTTGGGCAAAAGTGTGGCGGCATAATGTCCGTCTGTGCCCGCCTTTTTGTTCACCATTTTGACTTTGCGCCGCACTTTGCGCCTCCTCGTCGTCGTCCCCTGTATCCGGGTAGCGCATCAAATAGTCCTTGGCCTTGTCGAAAAGGATGGGCGAGTGTTCCGGACGTGGCTGAGGCCCGCCAATGCGACGCTTCGTCGGCGGCGGACTTTCCGCCTCGGCCGACACTCCGCGACCGTATTCCGCAATGTGTTGGTGCGAGACAAATTGATACTTGCCCTTACTCTGAACCAAATTCTTAAACACAAACCATACCCTTTCCACTCGGTCTCCGATCAGAAAATTTCTGATCAGCCCCAGCTTGGTCATTCCCATATTTCTCACTGATCATTTTTCGACTATTTTTTCCCCGATCATTAGTTCTGATCACACCCATCATGGTTTTTGTCAATCACTTATCACTGATCATTTTTCGACTATTTTTTCCCCGGTCATTAATTCTGATCACTCCCACATTGATCATTCTGCGGATCACTCTTTTCTCCATCACACTATCATAATTACCCTTTCCACGATGTCCTTCACCCAGTCGCCCAAAATCTCTCGCATCAGTTCAAATACCATTCTGATCGCTTACCACTCGTTTGGCCAATCCCCTTTCCAAGGTGTTCAGCTGCTGTGCATTCTGTGCAACCGGCGGTGAATTGGGCGGCGCCGCCTCCGTCGCCGCACTCTCCACAATTTTGGGCGCGCTCGGCTTCCGCTGCGCCGGTGCAGCCGCTGTGCTCGGCTCGCCACGGCGTTCCTCTGCCGTTGCGGCGTTTCCGCGCGATTTCGGCCCGGGCGACGTCGGCGTCTGTTCAGCACCGGCCACCTGCTCGACCTCCTCGGCCAGCTCGTCAATTTCACTTTCGTACTCCTCCTCGTCCTCCTCCGCCTCGTAAAACTCCTCTTCCCCGTCATAATCGCCCTCTTCTTCTTCTTCGTCCTCGTCGTATTCGTAGGGCTCTGAAATTGTCTTTCTTAGATCACCGATCAATTCAAAGTATAATTAATAATTTTATGTTTCGTACCCGATCGACTCACGCGGGCGGTGCCAACAAAACGCGGCGCGGCCATTTGAGGCGCAACCGCGACAACGGAAATCTTTTTGGTGTTTGCCATCACCGCCGTTTTGTCAATATCTTGAGTGATCGGCCTCACTAATTGCTCTTCAGCCACGGCATTCGGTGCCGCCACCGACGCCTCTTCAGTGGACGAAGAATCCGTGGAGAAGCCGACCTTTGCGGAAATTATTGAGCTGACAAATTAACCTTGAGGCACCGGCATGACCCCTAACAGTGAAAACATGCACAAAATCCGTTTACCTCCACACTGTGCCATCGTCGTTCTTCCTTCCGTCGTCTGAATTGTGTCTTTCTCTGTTCAGCGGGTGGCACTTTTGGCGGCACAGTATCAATTGGGGGCTCGACTACGGTACCGCTGATTTCGGCTACGGTCGCTTGGCTTGTTGCCGCCCGTTCGACCTTTTCGGCCCTGTGCTTTTTGGAGTCGACGCGGGAAAACTCGCGCTGCGACATTTTCCGCGTTTGCGTCTCAGTCAGTGCTTTATTGGACATTTGCTGAAACAAAAAACAAAAACGGAATAAAAACAAAAAACCGCCCCAAGCAATGCCCTTTAGATATCGTAAAAAGGGATTAGAACGATTAAATATTAAGTGCCAAACCCTCGGGGACAAAATGGCATTTAAGGTCGAAAAAGTTGGCGTCTGCTGGACTGAACCCTAATTGAAAATTGACCAAAACATGGGACTAAAACCGTAACCATTACAGTAACACACACTTATGAATTTTGAAGGAAACTTTGGCAATTGCCATTAGTGCTTTTGTGGCAGTGATTTGCCCACCTTCGACTGTTGTTGGATCAGCTTTGACGTCTGCTTCTGCACATCGTCCGGCTGTGCTGCGATGATCGACTCCAACAACTCTTTGACCTCGGGCCGATCGTCGTAGAAGGGATGGGCCTTTATGCGGGCGATCAGATTGATGCTCACCGGGCCACGCTCCATCTGCTCAAGCACCTGAAGAAAGGTTGGGGAGATAAAATGCCAAAGCGAAGTCCAAATGCCACAGAATTCTGGCCAATGTTGGTCCAAACAAATTAGACTGACACCCTTGATCAGATAAAAACACCCTGAAGCGAAATCCCTTTGAGCAAATAAAGACACCCGGATCAGGAAAAAGCCCTTCTGATCATTCTCCGTGATCAAAACTTATTTGATCAGTCAGGTGATTAGTAAGTGGTCGCGTTGATGAAAAACCTAATCACCCCCAGTGGCAATGTACATAATATTTTTCGGACAAATAACTGTTGTTCTCAAAATGGGTCTTTTGATTATAATATCAGACAATGGGCAGCAGCAACAACTATGTTTTTGGAATGGGAGGCCATCATTCCAAGGGCCGTCTCCAACAACTCGCCTGGTTCATCAGCGCGTTCAGCGAGTCCGTCTCCAGTCGCCAATATCGCTGCGAGTCGGTCGCCGCCCATGGCGTGGGAGTTGCAGCAGCAGCTGCTGCATTTGTCGGCACCGTCGGCGCTGTCCCAACAGTTGCAGCAGTAGTGGCCACTGTTGGCTTTGTGGCTGCAATTCTTTGCTCCGTTTGTGTTGGCATTGTGTCGTCAATTTTGGCGCTAAAATATAAATTTAAATATTTGTCAAATTGTCGACACCACCTTTTCTCTGCCGGTCTCTGCGATTGCTGCGTTTCCTTTGCCGTCTCTTGCCGTTTCAGCGACGTCTTTCGCTTCGTCGCCTTCGTCTGCTTCTCCTGTGGCTTCGTCTGCTGTTGTTCCTGATCCACCTTCTCCTTCTCCATTTGCTTCCTCTCTTTTTGATTTTCTTCCGTCTTTTTGTCCTTTTTTATTTTTCGTTTTCCTTTTTTTTCTTCCCCCCCCCCATTTTTCCCACTTCATTTGGCCCTGGGCTCGTCGTCCTTTTGCCGCCGCTTTGCAGCCGATTTTCGAGCTGTTTGAGCCGTTCCAATGGGTCGTGAAATGCGTTTTTCTCCGTCTCACCCTCATCGGCTTTGGTTGGCTATAATAATTTATCCATTTTTTAAAAATTTCTCCCATTTTTCCCTAAATTTTGCCTCTTTTGCGGGTGCCGTCGCCCTCAGCATTTTCTCTTCTACGCTCATTTCCTCCTCCGCTTTCGACGTTCGGCGTGCCTTTGGCGGTTTGATGGGCGACTGTTCATTGTACTCCTCCGCTTCTTTGCGCCGTCGACGGAACTCCTCGATTTTTCGTCGGGTGGCCTGGCTCAGGTGGCCAAACTCCATGAACACGTCCGTCTCGTCGGCCAACTCTTGCACCACCATGATCTCGGCCCGTTCATTCAGCGGGGTCGG
Source organism: Heterodera filipjevi (assembly GCA_039877585.1). Taxonomy (NCBI): domain Eukaryota; kingdom Metazoa; phylum Nematoda; class Chromadorea; order Rhabditida; family Heteroderidae; genus Heterodera; species Heterodera filipjevi. The sequence continues at coordinate 559,665 of JBDPZO010000008.1, read as the reverse complement.
ATCAGTGATCTGAAATGGGAGAATGACAATTTCATTGCTAACAAATAAGTCAGCATCAGCACCTGGTTCTCGGGCAGTTCCTGGATGATCGGCATGTTCTCCTCCAGGTTCAACCACCAATGGCTGGCGATGTCGTAAATGGTCGCCCTTCGGTCCGGGTTCACCCTCAGCATGTTCCTGATCAGCATTGAAGCGGCTTAATTTTTTCGAAAATTTCAAATCATCCGAAAAGCCTCACTCGAAGGCGTGTCCGGCTCGTAATAGGCGCCCCGTTTAATTTGCCGTACCATTCGGTTAAAGTCTCGGCCATCAAAGGGCATCGAGCCGTAAACCAATGTGTACAACAAAATGCCGAGACTCCAACAGTCCACCTCAGGCCCCTTATATGGAGTGCCGTTGATAATTTCGGGCTGAAATATATAAGAAATTTATTTTGTCAATTAAAGATTTGTTTGTAAAAATTCAAAACCACAGTATGCTAAGTGAGTGTACGGTATTCTCGGGCTAAGAGAGTGCGCCTACCGATGCGTACAGCGGGGAACCGCAGAAAGTGTTCAGCAATTTGTGCCGTTGCCCAAAATAATTGGACAGTCCAAAGTCGGCGATTTTGGCATTGTTGCGCGAGTCCAACAGAATGTTTTCCAATTTGAGGTCACGATGCGCCACTTTGTTCTGAACAGTCATCATCAACAGCAGGACGTCCATTTGACAGTTCAATTTTCAGTTTTTTTTTTCGCTTGCCTTGTGACAGTAAAGAACGGCGGAGGTAATTTGGCGAAAAATTCTGAAAAAAAAAACATTAATTATTAACGAGGGCCAAATTATGTTTCAATTTTTTAATATTAAAAATTCGGGACCAGGATCAAGATCTGTTGGAGCCGGACAGGATTTTCGGTTTAAAATAAAAGTCCTGGTTCTATCCTCTAACAATGAGAACAAATTTAGTTCCGTTTTCTTAAAACTATTCTTCAATTTTATTTTTGTCCTGAATTTACCTACGCGCCTCCGCTTCCAGCAAGCTGCCGTTTTTGCTCACGTAATCGTACAGTTCGCCCCCGTTGGCATATTCCATTACCAAAATGATTTTGTCTTTATTCTTAAACAAAACAAAAATTATTTCTTTTTGGCATTTATTAATTAATTTTTTACCTCAAACACTTCGTAAATTTGGATGATGTTCGGGTGGTTCAACATTGACATAATCTGTGCTTTTTTCAATTTTCTTGGCCATTTTTTGTGCTATGCGTTTGGCCCACCCGAATTTCGCGTCTGATCCGCACCAGGTCCTGCTTGTTCTCGATGGCACTCTTTTTGATCAATTTTACGGCAACCTTTTACAATGAATTCGTTGCAAATTGACCACCAACAGCAGCACTGCCCATTCACTCTCACTCACCTCTCTCTCCGTTTTGTGATCAAATGCCAGACTGACTTTGCCGTATGTGCCCGAGCCCAATTTGGCCGTGATTTCGAAGCGATGCTTAATGTCCCTTTTGCACGAGGCCGGGTCAGCGCCAGCAAACGGGTGCCCTCCTTAAGGTCATTTGACTTTTGGGGAATATTTATGACAATAAAATAAATGGATATTAAATTTCTTAGCCCCTCCCCCTCCCCGGGCTATCCTCCTAATTTTTGCAGTGCCCCCCCCCTTCCCCTTTTCCCCCCTAGCTAACAGGCTTTTAGCCATTTCCTGGTTATGCTTTGATCCGCACCCCCGCTCAGGCTAACTGCCTTGAGCCCCTGTCAAAACTTAGTACTATCTTGGCTTTTAGGCTACGGTACTGATCAGTATTAGGTCCCCAGCTTGGGCTGGTAGCGACACCCCTTAGCTATAGCTTTGATCATCTTTAATTAGTTAACAAATTCTACTTTTATTGACTGTATGATTAATATGCAAATAATGCTACCTAAAGTCGACGATCCGGCACCAGCCACTGAATTCACCGCCCGGCGATATCGATTATTGCCGCCATACCGCACGCCTCCACCGGTGCCGCCACCACCGGCACCGAATGGAACGCCGCGGGCGCGATGCGTTGACGAGCAGGTCAATGGAAGGCCGACGGTGGCACCGACGATACCGCCGCCACCCGCCACAATTCCGCCAACTGCCGTCGCACCACCGTCCCGACTCAGTACAATGGTCATTCACTACGTGTGAAGCGACGGGTAAAAAAATACCGTATTTATAAAACAAATGACCCCGGGGGCTTTTTTAAAGGCCCAACGGGGGGAAAAGGCGCAATTCTGTTTTATGGGGAATACGATAACATACAGTATATTGACGAATGAAAATAAAAAATAAATTATTACGACTTTTTATAAACGACCAATGGTAAAACCGGAAAAAAATAATTAGTCGAATAAAATAAAAATTTCTTGAACTGCGAAAGTTTTGGGGATTAAGCTTTGAAGACAAGGCGCAGAAAAGCAAACAAAATGGGGGGCAAAGTCGAGGGGAGGTGCACGTGAACAGAATGGGGGGGGGGAGAAGAACGGAGCTAAGTGATCAGAGTGGGGGGAGGGGGAAGTGATCGGAAAAGGAACCGAGAGAATGGGAGAAAGAAGACAAAAAAAAAGTGAGAGTCGAAGAAAAGTGAGGAAGGAAGGAAGAGTTGACAAAAAGTAAGGACAAAAAAGAGTAAGGGAAGGGCAGAAAAGTGATTGGAGAGGGATGGAGAGAGATGCCAAAGAAAAAACGGGAGAGAAATGGGAAAAGAGTGAGAAACGAAAGGGCGATCAGAAAATGATTTGAGTGGAAAATGGGAGGGGGTGACAAAAAAGTGGGGACAAAAAAAAGGAAGAGACCCCGCGGGGTGGGGTGGGCTTTAATGTGTGGGCTCGGGTTTCTTGGCCTGTCATCATCACTTTTCGAGAGTAAAGACGCATTTCTTTTCATTGTCCTTTCCAAGGCACTCCCGAAAAGAAAAAAGAGGTCCCCAATTCACTGATCCGTCCTCCATTCACTGCTGGTCCGTCCGATCACCCCTCCTCCCCCTGCTGAGCAAATCGATGGGATCAGCAGCAGGTGGGCGGACAAGCGGATTTTTTACGCTCTTTATCCCTCGAGTTTTGTGATGATGAAATGTGTAGATGATGGATGACGAGGAGAAGAAAAAGAATCTGAACAAGTGCCGACACACACCTTCATAAGTGCCAAAACGGAGGTGGATGGGTGTCAAAACAGCAAAAGACTGAAAGACCGTTTGAACAAAAACAGGGACCAGAGAGAATGCACACTTCTGTTATGATAAAAGCCCAAAAACGCGCGAGCCAATACTCGAAACCGGCCCAAGACTCTCGAGCATCAATCAACTTACCGATTCTCAATCAAATTTTTGGAGCCGCATTTTTGGGCTGAACTGGCCCGTCAATGGTTGTTATTTTGGACATTTCCCCTCTCCCCCCTCGGCGCTTTATTGGCGTTTCCGCTTTGTCGGCACCCGCCTTCATAGCCTAACAGCTGTTTCCCATTTTTTGCCGTCCCTTCGGCTTCCTGACTAATATAAGCGGATCCAATTGATTTTCCTCCTTCCGCAAAGAAATGCTTCTTCCCCCCCCCCCTGCTCCTCGTTTTTCACTTTGCCAATTGTTATTCAATCGGTCGGTTGTCCACTTGGCCAAAATATAACTGCTAATACTTCCGCTGTCCACCACAGCAACTCGAGGATGACAACTTCAGGGCCAATGTGACGGTGATGGTCGTCAAATTCATTCAGCTTATTTTAGTAAGCCAATGCCTTGGCGCCGCAATTGGCGCCGATTGGGACAGATGCGATGGGACATTTGCCCCAGGGGGAAAAGGACAGAAAATCAAAGGAAAAAGTGGAGGCGGGAGAGAAAGAAAGAATTTGTAGTGATAATCCCGTCCCATTCAGTGCTACTCAACAAAAGAGTAAAGTTGAAAACGAAACAAAAAAAGATTTTAAACAAGACTAAACTTATCAAGAAGTGTGATCGGCAGAGTTTTGCCGAACTAATGCTTTTAGCCAAATTGTGGACATATTCAATTTCTTGTCATGGTAATTGGTAATTATTAGTCATCATCGTACACCAATTAGTGATCGGTGGGTCAACCGACCCCTGTTGATTTAGACCAAAAAAATGGTGAAAAAGCGATCATCGACAGAAGACAACGGACATTTTTACATCACAGCCGTTGTAGGAAACCAATCTTTGTTTACCGAACATTGTGCATAAAACAAATAATTGACGGGAACTTATTATTGTTCACCATTTCGCGTCAAAACACCGACGAGAAGGAAAAAAAGGGAGGAAGATTAGCCGAGGGATCTGTTGAAGAAAAGAAAAAGAGCATAAGCACGATGAAGGGGAGAAATAGTGCATAAATAATGGAGGAAGAATGCAAAGATGGTTGGGGGAAAAGTGAAGGGTTAAAGAGAGAGAGAGATAGAGAGAGAAAGATAGAGAGAGAAAGACAGGAAAGAAATAAGAGAGGAAGAGGGAGAAAGAGAAAGTAGAGAAAGAGAATGGAGGAGCATGAAAAAGGAAAGAGGGACAGAGAAAATGACATAATTTTTCTTTGTTTCTCATCGTTTCTATGCCGCCTATAATAAGTGATGGGGAAGCTTCTTCTGGCCAACAGCAGAAGGCAACGGGAGGAGGAGAAGAAGGAAGAAGCTGATCCGCTGCCCTCCCCCTCACACTCTCGGCTTTTCCTTCACCTCTCCCCTCCCCTTTCTTATGGCCATCTAATCGTCCTCTGCCGCTGCTTAATTATGTGACTGGAGGAGAGAGAGAAGAAGAGAGTTAGAGAGGGCGGGATGTGAAGGGATCCCCCCAGGGGAAGTGACTGAACGATCGTCAGGGACGCATCCCCTGCGTGTGTTAAATGGAAAGACGACTAAGAGAGGGGGCGGGGGGGGGGGGGAGTGGAAAGGGAGGGACAATTGGGAATTAGACAGTGTTTAAATGGTGGTGGTGAAACATTGAGTAAATTAATTTTAATTAGCTCACTTTGATCACCCCGAATAATCAGTGGCCAGCAGCTGGCCCAAAGGGATGGACAGACCGACCAAACTGAACAGAAACGGATTTTTGAAAATGACAGAGCATGGATTGTCTGATCAGAGCAGGGCTTGGGGATGGATGTTTTGGATTGGCTAATCGGAATTCAGAAAGGAAAGCCCACAAAATGGCAATGTCCCTGCTGCCCCACCAAAACAGCAGCAGTGAAAGCGTAGGGGGGGGGGGAGAATGGTCGTTGAAAAAGGGTGTGCGTATAAATATGATGTGGACATTTTGTGTTGGACAAGAAGCGGCGATTGAACAGCGGCGGGGGAAAAGGGAGGGGGGGGGACAAATGGAGGGGGGGGGGGACAAATGGAGGGGGGGGGAGACAAATGGAGGGGGGGGAGACAAATGGAGGGGGGGGAGACAAATGGAGGGGGGGGGGGACAAATGGAGGGGGGGGGGGGACAAATGGAGGGGGGAAGGGAGGGGCAAATGGGACTCGGCGATTCAATGGCGGGACGACGAAGGCAGCAGCAGTGGCAGGAGGCCAACAGCAGCAGCCATTCTGACGGACGACGGACACAAATCGTCGTCCCTTTCTCCCCCCCCCCCCCCGCCCAATGGTCCGCTAAAGTGCAAAACAAAAATAATATGTTTTGTAATAAAATGATATTCAGCAACAGCAGAGAAGGTAATCCGGGAGAATTTCGGAAAAATTTATGACCAGAGGCAATTGCAATTTACAGCTTGAAAGAGTCAGTCCCGGTGAAAGGGACACGGTAAACTGTGAAAAAAAAAATAATAGAAAAAAAACAAATCAAAAGAAATTTGGAAGAAAAATTCAAAAAATGAATAATTCAATCGTTCAAAAAATGGTTTTTTGAGATCAATCGCCGTCTTTGTAATAAAAAGAGACGGATCGCTGCTTATCCGCGTTCAGTTCCATTGGAATTCCAGCCTCAAAATAAAATGGAAAATAGTCCATTACATTAATAAGAAATATTTTACATCTCCAATGATGTTTCCGGTGGTAGAATGAAAGGAGCCAAAACTAAATTTTTGTTTTTACATTCTAAACCTAACCTTAGTTTTCTTTGAAAGCGAACCGTTTTTCTTGAAACTTGTTCTCAGAAGCCTGTTCTTACTATTGCATATTTGGTCCCGGTTAGTCCCCGGTCCCGCTGTCGCAAATCTCGAGACCGGTACTTGACTTCTTTTTTCTTTTTTTTTGAAAAAAGGGAACGGGACCTGAAAACCCCGGAATCTTGGCCAGAATCAAGCACAGACAAAAGACCAATGCACAGCCTGCGGCGCCTCACCCCAAGACACAGCCCCCACTTTTTTTAAAAATTAATGAAATTTTTTGAAATTTAACAAGAGTAGAGCAATTTAAGTGCTATCTTATAAATGGCGGATTTAAGAAACGTACCAGCACCGAAATAAGCTCATTATACATTTCGGAGCAAGATTTTTAGCTGTCGAAACTTTGAAATCTTTGAAATGATACAATTTTGAAAAAAAGGCCGGCGGTGCCGTTAGGCGCCGTAAAATGAATGGGGGTACGGCTAGGGGAAAATTTGATATGGCCGATCTGTTAACAGTTTATTACAAAAATGGTCATAGGTCCATTTTGTTCAAAAGGATTGAGTGCAGAGCTGGACGAAACCAGAAAAAAAAAATTACGAAACGAAAAGAATCTAAATTTTTTTGTTTGAGCAACGAAACACGAAACGAAACAGGCCAAATTCACGAAAGAAACAACGCGATTTTGGAAAACTGTTTTTCTTCTAATAAAAGATAACACATTCTATTAATTAGAGTTGGCCGGTACCTGTATTTTCGGAACCGGTCATTTTGGCGTGGCCACTTTGGCATGGCCGTTTTGGCGTGGGCCATTTTCGCGTGACTGGATAAAACTTTTCTCAGGCAACCAAACTAAACATTCTTAGTATCATTCGATAGCCCTAAGTGTTCTCTATTAGCCTGCAAAATTTCAAAAAATTTCCTCCAGCTAATAAAAAGTTACGTTCAAAAAAGTTAAAACTTTCAGAAAATTTCCGAACTTTGAAAATTTTTGAACTTTTTTGAACATAACATTTTATTAACTGGATCAAATTTTTTGAAATTTTGCAGGCTAATAGAGAACACTTAGGGCTATCAAATGATATCATAAATAAAAATTTTGGCAGCTTTGGAGCAAAGTTATATCCAACGACGCCAAAATGGTCACGCCAGTGGCCACGCCACGCAAAATGACCCAGACCGTGTATTTTTGTTACCGGTACTAAGCGGACTTTTTTTCACGATTTTTTTTAGACGAAACGAAACTCGAAACGAAACTGAAAAAATTTTACGAAACGAAACGAAACACGAAACGCCCAAAAAAGCACGAAATTCACGAAACTCGAAACGAAACGAAACGAAACGTTTCGTCCATCTCTGATTGAGTGTCCAACGGTGCCGACAGGCGCCGCCGGGAATAATTTTGAAAAATACTAAGAAAATGCTTCAAAAATGTCTCTTTCTCTCTGTCTCTATCTTTTTCTCTTTGTCTCTCCTTTCTCCCTCTGTGTCGCACTACCTCTCTCTCCTCCATCCCTCTCTGTCTTTTTCTTTCATTTTGTCTTTTTTCACACATTCTCTATCTTTTTTATCTCTTTCCCTCTATCAGTTCTCTCTTTCTCTCTCCTCTCTCTCTGTTACTCTCTCTCTCATTCTCTCTCCCTACTCTATTTCTCACTCTCTCATTTCTCTCTCGTTCCCTTTGTCATTCTCCCTCTCTCTCTTCCTCTCTTTTTTCTTTTCCCCCCTATCATTCTCTCTTTTCTCGATTCCTCCCCTCTCTCTCTTCCTCTCTTTTTTTCTTTTCCCCTCTATCATTCTCTCTTTTCTCGATTCCTCCCCTCTCTCTCTCTTTCTTTCTCTCGCTATTTCTCTTTTTCTCTTCTCTCTCTCTCTATTCCTCTCTTTTTCTTTTCTTTTCCCCTCTATCACTCTCTCTTTTCTCAATTCCTCCCCTCTCTCTCTTTCTTTCTCTCACTGTTTCACTTTTTCTCTCCTCTCTCTCTCTGTTACTCTCTCTCTCATTCTCTCTCCTTACTCTGTTTTTTCTCTCTCATTTCTCTCTCGTTTCCCTTTGTCATTCTCTCTCTCTCTCTCTATTCCTCTCTTTTTTGCTCTTTTCCCCTCTATCACTCTCTCTTTTCCTTTCTTTCTTTTTCTCTCTGTTTCTCTTTCTTTTTCTCTGTGTCTTTGTGTCTCTTTTTCTCTTTCACTCTTTTGGTTTCTCTCTTTCTCTTTTCTTTGTTTCTCAATTTGTCTTTCTCTCTTTCCCTTTACTCTCTAATTCTCCCTTTCTCATTGTCTCTCTCTTTTTCTCTTTCTCTCTTACTCTGTCTTCTCGCTCCTTTATGCTTCTCACCTCTTTCTCTCTCATTGTCTATCCTTTCTTTCTTTCTTTAACTCACTAAAAAGTTATTGGCAATTCGCCTTCTTAAGTGCTATTAATGATAGGGAACCCTTACATATCCCATCCCGACGTAGTCGCACTTCGGATCGGCATCGGCGGGTCGTCTTAACATTTTAAGATTTAAAATATTTCAACCAAATTACCGGCACTTTGCCAAGTCCGTTTCATCTCAGTTAAATTGAAAAATTCGCCAATTTTTTGAAGAAAGTTGGGCAACGTCAAAGCATCTAGCAAAGGTTGGGCCTTAAATAAGGGATCTCAGTGAATCAAGGGACTTGCTTCGCCTTTTAATCTTTCACATTTTTGCCTTTATGGGCCTTTCGATTTTTGGCACAAAGACGAAAGAAAAATAAGTCGGGCCACTTTAGTCGGAGAACCATTTTAGTCTGAGATTAAAACTTTTTTTTAATCAAAATTTTTTTCAGGTTAGCAGATTTCAAGAAAAAAAAGGAAACCCAAGGTCCCAATAAAGGAAGTAATTGTTTGAGGTTCAATTATTTTTTTACAAGAATCCAAAATGTTTTAAGTACACCGGAATTGACGATACGGCACGGCACGTCTCCGGACCGCCTGAAAACCAGGGTGCCCAGAAAAAATTTTTCGAAATAAGAACATGGCTGGTCAGAAATAAGATTTTGGGGTAAAAAATAAGAACATTTTTTAAAACATGCTTCCAAAGCGTTAAATAACATTTTTATTCAACAAAATCAATTGTTTGCAGCATATCTGTTCCCTATGGCAATATTTTTTAAGCTGTTGGGCTTTGAAATTAGACATAAAATTCTTCATTTAAAAAAAGTGAGGGTCGGCGGTGCCGATAGGCGCCACCGGGGAAAATTTTGAAAATTTATGGCCGATTGTTAACAGATTTTCGCCAAAAATGGTCAAGGGTCTTATTTCGTGCGGCGGTGCAACAGGCGCCGCCGGGAAAAAATTTGAAAATATAAAGAAATCGCTACAGGTTAAAAAATAAAATATTTTTTTATCCTCCGAGTAAGGAATAAGTAGGGTTCGGAAAAATATTGAAATCAATATTTTTTCCTAAACTTGGAAGGGCCTGAAACGCACGAAAAACATATTTTTAGCCCCCTTTCGGCGCGACTGGCCATAACTTTTCTCATTTTCGTCCAAATTAAATAAAATAGGTATTATTTGAATCACTTGACGAGATCTATCAATATGCTAAATTTCAAAAAATTTTGAAAATATACAAAAATTTATGGCCAAAAAACCTCAAATAATTTAATTTTTCTGGATGATTCGGCGCAACAGGTCGGTCGGTCTCGGTTCGGCGCCCTCAGTTCGGCGCGCTCGGTTCGGCGCGACTTTTCGGCGCGCTCATTTCGGCACCCGTTATAACATGCTGGGCGCCGAACTGAGCGCGCCGAACCGAGTGGTCCCGGCAACAGGTCATAACTTTTTTATACATGGATGGATTTTTTTGATTTTTTGACACGATGAGTGCAGCACATATAAAGCTTTCTGATGATACCAATTATATTTGAATTGGCAGACTTAGAAAAAAGTTATGGCTTCTCAGAGTTGGCCACGCCGAAACGACCCCGACCCTTTTAAAATAGCCTTGCAATTTCAACAAATAAATGAAATTTTTTGAAAATTTTCTTGATTTGGAAAACTTTATGTCAATATTTTTTGAATTTGTATCAATATTTCGGGATTTTATATCATATTTTTCCGAACCCTAGAATAAGAACAAAACCTAGGGCTAGTTTTCTCAAAAAAATTTGGGGTTTTGTTTTAAAAAAAAAAAACTAGGGTTGTTTTCAAAAAAAGGAAGGGGGTAAGTCTTGAAAAAAAGGGAAAGGTTCTCCGACTAAAACGGCCCAACTAAAATGATCCGATCGAATAATTCCAAATGGCCGAAAACGGCAAAAAAGGCATTTGTAAAAACCATTTGCCTTAAAACCCGTGCTCTAATGATGAGAGAAATGAATTTTAGACTGTATTTTTCTCATGCCAAAAAATCAATATTTAGCATTTGATATGAAAAATATGCGCACCTCGTCTTCCAAAATTGATAAAAAAAACTGATATGAAAAAAGCCAAAGCCAACCCGATGGCCGAATCCGAGTCGAGCAGTTCGGAGGACGATGCACCGCCCGCCAAAGCGGCTCCCAAGGTGCAAATGCGAATCAGTGAATTATTAAGCGTTTTGTTTTTTTCATTAAGACCATTCCGGCGCAGAATGCCAAAGGAAATGCCAAGGCTAAACCGGTGGCCGAATCCGAGTCGAGCAGTTCGGAGGACGATGCACCGCCCGCCAAAGCGGTTCCCAAGGTGCAAATGCTAATCAGTGAATTATTAAGCGTTTTGTTTTTTTCCATTAAGACCATTCCGGCGCAAAATACCAAAGGAAATGCCAAGGCTAAACCGGTGGCCGAATCCGAGTCGAGCAGTTCGGAGGACGATGCACCGCCCGCCAAAGCGGCTCCCAAGGTGCAAATGCTAATCAGTGAATTATTAAGCGTTTTGTTTTTTTCATTAAGACCATTCCGGCGCAGAATGCCAAAGGAACTGCCAAGGCTAAACCGGTGGCCGAATCCGAGTCGAGCAGTTCGGAGGACGATGCACCGCCCGCCAAAGCGGCTCCCAAGGTGCAAATGCTAATCAGTGAATTATTAAGCGTTTTGTTTTTTTTTCATTAAGACCATTCCGGCGCAGAATGCCAAAGGAAATGCCAAGGCTAAACCGGTGGCCGAATCCGAGTCGAGCAGTTCGGAGGACGATGCACCGCCCGCCAAAGCGGCTCCCAAGGTGAAAATGCTAATCAGTGAATTATTAAGCGTTTTGTTTTTTCATTAAGACCATTCCGGCGCAGAATGCCAAAGGAAAGACCATTCCGGCGCAGAATGACAAGGCTAAACCGGTGGCCGAATCCGAGTCGAGCAGTTCGGAGGACGATGCACCGCCCGCCAAAGCGGCTCCCAAGGTGAAAATGCTAATCAGTGAATTATTAAGCGTTTTTTTTTCATCAAGACCATTCCGGCGCAGAATGCCAAAGGAAAGACCAAGGCTAAACCTGTGGCCGAATCCGAGTCGAGCAGTTCGGAGGACGATGCACCGCCCGCCAAAGCGGCTCCCAAGGTGAAAATGCTAATCAGTGAATTATTAAGCGTTTTGTTTTTTCATTAAGACCATTCCGGCGCAGAATGCCAAAGGAAAGACCATTCCGGCGCAGAATGCCAAAGGAAATGCCAAGGCTAAACCGGTGGCCGAATCCGAGTCGAGCAGTTCGGAGGACGATGCACCGCCCGCCAAAGCGGCTCCCAAGGTGAAAATGCTAATCAGTGAATTATTAAGCGTTTTTTTTTCATCAAGACCATTCCGGCGCAGAATGCCAAAGGAAATGCCAAGGCTAAACCGGTGGCCGAATCCGAGTCGTTTTTTCCATTAAGACCATTCCGGCGCAAATACCAAAGGACATGCCAAGGCTAACCGTGGCCGAATCCGAGTCGAGCAGTTCGGAGGACGATGCACCGCCCGCCAAAGCGGCTCCCAAGGTGCAAATGCTAATCAGTGAATTATTAAGCGTTTTGTTTTTTTCATTAAGACATCCGGCGCAGAATGCAAAGGAACTGCCAAGGCTAAACCGGTGGCCGAATCCGAGTCGAGCAGTTCGGAGGACGATGCACCGCCCGCCAAAGCGGCTCCAAGGTGCAAATGCTAATCAGTGAATTATTAAGCGTTTTGTTTTTTTTTCATTAAGACCATTCCGGCGCAGAAATGCCCAAAGGAAATGCCAAGGCTAAACCGGTGGCCGAATCCGAGTCGAGCAGTTCGGAGGACGATGCACCGCCCGCCAAAGCGGCTCCCAAGGTGCAAATGCTAATCAGTGAATTATTAAGCGTTTTGTTTTTTCATTAAGACCATTCCGGCGCAGAATGCCAAAGGAAATGCAAGGCTAAACCGGTGGCCGAATCCGAGTCGAGCAGTTCGGAGGACGATGCCACCGCCCGCCAAAGCGGCTCCCAAGGTGCAAATGCTAATCAGTGAATTATTAAGCGTTTTTTTTTTTCATTAAGACCATTCCGGCGCAGAATGCCAAAGGAAAGCCAAGGCTAAACCGGTGGCCGAATCCGAGTCGAGCAGTTCGGAGGACGATGCACCGCCCGCCAAAGCGGCTCCCAAGGTGAAAATGCTAATCAGTGAATTATTAAGCGTTTTGTTTTTTCATTAAGACCATTCCGGCGCGAATGCAAGAAAGACCATTCCGCGCAAAGGAAATGCCAAGGCTAAACCGGTGGCCGAATCCGAGTCGAGCAGTTCGGAGGACGATGCACCGCCCGCCAAAGCGGCTCCCAAGGTGAAAATGCTAATCAGTGAATTATTAAGCGTTTTTTTTTCATCAAGACCATTCCGGCGCAGAATGCCAAAGGAAATGCCAAGGCTAAACCGGTGGCCGAATCCGAGTCGAGCAGTTCGGAGGACGATGCACCGCCCGCCAAAGCGGCTCCCAAGGTGAAAATGCTAATCAGTGAATTATTAAGCGTTTTGTTTTTTCATTAAGACCATTCCGGCGCAGAATGCCAAAGGAAAGACCATTCCGGCGCAGAATGCCAAGGCTAAACCGTTGGCAGAATCCGAGTCGAGCAGTTCGGAGGACGATGCACCGCCCGCCAAAGCGGCTCCCAAGGTGCAAATGTTAATCAGTGAATTATTAAGCGTTTTGTTTTTTCATTAAGACCATTCCGGCGCAGAATGCCAAAGGAAATGCCAAGGCTAAACCGGTGGCTGAATCCGAGTCGAGCAGTTCGGAGGACGATGCTGCACCGCCCGCCAAAGCGGCTCCCAAGGTGCAAATGTTAATCAGTGAATTATTAAGCGTTTTGTTTTTTCATTAAGACCATTCCGGCGCAGAATGCCAAAGGAAAGACCATTCCGGCGCAGAATGCCAAGGCTAAACCGTTGGCAGAATCCGAGTCGAGCAGTTCGGAGGACGATGCACCGCCCGCCAAAGCGGCTTCCAAGGTGCAAATGCTAATCAGTGAATTATTAAGCGTTTTGTTTTTTTCATTAAGACCATTCCGGCGCAGAATGCCAAAGTAAATGCCAAGGCTAAACCGGTGGCCGAATCCGAATCGAGCAGTTCGGAGGACGATGCACCGCCCGCCAAAGCGGCTCCCAAGGTGCAAATGTTAATCAGTGAATTATTCGGCGTTTTATTATTTCATTAAGACCCTTCCGGCGCAGAATGCCAAAGGAACTGCCAAGGCTAAACCGGTGGCCGAATCCGAGTCGAGCAGTTCGGAGGACGATGCACCGCCCGCCAAAGCGGCTTCCAAGGTGCAAATGCTAATCAGTGAATTATTAAGCGTTTTGTTTTTTTCATTAAGACCATTCCGGCGCAGAATGCCAAAGTAAATGCCAAGGCTAAACCGGTGGCAGAATCCGAGTCGAGCAGTTCGGAGGACGATGCTGCACCGCCCGCCAAAGCGGCTCCCAAGGTGCAAATGTTAATCAGTGAATTATTCGGCGTTTTATTATTTCATTAAGACCCTTCCGGCGCAGAATGCCAAGTCTAAGTCTTCCATTTTCGGCCCGATTTTTACGTATTCAGATACCCCCAATAATTCCCTAAAGAGTCGTGTGGTTTTTCTCATTATTGTTTCATTTACTGCTTTTGAGTTAAGGCAATGAAATTTGAAACCGATTATAGGCATAATGCGAATGGCTGGACCGAAAATGTCTTGGCCGGAAAGTCGTATAACCGTTTTTACCCATAGTCGTTTCCACCAAATCCGTTTTGTTTTCACCCAAAAGCTAAAATATCTCATTCCCGCTCACTAAACAAATTTTTTCCTATAAATTATAATAAATTTTTATCACACTAATCACGTTAGTGCTACTAAGTCTCACATGGTATTGTTGGCGGAAATTACATTTTTTAGCTTATGGGGTGGAAACGGATTTGGTGGTAACAATTTATTAGGCGTTTTAATTTATTTATTTTTTGTTGAGACCATTCCGGCGCAGAATGCCAAAGGAACTGCCAAGGCTAAACCGGTGGCCGAATCCGAGTCGAGCAGTTCGGAGGACGATGCACCGCCCGCCAAAGCGGCTCCCAAGGTGCAAATGTTAATCAGTGAATTATTAAGCGTTTTGTTTTTTCATTAAGACCATTCCGGCGCAGAATGCCAAAGGAAATGCCAAGGCTAAACCGGTGGCCGAATCCGAGTCGAGCAGTTCGGAAGGGAGTTCGCCGCCAGCTAAGGCGCCGCGAATGGTTTTTTAATTCGTCCATTTTAATTATTTTAATTTAACTTTTTATTTTAAGACAATCGATTCTTGGGGCAAAAAGGCTGCAGCTGACTTTGATGGGGTGAAGGGCAAACGGTTCCGTCACGAGAAAACGAAGAAGAAGCGTGGGAGCTACAACGGTGGAAAAATCAACACTTCGGTTAATTCGGTCAAATTTGAGAATTGATTTGGAATATTTATGCGCTTTGTTGCTGGGTGTGCTTGTTTTTGTTTTTTGTTGATTACGGATGAAAATTATTCTGGTTATAATTTTGTCGTCATTTGTTATAGAGGGTCTTTTTTAGAATTCGAATTGGGGTTTCTAAATTTTTTTATTAATAAAAATAATTTGCCAATGTCCTTTTTTCTTGTTTGAGTGAATTGAGAATTAGTAAAATTTATTTTTTAGGTGAGGAATTCCTCTATACTTATAGACGCCTCAGAGGGAAATTAAGAGGTTTTATCAATGCCCTTACCAATCCAAAAAGTGCCGCATGGAATGCTCTCAGAGCAATTTCCTGGCCATGGCTGCGAATTTCGTCGAATTCGGGGAATCGCTGTCGTAAAATGAAAGGGGGCAAATGGACTGCGACGAGCAGCAGCGAAGAACGGCACAGAATATGCAGAAGGAACTGTGGGGTGGGAAGAAATGGAAAAAGGGGGAAAGTGGACTCGAAATGAGAAAACTCAAAATTATTTAAAACTATTAATTCCTTTTCATACACTCAATTGCCCAAAGAAATGAACTGACTTTGGCCGACTGGCAATTACTGTCGGACCATTTGAAGCGCCCCCTTTGAATCACTTGAAGGGTCAGCACGGCGAAAGCAGTAAATAACAGTGCACCAATGACTAAATGGACTTACTTACAGGTTAATTGATGCTTATTAGCCAACTTGGCATTGGAGACAATTTACGCGCCAACAAAGAAAGAGCATAAAATTCGTCTCCAAATGTCTTGGGAAATTATTTTAGGCATTTTAAAAATTTTCGTTGCCTACCTCTGGCATTTCACAAAAGGAGGAAACTAGGACGGTTGAATTGTTGGCCAAAAGGATGGGTTGAATCCATGCAGGGAAAAAGGTGGCGGAAGCGAGCAGAAAAAGGAGGACGAGGACGCATGGATGGAAATAGTATTCCGAAAACTAATGAGCAGTTATTTAAAAATTAAAAAAAAATTTATTTCCAATGTTTTGCCTCTTTGTGCCGTTTCGTACAAACAACCGAAATAAATTGGTCAAAGCAAAGCAAAACGAGCAGAAGCAATTGGGCCGAGTCAGTGTACACCTTTTGGTGGAAAATAGTAACTTTAAGCCAAATCGCCAAAAGATTGGCCCAATGCAATGGAATCACATGGTTCTGCCAATTGCCTCCGCCCCCTACCCAAATGTGCAAATGAAGCGCCGTGAAAAGGCAGTGAATGGGCGGCATCTGCAGAGCATCCTGTTCATAACCGTACTTGACCGACAAGTGGATACCGTAAAAACCGGCGTAAAATAGCGAAAGGCCCAACAAAAGGTCTAAGAAAAAGCATTATAACAATGGGAATGATGGAGATTTGGACAGGAATTCTCTTTATGATAGACCGGGTTCAGAGGATTCCCGTACCCGGCGAATTTTTTTTTTCTCTAAAAAGGATAAAGGGTAACCCGATTTGCCCCCTTTTTTGCATAGAAAGATATCCAAAGTCGGGGATAAGCTATCTTAATCCCCAGTTTGAAAAAGTGAACGATCACATGAACATCGGGCAAAACCACTACAACAGAATATCTACAAAATTCGTTTCCGGGCATATCATGCCCATGTCTGACCAAATACACAAACCTAAT
The DNA here is from genome assembly GCA_039877585.1 of Heterodera filipjevi. NCBI lineage: Eukaryota > Metazoa > Nematoda > Chromadorea > Rhabditida > Heteroderidae > Heterodera > Heterodera filipjevi. The sequence goes on along the minus strand of JBDPZO010000008.1, from coordinate 543,135 downwards.
GCCCGTTGCATATAAATGGCGGTCAAACATCCTTCTTTTTTGACCCGTCCCATTACCAAAAGATGAGTTAGTGACGTGCAAGTGAAGAGGAGGCCGAACCCGGGCAAAAGTCGAAATGCCAAGTCGGGCCAAAAGGGGAGCATCGTTCGATAGATGGAAGATTAACAGACCATTCAAAAAGTCAAAATCCAAGAGATGGACAGACAAAAAAGTAATCGACCAATTTAAATGTGTGTCGGACGGGAAATTGATGCCCGGGGCGCGCTCTTTCTTCCCTTTCCAATTAATGAGATTGCACTAAGGCATTAAAGGAGGATTTGCGCATCACTCCCATGAGAGGGAGAAAAGGGGTGGGAGCGGGGGGGGGGAAGGCAATTCACCGCTGTTTCCACTACCTCCCCCACAAAGGCAATATTGAGTGAATAAGTGCCAAGAGAATTGAATGGACTTGGCATTTATGAAATACGATTTCATTTTAATGATATTTTTGGGGAGGGGGAGTGAGAAGTAACAGACATAATAAGTTTAAAATCAGCAGCAGCAAAAAGTCTCATTCATTCGCGAACAAAACAACGAAAAAGACAACAACAGATGATGGATATAAATAAGGAAATGTGTCGACAAAAAACAAAACAAAAATAATGAGAAGTTTTATAAGTCGGTAGTCTGGCTAAAAGTTGCGCAAAAATTGCTATGCCGAGGGAGAAGAGTACGGCAACGCCGACCTTCCGACTCGACCATTCTTCGCCCCGGACGACTCATTTGCAGAGGAAATTTGCTTGTAGATGGCCATTGCCTTAACCAAAGAAATTAATTTTTTTGATTAGTCTTATAATGTCACCTGAGCAACAAAAGAGCCGACGGAGCCCATGTCAGTGGGCAGCAGCACCGTGTTGTTCTCCTTGGCGAGCTCGCCGAACGCCTTCACATACTTTTCAGCCACCAGCAACGAGGCAGCATCCGATCCACCAGCCTAAAATGGTATGGTCATTTTAAGAAGGCTGCCCCTTCATCGAACAGCATTGCCGTCCCCACCCTCCCCCGGCTTAGCCAATCGTATGTTGTATGGGGGTCGTGTTTGGCCTCCTACAATTCAAATTGATAAGGGGATGTGGGGCTGGGCAACCTTCCAGATCTATCTGAGTAAACAGAACCTTGTTCAATGCCTCGGCCACTGCATGCAATGCCTTTTGGCGAGCCTCGGCTTCCCGAAAAATTGCCTCCGCCTGGCCCTTGGCCAAATTGATGCGCTCCTGCTGTTCGGCCTCGGAGGCTAAACAGAGACTTTGAGCCATATTTTTCAACAAAAAAAAGTCACAAATTAAAACCGAGTATCTTCGCTCTTTTCTCGCCCTCCGCCACATTAATCGCAGCGTCTCTTTTCCCTTCCGACTCCAAAATGGCAGCCCGCTTTCTGCGTTCCGCCTCAACTTGCATCTGAAATAGAAATTGGTAGAAATAAAATATTAATAATTTTTTTTATTTAAAAATAAAGAAGTAATTTGTCATGTAAAATGAGGATAAAATAACCTGCATGGCCTCCTGCACCTTCGCCGGCATGTTCATGTTGCGGATTTCGTAACGCAAGCAAACCATTCCCCATGGTTCCGCCGCTTTGTTAATGGATGCTAAAATGTGGGATTTAAATAGAAAAATACATGACATAAAAGATTTTGAGCAATGCCAAAAGAGAGGTCAAGAAGTTTCAGTTAAAAAAAATTGGCCTAGAAAAGCCTTACATGTTCAATTTGGCTAATGATTTGTAATTAGTTTATGATTGTCTATTTATTATGCAATTAGAGAGAAACTCTGACCCACAATTGCCACATTCAATTGCTCGCGTTCCTTGAATACCGTATCCAGTGCAATTTTTCCCACCTCCGATCGCATTGTCGTCTGTGCCAACTGAACAACCGCATAGCCCGGGTCTTCAACGCCGTAGGACGCCTAAAAAAATATATAAAAAAAGAAAGCCATCCATTCCAAAAAAAAAGTAAAAGCAAAAGGAACAATTCGTGCCTTGTAAGGATCCACAATTTTCACATAAAGCACTCCATCCAGATTCAGTTGCACATTGTCCAATGTGATTGCACTTTGTTGCGGAATTTCGATGGCACATTCCTTCAGTGAGTGCCAATAAGGAATCCGATCGATGATGGGCACCAAAACGTGAAGGCCCTATAAGAAATGTGGTAATGCTAAAAGTGGTGTCAAAAACCTTTCGGACATGTAAGGAAAAGTGAAGCGAATTTTTATATGATAAAAAAAATCCGCATTCAAAATTGTTAATTTTCCCAACTTACCGGTCCCAATGTCTTTGAATAACGACCAAATCGTTCGACAATCCACGCCTCCTGCTGAGGCACAATTCGAATGACAGTGTTCGCTTTACCCTGTGGAGCGAAATCAGGATATGATTCAGAGGTACAATTTCGGGGCGAAGTGTGCAGAAAGACGGAGCAAGGCAGCGAAGCGGTACGCCTATATTTGTGGGAAAAATAAATTAGTTCCGGAAAATTAATAAAGCAAAACATAGTCATTCAAAAAGAAATGCAAGACCCACCATTTCTCAGGTGCCAGTAACTTCCAATACATTGAAATACTTCTGGATGTCGTATTCATTGTGAGCAGCGGAAACAAATTTGGGAATATTCAAAATTTCGATTAAAAGCTAAGAAAAAGAAACATATTAGGAATCAATTAGCTTTTTTATCACCTAATTAACTTTTACAAGTAAATATTTTTCCTTTAAAGTAAAATGCTAAAATCGTAAAATGAAGAAATGAAATAAAATTAAATTAAAAAGAATAAAGAGGCACATGTATACATGACAACAATTAAAAGCAAATGAAACGGAAGTGAGAAGCTGAAAGACTTTTTTTTCTGTATGGACTTTCTACTTTTTACGTAGCGACTTTTTCAACAAATGCAGCGCAGTTGCATAGTTCTCATAATGCACAAAGCGAATGTGTTTGCCCTAAATCGAAATTCATAAATTCAGTTTAAACCATTTCCCTAACTGATAGCACCTTAACAAAAAAGCTGGGCAGATGCACTGGCTTTAGTCCTTTCTGTCGTCTTCTGTACAGCACAACGTTGCTCAACTGGGTATTCAGTGACTTCGGGTCGGCACTTTCCACTATGCCTTCAGCCGCAGTTTCGTCTTTCAGCTCAATGACAACCGACGCGCCTATGCTGCCCTGCAAAAAAGTGCCGAGAGTTACAGCAACCATGCCTGTAAAAAATAGTGTATTTATTAGCTTAATAGATAATTTGTCCAAATTTTTTATTGAAAATTAGATTTGAAGTATTAATCTTATTTTGTCACAGAAAAAAAAAATATGTATTAATTTGTCAATTATTAAAATGAAATATGGACGACCAAATTCTACAAGCTGATTACGTGGTAGTGGGTGGCGGGGTTGCAGGAGTTTGTTTGGTGCAGGAGCTGGACGATTTACTAGAAAGTGGCGAAGTTGCCGGTACATCGAACCATCGCATCATTCTAATCTCAGGAACTGAGGGTTTCGTTAAACGTGTGGCTAACCAGAAACAGGTCGATATTTTTAGTGGTTTACCAAGTTGCGAGTGAATTATGCACGACTTTTCAAGGTTGGTCAGGTCACTATGTCCTTTGATGTCGAGAGTAGTGATCCTAAATTGCTTTTTGGCGGATCAAACAGAATTAAACTGGTTCAAGACGATGTCGTTTCATGGCAGCCCGATCAAAAAGTCGGTGAATTGTAATCTCATTTTTAAATTCAACCATTTTAAAGCATATTGCCATAATTCAAAGATTCCCCTGTTTTAGAGTGTTAAGACGCTTAATGGGCTCACCGTTGGTTACCAAAAATTAGCAATTGCGAACGGCGCTTCGCCCAATCGCGCTGTCCCGACACATTCGAAAGTGATTCGACTGCGTGACCTACAGACTGTTAAAGAACTGCAAAAACACCTGGGGAAGGCACGACGTGTGCTTATAATTGGAAATGGCGGAATTGCCACAGAATTAGCGTAATTTGTTATTGAGATTGATTGGAACTTATTCAAATTTTAAGGTTTGAATTACGGAATACCGAAATTGTGTGGGCGATACGACATTCATCAATTTCAGCAACTTATTTTGGCAAGTTTTATTTTACAATATATGGTGTTGTTTACATGTCAATTTTTAAGATATTGCTGCGGCAAAATTTTTCGAATCAAAATTATTTTCCGGGCGACAAACCGACGACCAAAAAGCTGAAATCCAAGCTGACAAGTCATTCATTTTTCATTTATAATAATTCTGATAATTGACGGACATTTCAATTCAAATACGTTTGGATATAAAATGGTTATTACAAATCCAATATTCATGTGACCAATTCCGAATGTCGGACTCGGATTAGAACCCACATCATCCTATAGAACCCAGATTTGGTGATGTCCGTTGATCTCAACATCTCCTAAACAATATTTTGGGGAAATTTTCTTTGAACAAAAAAAAGGGATACAAACTGAAACACTAAAATTTTTTATTGAATATTTGTTAACTTTTTAGATACTCCAGTTTGGTGATCCAACGCACTGACAAGGTGGAATTATCAGCCAAATCGTCAACAGATGAAACAGTGCGAGAGCATTGTGGCGCCGCTTTAGGCCCTCATTGGTTGGCAAAATTAGAGCAGGACGACTCGCATGGAAATGTTTGTGGACTTATCACTAGTGTTTGGCACGGTATCGGTATACCGGCCGAAATATTTTTGAAATTTCGATATTTTCGGTATCGGTGTTATAACGAAATGCCGATCTGTATACCGTGCCGATATATTTTGAGATTTCGGTATTTTTTTCGGTATCAGTATTATACCGAATAGCGAAAAATCGCATTTGCCGAACACTACTTATATTATTTTTTCCATTTGGGCTCTTTTTAGCCTATTCGGAAAGTGCATGTCATCACCGATGTTGAATTGGTCGGATTGAGTAATCAGAGGCCGTCATCGTTAAATGCCAATGAGTCTGCTCCATTTTTTGAACTTCCCTCCCATTTTCTTTGCGTTCAAACGGATTGGAAATTGTGGGCAAAACTGAGCAACGGAGAGCGATGGTTGGGCTGTGACCTAATCATTGATGCCAGCGGAGTGGTCCCAAACTCGCACCAATGGAAGAGGGACTGCCCAGAGGTTGAGGAACCGCTGCCTTTTTGTCCCTTAAGTAAATGCAATTAATTTAGCTTTCTATTGCGGACGATTATGGCATATTGGTCAACGAACAAATGATGTAAGTTGGCCTATCGAACTCGGAAACGTTTTTGGTACCAAATTGTATGATTTCATAAAGTCGGGTTTTGGGCAAATTAATGATGATGCTTTTTAAGGACCAACGTGGAAGGCGTTTTTGCAGCGGGCGATATATGCACAGCTAATTGGACAATAAAATATCCCCATTGGAAGCAGGTGAATCCATGGCAATACATACACCCTTTTCTTGATACAATTTCCTTAGTTTTTTTTGTGATTTTACAGATTCGACTTTGGACCCAGGCACGACAAATGGGCCTGTTCTGTGCCAGATGTATGCTCATTGACAATGGTTTGAATATTCTCATAGTTAATTAATGATACTAAATGTGTGGTCTCCTCACCTTTTTCTAAAGTAAAAAGCCGCAACCAAAAATGATAATTAAGTTAAAATCAACAAACACATTTGGCCATATTTAGTTTTGCTTGACATTGCGTTTGAGCTTTTCACCCACGTCACCTCTTTCTTTGGCTTCAAAGTGGTGTTGCTAGGCGATTTTGTGGGCGAGCGATTGGAGAAGCCTTTTGAGAAAAACTACCGAATTACGGAGGACTGTGAATACGTAAAGGTATTGACGAAGGACCATCGTGTGCACGGGGCGGTTTTAATTGGTGAGACTGATCTGGAGGGCGCGATCGAAAACCTAATTCTGAACCAAACGGATATAAGCCAAATTGAATCTCAATTACTCGATCCCGAATTTGATCTTGAAGATTTTTTTGATTAATTCTATTTTAAAATTTTGTTTCTTACTTTTATAAATTACCACACAAATAATAAACAAATAATTATTTTTGAATTCTTAAATAAATAAAACCAGGGCACAACAATTTATCAAAAATGTTTCATAAAGCAATATTTTACTATTAGTGACAAATTGTACTATCACTGAACAGAGTAGTCAATGGTGCTGGCACCTTGGCCCATCTCAATACGCAAAAAGTCTGAAATACTTGCTCCATTTAGCTCCAAATATTCGTTGACAGTTTGTTCAGGATTCAACATAAAAGGCTGGTGCAAGAGCTGAGTTTCATTTTCGTCCATTCTAGTCAACTAAATACACAACAATTCATTTGCATATTTTTTGCTTGACTTCCTCCCCCCGCAAAAAAGCAATACCGCCAATTGTTCTAACCATTGAGCAAATAAAAATGGATAAACTATTGGAACCCTATTTGTGAGCTCTAACCCAGTCATATACTGAAGCCCGTAACTAATCGAGGTTCTAAATACTTCAATTTCCTCACCTCGGATTGGTCAACTTGTGAAGCGTTCAAATCCTCTTCTTCTTCAACCGCGTCACTTTCAATATTCTCTGTCTGTCCTTCGCTCACCTTCTCCATGTTATCTTTAGTCTTAGTTTGGTCTGTCACTCTTAATGCACACTTTTTTCCTTGTTCGCCCAAACTTTCCGGTGCCATCCCAATGATATGTTGACAAATTTGTTGGCCAAGTTGTGTGGTTGGGAGATGAAAACCTGAGCTATCCTCCTCCAGTTTTCGGCCCAATGATACGAGCGACACAAAACGACCCAATTGCACTCCGTCAAATTCCTCTAAAGAAAAGACATTCTTCATTATTCTGCTGTTGCTGTTCAGCAGCCATTGGTAGAAAATTACAGAATTCTCTTCGACCTTTTGGATGGGTTTGGCCGAAAAGTTTGTTCGCTGTGGATGAAGAAATTATCGATGCACGAGCCAATCGAATGTTCTCGCCAATTTTGCCGACAGTGGCAACAATCGCCTCCTCAGCGGTACGTCCATCCAACAAATGTATCTTATCTAGTGCTAAATATAACAATGAAAACGAGCTTCTCACTTTTGTTCCAACCAATTAATCACAAAATTAGAATAAAGAGTAAGTATGGATTCATTTTACCAATGTTTTTAAATGCTAATTTTTGTGGTCCATCAGTTTGCGGCAAAACGTCGGAAGTGAGGTTTTGCAATGCATTCACGAGTTCTACGACCTAAAAACTTTGAAACATATAGAAATTAAGTTAAATAAACCAAATTTTTGAAGTCCGTACTCCTCGCCACAAAATCAGTCTCACACTTCAATTCAACCAAAATGCAAAGATTGTCGGAAGGCGAAGCGAATCCAAGTAGGCCTTGTGACGCTTTGCGACTGCTAAGTCTGAAAATGACTCGCACTTTAAGTTTTCAAGTCTTTTTTACGGCGATTAAGGCGTGTCTGGGAAATTGCAGTTATTGACCTCTTGACTTGGTCTCTAATATCATTTACGTTTTTGGCTTTTGTTAAGTCCTTACTTTGCCGCTTTGTCCCATCCCTCATTGATAGCCGCCTCTCTGATCCATCGCAGCGCTCGCTCATAGTTTTGCTCGCCACCACAAGCGACTAATGCTTTTCGACATTTGACATAACTGTAACCCGTCTCTTTCCGCATTTTTAACAGCACCTAACAAAAAGTATTTGTCTCTTTGATAGAGTTCTGAAAATTATCGACTCGCCTCTTTGCTGATGGACGATTCAGTTTTAGCTTCCAAAGTAGGCCCAGCCGTAGTGTACCGGGCAATGTCGAAAAATGCACGAGTCGGCAAAGAACGAAAAGAAGTATGAAAATATGCCGAGACTCTCCACATATTCAGTTTAAAAACTTCAACACAAATGAATCTATGTCATTAATTCGAAGAAACCCGGAATTGTAGGAACCGATAATAAAATCTGACCCAAATATAATAAAAAGATTTATTCCAGCGTTCGGTAATGATTCAACGCGGAGATCTTATCATGAAAAAGTCAACAAAAACGGAAAAATACATTCAGTTTCTCCTTGGCTGCCCTCCCGCTGGAGGAGGACCTCCGCCTCTATACGGTCCTCGTGGTGGCCCACCGCCCGGTCGTCCGCCCTGCTGCGGTCTACCGCCTCCGCCCGATGGGCCACCGGCATTCTTTGGACCTCGAGCGAATTGCTTCTTCATCCGTTGATTATCCTTTTGCTGGCGTCGAACTTCTTTCACTTCGTCCTTCACCAAATCGACCACCTTGAAGAAACAATCTTACACAACAAACAAGAGAGTTTCTCTCACTTCATCAGGAATTCGAAGGTATTTAATCGTCGATCCGCGCACATACACTTCCGGAATTTTGACAAACCGATCCCCTTCCTAAAAAAGACAATTAAACTAGAACTTGTATTGCTTATCTGTATTCAAATTAGACCTTAGATGTGCATATTGCGTCTCGCAAGTGGACATTCATCCATGAGTCACAAGCAACCAGCATTCCATTGTAGGTTTCACCATTCTTCAGTTCGATTAGCATAGGATGATTTTGTGCCGTTTTCAGCAAAGAAAGTGGCAACACCATTTTGTACTAATAGAAATATAAATTTTGTACCAAGTAAGATTAGTTATCGGAATAGCTCTGTCTGTTTAAAGAACAGTTGAATACAAAGATTAAGATTAAAGCCAACAACAAAATTTATCATTTTTATCAACAGCGGCAATAACAAAAGAATGAAGCTTGTCTCGAGCTCAGAATTGGATCACCTGCCCTCTTGACTTCTTCTGACCGCCCAACTCAAAGTGCTTGCAGCGCTTGATCGCTTTTTGAATGCGGTGCTTGCACTAAAATAGATTTTAGTTAAATTTTATCACATTAATTTTATTCTTACCTCAACACATTCCATGCGAAGAACAATTTTCTTCGTCGTTTTAGCTTTTTTACGAAAAATTGGCTTCGTCTGTCCACCATAACCCTTCTGTTTTCGGTCATAACGACGTCGTCCTTGTGCAAATGAGGACTCCTTGCCCTTCTTGTATTGGGTGACCTTGTGATTGGTATGTTTACGGCATTTCTTCCCTGGACAAAAGGTTCGACGTGCCTTCGGAACATTTACCATTATGATAGCTAATTGGGCTTCTTATCTAAATATCTTTTTTATTTCTACAGTCATGGTCATATCTTTAGCACCATTTAAAATTTCGTATCAAATTTGTTTAAAAATGATTATAAATCTCAAGATAAAAAAAAAAAGACAGTTTTTTTTTAAATAAATTTGGTTAGCAAAAAAAAATTTAGGGATAGGTATTTTTAAACAAATGCAGTGTGGCCTACTAAGATTTGCCGATCCAATTAACGCCGCCAGGCTCTAATACATACTACCTAGATACGATGTTTGCTTTATTAGTTGAAGTTTACAAAATGCAAGGAATTTTTTTTTTTTCAGTGTAAATTTGTGATAAGAAATTAAGAGTAGCATAAAAGCCACAATTTTAGGTAATCTTCAATTTTAAAGTAAAATAAATGGAGGTTGAATCAGTGGAAATTGAGAAGCTGCACCAACCTCAAGCGACCAAAGGAATTGTTTTTGTAAGCAGTATTTTCTTTAAAAACTTATCCTTTTAAAATAAATTCAGGAATCTGATGATATCGCTTATGAGGAGGACATCATTCGTAACCCGGGTCTTCTCCGACCTTGGGAACGCTACATTGAGCACAAAGTGAAAACCAAAGCGGACCCTAAACAAGTGCGGCTGGTGTTCGAGCGGGCGCTCAAATTGTTCAACCGAAGCTACAAACTTTGGTACCATTACTTGAAGTACCGACGCAGAACAATTACGCACAAACCGACGACCGACATTGCTTATGCCCATTTAAGTGACGCTTATGAGCGATGTCTGGTTTTTCTCAACAAGGTGCACAGTTTAGCGCACAAAATTTTTTCAATAAGGAAAATACAGACTAGATTCACGCAAGTCGGTCATAGTTTTTTATTTTAATAATTAATGCCTTTTGTCATTTGCAAAATCACTCTCAAAATCTTAATTTTATTTCAGATGCCTCGCATTTGGATTGATTACTGCATGCTAATGATTCGTCGTGGCCAAATAACGGAAACACGTCGCGTCTTCGACCGTGCCATTCGTGCACTTCCGATAACTCAACATATGCGCATTTGGCCTCTGTATATTGACTTTGTCACTCGGCACAACATCCCCGAAACGGCCATTCGCGTATATCGGCGCTTCCTGAAGGTGTACCCGGGCGGACGAGAAGACTTTGTGGAATACCTGAAGAGCATTGACAAACTGGACGAAGCGGCACAACAATTGGCTATATTGGTCAACGAGGACAGGCCGATCAGCGAAAAGGGAAAGACCGGCCACCAGGTCCAAATGAATTTTGCGTTCTCGTTTTTATTGGAGTCATTTCAATTTATTATTAGTGGAAATTTGTCGCAGAATATGCTAGGTTACAGTTAAGATGAAAAATGCTATAATAAAAATATTTAGCATCTTTTCTCACTTTTTTAACCCACTTAATTTATTATGAGTGCAGTCATTTACAGAATTTTTATTTGTCTTTGTTCAGCTTTGGATCGAATTGTGTGATTTGATTTCCAAAAACCCGAATAAAATCTTCACCCTCCGCGTTGAGCCAATCATTCGCCAGGGGATCGCCCGTTATACGGACCAAGTGGGCGGTCTTTGGCTGGCACTTGCCGAGTATTACATTCGGATGCCAAACTTTGAAAAGGTTGTTTCAACAAACTTTTGTTCTAAAATTTTATAAAATGTTTCGATGATTTAGGCTCGTGACATTTTTGAAGAAGCATTGGGAGTGGTGAAGACAGTCCGCGACTTCACCCAACTGTTTGACGCCTATTCAAAATTCATGGAACGACTGACTTCCCTTCGAATGGACGCGCTGTCCTCCTCCCGGCCTAACCAAGTAGAGGAACGCGAGTTGGAGTTGGAATTGGTGATGACACGCTTTGAGCATCTGATGAACAGACGACCGTTGCTTCTGAACAGTGTGCTGTTGCGCCAAAACCCGCACAATGTGCACGAATGGTCGAACCGAGTGCAAATCTATGAGGGCGAACCCGAAAATGTTGGTAATGTTTCACAAGGGATACTCGAAAAGAGACCGATTGTAGAGCCATAATTTATTTCTGAAAATGCGACTGCGATGATATTATGCATGACAAAGAGTAAAACCGAGAAATTTTCTAACATATAACTAATGAATACATTTCGAATATAATTACTGGTAAAATTTAACATTTTTTTTATTGGGGTCCAAATTGTCCATTTTCAATTGATCTTTTTTTATTGTCAAAGTTATTTTCCTTATTTCAAATTTTCTAAATGATCGAAAATTGTTTTAGCAAATTGCCACCTTTGAAAAGGCAGTGGCCACTGTCGACCCGAAGCAACAAGTTGGCCGACTCAGTCAACTGTGGATTGAGTTTGCAAAGTTATACGAGAAGTTCGGCAAATTGACAGAGGCACGAAATGTGTTTGAAAGAGCGGTGCAGGCGAACTTTGTACGTGTGGACGAATTGGCCCAAGTGTGGTGTGAATATGCCGAACTGGAGCTTCGGCACAGGTATTAGGAGACAATCATGGTAATTGCGGATCCAAATTCTTTTTTAGCAATTACGACTCGGCAGTTGCGTTGCTGCGTCGTGCCACTACGCCTCCAGCTTCACGCCGTGACAACTATTTTGACGATTCGGCCAAGGTGCAGAACCGCGTGTTCCGTTCCCTGAAGTTGTGGTCGCTGTATGCCGACATTGAGGAGTCGATGGGCTCCTTGGAAAATTGCAAGGCGATTTACGAGCGAATGTTGGACTTGCGCATCGGTTAGACAAACCGTAGGACGCAAAATCAACTTTGTTTTTTTTCCAGCGACACCTCAAATAGTCATCAATTATGCATTGTTTTTGGAGGACAACCAATACTTCGAGGACGCGTTCAAAGCGTTTGAGAAGGGCATTGGTCTCTTCCGGTGGCCCCTGGTCTTTGACATTTGGAACGTTTATTTGACTAAATTCATCCAACGATATGTGCTGAGACGGGATATTTAAGCTATCCCTGTAAATTGCCAATTTTCAGGGTGGTAAAAAGTTGGAACGCGCACGGGATTTGTTTGAGCAATGTTTGGACAAATGCCCGCCCAAATATGCCAAAAGTAAATTGAATACAATGAATACAAACGGGTGCACTTCACCCCCCCCCCCGCCGGTCCTCTTTTTCCCCCAAATAAGTCTGAATTTTTCTTCAAAATTCGACATTTTACTGGCAGGAAATTTCTTAGAAATTTCAGGAAAACAAAATTTTAAAGATTTTTTTTTTAATTTAGCCAAAAATTTAAGGGTTTCTTTCATTTTTTTCGGGGGGTGGCGCGATACAAGGGGTGGGGGATGAGCTGCTTCCTTACAAACATTGTTAAATGGTATTTCCAGACATTTATCTGCTCTACGCAAAACTGGAGGAACAACACGGGTTGGCCCGACATTCGATGGAAATTTACAATCGGGCAACTGAAGCAGTTGAAAAGGAGGAAATGCATTTGGTGGGATTAATTGTTTGTATTTAATTAGGTTTTGTTTGTCTTTACGCCATACCATTCAGATTTACAATGTGTATGTGAAAAAGGCAATGCAATTCTATGGCATCACCAAAACTCGGCCTATTTTTGAGTCGGCCATCGAACGATTGCCCGAAGACCGTTCCCGGTTTGTATAGAGCACTAAAGAATGGAACAACCAATTTTTTTTTTCTTTGCTTAAGGGAGATGAGTCTAAGCTATGCTCAAATGGAAAGGAATTTGGGCGAAATTGATCGTGCCCGGGCAATTTATGCGCATTGTGCCGAAATTTGTGATCCAAGGGTTTTAGCAATGGTTTTAAAATTTAATATTTTTTATCTTTTTTTAACAGGTCCATTCTCTATTTTGGGAGAGTTGGAAGGAGTTTGAAGTGAAACATGGCAACGAGGACACAATTCGTGAGATGTTACGTGTCAAGCGGTCTGTGCAGGCCACCTACAACACCAACGTGAACTATATGAGCGGTGAGGAAATGGTCGGGGAAACTATTGGGTTGACAAGGGACCAATTTGGGGGTTTAAATTGGAAAATTGTCTGTTTGACGAATGTTTTCCCCTCCACTTTCAGCTCAAATGTTGGCCACTTTGGGTGGTCAAACTGAAATGGCCGGTGAGCTGAGTGCTGCCGATTCAATGGCGCAATTGGAGGCACGAGCAGCACAAATTGCGCAGGAAGAGGCGGCGATTGCGGCCAAAAAAGTGTTGCCGGCGACGGGTGAGCGCAGTGATTCATTTTGCAATTATAATTAAATTTGGCAGATGGACGCATTTCGTTTGTACGTGGCGAAAGTCGCACAACGACAGAGGCACGGGCCGAAAATCCAGAAGAAATTGACATCGACAACATCGCCGGAGAAGAGGGGGGAGAAGAGGAAGGGGACGAGGTGTCCCGAATGGACACATAAAAGGGACGAATGGCTTTTTGTTTTGTTTAACTTTTGTAATTCTTTTCAAATAAAACAAAATGAGAGAATTTCATTTTTATGGGAATTTTTCCGATCTCTTTTGGCCCCATTTAATGTCGAACATAGATCACATCTCGTCTCTTTGTCCGTAATTGTCTTTCTTTTTGGATAAAAGCCTCTCAAAATTAAATTTTCCCGATCGACTTTTCCCTGCCCTCTTTATTCCTGCGCTTTGCGTCCTGTCGCTCTTCCCCTCATTTTGTTGCCCATTGACTCTCGCAACGAACTTTTTTTTAACTATTATTTTATGGCCACACAAAAGGGTTCTCCCCCGGGGGTTGGGCGGTGCGACTGCTGGATAAAAAGCGGAAAGGTGCTCAATTTAGCGAGAAGGTGGCGGGAGGGGAAGAGAGAGAGAGTGTGAACTGCTCTGCTCTGACGCGGTAGCATGAGCAATTTGGGGAGTTCCCTGCCCGAGGGGAAAGGACGGAGGGGGGGGGGGGGACAATCGAAAGGCGAAGTCGGGACGACCATCGGACGGCGGGTGAAGCCCGCGACGAGCGAATGAACCGCGAGAATCCATGCAAAGTGCCGAAAAGTTTATTGCCGCATCTCATTTCCCTCGTCAAATCCATGACACTTGTGGGATTGTGTCGGATTTAAATTGGCACGCTTTTCCTCCCCCTCTCTTTTTATGACAATGCCATTTAAGCCGTCCTAAAAAAGAGAGAAATTCATTTTAATTTGGTTCAAATAATGAATGGTTTATTCTGCTGGTCGTGGCTTCTATAATTTTGGATTAATTACCAAAAAAAAATGTTCGCCATGCTTTATACGGTTCAGGTACAATTTGATCAGAGAGGGTTGGCTTAGTTCGGGACGGATCCTCCATAGGATTGGGGCGACCCACCGGCCATGGCCCTCCGATCATTAATTTGAGAAATAAAATATTGGGCGTTTTTTAGTAAATTTTTCCCTGTTTTTCTAAGCTCCCAAATGTATATGGGCCTTTCATTCCCTTTGCTCTCACAGTCTGTGCTTTTGCATCTTTTCCTCGCCATCGACCGACCCGCGGGCGCCGAAAATCATCCGCCGTCGGCTGACACTTTACTAAGTCAATTTGGCACAGACAAAAAGGACGGCAAAGCAATGGCTGCACAGTTTGCTGGTCAATACCAACAAAAGAATGTGCCAAGGGACGGACAATGCGAACACACGGACAGTTCGGAGAAGGCGCAGGACTTGGCCATCATTTTGATGCGCAATTATTCAAGGCAAAATGCCAAAAAAAAAAGTGCCAGGGGGAAGAAATTCAAGGCAAAATGCCAAAAAGATTGTCCATAATTGGGGGGGGGGGGGAGGGCATTGTTTGGGAATAAAGTCGAAAATGTATTTGATGGATTCGAAAACATGAGGAGAGCTTCATTTCGGTATCAGCTGATTGCTGACTTTTACCTCTCAAAATGCATTTTCGAGTAAAAAGGCACTCGATTCAATTACTCTGTCTTCTTTTGGCATTTCCGATTTAATTGTTTACTTTTTTGTGCTTTTAGAAATGCGCTGCCCGAACCTTCACCGGTGCACGTTGACGTTGAAATTACCATTCAGGACATTTCCGACATTTCGGCCATCAGTGGCACTTTCGTCATGGACTTTTGGATAAGCGCAATTTGGTTTTTTTAAAGAAGGCATTGAAATTTTACAAATTTTGCCCATTTGTTAGGCAGGACACTCGACTTCAATTTGGCCATTTGGACCCGTGCAGACGCAATTTGTCATTGGACCACGACATGGAGCCTCGGCTTTGGTTGGCATTTTATGCCGTCAAAATATTTGATTTGCTTAGAAATGCCAACATTAATATATTCTTTTAGCTAAATTCATTTAATTTTAAATTGATTTTTAAAAGTTTTTGACATTTTTGTCCTTTCTCACAGGTCGCCGAATGTGTGCATTGTGAACTCAAAATCAACAAAAGTGCACGATTCTCCGAAACCGAACATTTTGCTAATGGCACGTGCAGCAAATTCTCCAAAAATTAATTCTTAAACTTTTTTCTAAGATTTTTCCCAACGGCACCACTTGGCTGAACTACCGTATACGCTCGGAGGCGCCGTGTATCATGGAACTGCGCAAATTCCCACTGGACAGCATCCGATGTGACCTAATCTTCGAGTCGTAAGTTGTTTATAATACCAAAAGTGAATTATTTATTTCATTCTGAAAAGAATTTTTACAATTTCGGATAATTACCATCCGATCACCTAATTGATTCATCCCAGTCTCATTAATTAACAAAGCCAAGATTATATGATTCCGATCATTCACACAACTCGACCTAAACACCAAAACCACGATCACTCTTATAAATGAGCAATCATTCATTCACTTACCTATAATGATCATAATCATTAACGTTTGACACTGCTTATCATCCTCATTAATGAAGATAATCCTCTAATTATCCCCCCCCTCCCCCCCCCCGCCCGCCCTTCTCCGTCGACCATTTGTTTGTTCAGCTATTCTTACAATGTTGCGGAAGTGACCCTCGACTGGTTGGAATGGTCGCCCGTCTCCATTGTGAAGGATGACCTGAATTTGCCCGACTTCAAATTGACCAACATTACTTACGGCAAAACCATTGAGGTGATAATTCCCCCTTCGGGTCTCTCTGTTTCGGCACTTTCTCCATTAAAGAATGGCACTTTTTCAATTTGATTTTTCAGAATTACACTGCCGGACTTTGGCACCGTCTCTATGTGAGCATTTATTTTGACCGACTGTTCGGCTTTTACGTTTTGCAAGTGAATAAACATTTTGGACTGCTTTTAAAATTAAATAAAAACCTTCACAGATGTATTTGCCAACTTACATTTCCGTGTTTATCAGGTACAGTATTCTTACAGTGGCACAATATGTGTCACGGCCTTTTTTGCCGAAGTTTTAATGCCGCCCCTACCGTAACCTTACATTAGGCACAGTATACCCGTATTGTATTCGTGTCGTTTCCTTTGACCCATTAAAATGGTATTAATTGCGCTCTCCCATTACCTGTACTTCGTATGTATTTCTGTGCCACTTTTTTATTTCCCTTTTCCTTCAGTTGGATCGCCTTTTGGATGGACACCCGCGCTTTGCCTGCCCGCATCACTCTTTCCGTTAGGTGAGCCGACTTTTGAATTTATTACCAAAGAACAATTTGCTCACTGCTCAGTTCTCTGATGGCACTGACTTTCCAATTTGGCACAATTGTTCGGACATTGCCAAAGGCATTTGCATATTTAATTAATTTAATTAATCATTTTTGTTAATTGTCATCATTAGGCAAGCTACGTAAAAGCAATCGACCTTTGGGTAAATTGTGACAATTTAATCAGAGACCTTTTCGCGCTGATACATTTTTGGTTTCAGATGTTCAGCTGTGTCGGCTTCATTTTTGTAATATTTAGAAAATCAATTTAAATATTTTAATTTCTATTCATTAAAATGAGACTCGGATTTAAATATTTCAACCTTAAAAACATTGATATACGATTTCAGACCCGAAGGTCGAACTTCCTGAAAGTCGAAAAAAACAAATGCTACCACAGACTTAAGCTTTATGGCAAAAGCTCAAACCTAGGTTTATTGTTACGAATTGTTTTAAATAGAAGCAGCCAATTCGGGTTTTTCGGTGCCATTCGACCTTTGAGAATTTTTTTGTTCTATTTGACTTTTCGGATCGGTACCTAAATAAAAATTTTCGAGTCTGAATTCGTCGTTTGTTAATTCAAATCGCCATTGTTCGTGTTGTGATTGTCCGTCCCTTCAAATTAATTGCTTTGATTGCCGCTGGACTAATTGGTATAATCCCCCCCCCCCCTATTTTTGGCCGCTTTGGTCGAATTGGCCGTGGTGGCGTACAACGACAAATTGGAGGACCAAAAGCAACGCCGGCAGCGTCTGTCCGCCGTGGGCAATTTGTTAGCCCGCGCATCGATCACCACAAATGCGGGCGCAATTGCTTTTTCTGAACTGATGAAGCGGCGGCGGTCGACGAGGTGTTGTCCTAAATCGGTTAATTAGCATTTAATCACACCTAATTAGCCCTTTCGAAATGATCAATAGACTAATTAGTTTGTAGGCTAACTTTTGGATTAATTAATCCAAAATTATCAAGAACCGACTTTGGCTACGAATACGCGCCACGCGAACAGTCACGCTACAAACCGTCGCATGCGCCACGGTGTGGCAGTTTGGCGCCTGTGCCCGAGACTGAAATTCCGTCATTGCTTCCCTCTAATAATGGCATCGGAGCGAATTTGTTGCCGCCCTTTCAGCCGCAGGGTGTCGTCGGCGGCGGTGTGGCGACGCCAAAAGGCCAAAAGGCGTCCTCCGAATTGGGCAGTGCCGTGGACCACTTCTCAAGCATTGCTTTTCCAGCGGTCAGTCATTTTGTCGGTTGTGCCGTGACACCATTTAATTGGCTTTTGTTTTCTCAAACACTTGATGCTTTATCAATTAATCGCTTTTTTCTCTTTAGGCCTTCGCACTTTTCAATGCATGTTATTGGACGTGAGTTTGAAAGAATTAGGGCGAATTTAAAAAATATATATATATTCAAATTCCGATGAAAGAAAATCCCCAAAAAATTTTTCGCAACAGTTTATCCCTTCTAGGAAAGAATTGGCCTATTTTTTGTAAAATCATTATTTGGGGCTCAAATATTTTGCCCCTTTTTGTCGGTGTTTCTATGATTTTAAATGACTTATCAAAGTCTGTTCATTCAGTTATTACTTGTCCTCCTATTACTCCGCAAAATCTCTGGTCAATCGGTCCATTGACAATGCCAAAGCATAAAAAGAAATTGACAGAGGCAAATATCTATTGGCCAATTTGCTCATCTCCTTTATTTCTTCTGATTTGACAGATTAATTAAATATTTTATTCATCGTTTAAAGTCGGAATAAATTTTAAATTTCCTGCGGCATTGGCCAAAGAATGCCAATAAATTCACCAATCATTGGCCACGGGTCGGCTCATTTTTCTCACCAGCAGCAGTCAGTCCAAAATTACCTCCCGCCGGCGCTTGTGACCCGAAGAATTTTGGACCAGCAGAAATAAGAAGGCAAACAAACGATTGGGCGGGAGGGGTGAAACGGGGGGTGGGCGGACGAAGTCCAACCGCAGCTGACAAATGAGCCCCGTCTGAGTCTATCCGTTCCCCCGGGGGGCGGGAGGGGGGGGGGGGGGGGAAGTTAGGAACCCCCGACCGATCAGCCAACGGAGACCGGACGGACACCCATCACCAAGCCGCTTCGCTTGCTGTTCTGCTCCCAGCAGTGGTCACCACCATTGTCGCGTCCCCGTCCAGCAGTCCCTCGCCCCCTCCCTCAGTCCCCCTTTGGCCCAATCCTTCTTAATCCGGTCACTCATTCTCCCCTCCTCCTCCACCCCCCCCCCCCCATCTCCGCCGTTTTTCCCACTCCTAAAATTGGCCCTTTGTTGTCAGTGGATGCGCTTTTCTCGCTTCTCCCCCCCTCGTCGTCCCCACTTCCTCCCCCTGCCAATGGTCGTCCCTTTTCTTCTTCTGTGAACGTCTTCTTCTTCTTCTGCTGCTGCTGTTCCGATCATTCCTTCGTTTGGCCATTTTCCCCAATTCTTTCCTTTTTTCCTTTCCCTCAAATGATCTCCAAATTGATTCGACTGCTTCTCCATTTTGTGCCGCTTCACAACGCATACGCCGACCATCGCCATTTTTTGTCGGTCCGTTCCTTTTCCTTTTGCATTTGATCAAATTGCTGAAAATTGTTTCAATCTTTTGACTGATCAATGCCTTTTATCCTTCCTTATTGTCTGATCACTTAGCAACAAATGATTCTTTCTCAAAAGGTGCGCAATTCGATGTTTTCCTCCTCCTCCGCTGGTCATTCGTCCGCCGGCGGTGCCGTTGCGCAATTGTTGACCAATTCGCCGGCGGAGGTGCACAATTTTTATGGCGCAAATTTTGACGACGGCACAAAACGAAAGGACAATTACCAGCAAACAAATGAACAAAATGATCAGAAGAAAAGCAACCAAATCATTCCCGACTCTGTGCCTATCACAGAAGCGCCCCAGCGCAACTTACCGCCAAACCAATGGAAAAGTGTCGGAGAAAAGTCGGACTCTGCGGAGACTCATTATGAAGAGATAAAGCCAATTCCGGCATCAACTGCCATCGTTAGAGAGCCGGCATGGCTTCGATCGGGTCAGCACAGGAGCTAATTATCAGAAACAAATGCACCACAAAGTTAAGGCAAATTCCAAGGCGACATCGACGGCGTCGATGAGCATTTGTTGCGCCAAGTAAAAATTAGGCACCAATTGAATTTTGTTGTCCATTTCCCATTTGAAGCTCCAAAACCCCGCCATACAGTTCAATGCGCTGCGAAATCGTCAACTAATTTGGTATGGCTTAAAATTTATAATATGGTTCCACCCTTTTTCGAAATTTCGACGTTTTACCACAAAACCCGAGATTTTCGAAACGCGAAACAAAATTTTGCTCGTCCCTGATTCCAACGCAATATCCTCGACCATGAACCACGAACTCGCTATTTCTTCGAGTTTCACCGGCTCCGACCCCTGGCCATTTCTTTCGACCTTCCTCCTCGGCACCAGAAGGGTTTTAGTCAATTTAAAATGCTGCGGTATCAGAAGTAGCATGAAAGATAGAAAGAATAATTATTCGCATTATGCCAGTAACAAGCCCGACCTTTCGGAGCCGTGATTGCCGGGGGTCGGAGGAGGGCCCAAAAAAGTTGGAGGTTCTGCTATTGGAATGCTACCTGTTTCAGATGGAACAATGATACTGCTATCACATATCCCTATATTCAGGCTTAAAGGAGTTATACCGTATGAGCTGGACCTGGCATTCTGTACGTAAGTCTACCGTATTTGCACCCTCCCCGACAATTGCCTTGGGCACACAGCAATGAGTGAGGCCCATCTTCTGCAGCGCGTCTTTCGCACGTATCGACGCCGCACATTCGGCTGCATCCGTTTCAGACCACGGAGAAGCGGCGAAACGGACTATCTGAGCATAGTCAAGGGCAACGGGTTGGTTTAAACAAAACCATCACCAAAAGCTCGAGACAGCGGGAAATTATGTCGGAAATTGAAACCCACAAATTTTGTGACTAACCGGAACATTATTCGGCTTTCGAGTTCAGGGCTAAACCCGGGAAAGCCCCGGCAGAAAATCGGGAACGTCACGCATTAAGGAGGAGTCGTGTGTTCCCGGATATCAGCCAAAAAACAGCGCTATGTCAGTCGTATAACCTTCCTTTTCCCCTCCCGGGTCAGATGCTATTCACAGGTGGGCAGAACAGGCGGAAGGCAGGAACTGTCGTTGGGGCGCGGTTGTCTGTTCAACGAAACGATAACGCACGAAGTGAGGGGGCGGCGGGGGGACATTTGTAAAGTAAAACCAATTATAACCGACTCACTTTATGCTGTTGAAGTTTAACAGTAGCGGGGAGAGGATGGGCGCAACGGGAGAGGCAAACAAAAAAGAAAAGAAGGGGGAATGATTAGAAATCAAATGACACTATTTAGTTTATTTTTTTATTTGGAAAGGGCTTCATTCCTCCCCCCCCCCCTGCTGCTCTCTCGTTGGGTCCGGGTCGGTTCGACAGTCGCTGGTTTTTACTCGGGATCTTTGGTCGTTCCCAGTTCATTGGGCGAAATGATACGTCCCAGACGAACTATTCAAACGCGAAGAACTTGCCGCTACGAACAGAACAGTTCCTCCCCCCCCGGGCTAGAACCGTTTTTCCATTTCGAACAATCCCTTTATTAGATTTTAGTTTAACAATCCGTGGCGTGATTAGCTCTTTTTTGGTTCAATTCACTTATTTCAGCTAATGCACTCGCTGGGATTTTGGCATGAACACAGCCGGGCAGGTACAGTAACAGTTTGGACCAATTCCGCGATGTACGGTAATTGTAAAATACAAACGAAGACAGAGACGAGCACATCATCATCCGATGGGAGAACATTTTGCCCGGCAAGTGATGCCTATTAATTAAATTATGGAATGCTTTTTAAATGAAATCAATGCCTGACAGGGATGGACTCGCAATTCGACATCGTTTCCTCGGCAATTCAGGACACACTTGGCGAGCCGTACGATTACAGGTCTATTTTTTGATCAAAATAAATATCGATACATTTTTGGCACTTTCTTTTGGATTTCAGGTCCATCATGCATTACGGGTCGTCGGCATTCAGTCGAAATGGTCGAAATACATTGGAAGCAGTTGTTGAAGAAGTCGAAACCTAAGCACTTTATTTTTATTGATGGTATTTGCAATTTTCAGTTCACTAATGTGATCGGAACAGCGATGGAACTAAGCGAAATGGACGTGGCAAAGGTAAGGAAGGCGATCTATTCCCTCTTGAATGTCGACTATAATGTATTACTGGAATTTCAAATTTTCGGTATTTGACTGCTCTCGAGTTGACTATTCGCTAATCAGACAGCATCATCCCTGAATAGATCATGAAGTTGTACCGCTGTAAGCATCGACATGAGGGCAGTAGAAGGGTTGGCATGCTACCGTCAAGTGGGCCACGCAGTCTCAGCACATGGCGGAAATGGTTGGGGAGGGATACGAAACGGCAATATGCCAAAATGGGCCCAAAACCTAGGAAGATGACGTCACTACCGGCGGCTGGGGACCGTCATCAACAACAGTTGGACAACCACCACAACCAGTCGCCTCCGTCGTCTCCGAGCAGTACACGTATACCATTTGTGGATGTTGGTGATGAAGACGGTGAAGCAACAACAGCAGAAGCAATAGCATCAGTGGTGCCCACTGACGACGAGGAGGAGGAGGACGCCGAACTTGGAAGCGACGCCCTGCCGAGGGCAATTTTTGAGACGACTACACGACGCGCAAGCACAGAGAAAGAAACGGAGGAAAGTGTGGAACAAACGGGACATTGTGAGCACACAATCCATAGGAGGGAAATGACCTATGTGTGGGTGGGGGGGGGGGGGTTGGAGTAGAGGGACGACTTGCTCCGATTTGCCATTGACTCAAAAATTTTGCTGTAAAGCGAGCCGAAGACGGAAAGGCAGTAGCAATCGATGCCGTGATCATTTCCTGGACTGCCCGCAGTTCCGCGACTACTGCAAACGCATCTCCTTCTACTTCATTATGCGTTCCTACTGCCCGCGCACGTGTGGGCGTTGCGGTAGCGCAACTGCGGCACGAGGCATGGAGGACGACGAAGCAGGAGAGACGGCGGAGGAAGACGGAGAGCAAAAGATAAGCAGCAAAATTAAGGAACGGTAGAGACGAAAGAACCCGAATGAATAGAAAAAAACGGTAAGGGAAGAAACACAAATTGATCCACCTCGCTATTTTGCTATCTTTCCGATTGTAATTATTAATATACAATATATTTATGCATGAAGCAATTTTTGATGACTTCATACCGATAGAAACCAACATGAACGAGTAGAAATATTGGTTCAAACAATTGATACAAATAAAAAACAAGAGAACATCCATTTCTTCAATTTATTCGCAAAAATCAAAAATAAATTTATTTTCCTGGACTGTATTATTTCCATGAAAATAACAAACAAAACAAAACCGGTCGATTATTCTAATGCAAATGAATTCAACGCCTTTTCCTTCGAGCAAGTAACACTTTCCTTGCCGGTCCACCATGTCGAACAGCAGAAACAGAAGCTGAATTTACATTAGGAAATAAAAAACCTAAAATTATTTTAACTTACTATCGGTCGTTTCAGCAAATTGAAACACATTCCCATTAGCCACTGGTTGAGCAGCACCGAATTGAAAAGGACCGTTAGCTTGAGAAGCATTGCCAAATGTAAACCCGCTAAATTGCACCGAAGTTGGTTCGGGGTGTCCTTAATCTTCAGAATTAAACTTTTTAATTGTTTTTTTCATATTAAATACGTATTAAGAATATTGTATTCAATATAAATCAACCCTGAATTCCGCCATTGGCGAATTTTGGAGGTTGCCACGTATTTGCGATCGAGTTTGGACCGCTGTCCTGCTGTTGGTTGTTCACTTGAGGGACAGTGACAGTCAAATCAGGCGGCGGTGAGGTGAGCGACAGAGGTGCTGGTTGAGTGCGTGCTACTGCTTTCGTACTCCAGTGAGAAGATTGATCCAATCGAACAGCAAATTCGTACAAAGTGTCCGGCCTAAGTCCGTCAAAAGTGCGTCCTGTTTCAGTACTGTTAAGAAGCATGTGGTGGCTCTCATCGAAGTTGCTATAAAGTAAAAATCTCGAAATTAAGAATGAGTGCATAAGGTAAAACAGAAATTACAGTCACCTTATGCCGTATTTGATGGTGTAACTTTGGTTGGATGTGTTTTCATTGGGGTCAATCCACGAAAGTCGAATTTGAGAGGAGGAAATTGCTTCCGCAACTACGCGGACAGGAACTGATAACCCGTTGGTATTGCTAGCATGTTGCTGCACACCAAATCCAACAAAAGTGGAATTTGGTTCGGGAAATGAAACCGATGATGTCAATCCGGATGGCGCAGCTTCTATTTTGGAGTCCTCTTTCTGAAAGTGAACGATGCGAAGATTTTTTTTCTTGAACAGCTTTTATGGTCACCTTACTGGTTCCCGTCAAGTTATTGCCATAAGTAATACAAATTAATACTTGGTCGGTTTGAGTGGAGATCTCTTTTGTTTCAAGCCGAGGTCCTCGCACAACTGGATCAGAAAACTCGAACAAATCCACAGTAAGAGGTGTTGCAAGAAATCCCGCTTTTGGTGCTTCCAAAGGCTGCACTTTATTCATCAATTCCTGTTTTCAAACAAATTAAATCTGAATAGATATTGTAACGACGGACCTTTTCTTTCTCCTCGACGGCTAAAATATCGTCGTCCACAGCAAATGAGTTTGTCTTCCTGCCTGTCTCAGGTTCCCGAAGTCGGAATGGTTTAATTGGACCTTGTCGAACTATCGGTGTAGTAATAATGTCAGCAAGAGTAGACGTCTGTATAAGTTCCGTTTCAATAGGTTTTGCTGTTGGCATCGGACAACGCCTGAAAGTTGACCATTATTAAGTTACAAGTTTTTGTGTTTCTATTATGCAAGACAGTTAAACTAACCAGTACGGTTTTCGCATTTCACGTCCCCTCTGTGCCGACAACAATTGAAGTCTTGATGGTGTAAACATTGATCGCCGAGGCGGCGCCGAAGTGTCTGCCTGGTCAGAGTCAACCCGAGGGCTGAACCAACGCTCACTTTCGTAAGCCCTTTTCATATGCAGTGACGCTGTCTTAAAGATCAGAAACAATTAGTATAAAGAATGTTTTTGAAATAGTATAGCTGCAATGCATAAACTATAAGCATCATCATTAAAATACTATGGTAAAGAAATGAGTATTTTGTTGTTTTGTCAATTAAGAATGTGTTTAATGATTAACCTTTACGAAAAAAAATACCTTTGTTGGCGAAGAAGCTAACTTTTGCAACTCATTGAAGAACTGCTTGGTTTTTGACATAGGCGCAGGAGTTATTTTACTCCTCAGATCAATAACCTTTGAATTGGATGGATAAAGTGGATAAAGTTCTCTTGACATTTAATCTAGGAAATATTTGTGATTATAAAAGTACAAAGAATAAAGTTTGAAAATGAGAAAACGATCGATTGATTTGATTAATTAATGTTTCATGACAGTCGTACAAATCAAATCAGGTCACAGTGGTAACAGTGAAAAGGGGACGTGAAAAACGATGCATGAACTAAACAAAAATTTGTCAACACTTACTCATCCCCAAACAAAACAAAGTGATTGCGTAAAATAAACCCACGCCAAAAATTACCGTATGATTTTATGGCATTTTATTTTTTTAATTTAAAAACCTTCTTTTCAAAATTTTAATGAGTGAAAAGAAATTGTCTGTTCCCTCTCTCTTTGTTCATTGCTTGTGACCAATGGTCTATTGCCACTGGCCATCCTTGCTGCTTCTTCATTGTGCTGCCAACTATTGGCCCTTGTTTCCCCATTGCTTGTTCTTTTTCAATTCAATATTCTTTTCTTACTTTTGCTTTGTGTATCCTTTCTTTCCATTTTTGTTTTGGCCTTCATTAGCATAATTTTATTTGCGGCTTAAATGGTCATTTCGACATGGATTCCGCGGCCATTCGGCACAAATGGATAGAGGGGTATTGCGGGATGATAAATTTTATTTTTTCGTTAGTATATTTTGGCATCTCATTATTCATTAAGCTTTTGTACGTTATGACATCGCATGTTCCACGCACATTACTGCTGGCTTTAGCCCTTTACACGACATCATATGTGGCTACTAATCAGGTAGTACGAAAATTTGATATTAAAAAATCTCAAAAATTCTTTGCCAACTGTTCATAGGCATCGCCTGGCGCCCATTTCTTAATCATTCGGCACAAGCCAAAAAAAATATGTACAGCAAAAAGTTTTCGGGGTCGAACCCTCTCCCCTCTAAATTTTCTGTATATGAACCTGAGAAAAAACATACTTACTTATTTGGCTTTTAGTTCTTTTGCTCGTCATGTTAGCGCACTTCTCATACATTTGGTTGATTGTTTTTGCCATTTGGAATGCATCATGTGCGTCCGCTAACCAGGTGAATATTGCTCAAATAACATTTTAAGAAATGGTAATTTTTCATTCTGTTTATATTCTGGTTTTTTTTAGAATGAGACTGATTCGTCGACCGATTGGATGGAAGCTGAGTTTCCTGAGGAAGAAGAAAAGGAGGAATCCCAAATAGTGGGCGCGCCTTCAGAACTGATAGTCATGGCGACACATGACTCTGTGCAAGTGTCATGGTTACCACCGCGGGACGACAATGTGCTGATCAGAGGATATTTGGTTAGTTTATAACAAGAATAAGAAAAAATGAATTCTTATAATTTCAAGATTGGTTGGGGTATTAATTTGCCTGACGTGGAAAAGGCCACGGTTGAACCGGAGGTGCGTCATTTTACTATTCGGGGACTCAAACCTAACCGTGAGTATGTGATTTCGTTGCGCGCGTTTAACAACATTGGACAAGGCTTCCCCATCTACGAGACTGTCAAGTTAGTAGGGTTTTCTTTCTTTCTATCTGATTTCCTTGATGCTAATTAATAATTCAATCGGTTTTTCAAGGACTTCTTCATATGGTGTTCATGCGTCGTCTGTTTCATCTTCCGGACCAAAGTCCACTTTTGGTGGATTTGGTGTGCAACAACATGCCAGCAATACCAACGGGTTATCAGTTCCCGTAGCCGTTGTTGCGGAAGCAATTTCCTCCTCTCAAATTCGACTTTCGTGGATTGATCCCAATGAAAACGCATTCAACCAAATTTACACCATCAAATACGGCATAAGGTGACTAATTTCTGTATAGTTCTTTTATATAGGCTTTCATTCTTTTAGCAATACCGATGAGACACAGCACAAACTTCTGAACAGCACAGAAACTGAGCACTCTTTTGACGGACTTAGGCCGGATACTTTGTACGAATTTGCTGTTCGCTTGGCTGAATCTTCTCATTGGAGTCTTAACGCACTCAACCGCACTTTTCCGGCACCACCTTCTTCACCGCCACGTGATTTAACCATCATTGGCCCTCAGTTCGCAGGCCAGCAGGAGAACACCGATCCTGGCATGGTCACTATTACATGGCAACCGCCAAAATATGCAAATGGCCAAATACAAGGTCCATCTTTCGCGGTTCTCAGAAAAAAAAAATTATTTTATTATTTTTTAGAATACATTGTGCTCTATTCTGACCGACCAGATTTGCCGGACAGAGAATGGGTGATGGACAGTGTAAAGGGCGACCGACTTTCTATTGCCGTGCGCAATCTTCGACCCAGCCTCACTTACAACTTCAAACTACAGGCTCGAAATGTGAAAGGCTACGGTCCATTCACACCAGTGACCAGCTTCACCACCGCGGATACCTTTCCTTCTCGTCCGACTTCTAATAACCCAGGGGATTCCATCAATACCGGCAGCAATTCCGACGCATTTGAGATTTTGGTGGCACAATTTTTTAGCGGAATGAGGTCAATTAATTATTTATAATCATCGCTTTTTTATGCTTCTCCAGATCTAACATGGCATTTGTTCTCATTGGAATTGTCATCGCCGTCGTTGTGCTGCTACTGTTCATTGCTTTGTTCGCTGTTTGCTTCCAACACAACAAAAATAGCACTGCCACCGCTTCAGTAGCGGCCAATCGATCGCAACAAAAAAACAACAAAAGGGAACGCAATAAAAGAGTCAAACATCAGCAACAGGCGTACATCCCTGGCCGTAAAATGTCCGTTTCCACTCCGTCCGCTGTTGCCGAATTGGACGACGACCTTTGGTTGGTCCATCAACAGCGCAACTCGGCGAACCCTGGTGCACGGTTTGCCACTCTTGTCAATACTTCCAACGTTGATGTAAGTTAAACTTTTAAGTTCCTTTGCGAAACATATTTGATTCAATTAGACCTTACCGGACTTGGTGCAAGAGAGACTTGTTTCACTCCCTTTCGCTTCTTTTTAAAGGGTTACGGAGCAACGACCGTTGATGACGAGACAGGCATTCTTCTAATTGACGGACAACAACGGGCCTTTTTTGCTCCGGCAAACGCAACCGGACCGAACTTTCAGGCTGCCGCAATGGAAGGCCTTACGCCAAAACAATACCAACAGCAGCAGGCGTACCATGCGGCGACGCAGCGTCATGGTATTTTTTTAATATCATTATTATTCAATTGGGAATTAATGATTTTTCTTTCCTATTCTAATAAGAATGTTTAATGTATCTATCCTCGAGAAATTTATGACATGTTTCCCTTTGTCTTACAACAAATAATATATGAAAATATAGTGGCTTGTTAGTCTGTTTAAATATGACCTTTTCATTCACTTACTTTTTTTGGCATGGACGGCAGTTTACTGAAAGGATATTGAAATTTTTATCAAGGGAGGGTTGGAGATCATCAAAAAGGCATTTCTGTTGGAGGAAGTGAATTTGTCGCTGGTAGTTCCTCTTCACCACAATTGCCACGAGGACTAATGGAGTCATTCCATTCGATGACCACTGTCGGTGAATCACCAAAAAATGGCAACAATAAATGCAATTTGCAACGAAATTCTCTGCCGCCGCACATTTGTCCGTCCAACTCGACCGCAATGTCGCCACCGTTTACCACCAACAAATGTTCACAACGGCACCAATATTGCCAACGCAACGTTCATGTTCCCAATCAAACAGCTGATAGATTTGGCGCTATAGGAAGAACAAAAAGAATTGCTGCTGAAGTGGATTTTGGGCGGCGGAGTGACTCTCCATTTGGCAGTCATTCTCCGTGCCATCAACGTGTTGCCAGCCTTCGAATGCACAGCAGTGGACACATTAGCTCGTTGAACGCACTAGATTTGAGCATTTCTTCTCGCTTTGGTCATACACTTCAGCAAACAAATGGACTGAATTTGAAAAAAGAAGTTGCTTCGTTTAAATCTACCATCGATCCGTTGTTGAATAAATCGAACGAACGCGAGGACGTGTTGCCACAACAACAACAGCAATATTTCCAAGTTGGCATTGGCCTTCCATCAGTGCCGTTGCAGGTTAAACAAGCGAGGCGGACAACGACCGCTAATTATGAAGCAATCACGGCAGCGGCACGAAGACATGCAGCGCCGATAAAAAGCGTAAATTTTGCCTCCAAGTTGGTCATTGTTTCATCGGACGACGATGACGGCTACAGCAAGTGGGGCAGAACAAAGCGTCGATGGAAGAAAAAAGAAAGCAAAGGAGAGGAAGAAGTTTTCTTAACTGGTCATGAGAGAGTTGGTAACGCCGGAAACCAAAACGAATATGGCAATGTGGACACAGGAAATCATCAGAAGAAGGGAACGGAGACAGTCAATGAGGCCCATATCAAAAAACTGAGTGATTGCAATTGCGGACTAAAATTTTTGCTGCCGCCATCTTCAGATGATATGTCCAGTAAGTGCACATATGCCATGCCGTTGAGAGTTAATGCGAGAGAGTTTGTCTTCTTCTTAACTGCGCTGTTGCCATTTTGTTGTGCTGCATTTCTCAAGATGTTTGCGTGTTTTATGTTCGTTAGCCTTAAATTTTATTTTAACTAATATCAAGATAAAATCTCTTTAATTGTCCTAAAGCTATTGCATTTTGCCGACCATCGGCTAGAAAAGGTTTAGTTTTTTTGAAACATTTGCACTGCTTTTTTATATGTGTTTAGTTTACATAACATTTTTTAACTTTCTCTAACAAACATATTGAGCGTGTTCTCAGTTTACAACTTAAAGCGCTTAAATCAATTACTTGGGTAATCTCAATCTTCACATATTTAGTGGACTCGGTTGGCACCCTTCCCCGTGGCCATTCAAACCGTTATCACCATCACAATTCTTCAGCCAGTTTGGAAATGAATTCGGCGCCTCAACCTTTGCACATTCACCAACAGCAACAACACGGTGGCCAACAACAACATTTGGGTGGCACGCCCTTGACGCCGCGTAATTCGCACGTTGTGTACACCCGAGTGGACAGACAGGTTAGATTCCCGAAAACAATGAGACATTTAAGGAATTCCCTTTTTCGTTGTGCGTTTAGCCCGTTGCCAAAATGGACTTTTCCATGAATGGGTCGGCCTTGTCCAGTGGCGTTGTTGCACCAGCGCCGTCACATGATTCGCAACACAATCAGCAGCGACATCAGTTTGGCTCCGTTTCTGTTGCTGGTGGCACACCGCCGCCTCCTCTTCCTCCACCATCGTTGACAACCGCAAATAGATGCGCGTCAACAAAAACTAATGCCGCACAGCATAACCGAAATGACAGTGACGGGTACCAAACCGTTGGCGGACGAGCAAATGCCGGCGGCACAATGATTTCCTTTGCGGATGGGACAACGGTGGAAAATGGTAATGAGATCAGTGTAATTCTGATTCGCTAAATGTATTAGTATTGTTGTAGCATCGGGAGAACAATTGGAAAATACACACCAGCAACAAAGGATGGCGCACATTGTTAGACCGATTGTCTATGCCGGAAGTGGCATTGCCGGAGGTGCCAGCCCATCGCCGTCCACTCTAAGAAGTGCTATTGGACAGCCGCAAGCGCAGAAAACGACGCCAACATCGAGTAATTATGTGAATTAACCCAAGGGCATATAGAAAAAAATCAACCACTTAATTAAACTTAACTTAAAAACGGGTCTTTCACAGCTCATAAGTTTGTCTACAACAACAACGGTGCCAAAGTGCCAATTGGCCGTGCAACGGTTCAACCCCGTGTTAATTTGGCTGTTGCAACCAATTCGCAGACGTCCAGTGTCATCACGACACCCTACGGATGCTCTTCCTCCTCCCAATATGCGAGTGTTCGAGTCAATCCCTCAATTGCCGCAAATGATGCCAAAAATGTCATTGTAGAGCATGGAGAAAGTGAAGCCAAGGTAGAGAAATCATTTCGGAGTTAAATATTTTCAACGCTGATACCGGTGCACCCCAAAACTCAGCCGCCGAAACTCAGCCGAGACATAACTCAGCCGGCCAAAACTCAGCCGAGACATAACTCAGCCGGCCAAAACTCAGCTGAGACATAACTCAGCCGGCCGAAACTCAGCCGAGACATAACTCAGCCGCAAAAAAAATACAAAAAAAAAAAAAATAAACTCGCTTCCTAACTATGATTAGAGGGGACGGTCCACCAATTAAACGACGAAAATACAGAATTATAGATGAGCGCATTTTGGAAATTGTGCGTGGTGGATTCGCACAACGCACACACATTGAATATTTGAGGGGGCTAGCACACAATTTTAATATGGATAAGTGATTTGCTGTTTTCCTTTTCAACCATTGGGAGCACCTCTTTGGAGGTTTATTGTGCCCATTGGTAAAATTTTTTTCGGAAATTTCGCTTTTCTTTTTTCAACTCAAAAAAAAAAAGGCGCACAAAGGTTATCCATTTCCAATCGCAGGCCTCCCCGTGGCCGTGTGCCGGTAACTCATCTACCTTTTTTTATTGCGGTAGAGTGAGGCCAATCCTAAGCCATAAAAGGGTAGGAAGCGAAAAATAAAATTAAAAAATTTTTTTTTAAAAGAATTTTTCCGGCTGAGTTATGTCTCGGCTGAGTTTCGGCGGCTGAGTTTCGGCCGGCTGAGTTTTGTCCTGCTCCGCGCTGATACACCAATACTTTTTACAGGTAATTGAGTCGACAGAGGACCTTCAAGAAATTGACCAAATGGTAAGCACACTTTTACTTTAAATTACCTGAGAGCAATTCGACTGCTTAATAGCATACAAAAACCGATTTAGCTAAACCGGAGCAGCTCGTTTCTCCCACTCCTCCGTCTCCACCCCCACCCCATTTAAATTTCTAAATCTTCAAATTTGCTCTAAAAAAGGCAATTTTCAAGAAAGTGTCTTTTTTGAAATTTCCTGTCTGAAAAATTCCTATACTCATATACTAGGTCGTTTCATAAAAAGTGGCCGCTTTTTTAATAGGATGAAAAAATGATTTTAATAAAAAGGCTCTGTTATTTTATATATAATAAATTACGAAAATTAATTATTTTAAATCATACGATTATGATACTAGCAATAACAAAAGTTATGTCGGGTACACCCCAAAACGTCGCCGCCGAAAAAATTGCTAAAAACACTTTTTGTCACATTTGTTCTGCTTATTATATGTGTATGCGCTTTTCTTTCTTCTATTTTTTTGCGCCATTTTATTATTTAATTTGGGGTTCGACTGCTGCTGCTGCACTTTAAAATTTTGATGTTTCGTTGGATTAATTTTTTTGGGGTAAAAGAAAAAAAAATTGCACCTGGACATTGCTTGCTTGTCTGTGATGGTTATATAATTAATTTGTACAAATATTTATTAGGGATAATGCACATTTCAAAAAAAGAGTTTGGCCAGCGGTTGTTGACTGCATTTTATGCGTGCACATAAAATCCTCCTTTCAATACGCTTGTCCTCTTCGCCACGTTGTTTTTTTGCATTTGAAAAAAAAAGAAGCATTGATGGAAAGGGGTGGGGGGGGGGATTTGGTTGGATGGAACCCTTTTAATGGGTTGAATGGCTGTGGTTTTTAATATAACGCCATTTTGAAAGTTTTGGTTTAAATGCATCCATTTGTTCTTTAAGTTCCATTTGGGCACCGCCCACCCCTCTCCTCCCAGGTATGGGAGACAGTGTTTTGAATGCAGAATGCCTATACCAATCTCCTAAGGTCTCCGAAAATAAAATAATTTAAGCATTTGTTGAAAATGGCATCAAAAAAATATATCCCAAGAGCGACTGGCACCATGGGGGCACCGTGATTTGCAAATTTTGACTAAAAATTTTAATAGAGTTTCTAAATAATAATAGGCTTAATTTTCTCCCGAATTGCTCTCAGCCTTACGTAAAATATTGAACTTTCTCCTCTTAGCTATAAAACCTGTGTTCAGATTGAGACTCTCCAACAGCTCCAGCATGACTTCACCGGGGGCGATAACGCGTCGGCTTCGTGATAAATACTCTTGTTTCTTTTGTTTGTTTTTCGGCTCCATCAAACGTTGTTTTCACTCTCATAATTACTTGGAATTCTCGAAAATTTTTCAAATGAAGTGAATATCCTTTTAAGAAATAAAAAAAGGCTAATCATAATAAAACAATGTCTTGTCGATGAGATGCCATTTCCGTTTCCATTTATGTCCTTTCACTCACTCATTCGTCGGACTTTGTTTTTTTGCATTCTTCAAGTGCATATTACAATATTTTTATTTATTGTACATGACTTCCGCCGTTTTTTGCTTTATCTCGTCTTCTTCTCGGCTCCCTCTTTTCAATCATGTTTTCGCCATTCCCTTTTCTCATACACTGCTCGAAAAATCCCCAATCACTTATTTCTGAATAATTGTTTGTTTCCACATTTTCTTATCTCCTTTCTTATTCGCTTTCATTGTGCCGTTTTCGCTTTTTTTGTGCCCAAATTATGCCTTTCATCAACGATTTTTTCAAATGATCATCCTTTTCTCAGTTAGTGTCACCATTCTGCAGATATAAGAAGCACCTTTTCAATGGAGCAAATAATCTCCATAAAATTCATTTCTCTTCCATTTAGCAAAAAATTTTCCTATGTTAAATGAAAGTGCAAATTTTTCATTTAGTCCAATCTTTCCGTCGTCATGTCTCAGTTTTTTTCCTTTGTCTTTTTCTTTTTTTTGCAGCTTTACGTATTTTATGTGCGCACTTTCCCTTTTCTGTTCGCTTTATTTCCAATCCATCCATTTGCCATCTTCTTCATTAATTGCAAATAAAATAATTTCTTACTATAAGTAATCCCTCTGCTTAATAGTTCATTTTTATCCATGAAATTGCTGTTTTGAGCCTATTAGAGATATCCAGCAGGTGTACTACAAAATGTATGAAATAACTTTATTTAGGTTGAAGGAAGTGCATTTTTAATTTCATCACAATAGGGAATTCCCCTAAGTCAATTACACCCCCCCCCCCCCTTCGGTACCGATCACGTCCCTTCTCCCCCGCCCCGCGTCAGTCTTCATCATTGGATTTTCAAAAAACGCCCAAAAAAGGACGATGATAATCATTGATCAACAAAGGGAAGGGAGGGAACATTGCAATAGCAGCAAATCAGCAGCACAAATCACATTTTTGTTTTATTTTTAACACCACACACACACATTCTTCTTTCTGCACTTTGTGCATAATTTGCTGTCCCTTTGGGCCCTTTTCATTTGCACTTTTTGCAACGCTTTGCTTTGGTCCCCCCCCCCCCCCCCGGTGCCGATTATGCCCCCGCCCCCTGCTGTTGCTACTGTCTGCACATTTTTCCTTTTTTGGAACCATTGCACTCCTTCCCTCAGCAAATCTTTTAAAGAAGCGCGTCAAATTTATTTGCTGTTTTGCACTTCTTTTTTATTCTTACGGTCAAATTCTTTTCTTATAAGCAACTAACTAAGCCTCCTTTGTGTCATTCGTTTGCTCTCTTTTTTATTCTCTTAGACTACTGATTTAAAAGAAAAGAAAAAGCTATGACCTGAAAAGCCTCGAAGCTAACAGTTTAGGATGAGAATTAGTGAATGATACTACTGTATAATAATGCTTTATTTCTTTGATTCTGAGATAAGCTAGGGTATTTAATGCCACTCTGAACTTCTGTCTGTCCGCCCTTCCCCCTTCCCCCCTCTCTTCGCTCTGTGCAAAATTTAGGGAATTCCATTACCAACCAAACTAACGGCAGCTTTTCCTAACACCTTCTTGTTGCATTATTCACATATTTCTCACGTCGATGGAATGTTTGAGGTGAGTGATACTGCATAAATAGCGGAGAACGCATATTACGCAATAACGCGGCGACCGAAGCCGACTCCCGCCCCCAGCCGCAGGGGTTTTACCTGACTGCTGACTTTGAACCACCGCCCCCCCCCTCCCCCAGGGCATTGCATCAGCAGCACATCAGCTGCTGCAGGTTATCATCCCCTCCCCGTTCAGCCCGTCGGCATTCTTTTCTTTCCCTCCGCCGGTCACTGCACCCGGTGAGCATTGCAGCAGCAGCAGCAGGGAGCGAGGGGGGGGGGGCGGGGTAGGAATGGGGATGGAGAGGGAGCATTTGTGGACTCTGATGACTGCTGCTGGAAGGGATGAGTCACCCGCCCGCCCGCCCATTCCGTCGTTCTATACGCCACTTAAAGCATTAATTTGCCATTTTTATTGTGCATATTTCATTAGTTTCTTTGTGTTGTTTTTATTTTTTCCTACCCTTTTTATGCTCGTTTATTTGAAACAAAAATAGAAGCGTCGAGGAACCAATGGAAAAGGGCCGTGCCGCTTTTCCCCTTCCCCGTTGGCTGGGGCAAAAAAAAACAAATGTTCGACTGACTTTTTGTCACCGACTGGCGCAAGTATCGTGCGAACACAAAAGAGACACTCATCATTGCTATTTCGGTGCTAAGTACCGTGTTTCTGTTTTTTTCGGCCTCAAAATTGTGCCGTCATCACTCAATTCCTGTCTTTGAAATTGCACCATTTGGTTTCAATTCCTAATCATCGTCATCATTCACTCACTTCCTCCCTCCCCTCTCCGCGCGCCTAATTCCTCCCCCCCCCCTCCCCCCCCCCCCCACTTACATTTCACGCCAATTTACGTTGCAAAAATCCTCAAATTCCCTTTTTATCTCCCCTTCCCCCCCCCCCCCCTTCTCGCCGAACCAATCACAAATCATTTTAAATTTTCATCAGTCTCCGATCATTTGCAAAAATCTGTGACTGAATTCCATTGTGAAAGGCGTGAAGTTTCGGGAGCACAAGCACCAACTCCTCGTGGAGGAAAGCCCTCCTCCGCCGCCCCCCCCCCTCTCCCCCATTATCCGCTCCCCGAAACTTTGAAAGGCGTGTAAAGAATTTGGGGAATTTACTGTTAAAAGAGACGTGCGCGACAGGCGCCGGGGGCTACGCGAATCATAGAGATCGAGCAGTATTTTACTCGGCAATTTCGGTCTCGGCGGTGTGTGGCGGAGAAGAGGTTAAAAGCCGCCTCGGGTGGCCATTGAGTTTTTTGTCGCCCAATCGTCTCACAAATGATTCAATCCAAAAAAACACTTGCATTATTTAAACAGATTTATCGGAAAAGAGAAAAATGAGCACAAAACAAATTTGAAAATTAATTCGGTATCCCAAAGTGACCGATGATCAGCAGAGCATCTGTTGCAATAATCTTCCAATTTGCGTAATTTGTTTAAGAAGCCTCTCGATGCTCTCCCCCCCCCCTTTTTTTGTTTTAGCATTTCTCCGCTAATTTTGCCATGCCCAAATCCATGGCCAACAACGCGAATACACACACAGTGTGTGCACTTTTCCCCGTGGGGTTTCTCCCCCGCTCCGTTTGACGACAGAAAAAGGTGAGCCGCTTCCCGCCGTCCGCTGCGAAAAGTGCTTCCAACCCCCCCCCCCCCCGCCAGCAATGTTTAATACTCCCTGCGGGCGTTAAAAGAAAAAAAAACCCAAATAACAAAAAAAAAAAAGTGGGGGGGGGGGGAGGCCTTTTATGCCAATGACTGCATTTGCGGCATTTTTTCATGCTTTTGCTATGGTTGCCGCCAGTATTTGCATTTTCTTTTTGCACTACTTTTCTTCTATTGTATTTGGCGTTTTGTAGCAGCAATTAACTTAACAACAGGAGGAAACGAGAAATTATGTGCATAAAAGGGTATTTATGCGTAAAAATGGGTCATTATTCCATGCCATGGCATTAAAAAATCGCCAATTGTCCCTATCAATGGGCAGAATCCCGGCACTGCTATTGACCATTTTAAGCCTGCAAATTCAGAAATACTTAAAGTACTTCTTTGCCTGGTCATAATCCATAGTCTTTGTAAATCGCTTACTTCTCACTTTTTTCGATACCATACCTAAATTTAAACCCTGAATCCCGAGGCCGGACACTTGAGGCAGAAACACGCGGGATCGGCCAAGTCGGGAGAACTTTGAAGCCTTGGCTGAAGTCCTCCATCCCCCCGCCCCCCGGTCTATCGCCATTTGTGCTTTCCCATTACATTTTCCCCTTTTTCTATCCCCCCCCCCTCTTCTTTAAGCATTCCTTTTCCGCTTTCCATTTTTGTCCCGTTCCCTTCCCTTTCCTTCCGTCTCACTCGTCCCCCTCCCCTCCCCTCCACTCTCCATTCTTCAGTGTGCTCTGTTTCTCTGTTTTGCTTGCCTTGGCCATGCCACCCCTTCTGCCCCTCCCC
This sequence comes from Heterodera filipjevi, assembly GCA_039877585.1. Classification (NCBI taxonomy): domain Eukaryota; kingdom Metazoa; phylum Nematoda; class Chromadorea; order Rhabditida; family Heteroderidae; genus Heterodera; species Heterodera filipjevi. The sequence goes on along the minus strand of JBDPZO010000008.1, from coordinate 505,780 downwards.
CCGCCGCCTTCTATTGGCCTTGGCCAGACATTCCTTTCCTTTCCTTCCCTCCCCATTTCTGCAAATAATTATTTTTGTTTGCTTTATGGGCGTGTGACTTTTCTTTTGCACGCATTTCTTTCCCATTTCCCCCCCCCCCCGCTTCAAAAAAGATATTTTTTCGTTCTTTTATTATTACAAATTATTCTCCTCCCCTTTTTTTGCATTTCCTTCCCTCTCCGTTTCTTTTTGTTTATTGCTCATTTCAATTTGTCATAAAATTGTAAATTATTTTTTGCATTTTTTTTTTAATTTTTTAATCTCAAAATTCGGCTCCCTTTTTTACTAATATGTGTTTAATTGTTTTTTTCCTTTGCTTATCTCCTATTAAAATTTGGTTTTTTTTCTCTAAATTTTTCCCATTTTAAATTTATTTTCTCCCCCTCCCCACTATTTTTTGTCCAACGCCGTACTTTGCCTCGTGACTTCATCTTTTCTGACTTTTTTTCCTACGGCGTATAAATGGGAAAACAGACGGCCGTGGAGAATATTCCACATTTACCTTTTTAATCGTGCACTTTACCGAAATGCTTTTTTCTTTTTTGCCCTTTTCACTCTTACGATGATGGCACCACCGTATGCTTCCGCATCCGTGCGGCACTAAAACCCTTATAATTCTCTGCTTATTTATGAATTTGGTCTGTCTCGCGGCCTCAAAATCCAACACTTTTTTTTTGGGCATTCTCTCGACACGCATTCGTTTGAAAGCATTTAATCTGTGCAACACCTTTTTCTTCCTCATTCATCCCACTTCTTAAAGGTGGGGGAGGGGGGGGGGGGGATAAGCAAAAAAAGGGCACGGAACCCCCGCGGGGGGAATGGCCGCTGAACACGCGACGACTCTTTGTTGTGTTTCGTCGTTCCTTAACTGACCATTGTGATCGGCAGAGTTAAAAGCGCAAAAACCAACCGATCTTTAACTTTTTGTTGAGTCTGTCATGCTCAGTTAAATAAACCTTATTTCACGATTCTCCCCCCAAGAATGTTGATGGGTGGGTGAATTTGTCATTTATTCCTTAAATAATGTTTTTTTTTTCTTATCCCATGCCGTGCCATTCATTCGGAGGGCCGTTTAAGCCAATGCTTTTCCATTGGTCTGTCGGCTTCTCCGCCCCCACCGCCTAAAAGTATATTTATTCATTTTATTACATCACTTTTTGTACTTAATCTCTCTTTTTCATCCTAAACCTCCACTCATTTGCCCCCCCCCCCTGCCGCATTTTTTTTTCGCGTTTTCATCATTTCTCAACTTTTCCATTGGAATGCCAATGCCAGAGGGTGCGCGACAATTTTGTTTATTATTATTCGTCATAAATAATCATCAATTAAATTTTTATCGCCAAAAATTTAAATTTTAAATTTAGGAATATTGCCAATTTTTTTTTTTGTCATTTCTTTATGGCTTACTTTTGCTTCTGATGACCCTCTCAATTTTCTGCCTGTCCCATGCCATTTTTTGCTAATCGCCTCCTAATTGCCATTCTTTTCTTTCTGTTCTTTTCGTTCGGTTTATGCCGCGGCACATATTTTTACCATTTTGTGGACGAATTCGCGCAAATTGTTCGCCCTTTTCCCCGGGGGCCATAATTATGAGGATAATGAGCATACTGAGTGAATGAGCGAATGGCTTTTCCATTTGGCTTAAAACCATTTATTATTAAAAATGCCTCCCGCCAAATACAAAATGCATTTGCACAGTATCCCATCCAACACCAATGAACTCATTATCATTAGCACTTCTGTTGAAGCACTAAAAATCTGCATTTTATTACAGCATGATGCATTATCATAGGTCAATTATTAATCAAAAAGGAAAATTTCCCCTTTTCTTTTTCATTATAATTTTCCAATCCCCCGGGGCTTTGTTTTTTCGGCTCTTCCCTTTTATCATTAGCGGAGGGATTACACACACAAAAAAAGGAATGCATTTGCACTTCCTTCTTTAATTCCCTCCGTCAGTCTCTTCTAATGAGGAAATGGAATTCTTCTTTTTTCCCTTTTTAATTTGTAATTTTTTCATTTCCTTTTTTCGTTCCATTAATTATTTCGCCTTTTTGGCTTTTATTTTATTTTTGATACTTTTCACCTGCCAATTTGCCACTCTCTCCCCTCTTTCTCCCCCTTTTAATTCTCATTATTTGCGCAACATTTGGTGCCGAAAATGGACGAAAATGCCATTTTCGTTTTGCGCTGCATTTTGTTCCAATTTGGCAGTAGCAGGTGGCATCAATTGGAAGAGAGGAAGAAGCAAAATGAATGTCAAAATAGATAAAATGTGTGACTTTTTTGGCATAAGCATCAGAACACAACGAAAAAGCACCCGCGGGGAGGGGACAATTTTAGTTGAAAGAAAAAAACTAATTAAATGCACAAATTTAGCAACAGAATAAAGAAGAAACATTGTGCCAATTAGGCAGCGTCATTTGATGGTTGGACACTCCGATTTTCGAGTTTTTCTCCGTTTTCTGACAATCACCCCAACTCCGGTCTTTTCTTGGCCTTTTCCCGCTCTTAAGGGTCGTCAGGGTGCCACCCGAATTCACAATTCCCGCACTTTCAACATAAAATGGGTTTAGTCTGAATTTTACAAAATTAATATATTTTTTTGACTAATTAAAAAAGCAATAATAAAACCAATTAACAAGGGAAGTAATTAATTATCGTCTTTTACCTGAATTTGTCCCTTTTTGCCAACTATTTTTCTTCTGCTGTTTTGCATCATCTTCGTCATCTTTTTCTGCTTACGCAATTGGCCCCTCCCCAAATTTTGCATAATTAGCCCTCCTCCCCCCGCCCCCCCTCGCCAAGTGCATTTTCCTTACAACCGGAAGAAAAAAACAACAAAATCATCAGCAACAACGAACGGCACGGCACACGGCTTATACTCCCAATTAATACCATCCCATCAAATGCACAGTGCCAAAAGCAGCTGCAATTAGCGTTTTAAACGGGGGGGGGAAGGGGAAGCGATCATTCATTAATTTGCCATTTCTCATCCAAATGAATGACAATTTTTTGCCAAATTAATTTAATTTTCCAATAAATCTTTCTTTCTGATCATCTAATTGTCGACGGCACAATATCTTTCAGTTGTTTATCCTCCATTTTTGTTATCCCAATTATTTATCCCTAGTGAAGGCAATAAAATTAGATTTTAAGATATTTTGGATCGGAACTGGATTCCTATCCGATTTTTTTAAGCCTCCGGCCTTAGGGTTTACGCTGGCCTCCTCTAACTTTTCTCTGTTCGTCTGTCCCCTCGCCCGTCTCAAATTTTGTCTTTCCTGCAAAATCCACCGCACTTCAGCAGCAGTACCGTAATTCATCTGTTTGTTGGTCATACCATTCTTTTTTGGCTCATTAATCCCCCCCCCCCCCCCGACATGTCCCATTTGACTTTTCTGTCCAAATAATGCACTTCGATTCTTTTATTATGTCCATCGGTTCCCCCGGGGATATCCCTCTCTCTCTGCAAAATTGGCGGATTCTTTCCTCTTCTCTTTTGCATAATGTGGGATTTCTTCCTCTTTTTGTGAGCGGATTTCCCGCCTCTCTTTCCGTTAATAAAGTATTTTTCCGGCACATTATAAATAAATAAATCCCATCACAAAACATTGCCCGTGGCGACAGCTCTGTCACGCGATATGCTTCTTCAATGCTTCATCTTCATCTGCTGCTTGTCAGCAATCAACGCGCGCTCCTTTTTGTGTGTTTGTTTGGGCGGCTTTGCCGGCCGACACCCCCCCGGCGGAGGGGGGGGGGAGAGGAGAGGAAGAGGGGAGGAAGAGGAAGGGAGAGGATGAGGGAGGAGACGAAAAGGGGAGGAAGAGAAGAGGGGAGGAAAAAGGGAGAGAGGGGAGGGGAGGAAGAGAGGGGAGGGGAGGAAGAAGGGAGAGAGGGGAGGGGAGGGAGAGGAGGAAGAGTGGAGGAAGAGGAGAGGAAGAAAGGAGGAAGAGGAGAGGAAGAGGGGAGGAAGGGGAGAAGAGGGGGAGAAGGGAGGAGAAGAAGAGGAGAGGAGAAGGGGAGAAAGGGGAGGAAGATAGTTCCTGGCCAATAAGGCACAATTGTGTAAACAAATGAGCAACAGCTGTAAAGCGAGAGAAGGTGGGCGCAATTAAGGACCCGCGGCGGCACTTTGCCAAAAGCACGCGAGAAAAAATCCAAAGGCAATGAATGCCCGTTTTTGACCTTTTCTCCTCTCATTCTTTTTTTTGTTCCTTTATTTTGTTTTGAGGTTTACAAAAAATGAAAAGGTTTTCTGCGCAAAATGATAAAGACTGACTAATTGGGGGGGGGGGGGGGGAAGGTCGCCAACTCTCTGATCAGACGGAAGGAACATTGGGAGAAGATTGATCAACCCAACCTAAATACGCCATTTAATGATGATCAGCTGACACCAGATACCCAGAATTTAATTGCTCTGCCCAAAAAATAAAGATTTATCAGCCTTTTATGTCTGCTCATTAATTATTAATATTTTATAGAAAACCATTAAAATATAAATAAGCCTCATTTTCATTTTCTCCCCCTCTCCAATTTTGTGCCACGCTTTAATTGTGCCATTCTCCGCTGCTGTCGAATCATCCGATTAGTTGTTCTTATGTGGGTCTCGGCGACAGATTGTTGGCCATCCCATCGGTCCCTCCATCGTTTAATCCCCCCGTAAATAAATAATCGCACTCTCTTTTTGCCCCCGGGGACATTTATTTTCTTTTCCATCCCCCTGGGCTCGTTTTTCTCTCCTTTTTGAGCCGTTCGTTTGTCTTTTTCATCAGTTACAATGAGCAAAATGCGGCGGTGACGGGGGGCAAAGTGCCCCTCCCCCTGCCACCGTTTTCCAATTTTACACCATTCTCCCCCCATTCCCCCCCCCCCCCCCTCCGTCCGTCCGTCTGTCTCCCCCCCCCCCCCCCCCTCTTTTATTTGCCCACAATTATTTTCGCTCGCTTTTGCACACTTTTCTCATTATTCACATTTTGCAGAAATGGCGAAAAGTCCATCTGCTGACGCCGCAGGCGAAATTGTGCGTTTTACGCCTCGCGGGAAATTGAAAAGTGCAAAGGCACTTTTGGACACGAATTTAATGCATTTTTTTACTGAACAAATTCCAACACAAAAATTCCCAAAAATAAAAGAATGAATTTTATCTAAATAAACCACACATTTATCCATGATTAACTGTTTATGATCATTTGCATCACTTCTCCACCCCCCCTCTTTTTCTCCCAATTTTGGCATCGCTTTGTGACGTCAATTCCGATGCCTTTTCTCTTGCATCAAAAACAAAAACATGACTTTTTTCTTTCATTTCTTAAGCTTCCTTTCAATTTAGCAAAATTTTGCTGCAAAAGCAGAATGATCACTTTCATTTTTACTAATTGTGTTTCTTTTGACAATTTTTCTTTTTTATTTTTGAATGCCATTTTTATTTTAGTTTTATTTTCATTTTCCCCACCAAAATTGTTGGTAAAATGACTGCTGCTTTGCTGATGGGCGGTGGTGCCAATGGTGTCCAACAGCGACGTTCGTCCGCAACTTTGGTCTTTGAATTGCCATATGAACAGAAACAACAACAGCAGCAGCAACGACACCTTCAGCAGCAGCAGTTTCAGCAATTTGTGCCATTGTCATCATTGGCATTGACAAAAGGCACTGTTGCTGCTCCTGTCGACGAATTCGGTAATATTTTGAAATTGTCCCGTTAATTGGCGTTATTTCCTCCTGGTTTTCAACACAATCAGTGAAAAATTAGTCATTTCTTTTATCGGATCAATGCTTTTCAGGCGATAAACCACAAGTGAAGTCAGTCACCATGCCAAAGTTCGCGCAACGACAAAAGCAGACCAAACCATTGACCGGGGATGATTTGCCGATGAGAGTTTGGCAACGGATTAGCTTAATGGTGAGGCGCTTTCAAATTTATTCGTTTGGCATAATGTTTATGCACTCTAAGGTAGGACCGTTGGATCGGATTCACATCGGTCAGTGCAGCAAACGGTTGAGCGAAGCGGTGAGCAGCACAAAATGGACAGATGTGGTGGCATTGGACATCCGACCGGGAGGTGCGGAAGCGCCGGTGCCATTGGCAGAAACAAACGGCCGAGGTGCGTTTTGATCAAATCAGCGAACAACTGATCAGTCATATTAAATGCCGATCACATACCAAATCTTGCAAAATTTGGCTTATCTCTTCTATTCATCGAAACCCATCGCTGGTTTATCAGCATTTTTTGCCCATTTCCCTTTTCCGACTATTCCCGGATGAGTCCCAATTTGTTTGACTCTGATCAGTGGTTAGAATGCCACTTTCGCTGCCCCTACGGCATTCTTTCCGTCCTTTGGTTGCTTCCCTCTTTCTCACCCTCGCGCTCTCCGCTTTAGCTGTATCCTCCGTCTCTTCTCCCTTTCCGCGTCCCTCCACTTCGTCTTTTTCGTCGTCGTTCCTTTACCCTCGCGGCAGCGTCTCCACTTCAGCGAAAAAGGCTGAAGCGTGCGGCGGCAGAATGGCATTTCGAATTCGAATGGCACTGGCGGACGGACGCACCTTCCGACTGCGAACGGACAAAGAGGCGGAGGACGCGGAAAAATCGCTGAAGGCACTGCTGGAAAGAATAGGCGGCGAGGGACTGCGTGAGCTGACCATTTGGAACGGATGCCTCTCAGACAGGTGGTCAATTGATGCGATTAGTTTTAGCCAGAAGCAACAATAGGGTGGGACCCTGACTCTCGCGACTCCGAATACTTTGGTCCACCTCGCCCTCCAACCTTTTCCTTTTCTTATGAAATTACCACCCTTGGGTTTTTTGGGTTTATTTCCTGTACCGTACTCCCCTCCCCCTTAAGGTTTGCTTTTTGTACAGCATCCTGTTTTTCCTTTACCGTATTCCCCCTTTGCTTTTTGTACAGTCTCCTGTCCCTTCTTTTTAAATTCTTTTTACAGTAATATATTCCCCAATGCATTTGCCTCTGTTTTTACAGTATCCTGCCCCCCTATACTGTTGTTACAATTTACTCCCCCCCCCCTCCCCCACAGCTTTCGTGATGTGCTCACCCACTGTTGTACACCCGCGTTGCGCACCCTCCGCCTGTGGAATTGCTCGCGCTATCTGTCCGACTTTGCCTCTGCCAGGCGTTGTCGTTCGTTGCCCTCTCTGCGTAATAAGCGACGTCGCCTTCTATCCGCTCTGTTCGCGCTGCCCCAACTGCGTCAGCTGCTCATCCTTGACACCGTAACGCCCGAGGGGTCATCGTCATCCGCCGGCGGGGGTGCCCAACAATTTGCCCATTTCACCGATTCGCTGGCGAAAAAAATTAAAGCGGTAACAATTTTATTTTAAAATTATTTTTTGCTTTTTCAATTCCGTTAATTCGCTTATGAAATTTATAAAGTGCCGTTTAAATTTTTGCCACTTTCTTTCAGCCCCTCGAGGAGTTGCAACTGACCGCGTGCCGTTTGCCGCTCAAGGCGTTTCGCCAATTGCGCCTCGGCTGTGCCCAGTCGCTGCGCCGTTTGGCCATCGGTTGTGTTTTGGGCGAGGAGAACCGGCGCGAGCAGTACCTGCACGAGTTGGCCAAATTCCAAACGCTGGTCGACTTGGACTTGCCGCCGTTCCTCTTCTGTCTGACCGACCAGCATCAGCCCGACCAGCAAATGCAACAGTTATTTGACCAACTCACGCGGTTGAAAGCCATCGGATTCAGGCAAGACATTTTGGGCGGGGGGGGGGGGAGGGAAGAAAGGGTATGGAATGCGGTACACTACAACTCGGCGCTCACGATTCGGCGCCAGCCAACTTTCGGGCGCCATAACTTTTTTCCTAGGCAACCAAATTTTTTAAATTTAGTGTCTTTCGAAGGCTGCTTATGGATTCTATTAATGCTCTAAAAATTAAAAAATTTACCAACCTATAAGAAAGTTATGAACCAAAATATACAAAAATTCTGACTTTTTTGTGTTCTTAAAGTTGTAACTTTTTTAAGAGTTGGTCATTCGCTTAGAAATAGTCTTATTCATACCTTCGAAACACTTAATCAACAAAGAAAAAAGTTACAAAGCTCTAAACGAGTCTGGCGCCGAATTGATGGTGTCCGTATGGAATGGCAAAGGGGGATGAACTCGAGGGGTTCAAGCAGTTCGTACGTTGGCAAATTATCCATCTGAAGCTGTTGAACCACCAAACTGATTTTTTTTGGTCTAATGTGGGTTCCAAACTTGATCTGTAGTATTCCTGCTGAACTCATATTCTTTTTGACGCTGAAACTCAACGCTACACAATGGGTTATCCCTGAAACCTGATCAGATTTGATCAATCTAATTACTATAATCTTTCAACCTTAATGCCCTGATTCGATCTCTCGCATATGATCGGTAGGCTGAATAACAAATGCATTGCCTTCGCAATTGCATTTGTCGGCATTGAAATGCCACAACCAACTTTTTCCCTCCTCTGCAGGCATTTCAACTCGTCCGTCCTGTTCCGCTTCATTGAGCATCATTTGCCGGATCGGATAACTGCGTTGCGCGTCCACCACAGTGTCCATCGGATGCCAAACTTTGCCCAACTCGGCCTCCCTCCCTGCCAATCATTTTCGGCTTCGTCCTCCTCCTTTTCATCCACCCATTTGTCAAGTCCTCGTCCGGCCCAATCTGTCCGTTCGGTGTCCATTTTGTATGGCCATGGCACTGTCGGGTCACCGGACAGTCAGCGGTTAGTCATAATTTTTGACATTAATTTTCTTTTTAATTTAATTATTTTCTTTTAATTATTCATTTTAATTTGATTAAGTTTTTCTTTTTTTCATAATATTTTTTATTTGTTTTGATAAAAAAAATTAACCTTTTAAGCTTCAATTTTTAATTTGGAATTTTGTTTAAATTTCTTTTACATTTCATTATTTTTTTAAAAATATTTTTTTGCTTTTTTATTTTTCCATTTTTATTTTAAATTTCCTCCCCAACTTTTGCCATTTTTCCCTTTTTAGTGGCCCTCTCCTCTCCCACCAAAAGAAGTGGTCCATCATCTCACACCGCTCGTCCCTGCTCAGCTCCTCCCACTCTTCCGTCCGCTCCGATTCGCTGTGTTCCGCCACCGCCTTTCCCTGCCGCCGCTCGTCCGTTTCCCTCCGATCTGTCGCCACCTCTTTTGCCGTTAGCCTTCCGCTTGGTCGTCCTTTCCAAGCGCATGACGCCGATGGCGTCGCCGCCGCCCCTTCTACCGTAACCAATGCCGATGCTTCTTCCTCCTTCTCCTCCTCTACCGTAACTTCGGCATCGTCTTCCTCCACTTCGTCCCTTGGCATCGGTGATTTGCCTTTTTCCGTTTCATCGCCTCCGTTGGCCATGCCCTATCGCGGCAAATCGTTTTCGCTGGGTGGCGAAGTGAGCGCCGGCGGCGGCACCGCGCGGGGTATGCCGACAGCGCACGGCACAAATGCCAACTCGATGCCCACCTCGAGCACATGGTCAGTGATCATCGAACTGTTTTCAAATTAATGTTCTGGTCAGAGTGCTGTTTGTCTGATCAGAGTCCTACAAAAACAAGGAAAGGGCTCTCTTTGATCGTATGCCGCCTTGCCTTTAGGCTAACCAAAATTAAAATTGTTGGCAAGTCGCATAACCTGGGTTCAATGGCTTACAAAGCTGGGTTTTATTATGGATGAACGCAAAAGTGGCATACGCTAAACACAATATTTTTTTTGTTAAAAAACTCTCTTTTCAGGAGTACTTTAAGCCCGTTGCGTCCTGTTCCGTGCCGGAAAAGCAGTGAAGGGCTTCCACTACGACACCATGACCAATGCCATCGCCAACCGTCCCCAATTGGCACCGATGCAACCGAAAGGACAGTATCGCGGAGTGGCGACGACCACGGTGCCACCAGTGCGGAGGAGAGATTGGCACGGCGCCGACTGACAATTGTGGCGGTGGCGGAGGAGCGAATCGGCGGAGACGATGACAGCAGCAGCAAACGGCGCCGCATGCGCGAAGGTGGTGCACTACGCGAGCAATGGCACCTCGGCACCCGAATTGTCTACGTAAGTGCCATTTTTGGGCTGACATCGATGGCACACATTTGAGACTTATCCGATTAGCTGAGCGCTCTCTTTGTTAGCTGATCGCACTCTGTTGATCACTCTACTGATCACTCTCTTTATTCGCTGATCACTTTATGTGTCATCCCAATCATTGGTACCAATTTTTTTTGTTCAGGTTTCTCCCTTCGATGCACGCCAAACGCAAGAAATTGTGGGCAGAATGGGATCACCAATAGAGGGGCCGTTCATTTACTACTTCAACAAGAATTGTGCCGGAAATGCGTTGAAAAGAGAAAAGGTCCGTCTGGTGGACGGGGACATTGTTTGCCCGCGGCCCCTTTCTGAATTCGGCACGGAGTCGGACTATGAAAATGATGAGGACGAAGCGGAGGAATGAAGCGGAAAAGTGAAATGAAAAAGCGAACGGAACTGTTTAATGTTTTCAGGCATCCTTGACGAGAATCGTGACACTCATACCCAATTTGTTTTTCATTTACGTTTCCTTCCCTTACCATTTTTGTCACAAATGTTAACCAATTAAATTCCTTAATTATTAATTAATTAGTGATTTCATTTTTGCCAAAATTCATTTCCAAATTTCCTTTTCAATTTCGTCTATTCTTCTCTTCTTTTAAGCAGGTCCCTCCATCACTTTCGGCAGGTCGATTCGTTTTCCTTAACCGTTTCCAATTATTTATTTGTTTAGTATTTTTGTTATTTATCCTTTCCTTTTTCATATCAATCATTTTTTGGCACTATTATTGTCAAAACTTTATTTATTGTACATTATTACCTATATTATAATATATTTTATTTTTATGACTATAAAAATGACTTGCTCGCTTGCCAATGGATATTTCTGAGTCGCATCCCGCGGGAATATTCAGTATCGGTTTGCCTGCAGGGCTCGTTTAACCGAACTCTGTCATACTGTACACAGTATAATTAGACATTGTTCATCTGATCAGCAAAGCAATTGGTCACTTGCTGTTCGTCATTTTGATTTACATTTCGATATTTTGGATGCTTTTCCCTTTTTTATGCCCCATCCCTCTTTTTTCCTTTAGAAGTAAATTTATAGAAATAATTCCTTTTGATAGGTTATCCTACAAAGCCTACTCTGTCCAATGGATGGTATCAAGTAGGGTTGAGCGGGACCGGGGCTTTTGGCAAAAACCGGGACCGGGCCTTTTTTCAGGTTGAAAAACCGGGGCTTTTTGGCTGGGAAAACCGGGGCAAAACTGGGGCGGGACCGGGACCCGGCCAAAAACGGCTCCCTGAAAATGCGACACTGGAAAATGCGACACCGGAAAATGCGACACCAGGAAAATGCGACACCGGCGGAAAATGCGACACCAACACCAAACTTAAGGAAAACAGAAAATGCGACACCAGGAAAATGCGACACCAAATTCAAATTTTAAAATAAAAATAAATTATTTAAAAATAATGAGCGCCGTTTAAATTGATATAATCTAAAGATTAAAATTTAATTAGAGTTTAAAGAGGCTCCGCCATTCGATGAGCAACTGCGCGCAAATATTGTAGCGGGTGCCGATTGTGGCGCGTGGCATAAAGTCCATTGAGATTCAAGTCCTGATCAACGTACACTTGCTTACGCTTCATTCCTTTACCCCTTATTCCATCAGCCGGGTTGTTCTCAAATTCCTCTATTTTTAGGCGCCAATAATTTTCTTCTTGTGTGATTTTTCTAAGAAAAATGCTAAGCCGCGGCGAATGAGAACGGAATAAGGCATTGAGATTACGATGCCATGCTTCGACAGAATTGTTGGTGCGGCACAAATCTGCTTCTAATCTGTCGCACAAAAGAAAATTTTTTTATATTTTTACCGTAACTATTTTATTTTACCATTCACATAAATTCCACAATTCCATTGGAAATAATGCGTCCCTATTCTGATTAGCTGATTGGTGAATCCAGTTTCTGATGTGTTGATCAACAAAACCATATGCCCCGTACTCCGCCTGATCGTCAAACTCTTCAATTGGCGCCAAATTTACAACAGTACGGCAACCGATCCAGGTGATCAAAAAATATTGAACCAATTCTGGAATCTTATTATTACCAAAAAATATTTTTAAGACGATTACGTTCCATTTCTTGATTATGAGGGAATTGGTGAACCAATAAACAAAAATGATTATAGAGAGGCTCGCCGGCAGGCACAAATGCTAGCGCAAAAAAGCATTTAATATTGGTGTGAAAATCGGGATTTTCCAAAAAAAGAGTGTGAAGCGCTGGGAGGCGTTGTAATTTGCGATAAACCGACTGACAAAAATGAAATAAGCATCCAACCCTGGTGGCATTTGGAAAAACCTATTAAAATCATACCTATTATAAATTGTTTTTTTATTATTATTACATTTGTCAACGAATTCAATGCACTTGCTTCAAAATCAGACATAAATGTTTCGGGTTGCCAATTTGGGACCGTTTGTCGTACCGTTTGAAGCATCTTAATAAATTGATTTTTTTTTTTAATTTTAATAAAAATTAACATTAGAGTAAGTATTTTCCGATTTTGATTGGAGCATTCCATAAACACATGGAACGGCGACTTTATCAATCAGCACCGAAATCGTGTAAACTTGATGAAAACGTGCAGGTGAATACTTAATTTAAATAAATTTTTTATTTATTATTTAAAATATTCTTTGCCTTAAATGTGCCATCTACTGCTGCGTGTTGGCCATATCGTGCCAATATGTTCCTTGCAAAAGGAGAAGCAAAAACAAACATTCTTCGTTCATCAACAATGTTGTCAAGAATAAGCAAATTATGGAGATGATCCGGAATTACGATTTGCGGAATGGGCAAATCCAAAAGATTGTCCCCCCTTTCGACAGTACCCCTCACAACGTAATTACGGTAGGTTCGCGACATTGCAGATGTAGAAGTTCCCTGCTGAGTTCGAGCGTCAATTGGAATACCACCACGGGCATCAGCAACTGCCTGTCGGGCAGGAATTGGGTTTGGTGCCACGGCATGGGCTTGAAGTGCCATTTGAGCGTCCCTGATCTATTGGAATGCCAATAGCAACACTAAATTAAATCATGCCGATTCGTGTGTTCTTGCATGTCGATGAGCGCCATTCGCAATCCTTCCAATTTTGTATCGGCCAAATCCATCATGGTGCCAAGCTGCAGCGACATGAATCCGACCTCCGCAGTATTCTTGGCCACGAACTCCGCGGTAAAGACACCGATAGAATTCGATGTCTTCAAAAAATATTAAATTTAAATAATATTTTTTTTTTTACTTGGATCCGATCGGCTTAATTTGTCGAACCCGTACTCATAACCGTCATGTACAAGAATTAACTTTTTATGAGTAGTTTTTTTCTCCCGAAAAATTGATTGACCAGGTTCAGCGGGATTTTCTTCATGTGGATTTGCTTCAGGGGAAGAATCTTCTTGGATTTCTCCTTCTTCGTGCATTTTAAATGAAAGCAAATGCACTAATTTAAAGCTTAATAAAAAAAATTAAAAATAAACGGCAAATTGAATTGTTTTGAAAATTAATAAAAAAATAATAATCCGTAATTTCAATGCAGGACAATTCCATCTCAATTTATTATGAAAATAATTATTATTCCTTTCAAATTATGTAGTAAACAACAGATGTGCAGATTAAGATAACGATCTCAAAAGCTCAGTCAAAAAATTTGGGCCAATCCAAATCTATAAACGTTTCTCTTAAATTATGTATATGACAAAACGAAGCAATTAATTAATCATTCATTTCAACTATTTCACAATAATAATTTATAACCATAGTTACAATGTAAAAATATGTGTAATTAATTTAAATAATTTATTTTTATTTTAAAATTTGAATTTGGTGTCGCATTTTCCTGGTGTCGCATTTTCTGTTTTCCTTTAAGTTTGGTGTTGGTGTCGCATTTTCCGCCGGTGTCGCATTTTCCTGGTGTCGCATTTTCCGGTGTCGCATTTTCCAGTGTCGCATTTTCCGGCTGGCGCCAAAAACGGGGCCCTGGTACTCATTTGTACGCTCGGTATTTTGAAAAGCCCCGGTCCCGCTCAACCCTAGTATCAAGCATTAAGCAAATTTTTGAAAATTTTTTATAATGGTAGTAAAAGAACCGAGTAAGCGGTCACTTTACCCGCAGCTGCAGGTTAACCCAGCGAGAACCTGGGTCATGGTAACATGGTTAGGTGACCATCAACCATGTACTTTTGCTCTCTGTTCACAAACTACCAACTATCATGGTCAAATGACCAGGTTAAACGACCAGGAACCCATGGTTGCACATTTGCTACCCGTAAACCATGATGGTTGTGGTTGTTTAACCACTATCACTTTCTTTCGCTACGGCCCCTGAGGGTAAATTTACCGGCTAAAATTACCTCGTTCTTTTACTACGGGCCCTTGAGCAATTCTTTGCTTGATCACTTGCTGTTCGGCATTTTGTTTCGTTTCTTTTCGATGCTTTTCCTTCTTTTTATGCCCCCTCCCTCCCTCCTTTTGGCCTTTGTATCGCTATGGGCAACTAAAATTGACTAACTCCTTAATAACAATGATAATGCTAATAACTGAGTTGGGCCCCTCAGGGGAATATGGTAATTAATTGGGAGACAATGACGGGAAATGTGTGAAGAAAATCTGCGGCATTGAATTTGGTGGGAAAGCAAATGGGTGCACACACACACAAAGAAAATGGAGGCGCACGACAAAGGCACAAATTGGCATTTTACCGGCCGAGGGGCATCGACATAAAACGGGTGTAAAATTGGAACTGACAAAATCCAAAAAAAAAAACAATTTTTGACATTTACAAATTTCCTCAATATTTTTAATATTTGCCTATTTTGGGCGAATTAGTTCCAATAATTACCCTTTTCCCCTCAGACATTCGGTATAATCTTTTCCCCCTTTATTTACACATTTTAATTGCTTTGCATTGCCTTTCTCAAATTGTCCCCCTTCCCATTTTATTGCTTTTATCTAAAAATTGTGCCAAATTTGGCCCATTTAATTTGGCCATTCCTTTTTTTTGCAATAATTTCCTCCTAAATCGCTGGATCAGGTGCTTCTTTCGTCCCCTTGTTCACTTTCTTTTGCCTCCTATTGTTTCTTTGGTTTACATTATTGTATTAATCTGTGCCGTGTTGCGATGTGGCGAACTTATGCAGGCACTTTCACGCCGAAAAGGTTGGGAAGCAGGGCAATTAAGGCCTAATTAGGGCCAAAAAAGGAGATTTCTTAATTTTAAAAAATAATTTCCTTAATTTAGCATTTTGCGTCATTAATTGTCAAAAACATTACCTTAGCATACAATGCCAATGATCACTGATCATTTTTATTTGTCATTGATCACTGATCATTTTTATTTGTCATTGATCGCTGATCATTTTTATTTGTCATTGATCACTGATCGGTCCCCTCCCCCCTGTCCATTTTCAATTCCATCCTTTCAATTTGTTTCTGTGTAATAAATGGCAGTAGCAAGCAGTACAATTATTGTCAGCTAAAGCAGTTAGTTGCCCGGGTTACTTTGGGAATTGGAATTGGTGCCGGATGTAATATTAATGCCAATTGTATTTTCCCTCTCGTCAATTAAAAATGACTCAAAATCGCATGCGTTCCCCTGGGGCAAAATGGCGTCGCTTTAATTTTGCGCTCGGCGTTTGTCTGAGTTTTTTTTTGCTGCTTTAAAAATATTTAAATTGGGCAAAAATAATTGCCCATAAAAGAGAGAAAATAATTTATTTGAAATGTATGGTTATTCAAATGGGTTCATTGCTATGAGACAAACATAAATAATGTTGTTTTTAGGGCTGAAGTAAATAATTGTGCCTCCTGCTAATTGCCCTCTTAATGATGCCTCTCGTAAATAATGTGCCTAATTAAGGCCGTTAACTACTTATGTTGTTATAATAAACCAGTGTTTGGTGTAATTACGATTTTGCCACAATCAAATAAAACAGAATTCTTTTGGAGCCACATAAAATGTCAGCTCAAATCTTTTTTTTTGTAAGTCTTAAACTCAAATGGAAAAAACAATTAGTGCCTAATTACCCCCCAGGGGCAAATAAAATTGACGTGGAATTTGCGCCCGGACGACGACGGTGGACAAACAATAATTTCCATAGGACTTTTATTTTCTGTGGGATTAATGGTAAGACAACGCCGCAATTAAGGGGCTCTATTACCCTTACCCGTCGGGCCCGCCAATAAAACGGCGGCTGCGTTTTGTCGGCCCCAATAATCCGCGCCGTCCATCCGGCACCATTTTTTTCATTTCTCACCATTTTGTGCCAAGAAATGAACGAAAGCCATTGTGCCAAAGGCATTGCATTCATTCATCGTTTTTGGGAATGGAAAACACTGCAAAAATAGGCATTTTTGAATGATTTACAAAAAAAAAGAAAAAAGAATGTCTAACACAATGATGGCATTTTTCTTATGTTGCCCCAATCTTTTACACTTCCGACAATGCCAACAAAAAGGAACACAAACGGGGGCTGAAAAAAGCTAGAGAACTTTCTCATTGACTTAGGAAAAGTACAAATTCAATGCAATCGAATAAATTTCTCATGGCATTCTCTGCCGGCAATGCGCTATTTCTTGTCAGAAAAAAATTTGAAAATTTCACCGAAAATCTCTCCGGTGTTTTACACATTTCCACCATTGCCAATTTGTCTATTTTCAGAAAGAATTCGGTTGCCACCGTCTCCAATTCGTCGCGTGCCGAAGAAAAAGAACGGCCGTCCTCCGCCACAGCGCAACAGAAAAAGTATTGGCAAAGCGAAGCGGACAAAGACGCGGCACGGCGCGGCTCTTCTTCGATCACTGCGTCAATTGAGGAACTGATCAAACGGGAAGAACAGCAGCAGCAAAAGCAGAGACAGAGGAGACAAAGCCAACAGAAGCAAAGGGAAAAGGAAGAAAGAAGGGAAGAAAAAGAGGAGGAAGAGAAAGAAGAGGTGGGGAAGAGAGGAGGAAGAGAAGAGAAAGAGAGAAAAGAGGAGAGAAAAAAATAAGTGGGGGAAGAAGAGAGGAAGAGAAAGAAAAGGTGGGGAAGAGAGGAGGAAGAGAAGAGAAAGAGAGACAAAAGGAGAGAAAAAAATAAGTGGGGGAAGAAGAGAGGAAGAGAAAGAAAAGGTGGGGAAGAGAGGAGGAAGAGAAGAGAAAGAGAGAAAAGAGGAGAGAAAAAAATAAGTGGGGGAAGAAGAGAGGAAGAGAAAGAAAAGGTGGGGAAGAGAGGATGAAGAGAAGAGAAAGAGAGAAAAGAGGAGAGAAAAAAAGAAGTGGGGAAGAGGGGAGGAAGAGAAAGACAGGTGGGGAATAGAGAGTAAGAGAAGAGAAGAGAGAAAAGAGGAGAGAAAAAATAAGTGGGGAAGAAGGAGGAGGAAGAGAAGAAAAGGTGGGGAAGAGAGGAGTAAGAGAAGGAGAAAGAGAGAAAAGAGGAGAGAAAAAAATAAGGGGGGAAGAAGAGAGGAAGAGAAAGAAAAGGTGGGGAAGAGAGGAGGAAGAGAAGAGAAAGAGAGAAAAGAGGAGAGAAAAAACTAAGTGGGGGAAGAGAAGAGAGGAAGAGAAAGAAAGGTGGGGAAGAGAGGAGGAAAGAGAAGAGAAGAGAGAAAAGAGGAGAGAAAAAATAAGTGGGGGAAGAGAGAGGAAGAGAAAGAACAGGTGGGGAAGAGAGGAGTAAGAGAAGAGAAAGAGAGAAAAGAGGAGAGAAAAAAATAAGTGGGGGAAGAAGAGAGGAAGAGAAAGAAAAGGTGGGGAAGAGAGGAGGAAGAGAAGAGAAAGAGAGAAAAAGGAGAGAAAAAAATAAGTGGGGGAAGAAGAGAGGAAGAGAAAGAAGAGGTGGGGAAGAGAGGAGTAAGAGAAGAGAACGAGAGAAAAGAGGAGAGAAAAAAATAAGTGGGGAAGAAGAGAGGAAGGAGAAAGAAAAGGTGGGGAAGAGAGGAGGAAGAGAAGAGAAAGAGAGAAAAGAGGAGAGAAAAAAATAAGTGGGGGAAGAAGAGAGGAAGAGAAAGAAAAGGTAGGGGAGAGAGGAGGAAGAGAAGAGAAAGAAGAGACAAAAGGAGAGAAAAAATAAGTGGGGGAAGAAGAGAGGAAGAGAAAGAAAGGTGGGGAAGAAGGAGAAGAGAAGAGAAAGAGAGAAAATAGGAGAGAAAAAATAAGTGGGGGAAGAAGAGAGGAAGAGAAAGAAAGGTGGGGAAGAGAGGAGGAGAAGAGAACGAGAGAACAGAGGGGAGAGAAAAAAAGAAGTGGGGAAGAGGGGAGGAAGAGAAAGAACAGTGGGGAAGAGAGGAAGAGAAAGAGAGAAAAGAGGAGAGAAAAAAAATAAGTGGGGGAAGAAGAGAGGAAGAGAAAGAAAAGGTGGGGAAGAGAGGAGGAAGAGAAGAGAAAGAGAGACAAAAGGAGAGAAAAAAATAAGTGGGGGAAGAAGAGAGGAAGAGAAAGAAAAGGTGGGGAAGAGAGGAGGAAGAGAAGAGAAAGAGAGAAAAGAGGAGAGAAAAAAATAAGTGGGGGAAGAAGAGAGGAAGAGAAAGAAAAGGTGGGGAAGAGAGGAGGAAGAGAAGAGAAAGAGAGAAAAGAGGAGAGAAAAAAAGAAGTGGGGGAAGAAGAGGGAGGAAGAGAAAGAAAAGGTGGGGAAGAGAGGAGTAAGAGAAGAGAAAGAGAGAAAAGAGGAGAGAAAAAAATAAGTGGGGGAAGAAGAGAGGAAGAGAAAGAAAAGGTGGGGAAGAGAGGAGGAAGAGAAGAGAAAGAGAGACAAAAGGAGAGAAAAAATAAGTGGGGGAAGAAGAGAGGAAGAGAAAGAAGAGGTGGGGAAGAGAGGAGTAAGAGAAGAGAACGAGAGAAAAGAGGAGAGAAAAAAATAAGTGGGGGAAGAAGAGAGGAAGAGAAAGAAAAGGTGGGGAAGAGAGGAGGAAGAGAAGAGAAAGAGAGAAAAGAGGAGAGAAAAAAATAAGTGGGGGAAGAAGAGAGGAAGAGAAAGAAGAGGTGGGGAAGAGAGGAGGAAGAGAAGAGAAAGAGAGAAAAGAGGAGAGAAAAAAATAAGTGGGGGAAGAAGAGAGGAAGAGAAAGAAAAGGTGGGGAAGAGAGGAGGAAGAGAAGAGAAAGAGAGACAAAGAGGAGAGAAAAAAATAAGTGGGGGAAGAAGAGAGGAAGAGAAAGAAGAGGTGGGGAAGAGAGGAGGAAGAGAAGAGAAAGAGAGAAAAGAGGAGAGAAAAAAATAAGTGGGGGAAGAAGAGAGGAAGAGAAAGAAAAGGTGGGGAAGAGAGGAGGAAGAGAGAGAAAGAGAGAAAGAGGAGAGAAAAAAATAAGTGGGGGAAGGAGAAGAGAGAAGAGAAAGAAAAGGTGGGGAAGAGAGGAGGAAGAGAAGAGAAAGAGAGAAAGAGGAGAGAGAAAAAATAAGTGGGGAAGAGGAGAGGAAGAGAAAGAACAGGTGGGGAAGAGAGGAGTAAGAGAAGAGAAAGAGAGAAAAGAGGAGAGAAAAATAAGTGGGGGAAGAAGAGAGGAAGAGAAAGAAAAGGTGGGGAAGAGAGAGGAGGAAGAGAAGAGAAAGAGAGACAAAGAGGAGAGAAAAAATAAGTGGGGGAAGAAGAGAGGAAGAGAAAGAAAGAGGTGGGGAAGAGAGGAGTAAGAGAAGAGAACGAGAGAAAAGAGGAGAGAAAAAAATAAGTGGGGGAAGAAGAGAGGAAGAGAAAGAAAAGGTGGGGAAGAGAGGAGGAAGAGAAGAGAAAGAGAGAAAAGAGGAGAGAAAAAATAAGTGGGGGAAGAAGAGAGGAAGAGAAAGAAAAGGTGGGGAAGAGAGGAGGAAGAGAAGAGAAAGAGAGACAAAAGGAGAGAAAAAAAATAAGTGGGGAAGAAGAGAGGAAGAGAAAGAAAAGGTGGGGAAGAGAGGAGGAAGAGAAGAGGAAAGAGAGAAAAGAGGAGAGAAAAAAATAAGTGGGGGAAGAAGAGAGGAAGAGAAAGAAAAGGTGGGGAAGAGAGGAGGAAGAGAAGAGAAAGAGAGACAAAAGGAGAGAAAAAAATAAGTGGGGGAAAGAAGAGAGGAAGAGAAAGAAGAGGTGGGGAAGAGAGGGAGTAAGAGAAGAGAACGAGAGAAAAGAGGAGAGAAAAAAAATAAGTGGGGGAAGAAGAGAGGAAGAGAAAGAAAAGGTGGGGAAGAGAGGAGGAAGAGAAGAGAAAGAGAGAAAGAGGAGAGAAAAAGAAGTGGGGAAGAGGGGAGGAAGAGAGGGAGAGAAAGAAGAGGTGGGGAAGAGAGGAGTAAGAGAAGAGAACGAGAGAAAAGAGGAGAGAAAAAAATAAGTGGGGGAAGAAGAGAGGAAGAGAAAGAAAAGGTGGGGAAGAGAGGAGGAAGAGAAGAGAAAGAGAGGAAAAGAGGAGAGAAAAAAAATAAGTGGGGGAAGAAGAGAGAGAAGAGAAAGAAAAGGTGGGGAAGAGAGGAGGAAGAGAAGAGAAAGAGAGACAAAAGGAGAGAAAAAAGAAGTGGGGAAGAGGGGAGGAAGAGAAAGAAAAGGTGGGGAAGAGAGGAGGAAGAGAAGAGAAAGAGAGAAAAGAGGAGAGAAAAAAGAAGTGGGGAAGAGGGGAGGAAGAGAGGGAGAGAAAGAAGAGGTGGTGGAAGAAGTGATCAGAAAGCAACGGGAAAATGATTTAAACGAAGATAAAAAAACAGTAGAGAGAGAAGTAATCAGAGGCTAAAAAAGAAGGAGGAAAGAAAGTGATCAAACTTAAAAGTGATCAGATGATACAAAAAAAAAAAAGTGGTTAAACAAAGAGAAATAAGGACTATCAAACGGAGTATTTCAATGATTCCAACATTATATCCCCATTAATTGTCCCCTTTTTCAAAATTTGCAGGTCATCCGCCCGTCGCTCAGTGCCCGACAAATTTCGCCCTCAGCACTCTTTGTCGCTCGAAAACATTCGCAACAGCAGACCAATCAGTTGGCGGTGCCGTGCTCTGCCAGCAAAAGCGAACGAAAGGAAAGTGCCGTAAGTGCTGACGAGGGACGACTGCGAACAGCGCCGCCAGAAGCACTACAGCAACGGAGCAGAAGCATGCCACCAGTGATGGACGCAAATGGAAGTGCCACAACCGACGCTAACGCAGCAGCAGCGGAAGTATAACGGGAAATGGGGAGGAAAAGCAAAATTTTAAACTGATACTATTTTTTTTTAATTCGCAGGGCGTCGTTAAACGAAATGCCATTCAAGCCAAAAAAAAAAAATCCCTTTTCCCTCAGGCAACGACAAAGCAAAATGCCAAAAGCCAAAACGAAAATGCCAACAACAATGACAACGACGGACAAGTGATCGCCAACATCTTCGAGAAACCAGAAGTGCACAGCAAAAACAACAGACCGTCGCCAACAATGGTGACCACTGACGGGATCGAGGTGGGTGCATCTGTGGCAATTACTCGGGATTTGTTGGTACATCACCAACAGACGGTGGAGCCGTAGAGAATTTTGGATTTTGCCAATTTTTAAATCTTTATTTGCCTACTGTATATATGTAAAATGTTACAGTACCCACGTGCTGCCTCGTGGAGTTCGTCCACCGTAGCGGAGATAATGCGGGATACGATCGGTCGGTGATTGCCTTTCTTTGTGTCTGTGTGCCGTGCCGTGCCGTATCTGTGTGCCGACGACAAATTGTCAGCTGAACCCAATTTTCAGGCCGTCAGTTGTTCCGCTGTTTTCTTCACGATGCTCTGGCGGAAGAGAATCTGCTCTTTGTGGAAGAGGTGGAGAAGCTGAAGAAGGAGAAGCAGCCGGAGCGGATACGGCACGGGCTGCAGCAACTGCTCGACCAGTACGGCACGTACATAAATCTCAGTTCAGTGGCAATGAGCGTAAGTTGGGGACGGGCGGGGGGCAAAAATATCCCCCATTTTCAGAAACTGCGCGAGGCTACCAAAGCGGAAACGCCCGACCCGAAATGCCTGGACATGGCGCATAAGGTGGGAGGAGGGAATGTGGGCAAACAAACCAATGGGCAGCAAAGGCTAATTAATTATATCAGTGATAAATCCGTATCGTATTAATGCCAATGAAACCCGAAGCATTTCCAATGGCACAGCACCCCTCTCTTTCTGTTTTAAATTGAACTTATAGGAGATTTACAAATTGCTCGAAAATGATCAATTTCCGCGCTTTCGCCGTTCTCCGCTTTATCTCGGCTTTCTCGAGGAGTTGTTGCCACGCTCTTACGCTGAACGATGGACGACATCATTTGACGCACTGTTGGGCAATCAGGTGAGAGCAAAGAAAGAGAAGGGAAGGAAGTGAAGGAGAAAAAGAGAGAGGGGCGAGAAAGAGAGAAAAATGAAAGAGAAAAGATAAAAGTGATCAGAAAGAGAGAGAAAGGCATTAGCCAAAGAGACAGAAGAGACAGAGAAAGAAATTTTCAAAAGATTAATTAAACACTAATTAATGTTCCCATTTTTCGGTTGGTCGCCATCACTTCCGCCAATTTCTTTTCAATGTTCACGCGGAGGAAAATCTGCGCTTTTGGGTGAGCAAAACTTTATGAACCGAATAAAGCCAATAATTAATGAAAAATAAAATTTGTGTATGCCCTCGAGGGTCGTCCGTAATGGGCCTCTAATGAGTGCAAATAATTGCTAAATTAATCCAAAAATGCCTCTCTTTAAGGAGTCCGTCATCGAATTTCGTCAGTTGAGAAACAAAAGCACCGCAATGCAGGCAAAAGCAAAAAACAAAAATTGAGTGCCTAAATTGTTTTTTTTTGTTTCTTCAGAATATGGGGCGAACTATTCAACAGCAATTTTTGCGGGAAGGCGCCCACAATGAGGTAATACGGTAAGCCATACACTGACTGTACGTACAGTAGATGGATGGCCTACAGTATGATTTTTGGTAATTTGGACTCGAATGAAATTGCCCCGCCGAAGGTGTATTTGCCGTTCGGCCTTCGGCAACGAGTGGAAAAGAAAATTCGTGAGAAGGATGTGGACGAGACACTGTTTGATGAAGCAGTCAAACACGTGGAGCAGATACTGAAGTGGGCGACTCGGAGGAAACGGGGGAAGGGGGCGACAGTACGGACCGGGACTTCCATTATCAGTCCCCCGATTTTTGACTAGGATCCCGGGCCGAGTAAGGGGCCGGGATTGAAATCACCGGCGGAACTTATTCCGAGGAGTCTTGAATGGGTATTTTGATCACAGGAACGACCCCTACGTCCGTTTTCTGCAGTCCAAAGAATATAACGATTTGTTGGCCAAACTGCACTGATTCGACCATTCAAATGGATATATATTCAATTTTTTCTTCACATTCTCCCTCCGGAAACATTTAAGCAAATAATCACCAATTATAACCATCAGCAGCATTCCCAAACTAATTTTTGGTACTTTTTAATTTTGTAATTAATTGTGTGAAGATGCATTTATCACCAAAGAATAAATGAAGCGGAAAAGGCCAAACTTAAAAAACGAAAATTTAAAGACAAAAATAGCGGCGAATAAATGTGTAATAGCAAAAAATGAAAATTAATTTAAAAAAAAAACATCTGAAAACGCTGACAAGAACAAACATAAGAAGAAGACGGATTCAGAGAATTATGTTAAAAGGGAAATATCACATTTAAATGAATGAACGCGCACCTTTCATCATGTGATGATAGCCAACAGAGAGAAAAGGGGAGGGAGAGAGAGGAGAGAGTGGGCATAAGTGACAGGAAAAGAAAGAGAGAAAGTGCAAAATAAGTCGAATTTCCACAAACATTGAATGTATAAAAATAAAATAAAAAAAGAAGGAAATATTGTAAGAGAGCAGCAGAATTAAAAGCGAATGTTCTTTTGACTGGGCACTTCGTGGTGATAACCGATGAATGACCGGGGGTTGGGCAACACACATTTTTTGTTAATAAATTAGCACTTGAGTTTCCCACTCTAAAGATGAAATTTGTTAAATTTTTGAAAAAACAAATGCAATGGGCAAAAAAATGTCAGATCCATCCCCACAAATGACGAGACGAATCTCTCTGTAACCCCTGCCCCCCCCCCCTTCACCTTATAATGGGCATAGTAACTTTGGCGCCGATTCTCAATTGAACGAGCCGGGAAAGGGTTGAGAGAATTGAAGGCAATCTTTGGGAGGGGAAAAGGAAATGATTAATGTACACATAAAATGCATCGGATGAATTGACTTACATGGGAAAGAGTTTTGAAGTCGGTGATCAGTGTGGACAAATTGCTCAGACAGCTTTGAACGCCGGACAAAGAAACGCACTCCAACAGACGCTGTTCAGCCATTTTTAAGAGGGCAAGCGCAAAACGGAAAAGCACCTTTAGCGGAAAAGGGCAATTAGCGTTAGCGCAATTTAAGAAATATTCAAGCACCCAAGATACTATTGTGTATTGACACAATATCCACCCAGGAGGAGGGGCAGTAAACACTGCCCGCCCCAAACGGGAAATTTCTTAGAAAAAGGCAAAAACGGTAATTAGTAATAAAGTATTTTCCCCACGAGAATTCCTCCCCATGCCAATGGGTACCTAGGCCAGACCCAAGTGCTGGATATGTCCTTGCCCGACCCAACCTCCCTAATAAATCAAAATTTGTCGGAAAATAAATATTAAAAAGGCATAATCTTATGTATTTGTTGTTCGGAAATAAAACTAAAAATACCTTTTTTTTTTAAATAATAATAATAATGTCTAAATGTACTTTGTTGCCTTCGAGCAAAAAGACGTCGAATATTTTGATGTAAATCTGAAAAATTAGGTAAAATGGACTCGGTCATTCGATGTATAGTTGCGATAAGGGTCTTTTTTAAATGTCAAATGCAATTAATATTATAATTACGTTATGTGAAAGTACGTCGACGAAAATGGTGAGGAACCAAGAGAGTGTGAATAGTGACAGGTCAACCTCCAACTTGTGCAAATGCGCGTGAAGAGAAGGCATTTTGTCTTGGACAAGGTCGAGCAGTACTCGCTGATCAACAACGGCACCGATCAGATTGGGCGAGTAATAATTGGACGGTTGAAGATGGTCAACACAGGCGACCAGAAACCAAAAGGCCTACATCAAAAAAAAAAACGAAGGGCCGGTCATTATGAAATGGAAAATGTAAATTTGGGGAAAAAAAAAATTTTAATCCGGTAAAATGAATTAAAGATTCATTCAAGTTCTGAAGAGTTGTCATTCTCGCTTATTACACTACAATGCTTGCCTGTGGCTCGTCAAGATAAAGCAGTCCGATGGCGCCGAGTCGGTTAAGCCCCTGGCAATACTCCACGCTGCGGTTGTGGAAGCGGAAGGCGTACAAAATGTTCTTCAGCGAGGCAACCCTTGGACTCTGTTCCGACTCGAACAGCTTGTTGTTGGGCAACGTACGGACCAAGTCGAGGTCAATCTAAAAATGGCGAAAATCATCCTTTTCGAAAGCATTTCCCAAAATTATCGTTGCGTCAGACAAAAATTGATGGCATCGAATGCAATGCCAACATCGTTAATCATCGAGCAAAACATTCGTTATTATACTGCTCTGCCAATAAACACCTGTTTGAGTGCTGCGTCTTCTTCCACCGTTCCGGCAGCATTTTGCGCCTGAATTCGTTGTGCTTTCCGCAACAAACAGTCGTAATAGCCTTTCCCTGTTTCCGATTTGGTTGGGCCGACCAAAAAATCGACGAGACTGAAATAAACTTAATTGTATTTATTAAATTTATTAGGTTATTCCTCCCCAAAGCAAAACTATAAACCGAAGGGAGGAGGAGTGAAATTGGCACAAAAACAATAATTTCTTTTGTGCTTAACGAAATATTGTAAGAGTGCTGCACCTGCTCCAAACCCTTGTCCGATATGTGTTCGGAATACCACAGCGGACCAACATTTTCAGTTGCGGGTTCGGACTCATTGGTTGGAGCACGTGGTTCACCAAATAGGCGTCCCAACGCTGCAGCCATTCGACGAGTTCCTTTGAACCGTAAAAAATGGAATTTTACCAACAATTATAACAAAAATAAATATTGCTATTTTATGTTTGTTAAATTTTTAAATGGTTGCGCCTTTGGATCCATAGGCAGTTCCCTTTTTTCAAATTTCCGTTTGGCAAAAGTCGTACATGGGAAAGGATGTTTCGCCTTCCAATTTTAAATGTTTTTTGCTGCTTGGGGGGGGGGGGACTCACTTGGTTGTTGCCCAATTGAATGGATGTCATTATGTCATCAGATCGCTTCTGAAGGTCAGCAGCAAGTCGAAGGAGCCAATCATCCTGTTTGATTATGTCGCTGGCGTTTTCAAAAGTTGAAGTGTCAACGACAGCAGCAGAAGAAGAAGAAGAGGGAACCAAATTCGAAGTAGACGGACTAAGGCAGCAAAAATGGAATTAATTCGCCACCAAAAATCATTTTTGAAATGCTAATACGCCGTAAGGTAGTCGCCCAAAAGGTCGTCGGGAAAAAATTGCCAAAAAACGCAGCAAAGTTCCAGCAGGGTTTTTCAAAAAAAAAATCAAACAAAATTTTTTATGTTTTTCTAAAAAATTAACACTAAAAACTTTTTAAATATTTCGAAAAGATTTTCCCGGCGACGTTATTTCCCGGCAGTTTCGGCGCGATGTTTGGTTCTGCGCCGATACCAAGAGCGGGATTGGCTTGGTCAAACATGACATTGGAATGGTACAGTAAAAAGCACTTTTTTGAGACGGAAGTGCCGTCGGCTGGAGACGGTCCCGTGGACTCAGTCGGCGTTACTAATTCGTCAGTCGACGCCTCCGCAGCAAATATGTGGGCCAACTTAATCAAAATGGAATTCTTTTCGACTCATAACCCTTGGAAGGTTCGACTTTTCGCTCTTCCTGCTGTTCCTCCTTCGTCATCTGTTCGTCGCTACTTTCGTCTCCCTCCTCTCCGTCGGTGGCCTTTGCTGTTGCCGTTGTCGCAAAAAAGTCGGCAATCGCTTTGCGTGTCCGCGGCGAGCTCAGATAGAAGCCCAGTGAGTCCG
The DNA here is from genome assembly GCA_039877585.1 of Heterodera filipjevi. NCBI lineage: Eukaryota > Metazoa > Nematoda > Chromadorea > Rhabditida > Heteroderidae > Heterodera > Heterodera filipjevi. Next base: position 478,729 of record JBDPZO010000008.1, on the reverse strand, counting down.
TCTCCGGGTCACTGTGATGCGGAACACCGCCTCCGTTGTGGGCGTCGAGTACCGCAACGGCCCTGCGCGGACACGAAACCAAGGTGGCCAAAGTGGACGAAGATTTTGCCTAAGTCTGACCAAATAAGGCAAGGAGGGCGAGTGGCGCACTACTGACCGTCTCCACCGCCAGAGAATTGGAATTGTGCGTCCGCATTGGCGAGTGAGGCCTGGTGACCTCGTCGATCAGTTCTTGGATCATCGACGGCTCCACCGGAAGGCGTTTCTGAGGGCCCCTTGACGGTTGGAAATGGTTGAGCAGCTACAAATTTGTAATGTTTTTGGTCTAATTTTGCGAATTTATTGGTCAGCATTTAAATGCAATTACTAGTAATACCATAATGTATCGGCTCTTCAATTGGTAGTAGACAGCTTCGATGTTAAAGTTTTGTCGGATCAACTTTCGCTCACGTTCCTCCAACGATTGGACAATTTTTTGAAGTTCTTAACGCGGCAAAAACAAAATTATTCTTTTGAAGAAGAGAAGTATTTGTAAATTTACCCAACACTTCGTTGTTCAAAAATTTGTTCTGATTCCGATATCCGTCCACCAAATCCTTCATTTCGTTCAAGTCGTTCACCGCCGTTTCGGTGAACAAATTCTTTGCCGCCACGTCCGTTGGGGTGCCAAAGTCGACGAGAAGTGCCTCGGTGGCAGTCGCTTCGGCTGAAACGTCCAAAATTAAATGCCAATTTACGCTAATCACCATCGCTTCCGTTGTCCGCCCCAATCGAAGTTGTTGATTGTGAGGGCGATGATGGCATTCCTCTGCCCATCAAAGAGCCGATCAATGATTTGCGAAGTGTCGAGGGCGGCGCAGTGCCGCCCAAATTTGACGACATCGCCGAAGAAGAGGCGACGTTGGCACCCGTTGCAGTTGCGGACGGCACACTCGTGGTCGGGAGGGCATTGTTCGGGTTGGAAACCATGCTGAAAAGGAACAAATATTTTTTATTTTTTAAAATTACCCTTTAAACAAATTGGACAGAACCCTAACTATTTTCACACTTTACTTCATGATCAGCTCGTCTTTGGTGCGCACTGACTCTTGGTAGGCGTCCACTGTGATGTTCAATGAACTGTTCTCCGCCTCAAGACGTCTGTAAAAGCAAATGCATTACATTTTATTCTCAAAGAAAAAAGAAATAAAAATTCCATAATTTCGTTGAAATTTCAAAGAAAATTATAAAATTAATCATTTAAAAAATGCAAGACCACCTGTTCTCCTCCCTCAGCGTCTCAATGTCTCGGCGCAATTCCGAAATGGCAAATTGCGCCTTGGCTAGCGCACTTTCGCGTTCCAAAATGAACTCCACTTTTTCCGCATCCGATGACGAATCCATACAGAAACGTTTCCTTATTTTTTTTTTAAAAAGTCATTTTGCTGTTGGCCGACCCTTCAAAACTCACAGGGCGTCCCGTTGGTTTTGAGCAACGACAATGCCCCGCTTCAGACATTTGACCAACTCTTGGTGGACCACCAAGTCATCGGTGAGTTCGTAGCAACGGTTTCGCAATTGCTCCAACGATTCGGACAACTGCGGGAGAGGGGGGAGCGGTAATGAGAGTTGAAGTTTTACTAATTAGCCTTAAATGATCATTAAGTGGCAGTATATGTGTTTAACAAACTAACCGTTCGACACCGAGCACAATTCTCTGCGGGTTGTTGCAGCAGAGGGATCGGATGACTGTTGGAGAAATGGAGAAAAAAGGTAATTAATCTAACGCCAATGGCTGAAACAAAAACAGCAGCAATTTCCCGAGGCTTATAAAATATTCTTCTTTAAATTATTTTTCAGTTAATTAGGGGGACAGTTTTTTGTAAGGAATATTCCCCCTTTTTTTAAAAAATATTCCGCGAGTCCTTCCCCCACCCCCTCGGCTGTCGCTTGGTCCAACCTGAATGAGTTCCTGGCTTTGTGCAACAATTTCTTGGTGGCCAATTCCAACTGTTGTGTCTCTTCAACGCCTCGGCTGAGCAGTGCGTCAATTTTCAGTTCCACCGCGTCACAAACGGTGTAAATGGCCGGCGGCACCTCCAAACTGCCCGGATGGAGTTCACCGTCTTCTCTAAGGTAAAACACCGACCGAACGGAGTCTTCTGGCTAAACAATCCATTAGAAATTTGAAAAAACCGAATTTTTCTGTGCCTCTAAATGCCCGAAAAATTTTGTCCCCTGACTCTCTCTCCCGTAAACCATTAAATTTTGGTTAAATTAAATGCATTTTCTCCCAAAATACCAGCACCTCTTCGTCCGTCACTGCTGCTGATGTTGATGGCACATTGTGTGTTCTGTCTTCGTCTCTGTTGCCTTTGTCGTCGCGGTCTCTCGCCATTTCTTCTCCTCCACCGTTTTGCGCTTTGTCTTTGTCGTCTTTCTCCCGCCAATAGTAACGGCGCCTGCTCTGCTGCAATGCGCTGAGCCAATCCAACCGGGCACGGTTGTTGGGCGCCTCCAAAAGATAGCATTTGTTGTCAACACTAAAAAAAGGCATGACAAAAAAAAACAAAGACCGCAAAAAATTGTCATAACTTTCCACGCCACCCAATAAAAAACAATATTGAATTTTGCAAATGTCAGCCGATTTGTAGCCAAATGCTAACTCAAAGCGACTAAATTTCTTAAAAAACAGAAGCTACTAAAAAAAAATTTACGCATTATAATTAATTCACTAAAACGAAAATGGACATTCTTACTGTATCTCGAACACTCCTTGTTCCCTGGGATTGTAAATGAACGCAGCACCGCAGAGAAGAATGCGACCAGCACAATTGAAATCCGTGGGAAATTTGTACCTGAAAAATGGAGGAAAACCAATTGGATGAATTCAGTTTTCTATTATTATTTTCATTTTACACCAACCAATACAAAATTGGAACATCACGTGGCAGCACAAACCAATATTTTTTGCGCATTTGACCGACAAATGGACGCTGTTCCAACTAAAAATGATATTTGGCAAAAGATGATTCAAAAAGAAAGCGCTTCTCTGTTGTCCATAAAAAGAGTACATTAGTACTAACTTTATAAAGATATCCGTCGATTTTTGAAATTCCAACTGTTGATGTGTCTTCTGTGTCATCTTCTGTCATCATTGAATTACAATAAAATGGGAAGGTCAAAACTTAAATTTCTAAATAATTGGTGCTTAGATTTGTTATTAAACTTTAAAGCATTTAACTAACTTTAGGGTCTAAAATAGAATGAATTTGGAAAAACGCTCTTTTTGAGCCTTCAAAACATTTTTTAAATCTTTCCCATTTGCCCATTTCATTTGGCATTGTGCTATCAGTGCCAGACGCTTTAAAATGCCAATGCCGTCCCTATATAATGGAACACACTGTAGAGTTCGTAAAAAGTTTTCAAATGACATTTAAATTCAATTGAATGTAAAGTTCCGACTTTTTCACTTAAGCCGAAGCATTAACTGATGTCACACGCAATTTCTACACTCTTGCCATGCGCATCCGAGTTTAATATCATAATTTTCAATGATGATTTTTAAATTCTCATGCACTTATTTCCAAACATTTAAGCGACGGCGATATTTTGCTAAATCGGGTGCACAATTTAGCGTGTTAACAATGTGAAAATGAAAAAGGACACTTTGCCGATTGCTGATCTATTTTATTTTGTTTAATTAGGTGATTAAAATTCTAAAACCTTTGTAATTCATTCATTCCCCCCCCCCCCCAATGTTTTGTTCTTTCTTCCATCTATCCTTCCCTTTCAAATTTCTCATCTCAAAAAATACTGTTGATTTTTTTATTTTTATTTTTTTTAAATTTTTTTTTGTAATTTTGCTATAGTGTCGGAACTTAATTGCAAAGCAATTGGCCAAATGGCATGTTAAAATTTAAAACAAATGAAAAAAGACGGGACAAAGGGGGAAGGGGAGGGGGGGGGGGACGGATGTCAGACGGCAGGCACAGAAACTGGCACGGAATGCTTCCCCCCGCCCCCTCCAACGTTTGGATGGGATGAATGAACATTGGTTGGACAGGGATTTAGTTTGTTTTTGGTTTTAATTGCAATTTAAGATTCTTTGAAATTAAGATCCTTTAAAATATCGTTGCTTAACGGATGATTAACAAAATATTTCGGATACCCATCCGATCGACCTTTCAGCTGTTCAAAACTCACAAATCCGTACCGTGCCGTATTCGTAGCCCCATTCCCTTTGCTTGTATGGCCGACCATCCATCCGACCGATCTTTCCCCGCGGGGGATGGATTATCTCTCTCTCTCTCTCTCTCTCTGTGTGTGTGTTCTATCATTGACTGTCTTTTTTATTTTGCTTCTGTTTGCACTTTTGGTCCTTCTGATGGAGGAGGCCGATTAATTTTGTAGAATTTGCTTTAACTGTTGGGAAGAAGAAGAAGCTGAGAGACAGCACTTTGTCATTGAGTTGAAAGCACCGACAAAAGCCCCTCTCTCCCGCATTAAATCAATGGAAGGAATATAATTGGGGTCATTAATCAAATAAACAATTTAAACAAAATATTATAACAATTAGAGGGCCAACATTCATTCAGCATTGGAACCGTTAGATTTTTTGGCATTCCAAGCATGGTAAATAAATTTCTAACGTACCACCAAAACGGTAAAACGGGACGGGCTTTTCTATTTAATTTAGCCCAGAACTGGGCTAGGTCTGACTTTTTCCGCGTGCCCAAACCCGAACCCGTAAGAACTCGACGGGAAATGTCCACAGACAAAAAGAGCTTTTCCGTCCTGTTGAACTCGCAAAATCCCGAACCACTTCATTAATTTATGACATTCCAATTGTTGTTAAACTGCTGATGCATAATTAGTGATCATTTGTTTCACCTTTTTTTCATTAGTAATATTCATTTCGAACTCTGTTCCATAATTAACTTCTGTTGCCGCTGGTTCCGTTCAGCAGCAGAAAAGTGACATTTAAAGTAAGCCAAAGACCGTCGACTGATCGATTTCAAACATTTGGTTTGCTCCCATTCAAACGGAGGGGGGGGGGGCAACGATTTTTGCATATGTTTTCACATCCTTTAAAATTACATTTGTTGATCAAAAAGACATGTCCATCAGAAGAAGAAAGACTACACCAACCCTCGAAACATGAACAGATAAAATTAATTTAAATTTATTGGGTTTCGGCATTTTCGGCCTTTTTTAGTTGGTCCCCCCCCCCCCCCCCCGATGGATTAGGTTATGTTCTTACACATGTGTTTTGTCAATTAAATTGCCATATTTCAGGTCAATCAAAGCGATGTTTTCAACCTTTGTTCCACCTTTTTGCTGTTGAACCCATCTCAACATTTTCAAGCTGTACAACAACAGCACCGACTGACGCATCTGCCCATTCCCTGTCACTCTCTTCGCCTCTTCCGTTCCTCTTCCTTTTTACTCTCTTGCTCCTTTTCCTTCTCTTCTCCCTTTTCTCTTCCTCCTTCTCCTCCTTCCTGTCCTCCTTTTTCTCTTCCCCTCCTCTTCCTCTCCTTCTTTTCTTCCTTTTTCTCCTCCTTTCTCTCCTTCTTTTTCTCTTCCTCTCCTCTTCCTTCTCCTTCTTTTCCTCCTTTTTCTCCTCCTCCTTTTTCTCCTCCTCCTTTTTCTCCTCTTCCTTCACCGTTTCGTCCCCCTTTTCGTCTCGTTTGTACTCTCTCCCGCCGCGTCCATTACCCCCATTTTGCAGCTGACCGTTTCTTCTACCCGTCAGCAGCTGTTCCATTAAAATGCGTCAGCCAAACAAAAAAACGTCTCCCACGGTGGAAAAAGGTAAAAAAATTTGAAGGTTAGCTAAATAAAAAAAAAATTGGTCGCAGAATTTGCAATTTGAAAATTTATTTGTAAATAAATTTTAATAAAATAATTATTGACTAAATATTTGAGTTATATTTAACAATATTCTTTTAAATTATTTTTACTTACAAAACTTAAAATAATTTTCACTTGTCAATTAATTTCACAAAAATAAATTTTTTAACAAATTTTGTTTTAAAATGAATGCAAATTTAAATTTATTACAAATAATTAGGTAAACTTAAATTTGTGCCTTTGTGCGTCATTTCCACAAAGTTTTCTTCACTTTCCGAACAATTTGTGGCCAATTTTGTCCAATTATGGCTAATTGCTTTTTTTGCACAATTTCCCCCTTTTGCAAAAGTCATTTGGCCTTTTTTTGACCACATCACTTTTTGATTTTTGGTGAGTGACTAAAACAAAAAAATTGTTTTGTGAGAAAATTACCATAATTTGAGGGGAAAGTCTTCTCCCCTCCCTTTCCTCTTCTGCTCTGATCCAATTAAGTCAATTTTGGAAGGACAAAAAACGACTCACAATTTCCTGCAAATTTCCCATTGGTTTTTGATCTTTTATTTTCCCATTTTAACACTATTTAAACAGAAACAGATTAATTTGTTTTGTCTTTTGTAAAACTTTAATTGGTTATTCCTTTTTAATTTTATATATTATTATTCAGGGTGGTCTTTTACCACTTTTTAGTGCCATTTGCCACTTTTTTTTTAATTTTTGTAAGAAATAAGAACAAAATAAGAACATTGGGCTTAAATCAGAACATTTCTTATAAATAAGAACAAATGCGACCTTTAATTTTAGGGGTACATAAATAAAATCTTCTGACTTATCTGTGGCTATTATAAACTTGAATCGTGCCTAGCATTACCTTTTCCTCGGTTCCACTGTCCCTAATTGTACCCCTTTATTAACCCCCCCCCCCCTCCCTTCAACTTTCATCAGATGTGATTTTCTCTGATTTTCGCTTTGAGTTGTATTTGGCCAGAAATGCAGACCAATTGAAAATGACCGATTTTTTAATTTAATTAGATTTTTTAGGCCAAAAAGTGATATATACCTAATTTGTAAGTATAATTTTTAGCCCAAAATAAAAAACAACCAAAGAACGGGGCTCGAAAAAACGGTTTATCGGAAAACGGCACTCCGTTTCAAAAGATGTTCAGTTTGCTTTGTGCACAGAGTTCGTTTTCCGCAGTTGAGGTACGTACAGTCAGTCGAATTGGGCATTTATTATGCCATTGTCATGGGCAAAACCATCAATCACAATGAATTTCACATAAAAAATTTGATCAAAATTATTCAGCAGAGGTCGCGATTGCCCCGTTCCGTTGGATTTGTTGTTTTGTCCTCCGCTTTTTAATGTCGTCGTCCTTTTTTGAATTCGTCCAATTAATCTGTTTTCCCCAATTCCCCCACCACAGTCAAGGGCAAATGAATGGATCATCCCTTTTTTGAAAAATGTTTTCGCGCGGCTTTCCCCCTTTGATCCCTTCCCCGTTGCGTTTTATTCGCCCATTTTACCACCCACAACACTTTCCCCTCCCCCCCCTCCCCTTCTCTCCCTCATCCCCGTCGATGCTCTCATTAACTGTGCAACGCCATGACAATGATGACGTTCGTTGTTGGGAAAGATGGCGGTTGCAGTGGTTGTGGTAATGACTTGAACACGCCCTTCCCCCGCCCCCTCCAATTTTGGGTCCCATTTCAAATTGTCCTTTCTCACCCGCCCCCCTCCCCCCCCCCATCCATTTGTGAACGGTATAAAAACAAATGAGGAATTGCATTTATTGGAATTTTATCGTCACAAATTTGCCCCCCCCCCTCTTCCCCCTGTTCCCGTGCAAATTTGCTGTTGCTGCCGACCATTTTCATTCATTTCAGTTCGTCCAACATCTTCCCCTCCCCCGCCCCCTCCCCACCGATTTGTGCCTCCCCCGCGCCCATTTTATATTAATTTTTGTCCATTTTATCATTGGTTTCAGCGGTCATCATCTTCCACCGTTCTTCCCATCAGCAGACCTTTGCCTCCCCCGATTCTGTCCTCATTTGATAATTTGAAAAACATACCCCTCCCTCCCTCCCTCCCGCCCCCCCCCCCTCCCCTTAAAGTCGCGCATTCCTTTCAAATTTTGGTGGAGACGTAAACATTTTTGCGTCACTGGGGCCCATCGTCATAATTTATAATTTACCTTATTATTATTATTATTGTTTTTCTTAGTAATTTACGCTAATGGGTTAATGCACTGATTTGTGAGTCCGCACATATGTATTTAACTTCTTCTATGTTTGCAATTTTTTTTGCTCCTTCCCAGCAGTTTGTTTTGTTTGTTTTTTTTCGTGCCTTTTTTTGTTGCCTTTCTCCTTTGCTTTCCTTTATAATTTCCCTCTGTAACAAAAGTATAGCGCATCTATTTTGTATCGACAATTTTCTTATTTTATAGACAAAACATAAAATCCAAAAAAAAGGTGGACAAAAAGAGAACAAAATTCTATTCAAAAGGCCTTTAAGATGGTGTGTCTACTACGACCAGCAGACTTCACAGAGGGAGGAGAAGGGACTCAAACAATTGTATCCAACAAATGGTCAATTTTTTAAGCTATTTTCCTTTGGGTTTTGATTTGTTTGAGTCCCCCTTCTCCTCTGTGGGCTCTGCTGGTCGTAGTAGACACACCATCTAAAGGCCTTTTGTATAGAAATTTGTTCTCTTTCTGTCCGCCTTATTCGTTTTTTTTTTAAATTCCCCAAAACCCCTAGGATTTTTTTTCCGAATTTACCCTTTTCAAGCCATTTTCGAGTTTTCAGAACACCATGAAGGAGTGATCTGATCGAGCTGGTGTCGTTTATCCTTTTTTATCAGCATTAGTTATGCTACACGATTTTTTTCATGTTTTTATATTGTCCATAAAAAAGATAGTAAAAATTTCAGCTCGGTTCGCCCGTGGGAAGTTGGTGAAGTGAAAAAGTTAGTGAGCATATTTTACAAAAATTATTAGCTCCTTTTTGGTCCCAATTTTTCTCAAATGCCCAATTTTGGTGCACTTTTTTCCTGGACTCTTTGACTTTGCTTATTTATCTTCATTTCTATTTGCGCTTTGATTTGATTAGTAATTGGAACTTTGGATGCCTTGCGGCGGTATTCATAAAAAAACTGCTGCTGTTCATTAGCGTTCGTTCGTTCACCTTGCAAATATAATTAGGATGAATGCAATGATCAGCAGATCATTTGTTGGTTAATTGATAGGGACAAGTGATGATGATCAGCAGCAACAGCATTCTCTCCCCCAACATCCCATCCCATCCCCCCCCCCCCCCCCCGGTGTTTTTCCCTCCAATTAGGTAATTCCAAAACGGGTCATAGGTTTTGTCTACGCCCATCCCCAATATGTTGGAAGAATTCATAATTGTCATTTTGCCTATCACTTTTGGTGACGTGACTTGGAGAATGGGATGAGAATGAACTCATTTCATTTGTCAGACGAAAATTGATCCGAACAAGGCCAATTGAGAACAGCGAAATTCAGTCCCATTGGAGCAGCGAGGGAATGTTTGTGCATGGATAAGCAGCACCAAATCAGTGAAAGGTCTCACGATGACGCTTGGACATATGGGAAGCCAGCCAAATGTTGTTGTGGATTTGGGCCCAGAGAGAAAGGGGGGAGGGGAGGAGGAGGGGGGTGGGCCCAGGGACAGCAGCACGATGAGTAGGGGCGAGATCAAAGGCAGGGTGATCGGATGGAGAAAGGAGTAATCAAAGGAGAGGGGAAGTTGTTGGGATGGGATGATGAAGAGAGTTAGGGAGAGGAGAGAGAGATAGGGCAGAGAGAGAGGGGAGAGAGAGGGAGAGAGAGAAGGGGGGGGGGAGGCAGGGTGATCGGATGGAGAAAGGAGTAATCAAAGGAGAGGGGAAGTTGTTGGGATGGGATGGGATGAAGAGAATTAGGGGGAGAGAGAGAGAGGGGAGAGAGAGAAGGGAGAGAGAGGGAGAGAGAGAAGGGGGGGGGAGGCAGGGTGATCGGATGGAGAAAGTAGTAATCAAAGGAGAGGGGAAGTTGTTGGGATGGGATGATGAAGAGAGTTAGGGAGAGGAGAGAGAGAGAGGGGAGAGAGAGAGGGGAGAGAGAGGGAGAGAGAGAAGGGGGGGGGGGGAGGCAGGGTGATCGGATGGAGAAAGGAGTAATCAAAGGAGAGGGGAAGTTGTTGGGATGGGATGGGATGAAGAGAATTAGGGGGAGAGAGAGAGAGGGGAGAGAGAGAAGGGCAGGGGAGAGGGAATGATAGGGAAGGGGGCGGAGAGGAGGGTAGAGGGAATGCTAGAGAAGGAGGGGGGGAGAGGAGGGGCGAGAGAGGGGAGAGGGAATGATAGGGAAGGGGGCGGAGAGGGGAGAGGGAAAGATAGAGAGGAGGGGAGAGGTAATGATAGAGAGGAGGGGAGTGGGAATGATAGGGAAGGGGGCGGAGAGGGGAGAGGGAAAGATAGAGAGGAGGGGAGTGGGAATGATAGGGAAGGGGGCGCAGAGGGGAGAGGGAAAGATAGAGAGGAGGGGAGAGGGAATGATAGAGAGGAGGGGAGAGGGAATGATAGAGAGGAGGGGAGAGGGAATGATAGGGAAGGGGGCGGAGAGGAGGGTAGAGGGAATGCTAGAGAAGGAGGGGGGGGGGAGAGGAGGGGAGAGGGAATGATGGGAGGGGGGAGAGGGAATGATAGGGAAGGGGGCGGAGAGGAGGGTAGAGGGAATGCTAGAGAAGGAGGGGGGGGGGGAGAGGAGGGGAGAGGGAATGATGGGAGGGGGGGGGGGTAATGAAAGGGGGAGCAAAACAAACAGGTGCGCAATTGTTAGCGCAGGAACTCGTTTTAACCCCCTTCTCTCCCTAAGTATAAACGCGAAAATGCCCCCCGCCGCCAATTGCCCAACACTCCCTTTTTTTGTTGTTATTTTATGTTCATGGGATCATCGCAAAAACAGCAAATGGGAAATTAGTGAGGGAAGGGCACCGGAGGGCGGGCGGGGCAACGATTTGGGCCATTATCGCATTTATTATTGGCCACGACCCACGACCACGACCAACTTTTCCTTTGTGCCTTGCCGACGATGTTCGTTTTTCGCATTTCTTTCACCCCTTTCCCCGCAAAAGCATTTTTCATTTTTGCGTTCTATCTAATAAATCTGCATTTTATATTCTTAGGAATTTCTAAATGCATTTGCCAATTAGTCTTAATTATCCCTTCCCCAAATTAGTCTTAATTACCCATCCTTCCCCCTCCCCCAAACATTTGCTCATTTTCAATTTTGTTTTCCATCTTTTCTATTTTGGGGTATCTTCTGCACAATATTTATTTATGCATCTATTGGATGAATAGTGATAAAATATTGAGCAAAACAACCAAATTATTTCCCTTTTTATGGATATTCTTTTTACCTTACAAATCCGCCGCCGGGTAAATCCTCGATTCTGTTTTTTCGGTGATTTGGTTTTTGAATAAAAATAAAAAATTTTAATAAAAAATTATTATATCTGGGATCGTGTACGGTCGGTTAAAACGAACCGAAAACGAAAACCCCCGATTTTTAGACATAAACCCCCTCCCGTTTAAAACCGTTTATGTCCCATCGAATAAGCCATAAAATGCCGAATTGCTTTTTTCAATTTTCTTTTAAAACCAACAACAATAAATTTTTCAAAAATGTCGGCAAAATTTCCTTAAATTTTTTACCAAAAAATTTATTGTCTTTGGGCATTCATTCTCTCTTTAAAAATCATTGCCGCGCACAAAAGAAATTTGTGCGTTACGTTCTTTTCTTTGCCCCAACAAATTCGTCGTACAAATCCATCGTGAAATTAGCAAAACAGAGCAGCACGATCTGCAGAAAGAACTCGTTTTCTAAAGGTTATGAGAACATTCCAGCGAAAGGGCAAACCCCCGAGGGGCGAAGGAATTTTCCCAAATTAATGGGGGGAGGGGGTGATTTTTTTTTAAATTTTGAACTTTGAACAGTCGTCGTGCCCCCCCCCCCCGTCCATTCCTTTTTGAATGGCTCGGCCATTGCTTTTTAAAATGTGCGAAATGGGCAAAAGGGCGGCCATTTATTTGCACCGCATAAAATCGGTGTGACGCGCCCAATTGCTGAAACAATTTGACATTTTTTGTGCAAATGAATCGTCGTCCATTGCTGTTGCCGTACATCATTAATTATATGCTAATTAATCGCTTTTCACTCTCCGCACAGTTTGGAGCGATTCGTTCGTTCGGTTTTGGATTTTTTGGCTTTTCATTTCGCTTTGATCGAAAAACGAACCGATTAAATTTTCTTCGCTTTTTAATTTTGAATTTTTCCAACACTGATCATTAGGGACAGTGGTTGTAAGCTTTTTCATATTTTTTGTGCTCATATTCTGTGAAGAAAAAAGGGGCTCAAAATAAGCATTACTGCGTTAAAATTTTTTGATAAGGTGAAGGTTTTTGGGACATATAAATGCATATTTTGGGGGTTTTCGAGAAAAAAAGGCATATTTCGCCATTTTTGGCTTTTAGAGCATATTTCGGCATTTTTTCGGAAATTTCCTTAAAAAACGCAAGAAAAAAGAAAAAAGCACCCCCAAGAATCTACTTTTGTAAAAGTTTCAAAAAAGCATCCCATAAAAACGAAAAATTTGAATTTTTTGAGAAGATTTTGATAAATATTTGGAAATTAAAACAATCTTTAAAAATATTTCCTTAAATATTTAGTCTGTTTTTAGTGCATATTTTTGTTCATATTTTAGGGTTTTTTAGGGCATATTTTATGGTCATATTTGGCCTTTTTTTAGAGCTTACAACCACTGTCCCTGTTGATCATCCATTTCTTTGCTACTTTTGACCTTATAAAATGACTTTTCCAATGCTTTTGTTTTTTGAATTATTATTTTTCGTGTAATTGTCCTATTTTTTCAATTTTCACACAAATTCGCCATCATTGGTTCATTTTGCGCATTTTCAAATGAATTCTAAAAATAAATGTGTTGCTGACCACAAATTGTTATGTGCTATTGTGCACCGTATCTTTTAAAGATACTCCCCCCCCCCCCCAATTTTGTGGCCTTCGTCCCTCGTTTTGCGCCACCAATCAATTTGCCGTCGATCGGTCGTTTCCCGACAATTCCTTTGGACTTTGCCTAATTGGAAAAGGTTTAAGTGTCGGCGCCTAACACCATCATTCATTGTACGCTGTTGATGTTGACAATCAGTGAATCTGTGCAGTGAGTGAATGAGAGAGGTTCTCTCCTTCTGCGGTGGTTTTTTGAAGAGTGGCGACAGCCACCGCCGCCGATTTCGCCGATCTCTCCCGCCCCCCCCCCCCCCCTCCCCCGCGGGGAGGCGACGGTTTTTCGTCGCACTGTCTCCCCCACCGGGCAAAAAAAGTGTGTTAAATTAATTGATCGCTTTTTCCGTCAGATTTACCACAATTATCATAATTGGAAATTGTAAAATATCCTACATTTAGCCCACTCTTTTTCACGAGAATTTTCTTTTTGTGTAACGCCGGGGTTTTGCGGGTGGTAATCTGCAGTATTTTCTCTGTGTGCATTCATTCTTTGGCTCGATAAAACTTTTCACAATACCAATCGGAAGTGTTGGTCCGAGTCGACTTATTTCCGCGCACAAATTGTTCTGTGCGAAAGCACGAACTACGAGCTGCGCACCCCATAAGAATTCATTCGGTTAACCGAAACGGTCGGTTTCGGTTCGGTCGGTTCGGTTTTAAAGAATTCCCAGAAACCGACACCCCTACCTTTTTTTGGTTGGTCCATTAGGTTTTGGACGACATGCAGGCGCTATTTTTTGGCACCGCCATGGAATTTTGAAATGATTTCCGAAACATATATAAATTTTCCCTAAAAAAAATTAATTTTTTCGTTCAAATTTGTCTGCTTCTAAATTTTCTTGCGATTTTTTTCAGAAAGCACAAGAAAAAAATCTTTTGTCCACCAACAACGGCCTCTTTACTTCACAACCGCTGCAGAACCGCTGATAATCGTTGAAGCACCGTCGCCCGTGCGAAGACCGTCCAATTCAGAAAACGGCGAAAGAGGAGGAGGGACCACCAAAAGCAGCAGCAGCAAAAAGACAACAGCTGAAGTCAGTTTTGAGAAAACTGATTTAAAAAACAAATCCTGAAATGATATTCACAATTAACAAATTAATAATTGGCCCATTAACACTTAATTAAAACTTTTAGTGTCGTCTTTACTAAAAAACCGACAACAAATTATTGAGCAAACGCCGAAAAAGAAAGTAGGGGGCCCAAAACCGTCCTAATACGGGATACCCGGTTTAAAACCGCTTCCTGACAACCTTCGCCATATAATAATAAATGAACTCATTAGTGCATTAATTAATCAGGCTATTGGTCATTAGAAATCTAATTAACGCATTAACGCAATAATTTGATCATTAATAATCAATTAACAACAAGATACCTGAATTAACGCGAAAATTTATGCCTTTTAGTTTAATTTTCTCATATTTATTATATTTTCTTACAATAATTTACTCAATAAATATGTAATTAATCCATTAAAAATTAAATACTTACCATAATTTTACAGTACTCACAACAAATGACAGTCATCGGCGATCTGAACACATCAAAACAGCTGAAAAACTCGATGGGAAATGGCGCCGAGTTCAGCACCACCCAACGGCGGAAGAATAACAACGCCAAGTACAGCTCCAACTCGACGGATTGCGACGGGACAGAGCAGCGACGGGAGGGCGGAATTGTGCAGAGTCTCCGCTCTTACCCCACCGGCGTATTTTTCATGTTAGGCAACGAATTTTGCGAACGCTTCTCCTTCTACGGCATGCGTGCCATTCTGATCATTTATTTGGTGGTCGACCACAAACTGTCGGACAAGTACAAAATTAAAGGACAATAATTTGAAATGCTTAAATAAATATTATATATTTTATATAATTTTATTTTTAAATGCCCCGGGAAAAATGGAATATTAAAAAAATATATGAAAATACCATCATTTTCAGTGTTGCAAAAGTGATTTACCACTCATTCGTCTCACTTGCCTACTTTTCCCCTCTGTTCGGCTCCATTCTCGCGGACAATTTCTTCGGCCGTTTTCGTGTCATTCTTTGGGTGGGCACAAATTATAATAATTTTCTTTTTATTAATTTAAAATTTATCCATCAAATTCTATCAGAAAGGAATAGCTAACTGCTCATTCATCTTCCATTAACAATTGACATTAGGGATCTGTTGCTTTGTGTCGAGAAAAAAGTCGGGTTGGGTTTTGTGGTCGTAAAAAATCCGGGGTTCGGATAGCCCGCGGCCACTCTGTTTTGATTGACTTGCACTATTTTGGTAATAAGCTAATCCAATACAGTAGTATCCACGAGACAATAATTATACACTGAATAAAAGCATCAAATATTTGACCAACAAATTCCAATCCGTCATTTGGCCATTTGTCTTTCCATCAATCAATGATTAATTACTCTTTGATGATGCCCTCGTCAGGTATCTCTTGTCTACGTGTTTGGCCATGTGCTGCTCTCTGTCGGTGCCATTCCCGTGTTGGACAGTTTGGTGCGCAAAGGGTTGGACTATTCCGGATTGGCAGTGATCGCATTGGCCACCGGCGGCATAAAGCCGTGTGTGTCGGCATTTGCGGCCGACCAATTCGGCGATGATCAGCATCGGCAACGGACACAGTTCTTCTCGGTCAGTTTGTTTGATTGATCAGTGATGGCATCAGCAGAGTTTTTGAATTCATTTTTTTTTTAAATACAATTTGATCAACAGAATGCAAATGTTGGGAATATACATTTAGACTTTGACTATATTTTTAACATACTAAGATTTTTTTGAATAGTGTAAAATGCCATAATCTGTCGGTCTACATTAATGGACACCATAACATTCAATAATGTAAATGACCTTATGTAGTAGTGATGCTCGAGAGTCTCAGTCTCGACTCGACAAAGGTCTCGGGTTTGTTGGTCTCGGTCTCGACTCTCGTGGTTAAGTGTCGGTCTCGAGTCTCGGGAAATTTTCGGTCTCCAGCATTACTATTATTACAAAGTGCCTTAATTGCTGGTCTAACCCAGTCCCTGTTTTGGGCTTACTTAGCAATCATTTGCTTGACAGATCAACTATAACCCCCGCCCCCCCTCCCACCGTTTCAGTTCTTCTATTTCGCCATCAATGCCGGCTCTCTGCTCGCCATGGGCATTACTCCCCGACTTCGTACCGTCCAATGCCTTGGTGCCGACCACTGTTTCCCGTTGGCATTTGGCATCCCTGGCATTCTGATGTTCGTCGCTTTTCTCACCTTTCTGTTCGGCTGGCGTTACTACAAAATCACGCCGGCCAACAAAGGCAACATTCTGTGGAAGGTCGTCCGCTGCATTTTTTTCGCATTCCGACGCAAAATGCGCAACACATGCTGGTGATTTTAGGGCATAGATCAGCAAAATGACAAAATGCCATCAGATTTTGGAAGTCCGACCAAAAGGGGGGACGGAATGGTCACAGATTGAAAAAAGAAAATTGGGACGGGACTGAAATGGATGACTCAGTGGTCAAATGCCATTTTAACATTGTTTGCTTCCGGCACTCAATTCTTTGTCACGACAGAGTATTAAGAACGGGGCTGAAATGGCACCCACTGATTAATTGGCCATCAATATTTTTTTCTGGTATATTGATCCAAATCGATAATTAACGGATTCGGATAAATCAAATCCCCATCCCATGGTCATTTCCTCCTCAAATGTCAGGGGAGGCAAAAACCGAAGTCACCGTCGAGCACCCGACCATTGGTTGGACTACGCGAGACCAAAGTATGATGAGCATTTGATCGCCGGAGTCAAAAGTATGTTGGCCATCATTGTGCTGTACATTCCCATCGTGTTTTTCTGGGCATTGTACGACCAACAGGTGAAAACAAAAGAAAGTCAAATTGTTTGATTTTAGCTTTTTGCCTTTGCTTTTCCTTTTGAAAATATTCTTCCCCAATTTTTCCTCGTTTTTGCTTTCTCTTCTCCTTTTTGGCTTGTCATTACTAAATTTTCCCTTCTTTTGGCTTTTCCTTTTTTGCCCTTTTCTTCTCCTCTTCCTTGATTTCCTCTTTCTTTGGCTTTTTTTTCTCTGTCTTTTCCTCTCAATTTTCTCCCCTTTTTTGGCTTTCTTCTCTTGTCCCTCCTTTATCCCTCTCTTATCCCTCTCTTATCCCTCCCTTATCCCTCCCTTATCCCTCTCTTATCCCTATCTTATCCCTCCCTTATCCCTCTCTTATCCCTCTCTTATTCCTCTCTTATCCTCTCTTATCCCTCTCTCTTATCCCTCTCTCTTATCCCTCTCTTACCACTCTCTTATCCCTCTCTTATCCCTCTCTTACCACTCTCTTATCCCTCTCTTATCCCTCCCTTATCCCTCTCTTATCCCTCTCTTAACCCTTTCTTGTCCCTCTCTTTTGTCCCTCTTTTTTCCTCTCTTATCCCTCTTTTTCTTTGGCTTTTTCTCCCCCCTCCAACTCATCCATCATTCCCTTCAGGGCAGCACTTGGGTGTTGCAAGCGCGGCGAATGGATGGCCGAATTGGTTGGTTCACAATTTTGCCTGACCAAGTGAACACATTGAACCCGCTGCTCGTGCTCTTTTTGGTCCCACTCTTTGAAGCATGGCTTTATCCGAGTCAGTTGATTTTTTCATTCTTAATTTCCTAATTTATTCTCCTGAAGCTACGAACAAAATGTGCAAAGTGACCCCCCTCCGGAAAATGGCAATTGGCACTATTTTGGCTGCCGTCGCATTTTGCATGGCCGGCTTTTTGCAGGTGAAAACCAATGAGAGCTTTTAATCTTATTCATTTAATGCATCTTTTTTACTTTAAAACTTATATTATATCAAATATTTTTATTAGTTTTATTTGAAAATAATTTTATAATTAATTTTTTTGATTACATTATTTTATATATTTAAATTTTATTAAAATATTTTCTTCGCTCTTCAAATATATTTTTTAATTTATTTTTAATTTTTAGCTGTCTCAAACTGTAAATTGCACTTTCAGATTAAAGTTAACGACACAATGGAACCTCAACCCGAGGCCGGCTACGTTTTTTTGCAGCGTTTGGGCAATCATTCGGGCCAATTTGGGGCCAACAATTCTGACTTAATTTTGCCGGTAAAATTGCCTGACGAACCGAAGCAAAAGGTGCACATCGGAGCAGAAAATTACACATTTTTATTGCTCGGCGGCACCAGCGAAAAGCCGACGGAAAATGACGGCACAAACAATTTCAATTTCACATTGGATTTGGGCACAAAAGTGCCGACAAGTCGCGTGGTGGGACTGTATTTGATGGAGGATAAAAGGCACGACAATTTGAGGGGGATTAATTTCATTATTAATTATGATAATTAACTAACCTTTTTCAATTGTTGCAGTTCGGTGGGTGTGCAATTCCCATATTCAACAGAGAAAACAGACGTGGGCAAAACGCGCTTCTATTTTCTTGTTCTTCCCAATTCGCCGCTGAACGGTGCCAAATGTTATGCACTTGATGACCAGGGAACGGTAAGTGGGGGGGGGGGGGTGGTAATTAGGAGCTTTATACACAATTTAAGACAATTATCCATCTGATCGGTTTGAAAGTTTTGATTGAGAATGCCATGTTTTTTTGTCAGAATCTTCCCTTAGTATTCCTTTGGCTAATTTGTGTCATCTTTCTCATATTCTTCTTCATTCCATTTTCTATCGCTTCGAATGGCTCGGCATTTTGTGGGCCGGCAAAATCAAATGATTTGAATTTCTTTTAAGGCAGTCGCAAGTGCCGCCATTGCCAACGGCGCGTTCATCGACATTCAGCCGGGCTTCTTCAGCACCTCCCAATATTATCACATCGCATTCGGCGACTGCACTGGCGACGAACAGAAGAAGCCAAAGTGTGCCGAACATATTGAAGTGCACGCGCGGATGGGCGCCGCTTACGCCATCGATTTGGTGTCGTCGAATAACAGCGAAGTGAATGAAACTGACGCAGAGATGGGGACGAAAAGATTCCTTTGGGCGTTTTCAACGAAACCGAGGCAAAATGTCTCGAGTAGCAAAAACTATTAAAAAAGCGCATTTTACCAATGATTAAGTTACAAAGGAGGGGTTTTTAAGAAACATTATCAAATTGGTTTTTCAAAAGTAATGTCCCAATTTTGTACAATTAAAACGCCGATTTTGGATTTTGTTAGGAACACCAATTCGTTTTCACTCGATTTTCATCCATTTAAGTCCGGTTTGTCTGTGTACCCGCTCTCTGATCAGTGTTTTTTTTTAATTCTGATCAGAATTTCCAATTTGCCCCCCCCCCTATTTTTGGCCATTTTTTTCCTTTATTTTTGGCCATTTTTCCTTTATTTTTGGCCATTTTTTCGATTACGTTCTTTTCCACAGCCTGTCGAGCTCGTCCGACCCAATTCGGTGAACATCCTCTGGCAAATGCCCCAAGTTTTCGTGATGACTGTCGGCGAAATTTTGCTGTCCGTCACCGGGTTGGAGTTTTCCTACTCCCAGGCGGCGCCGAGCATGAAAAGTGTGGTCCAGGTGCCGAACAATAGCAAAAAAAGAACAAAAACAACTGCCCATTGGGTCGACTAAAATTAAATTTCGCCCCATTTTTAGGCTCTTTGGCTGCTGACCGTTTTCTTCGGCAATATTATTGACATTGTAAATAACTTAAATAATTTATTTAAAAAAATATAATTTATTTTCTTATTTTTTAAATAAATACGCTTATGAATTTTTCATAGTCCCTATTATAATTTTTTACTTTTTAAATTATTCATTTTATAAATTTTGTTTATTTTTAGCTAATATGCTTTTTACTTATCAATTAATTAATTCATTTTAATACCCCCCCCCCCCCTCTCTCCCCCAATTCCATTTAATTGATTTATCGCTTTTCTCAGGTCATTTCGCAAATCCAAATTGCTGACCCGGTGGAGGAGTTCTTCATCTACGCCGGTCTTATGTTCGCCGTTATTGGCCTGTTCATTCTGTTGGCCATGCGTTACAAATATGTGGACGGTAAATACAGTCATTCATTATTATTCCGTATTTCTACCGTATATTTAAACTGTTTCTCCCCACTGTTGAAGAGCACAATTTGGAGATTCCGGACTCGCCGGAGCGGAGTCGTCGCTCCAGCGACGAGTACAGCAGTGGCAGCAGCGACCGACGCAGCGACGACGACCGATTGGAGTTGGGCAGAGGCGGCGGCACAACCGTCGCGGCACTTCCGCCTCCGGCGCTAATTGAAAAAGCGGACAGATGACTTTTTGGTTGGCCATTGCAACAACAAAAAAAAAAGAAAGAAAAAGTGAAATCCATTGATCATCTTTTACTGTAAAATACAGTCTTTTCCTACCGTATTATTTGGTAATTTCTTTTCACAAACTTATCAAAGGGATGGACAAAAACATTACATTATTATTTTCCATTGATCTCATCTCAATCCTACAGTAGCCTCCCTTCCCTCCCCCCCACTTCATTTGTTTGTCTTCGATTTTTCTTTTTTGGCATAATTTCCCATTTGGCACTTCACCATATTATTTTCATCGTCACCATTTATACCGTACCCACGGCCACATTAATGTACTGTCCCAATTGTAGTCCGATATTTAAAAAATATTCATTTGCTGAACCCAATTTGACGATTAATTTTATTATTTAAACGAAAAATAATAATGAATAAAAAAAGGGTGAAAAAGTAATGGAAATGGCACTCAATGGAAACCCCGTGACCACGGTGGAATGAATGCATGACATTGTCCCGTTGTGTTAGTTACACAATTTGGCGTTCTTGCTGCATTGACTGATAGTGCTGCTCACATCCGTCCGTTGTCACTCCAAATGGATGGACATTGGCAATTTGTTCATGTCCCGTTGGACCGTCCGCTCTGCTCCGGTCGTAGATGATCAGCACCGGGATGGCGTAGCACGCCACTTGGGCAACCAGGAAAATCTGCAAAGAAGCCAAAAGGAGGAACATCGATAACCGGCATTCTTGAATAAGCACAACGAATTTGAGGGTTAAGAGTGGTCGGTTTAGGGATCGGATCAAAAATTTAGGGCTTAATTCCGAACCAAGGTTTAGGCCGAGTTACCGCCACCCCCCGGCGGCCGGGAGACTGAACCGGTCAGGCATTGTCCCAGCCTATTTACGACAATTTTGCACTTTCTTGGATATATGAAACTCAACAAATTTGGTCCCCCAACCATGGCATTTTAATCCCGGAATTTCGACAAAAACTTACCCCCGCAAAAATGTAACCAGCCGAATGGCCATTGTCTGGCACGTGAGAGGCAAAGCCGAATGCAAGCCAAAAGCCCACTCCACAAAGCAGCGTGAGGATGGAAGAATAAACGAATTCCTGCAATTGCGCAAGTCGGGGGTTACGCTTTTTCCAAGGGAACAAATTACTCACAATGACGGGCCATGGGATGAAGGCACCGGAGATGGTGACACCGGTCAAGCCATTGTCACGGTTAAGCAAAAAGAGCACAGTGGCGGTGGTTGAGAGGAACAGGGAACAAAGGCCGATGAACCAAAGGACGCCAATGCCGGACACAGCGGTAGGAAGAGCCAAGACAGATGAGCACGAGTACGGCATTGATCTGCAAAGGATGGCAAATTGAAGAAAAAAAGAACAGAGGAGGGGGGGGGGGAGAGAAGGGAATGTAAGGGATGAAATGGAACTTACGGACTGAATTGGCTTGAACAGGTCGGGTTGTTGGGCGAGGAACAGTTCCTTTGCTGCCATATTTACATGTTATTTGTCAAGGGTAATTTAAAGAAATACCGTTAAAAATTCTAAGAATTTTAGACAGAATAAAATCAGAGAACTAGAGGTAGGATTGTGTTTGCCGAACCTTGGCGATTTCAGCAATGAGTTTTTTTCCGGAATTTTTAGCCTGAATCAAGTCCTGAACTACTTTCTTTTATTTCAGGAGGGCCTTATATTACAGGGAATACGATATTTTGATCAATCAATCATTTTGAAGCATGATATCATGCACACAAATGAGACAACAAAAATTTTTTTGCTGTTAATCAATGAAGAAAATTGTTGAGAAAATGAACAAATTGGGGAAAGGGGGATGGAAGGAAGGACGGTAAAATCCTCACCATTTTTCCTTATCAGAGAATAATCACAAAATTGAAAAAAAAGTGGAGATGGGAAGACCCATCCGAGCAGAGCATCAGAGAACTGTGCTACTGCTTTTTGCTGCACGCCACGTTTGTTTACAGGTTGAAAAAAAGTGTTTTGACATTACACAGTTTTTGCCGTATGGGCTTTGGCTTCAAGAAAAAAAGGAGGGCAAATTAAGCAAAAACAATTTTAATCAGCAAAAAAAGGAAGCCGAGCAAAATAGTGAATAATAATTATTCATTTTATTACGGAATTAGAAATTAAAAATATTTTAACGTAATAAATTAATTAGAGTAGCTCGGGACCGGGAATTTTGGAAACCCGGGAGCGGGATCCCGGGAATTAGATCGGAACGGTGAAACTGGATCGGATTATCCCCGATGAAAACCCGGTATTAGTCCCTGTCCCGAGATTTTCTATAAAAAACATTTATCAAAATGAAAAATGATTTTTTTTCAGAGCTGCAACATAAATTAATACTTGCGGTAACTTAAATAATTCATTAAACGTCAGCTGATCATGAAATAAATTATTTTGAATAGCATAAATAAAAAAAGTATTTAAATTTTGAAGTGAACGATTCGCGTAAATTGTCACAATGCGCGGTCATATGTATTATACCCATGATTGAAAATGTCAAATTGTTGATTCTTGCTCTTGACTACAAACAAAATAGTAAAAACCTAGTGCCATTCGTACTTACTTTCAAAGTAAGTATTATGAATGTGGCATTTTGTTAATGAATCTTTTCCCAAAGTTACTCACTCTTAGGAGTTTTATTTTTTGTAAAAATTTTTTTTTAGTTTTTTAATTTTTTTAAAGTTCCATTAAACCTTTGTACTTGGAAATTGAGCTCATAATATAACGAATTCCTCTCTGGCTTTTAAAGGGTGTTTCATTCTTATATTGTTGCTTTGTTGATATATTGGTTATACACTTTTCTTCTCCTTATTTTCATTTATTTGTTGGATTATGGATGTAAACGCCGAACTTCCACCGGATTTCGAGTTGGAATCATTTTTAATTCTTTATGAAACAAGCTAAAAGTGTGTTCCCTCCATTTTATCAGATGGTATCAAAATCAAATTGCGGGTCATCTTCCCTCGGTTGTACGTAACGGCGTAAGGCAAATAGGTGAATTTTGTTTTTTTGAATTTTAAGATTTCACAATTTTTTTTTTTTTTTTTTGCATTTTAGGCATTTTGCGCGAGCGTGGCCGAACCGATGTTATTCTGAAGTTAGTCCAAGAGGGAATTCGGGGCCAACGTGAGATCGGCTTCTACAAACGCATTGCAGCAATTTCTTTGAGCAAAATTCTGTGCGACCCAAAGGAAGAAGAGGAGGGCGAATTGCTGCTCCAATTGTCTGAACTCATTCCCAAATTCTATGGATGCCGCGACATTTTATTGGATGCAAATGGTTTTTGAATTAAAATTTAACCTCGGGTATTTTTCTGCAATTATATGCACCCCATAAGGAAAAAATTCTAAGACAAATTCGAGTTTTCTAAGATAAATAGTAGTGTAGATATAGTAATTATGGTCTACTGCAAAATCAATGTTTACTTAAAAAATAAACTCATTTAACTTAATAAAAATATGAGGAATTAAGGTCCTCCAAAGGAATTCCTTCAATTGCGCGGTTCGTATTTATTTCTTTAATAAGCCTTATTCAGCCATTTCCTTAGATGTCACTGAAAAGTTCCAATGCCCCTGCATAATGGACGTGAAGATGGGCTGCGTTTCGGGTGAGTTGCAATTAACGGAAATAAAAAATGTTTAATTTCCCTTTCAATCTAGCCGACCCATTGGCAACTGCGGAGAAAAGGATGGCCGAGGAAGTGAAGTCGCCATTGCAGAAGAAAATTGGATTTCGAATACTTGGACACAAAGTGAAAGCCGCAATTAGCAAAAAACTAGCAATTTTTCATTGTGGCAGAAGAGGGTGACCAAAAAAATAACCCATTTTTTAAGGTTCAAAATGAGAAAGGATTGCTGTTAAGCAGAGATGTGTGTAAATTCGTTCAACTTAACCTAATTTACCAATTTTAAATTTTGTTTTAAGAGAATTTGGGGACGCGAAAGGACTGAGGAAAATATCAAAGAAGGTGTGTGGTGGAGAATGGGTGTAACATAGTCAGAATTTTGTTAGCACTGCTAGCTGGCACTCCCCTCCCCCCCCCCCTCATTTTATTCGCTTTTATTTCTCCCATTCGCTTTTCAGCTTTTGCGGAATATATCACTTCGGCACATTCCTCAACCGAATCCTTAAATATTATCAATGGTGAATTTGTGCGAATTTTTCCATTCCAAAAATTCGTCCAAAATTTATTCCAATTATCTCAGTGTTTGTCAATGAGCTCAACCGAATACACTGTTGGTTCGAGCGTCAGCAAATCGCCCATTTTTACGCCTCTTCTCTGTTGTTTGTCTATGAAGGTAAGGGTGGTTGAATGGTAGTTTATTTACTTGAGGATATGATTCTAAAATTCATTTATCAGGTCTTTCCAAAGCGCCGCCAACCGCTAATTTATGCATGATAGACTTTTCACATGTTTTTTTCCTTCAAAAGTCGGAGGCCAAAAAGGATGAAAATTATCTGTTTGGACTTATTCACATCAAGAAACTGGTAAGTAGCAAAACGTAATTAATCATTAAGAAATAACCTGGTTTCAGTTTTACGAAATCAGGAAGGACTTATTAAGTGTATAAAACTTGCTCAATTACGCGGTCGAAGAGTGGAATGCCAACTACATTTTATTAAAAACGAAAGAACTAAAATAAAAGGTATCCCAGAACATCCTAAATCACACAATATTGTATTTATGTTGATTATTTTTGTTTTATTTATTGTGCGTATATACATAACTTATTTTGTTAATGAATTTATACATTTACGAACACATGATATTGTAAGTGGGGGACCGCTGCCCGTCATTTTGCCGACGCGTCGTTTTGCCGACGCGTCGTTATGCCGTTGCCCAATTCCGAACCCCGGACCTGAATTCGAACAAAATATAGAGAATTAATTTTTTCGAAAATTTGTTTTTACCGACAAAAACTGTTCGATATAGCTTTTCGATGCTATTCTTTGTGTTTTAACCGTTTTCCTGTGTTTTAAGTTGGGTTTTCGCCATAAAAACAAATTTTCGAAAAAATTTAATTCTCTATATTTTGTTCGAATTCAGGTCCGGGGTTCGGAATTGGGCAAAATGGGTGCCATATTCGTGATCAGCGACCCTGAAAACCCCTGGAAATATATTTTATACGACTTTTTAAAAATTTGTCGGCAAAACGACTCATTTTGGCTTAGTCGGCAAAACGACGCGTCGGCATAACGACGCGTCGGCATAACGACGCGTCGGCAAAACGACGCGTCGGCAAAATGACAGCGCGCCGTGGGGGACACATAAAACGAAGGGGCACACCAATACAATGATCACAGCAGATAAAACGAACACATTGATATTGTAAGTGGGGGACACATAAAACGAAGGGGCACACCAATACAATGATCACAGCAGATAAAACGAACACATTGATATTGTAAGTGGGGGACACATAAAACGAAGGGGCGCACAGCCAGACATTCACAACAATAGTAATCACAGCGTCCAGGTGTTGTCGTCGTATATGTCCAACTCCTCATCTGACATCGGTCTAATCCAGTTGCATCCGTCCATGGTCACTCCTCGCATAACGTTGGCACTCATTCCATTCCCAATCAGAACATCGAATCCCAGCATCATTTGATACTTCACTCTGCCACCGAAACTAAACTTTTTTAAAATTTGCATTTTATTTTGCCTTAAAAAATAATCTTACGCGAATAATAAGTTGTCTTCCAAAACTCCTACTCGCCCCACAAGAACATACAGATGAATGGTATCATTGCGAATTTGAATGTTGTTAACCCTGAAAAACAAAAAATAAAATTGAATTTTCGAATTTTCTGGGGAAAACTCACCAGCCACATAACGGAATTTCGCTTGCTCCCATTCCAAGCGATACGGACACAGAAGGCTCTTCGTCAATGGTCCCCAACATGTTGCGATTAAGAAGTGCGAATTGTTTTGTGATAAAAGTACAGGGCAAATCTGTAAAAGAGGGGAAAATTAAATGAATTTTAAACGAAAAAAATTCTCCACACCCGGTCGGACGAAAGCATTCACCGGAAGACCGTTGATGGTAAATTTCACATAAAATCGACCAGATGACATTGTGAAGGACAATCAATTGAAATTGTTCAGTTAAATAGCTTGAAAAAGACGTAAAATTGAATTGTTAGGGTAAGGTAAAAAAAAAGAGATTTAGGACCAAATTTGCGAATGAATGACAATTGAGGGAAGGGAGAGGTATTTATATGAATTGGTCAGTGAAAAATAGAGAAAAAATTTTAAATTCTGAACAACAAATTGGCGCACCCCAATTGAGTGGCCGATTGAGTACGCAGCCGCGCATTCAGGCTTGCCTTTTTCATTATGGGCAAAGTCTTTTTAGGCGGCTCAAAGATGAGGGACTGGCAAAGTATTGCTACAATGAATCGCCAATTCGTACGACATTTCGTCGTTGCATTAGTTTGGCATTTTTAACACCGAGTGTTGTTCGTCGTGGAATGGCACTCATCATTGAACAGTCGCCGAATGGAATGGAAGGTGGTGGAAATTATATTGATGTAAATTTTCCCGAACAATTCCTTAGATTTTTTGTTTTACGTCGCAAAAAACTACATCGGTCTCTCGGAATGGGAAGTTGCAGAGAAATCCGGTGCATTTCGAGGAAACTCGGACGCAGAGCGTGTTCTTACTGGTATGGCAGGGCACTCAACTCCGCGGGGTAATAGACCCATTAAAATTTGGGTCGAAATTTAAATCCCTTTTTACTTCTGCATTTCGTCAATTCGACTGCTCTCGAGACTGACCATCAAATTATCGTGTTTCTTGATGCAATTTCGATGGCACTCCAACGCATTGAGCCAAACTTTCAAGCGGGTGTCGTTGACGATAATCAAGAAGAGATGGCGGAAGAAAATGTGAACGAAAATATGCCATCGTTTTGTCATATTGATCACGATTACATTTAGCATTCTCGCAAAAAACTATTTTTCCAGTTATTTTTTTTAATAAATTCATTCTGGCGTTTGATTTTGGGTACCAAAGACGAATATGGAGTGACTCAACTGCGGACCAGCCAACTTTAGAACCTCATAACTTTTTCTAACTTTATCAACTTCTGCAATATTAGTACCATTCGAAAAACCTTCAAGAGTTCTATTAGTTCTTCAAACAACAAAGTACTGATCTGTAAAAAAGTTATAAACCGAAAGTCACAAAAATTCTGACTTTTTTCGGACCATTCGGCACTCGGATTGTTTTTGTTCTATTCGGCACTCGGAACATTCGGTACTCGGACGTTCGGCACTCAGACATTTTTTGTTCTATTCGGCACTCGGACCATTCGGCACTCGGATCGGAAGCGGAAATAAGACAAAAATAAGACCAAAGAGCTCAAATCAGTAAAAATGGCAGCTCTGCTTTATAACATCTCTCTCTGACGAGTTTTTTGTTATTGAATTTTTCAACTTTCTATTAAACATTCACAAAATCGCTGTCGTCGGGAACCGCCCAGTTCGGCGTGGACCCTTTCGGCGCGACTGGCCATAACTTTTTTCATTTTCGTCCAAATTAAACAAATAAGGTATTATTCGAAGGCGCTTGACGATATCTATCAACATGATAAATTTCAAAAAATTTTGAAAATATATAAAAAAGTTATGGCCAAAAAACTTCAAAAAATGGGATTTTTCTGGATAATTCGGCGCAACAGGTCATAACTTTTTTATACATGGTAGGATTTTTTGATTTTTTGGCAAGATTAATGCAGCACATATAGAGCTTTCTGATGATACCAATTGTATTTAAATTTGCAGACTTAGAAAAAAGTTATGCCTTCTCAAAGTTGGTCACGCCGAAACGTCCCACGCCGAACTGACCCGGACCCCTGTCGTCTCGTCAAGGTTGAGGCCGAAGAATTTTGTGCTCATTGCAATGAGATGCTCAACCCGACGGTGCGTTTAAATTCATTGCAATTATATTGGGCAATGAATTTTACCCCCCTCCCCTCCTTTTTTTAGGTTACTATTCAAGGAAATGTTTTTGTACATGGAAAGGAAACTCACGCTAGAATTACGCTAAGCATTCACTTCAATTGAGGGAAAGTTTAGGATTTTATCCCTTGTTTTTTAGAAGTTTCTGCTTACGGGTGAAAATTGGCGTGAATTGTTCTTCCTCATCAAAATGTTGTTTTCATCTGTGCTCAATTTGTCCTTCAATGACAAACTTTTGATGCTGATAGCTTTTCAAGCAAGCCAATTCCACACAGCGAGACCGAATTTGGACAAAAATAAATTGAGAAAGCATGATGAATTTTTGTATAAGAACTACAAATTGTTTAGTAAGAACCGGGCCGATTCGACCGAGGGAAGGGCACCGGAATATTTCTTTGCTCTATTGTATTTGAATCTTCGAGTGCGGTCGGCGCCTCTTCAATCTCAGCCTTTTGTGAAG
The DNA here is from genome assembly GCA_039877585.1 of Heterodera filipjevi. Classification (NCBI taxonomy): domain Eukaryota; kingdom Metazoa; phylum Nematoda; class Chromadorea; order Rhabditida; family Heteroderidae; genus Heterodera; species Heterodera filipjevi. The sequence goes on along the minus strand of JBDPZO010000008.1, from coordinate 450,124 downwards.
TCTGTCTGTCCCAACACCGCTCGCTGCCCCACAATTGGTCGAAGCAACGATTCGATTCTTCGTATAATCAAAAATGAACGATTCCTAAGCCTTAAAAGTCCGACGAGTTCTTTAGGCGGTTATTGATTCGGGCGACATCTGTATCAATTTAGAGGGCAGTTTTAATATTAAAGGGCTTCCCACAAAAGGTACCCAATGGATGTCAAATTGGGCCTCGCTGGCTCATTAACCACTCGAGAGATCTTGCAACAGTGACCGCGATCCATTTCAAGAATTTAAAAAAAAAAACCGGGTTATGACCAGTCAATTCCACAAAAAAGGGGAAGGGGGGTAATTAGCATCCCCAGACGAAACCCTTTTTGGTCACTCATCCATTTAGATTTTTGACATGCAGGCGCTGTTTTTTGGCATCGCCAGGAAATTTTGGAATTTATTCCGAACTATAAATTTTTCCCAAAGATGCTGATCAAAAGTTTTGGGCTTACTAAGCAATATTTGTTTATTTATTTGAGTCTCTTCTATCCTCAGTTAACTTTAATAATAAATTCGTCATTCTTTTATGCAGGAAAAAAAGAAATTTATAAGAAAAATGCTAGAGTTGCTATATGGCGACGGAAAACCACTTGATGGTTTTGAAATTTATTCCTTATTTTAATTGATAAATGAAAATGTCATTACATTGATTAATTCCTTATGAGTGGCCTATGTAAAATCATAGAGAAAATAAACAGTTTACATTCTTTGATAGAAATCCCGTGAAAATTCCTTAATCATTTTTAGTATTCCATTAAATTGTTGTCTTAATTCCTTTATTATGCTTAGATACTACTTTCTTTAGGTTTGAATACCAATTCTTAGAGGTTAAGACGAAAATAATAGCGAAATAACCTTTTTGTTCCAAAAGCTTTAGTGCTATTTCCAAAGTAACGTCTCTGTTTTATTTATTTGAGTCTCTTCTATCCTCAGTTAACTTTAATAATAAATTCGTCATTCTTTTATGCAGGAAAAAAAGAAATTTATAAGAAAAATGCCAGAGTTGCTATATGGCGACGGAAAACCACCTGATGGTTTTGAAATTTATTCCTTATTTATATTGATAAATGAAAATGTCATTACATTGATTAATTCCTTATGAGTGGCCTATGTAAAATCATAGAGAAAATAAACAGTTTACATTCTTTGATAGAAATCCCGTGAAAATTCATTAATCATTTTTAGTATTCCATTAAATTGTTGTCTTAATTCCTTTATTATGCTTAGATACTACTTTCTTTAGGTTTGAATACCAATTCTTAGAGGTTAAGACGAAAATAATAGCGAAATGACTTTTTGTTCCAAAAGCTTTAGTGCTATTTCCAAAGTAACGTCTCTGTTTTATTTATTTGAGTCTCTTCTATCCTCAGTTAACTTTAATAATAAATTCGTCATTCTTTTATGCAGAAAAAAAAGAAATTTATAAGAAAAATGCCAGAGTTGCTATATGGCGACGGAAAACCACCTGATGGTTTTGAAATTTATTCCTTATTTATATTGATAAATGAAAATGTCATTACATTGATTAATTCCTTATGAGTGGCCTATGTAAAATCATAGAGAAAATAAACAGTTTACATTCTTTGATAGAAATCCCGTGAAAATTCATTAATCATTTTTAGTATTCCATTAAATTGTTGTCTTAATTCCTTTATTATGCTTAGATACTACTTTCTTTAGGTTTGAATACCAATTCTTAGAGGTTAAGACGAAAATAATAGCGAAATGACTTTTTGTTCCAAAAGCTTTAGTGCTATTTCCAAAGTAACGTCTCTGTTTTATTTATTTGAGTCTCTTCTATCCTCAGTTAACTTTAATAATAAATTCGTCATTCTTTTATGCAGGAAAAAAAGAAATTTATAAGAAAAATGCCAGAGTTGCTATATGGCGACGGAAAACCACCTGATGGTTTTGAAATTTATTCCTTATTTATATTGATAAATGAAAATGTCATTACATTGATTAATTCCTTATGAGTGGCCTATGTAAAATCATAGAGAAAATAAACAGTTTACATTCTTTGATAGAAATCCCGTGAAAATTCATTAATCATTTTTAGTATTCCATTAAATTGTTGTCTTAATTCCTTTATTATGCTTAGATACTACTTTCTTTAGTTCTGAATACCAATTCTTAGAGGTTAAGACGAAAATAATAGCGAAATGACTTTTTGTTCCAAAAGCTTTAGTGCTATTTCCAAAGTAACGTCTCTGTTTTATTTATTTGAGTCTCTTCTATCCTCAGTTAACTTTAATAATAAATTCGTCATTCTTTTATGCAGGAAAAAAAGAAATTTATAAGAAAAATGCCAGAGTTGCTATATGGCGACGGAAAACCACCTGATGGTTTTGAAATTTATTCCTTATTTTAATTGATAAATGAAAATGTCATTACATTGATTAATTCCTTATGAGTGGCCTATGTAAAATCATAGAGAAAATAAACAGTTTACATTCTTTGATAGAAATCCCGTGAAAATTCATTAATCATTTTTAGTATTCCATTAAATTGTTGTCTTAATTCCTTTATTATGCTTAGATACTACTTTCTTTAGGTTTGAATACCAATTCTTAGAGGTTAAGACGAAAATAATAGCGAAATGACTTTTTGTTCCAAAAGCTTTAGTGCTATTTCCAAAGTAACGTCTCTGTTTTATTTATTTGAGTCTCTTCTATCCTCAGTTAACTTTAATAATAAATTCGTCATTCTTTTATGCAGGAAAAAAAGAAATTTATAAGAAAAATGCCAGAGTTGCTATATGGCGACGGAAAACCACCTGATGGTTTTGAAATTTATTCCTTATTTTAATTGATAAATGAAAATGTCATTACATTGATTAATTCCTTATGAGTGGCCAATGTAAAATCATAGAGAAAATAAACAGTTTACATTCTTTGATAGAAAATCCCGTGAAAATTCCTTAATCATTTTTAGTATTCCATTAAATTGTTGTCTTAATTCCTTTATTATGCTTAGATACTACTTTCTTTAGTTCTGAATACCAATTCTTAGAGGTTAGGACGAAAATAATAGCGAAATAACCTTTTTGTTCCAAAAGCTTTAGTGCTATTTCCAAAGTAACGTCTCTATTTTATTTATTTGAGTCTCTTCTATCCTCAGTTAACTTTAATAATAAATTCGTCATTCTTTTATGCAGGAAAAAAAGAAATTTATAAGAAAAATGCTAGAGTTGCTATATGGCGACGGAAAACCACCTGATGGTTTTGAAATTTATTCCTTATTTTAATTGATAAATGAAAATGTCATTACATTGATTAATTCCTTATGAGTGGCCTATGTAAAATCATAGAGAAAATAAACAGTTTACATTCTTTGATAGAAATCCCGTGAAAATTCCTTAATCATTTTTAGTATTCCATTAAATTGTTGTCTTAATTCCTTTATTATGCTTAGATACTACTTTCTTTAGTTCTGAATACCAATTCTTAGAGGTTAGGACGAAAATAATAGCGAAATAACCTTTTTGTTCCAAAAGCTTTAGTGCTATTTCCAAAGTAACGTCTCTATTTTATTTATTTGAGTCTCTTCTATCCTCAGTTAACTTTAATAATAAATTCGTCATTCTTTTATGCAGAAAAAAAAGAAATTTATAAGAAAAATGCCAGAGTTGCTATATGGCGACGGAAAACCACCTGATGGTTTTGAAATTTATTCCTTATTTTAATTGATAAATGAAAATGTCATTACATTGATTAATTCCTTATGAGTGGCCAATGTAAAATCATAGAGAAATAAACAGTTTACATTCTTTGATAGAAATCCCGTGAAAATTCCTTAATCATTTTTAGTATTCCATTAAATTGTTGTCTTAATTCCTTTATTATGCTTAGATACTACTTTCTTTAGTTTGAATACCAATTCTTAGAGGTTAGGACGAAAATAATAGCGAAATAACCTTTTTGTTCCAAAAGCTTTAGTGCTATTTCCAAAGTAACGTCTCTATTTTATTTATTTGAGTCTCTTCTATCCTCAGTTAACTTTAATAATAAATTCGTCATTCTTTTATGCAGGAAAAAAAGAAATTTATAAGAAAAATGCCAGAGTTGCTATATGGCGACGGAAAACCACCTGATGGTTTTGAAATTTATTCCTTATTTTAATTGATAAATGAA